>CM042145.1:57770539-57913039 GCA_023376005.1 Doryteuthis pealeii | reverse complement strand
CTTGGTAAATACAGCTTTAAACTCTGTACTTTTTTTATACACATTGTATTCTGAAAAAAAAAGAATTGTTAATGGAACGTTATTTTTTTTTCAGAATACAAGGAGTGTCAAAAAGTACAAAAAATCTTTATACTTTTGACACACCTTGTATATATATATATACTAGCAAATATATGCACCCCCTGGGTGCAAGTATTTAAGTTTTAATATAATAAAATATCATATTAAATTAGAAAGGCTAATGAAACTGAATAAGAATGCAGATAAAAAGATTTTGAACAGAGGGGGTATGATTGAAAAATAGAACAACTTTGAAACTAATTCTTACATCATTTTCCATTACTCCCTTCTTTCATTGGTAAATTTTCCTAATTTAACTATTTAGTTAAAATAGGAAATAAAGAATAAAAGTGTAGTTATTACTTCTTGTTAATGGATTTCTTTTAAGATTTATTGAAGAGATTTTTGCTCATATTCAATAAGGCAAAACCAAACAATTAGAAATCAATAATACTAAGCATATATTTATTAAAATCAAATTTTTAATATCAATATGCAAATTAGCCTTCCCATTCACACTGTAAACCGCTATTTTGTTGTATATATAAATACAATTGCATGTTATTTGTATGTTGATATGGTCAACAGTCTTAATGATGTAAAACAATTTTATTAATAATTAAGGTTTAAATAGAAATAAAGTCATGGAGAATGTGATGTAAATAACTAAAGGAATTGTGACTTGTATAGTAATATAGTTTCGGTTACAGACAGAAAAACACACAATCTCTATTATAATAAGATATATATATATATATATATATTGTCCTTGATATTTAAGAAGCTTAGCAAGCAAGAATGAGGAACCCAATGTGAATTGAACTAACTCTATCTATAATGGTCTATAAGATTAGCTTGCATCTATTAGAGAATATATTTTTACTTTGGTGTAACAGTTGTTCAATAATCCAATAGAAAATACTGAAATGCCATTGATATTCCTCAATATATCATATTCTGAGATTATGAACTCTACTGGGAAGTAAAAAGAATGATGGTGGGAGGGAGAGAGCACTGACTAGACATCTTTGGCAATAATCAGTTCGACATCATGACAAGAACTGTTTAACATTCAAGCTGATTGACTAATTGAGTGACTACAAGATTTGTCCTTTTTTTAACAAAGACATGTTTAGGTAGTGAGACTAAAAAGAAGACTGACCTCTTCAGTAATGAGTAACAAGATAACTTTAAGCTAATGGTCTTGTTGATATATATTGGCAATTGTACTGAAATGGTTTATGGAATGAATGTCTCCCAAGTTAGCACTAGTAATTTGCTGTACAGACAAACAGGAAGCTAAATTAGGAAAAAATTCTACTAAATATAAGAACTAGTAATAATGGCAATTTCTGAATAAATATTGTTTCAATGCCAAAAATGATGTTGACTGAGTATGACACTAAACTGCATCCAATGGTAAGACTCCAGTTCTGTAGGAAGATGGAGGTGCATGGCATAATGGTTAGAGTCGCAGGAAATAGACTTGTCAACCCGAGTTCAAATCCTAGAACCATGGTGTGCAAATAATTATCATAGACAAATAAAAAATAAAAATTAAATGTTGGAAATATAAACAAGTGTTTTTTCAACCTTTTTCATTTCACAGCACAGTGAGGTGCTGTGCAATAAATTGATCAAGGTACACCATCAATATATAAACATCCAATTATTTTATAATTTATTTTTAAGAGTACAAAAATATTTAACTAAAACAAAAAAATATTAAATTAAATCAAAAAATATTAAAGTAATAGAATAAAAATATAAGAGGATGATCAACCACCCTCAACACTCATGGCACACCCATATAAACTTCACAGTATACTAGTGTGCCGCAGTACACTGGTTGAAAAAAATCTGATAAACAGTTATGATTATAATCAAATATTTACTACCCCTGATAGAAATTATGGAATTAGCAGGCTTAGAGAATGATCACCATGTTTTGTTTTTTTATATATATATATATATATATATATATATATATATATATATATATATATATACTACGCCTAGCAAAAATGATGGAATTAGCATTCTTAGAGGATGTTCACCATGGGTTTTTTTTTTTATTTAGCAGTGAATAAACTAATAACAGATCAGATGAAAAACATGTTTTGTTTAATAGCTGAATATTCTGGTTTCATAAAAGTGTTATATGATGCAATCAGGGCTGTGGAGTTGGAACACAAAACCTTTGACTGTCTCCAACTTATCGATTTTTGGCACCTCCAATGCGTCTTTATGTAATTAAGGATTACAATTCATAATTGATATAAAACCATTATTTTTTAGAATCTATTTATGAGGAGTGTGCATTGTATAACTTTACAGGACCATATAAAGTGTAAATTTAACTGGAGTCAGAGTCAGTATAGTTTTACTCTAGTGATCCCTGGATACAATAAAAATAAATATCATATTTTAAATTTTCTACAGAATGATTTTTATAGGGTAAGCAATGTGTACCTTGTTTTTAAAAAAGCACATCACTGGATAGAATCCTAACAGGTTCTACTACTACTAATACTACTCAGTCAACCTGGTAGTAATGACAATGGAATGGTGATTCTACACACCCCAAAGCTTCAGAACTGGAGCTTCTCTACCAAACCCCATTTAATGTCATACCAAAGACATCCCTTTTTATTGGAGGTAGAGATTCTGACCTCTCTACAGTTGGCATATTCTTGGCCAACAACACAGAGTTGTTATGGACAGTTGGTTTTTGTATATTTTATATTATTGTTATACATTTTCAAATAAATAAATAAATATTGTCATTTTTTTTTAATATACTAAATAATTATCATTACATAAATATATTATTTTTTAATTTTTTATTTTCTTTAATATTTTAAATTACTAATAATATTTTTTTAAATAATCATAGGATTTCCATGGATAGAGATAATAATGAACCAATGTAGATGTGCCGACCCATATATAGATATATAGATGCATGTTGTGTAATGGTTATCATCATAGTAAATGAACACAGCAAGACAACTTTCTACATCTGTTGAATTTATTTTCATTCTATAATTAATTTTGATTCATACAAAAACACAGATCTAGGTACCTTAAATGCATAGAAATATCTTAATCAATCCCCACCACCCACATAGCAGTCCACCACAAACAGAGCCAAACAAATATATATAAATATAGATAAGAGATTTATTTTTAACTTTTTAAATCCCCAGTACTTCTGTGTATGTGTGTTATATACACACATCAAACATTGGGCATATGATAGAGAATGTTCAGAGAGAGAGACAGAGACAGAGAGAGAGACAGAGAGAGAGAGGGGGGGGGATATTAGAGACTTACAATAGAGATAATAGAGTTCAATTCCTGGATGAGGCTGTTTGCATTTCACATAGTACTAATACCCTTGGGGAAAGGTATACATCCAACTTTTCTCCTTCCAGCTATGTATAAATAGTAGGGCAGACTGGGCTCATTAACCTTGGTTAGGCAACTAGTCTTGGAAAAGGAAAGCCCTAAATTCAAACCTTTTAAACTCCACTCAAGAAATTGACCCTGTGTTACATCCTACTCAAGTGTAGGGGTTGGTAAATATGTAAAGGAACTCATCAGAAATTATAGAAACAATGCTGATGCACACAGAAACACATGTTACAATTCATGAGAATAATAAATTGTTGGCAGACCCTGAAGTGAGTTTAAAATAAGTTCATTCAAATGATAAGAGGAGGTGGGTAGATTTCCATAACGGTCGGGTTATGATTGGCATTTTGGATGACCCCAACTAACCCTTGGTACAGAGAGGCATGAGAATAATTAGTTTTAGAATTTAGATTTGATTCAACCATCAGAGATTTTAGACGTGCTTAGTCTTCTCTTTGCTGGGTAATCTCAAATCGCAATGGAATGGAATCATGGGCTAATAAATAAAAGCTTGATCAAGCAACAAAAAGTCTTGTTGATTTATTTAATTAAAAAACAAGCAAAGCCCAGAAGAAGAAGAAATCAGCCCTTAGAACTTAACTAGACAAAACAACAAGATGTCGGCCATAGCAATTGGAAGAATCAGCAAGAACCAGCAACAAATAACCAGAGAAATCAAGTAAGACCATCACCTCCATCATCTCTAATATGTCTCTTTCTCTCTGAACACTCATTCTCTATTATATATGTTTATATATATATGTTTTTGTGTGAATCAAAATTAATTATAGAATGAAAATAAATTCAACAGAAGTAGAAAGTAGAAAAACAAAGTATTCCAAAAAGATGAATTTATTCTTGGTAGTGAAGATGATGTTAAAACGTTTCAGTTTTTATCAAACCTTCATCAAGACATTAGGATGGAAAAAGTATTGTTGGAACAGTGATTGATGTTTATTCTAAATAAAAGAAGGTTTGATAAAAGCCAAAACGTTTTAATATTGACTTCACCATCTAGAATAAATTCATCTTTTTTGGAATACTTTGTTTTTCTACTATATATATATATATATATATATATATATATATATATATATATATATATTGTGTTGTTGGTTGATATTGAGTCTACGTATGTATTGAAGTCAGTTAGTCTACTGTTGGTTTTAATAACAGCAGCTAATTAGAACTCAAGCATTGTCCAAGACAGCTGGTATAAATAGGAATCAAGAATGATCCATTCATGAATCTGGGTGATTTGGGTCATTCCATTCCTTGAGTTCTGATTGGTTGCTTGACTGCTTGATTTGAATGACATTGTTGAGTCTTATATATACTTTGTCATTTTTCAGTGGACTTTGTAGCATTCGAGTTTGTATTTGAGTTACAATCGTTTGTTGCCTTATCTTCCCAGTTCGACAGTAATTGGAACTTATTCTTCAGTATGCTTCTTTATAAATAAGTTGATTGCGTATAAACTTTGATCTTGTGAATGTTGTTTTTTTGATATTATGAAGCATGTGAACAATGAAGTGAACAAAAACAAAAAACAGAAGAAAAAAAAAACAGAGTTTTAATATCCAGCTGTTGTTCTGTCCCTAGTTTGATTTACTCCAATATTTTGGGTGTCTTTCACCCTTTATCAAGGTATGATGACTGTGTGTGGAATATATATATATATATATATATATATATATATATATATATATATATATATATAAAAAGGTAAAAGGTATTTTCGTCTCCGCTATTGATAACTCTGGAGTATAAACAAGCTCTGAAGATGATTTTTATAAATCGAAATATTGTTCAATATTAGCTATGAATATGATATAAAATCTTTTCACTTTAACAGCATATTGTGTTGTTTTCATATCCTTTTATCTATACTCATATATATATATATATATATATATATATATATATATATATATATATATATATATATGCACTTATAATAATGCATGTACACATAGAATTTTATGGTAGAGGTTCATTTATTCCTTTAATTTCCATTAAAGAAAATAAAAATATAACAAGTGAAGATTCTAATTAACATCTAAAAATCTTTCCGTTAATGAACTCCATGGGAATTCCTGGCAAACAGACTATTTTTAACAAGGTAATTTGAATTCTCACAAGCATGTAATGATGCTTTACTTTAAATAAAGAATCAAGAATAAAGAAAAAAAATCTTTAAAAAAAAATCCTTCTATCTTTGCCATTCAGCAGTTGTAAGTAGACACAGTGCATTTAAATTTCCAGTTGAATTAAATAAAATTCATTAAAGAAAAAAAAAAAGTAACAAAAAAAAAAGAATGGTTTTCAACATGTGATGTTAACTACAAAAACTTGTAGAATCAGCCAATAACAGATTTAGCTTGGCAATATTTGAATGTTATCATGAATATATATATATATATATATATATATATATATATATATATATATATATATATATGTGTGTGTGTGTGTGTGTGTGTGTGTGTGTGTTGAAAGAAAATATTGTATGGATAAAAATTATTTATTGAAGTGCTGACACATTTTGATGAAGAGTTTGTCCTTGTAAATATTGTATTCTATTTAGTATTATTCTAAATGCAAAATAAAATAAAATAATAATAATAGAGAAACATAAAATTTAAGAATACAAAAAAGTGGTCTTCTTCAGGGCAAGATATTTTGATATTTGAAAATAAAATGGTGTGAATACAGAGAATTTGGATGTGTTCGAAAAAAGCTCACTTACATATTCTTATTTTTCACATTCATTTATCATTTTTTCCACATTCTTTCAAATTCATTTCTATTTCTTCCTAATACAAAAATGATAATTAAAAAAATAATTAATCCCGATATTTATCTGATTTTGTTTATTTTTTTTTTAGAAAGTATTAAATTTTACACTCTTTGAAATAACTTCCCTTCAGCATATTCTCTATCACAGATGAGTGTCAGAGACATCTTAAAGAAAGTGCACAGATACTACACTTTGATCCTAGTTATTAATTTGCATGTAAAATAATCTCTTTTTTTCATGAGAACTGTTAGTTATAAAATAAATACAAGGTGAGGTAGAATATACATAAATAAATATATATATGCATATGCATGTTTTAAGTGTGATTGCCTGAGTGTTTTTATATATAGACTGTTTGGCACAAATATGATAGTGAAGAATCAAATATGCAAATAGACTATTTACCATACAAAGTTTAAAGAGCCCAGTCTGCGCTATTGTTTAACCACACCTTTTCTAAAGGTATTAGCAGTGTATGAAATTCAAACAGCTGTGTCCACAATTTGAACTGGTTGTTACGATTTTTGTGGCCATCTTTTAGGCTTCAAGCAAGAGCCCTGTTCAGCCGAGATCCTTTGGATTAAGCAGAGCATAATCCTTAATGAAGAATCCTTGTGTTCCTCCTTAGTGTCCCTTAATATTGGGTATGATCCTTTGGTTGTTCCTTGGTGCTCCTCAGTCTTGCAGATCATTCAGCAATGAGTGCAAATGGGCATCAGTCAATATCAGCTGATTAAGTAGTTAACCAACCACGTATTCCGGCTGTTGATTGGCTGAGGTTTAAACCATATGACCTCACTTAGTTTATAAATTTAAGTAGTGGATTGCAGCATGGTTTATATGCACAAAATATTCCAACACAGGTCTTGCCAATAACCATAACACCAGGCACCTCCAACCAAATTAAGTTATAATACAAAATATTAAAGGATAAAAAAATGAAATTAATGCATTAATTATTTTATCTTTTATTTTTAAAGTCATTAAACAGAAATCTCAATAAGTCTCAATAAGTTAAGTAAAGTCGTCGGAGTGGCCTAAAGTCGGTATCAGCCAGACAGTAAGGGAGTCTATTCTCTTTTCACTAGCACTAAACAAAGGAGATGGAGAGCCACACCTACCATCAGCTCCTTACTTTACTGCACAGATCCCTGTGCTACTCATATGCTGAGTTGGCGAGGGCCAGTATCGAACCCAGAATATTTTGGTTCCTAGTTGAACACACTACCGACTGAGTTAAACCGGCCCTCAATAAAGTCATTTGAAACATGGAGTTTTCTTTGAAAAGAATTATTGTCACTATTTTGTCGATAAGATCTTTTTTTTTGATAAAAAGAAGAAACTTAAATTTGAGAGAAAAAAAAACAAATTAAAGAATGACTCAATTCAAAGAAGGAGGAGGAGGGGAGGGGGGAGGGAAAGGAGGATTGGAAGAGGAAGGGGGATGGGGAGGAGGGGGTGAGGGGAGGAGGAGGAGGAGGAGGAAAGGATCATTGGAAAAGGAGGGGTGATGGGAGAAGGAGAGAGGGGGAGTGGAGGAGGAACAAAATGAAGGAAACATTAATACAAAAAAGAAAAGTGTTGCGGTAATTTATGATGCAACGGAAATGCAGAAAACACAAATGAAAGGAACATCTAAACAAAACCTAAAAAAAAAGCCCCTAAAAAAAAAATTTTTTTTTTAAAAAGGTATATGAATATAAAATCAATTATTATCATTCCTCACTTAAAGACCACTTTAAGCGGCCTTTAAACTATCACTTCCTGTCTTATTTATAGAATTTTTATTATAATTAATTGAAAATAAATGATAAAGAAAAAGTGATGTATATACTAACTGGTATAACTTATCATCATAGGAAATGGATATGACAATCAGAGTTCAAATCCTGGAATTTCACATTACATTAATACCCTTGGGAAAGGTATAAAACCAACTATAGGGGAAGCACGGTGGTGTACTGGTTAGAAAGAAATAATCTTTAACAGTTCAAAATCGCATTTCCTATTTAGTTTTGTTTCTGTTGGACTAAAATCCATTTCTTTACTGGGTCGTTTGCAAAGTGCTTCGTCATCGTCGTTGACTGCTTCTGCTGCTGCTTACTACTCAGCGCTCGACTTACTTGTTATTTATGGACATATTTACCCAAACATCCGGGCACATCAGTTGAACCTCGCGTCCATCCAGTGCCCAAATCGCATTTGTTTTTGTATGCGGGAGGACACGAGTTCAATGCCGGCAGGCAAGACAATGTCTTGCTCTTTTTCCTTTCTCGTTCTCCTTCACAAACACTAAGCACAAACCTAAACTCCGCACAAACCTAAACTCCACACAACTGAAAACAAAAAGGAATATTGAAAATATAGTTATCATAATCAAATCATTTATAAATTAATCAAATTTTGGCATTAAATAACCCATAAGGAGTTTATATGCCATTAAACAAATAAACTTAAACCAAAGATAAAAATAGTTATGATTATAATCAAATATTTGCAAATTAATCAAATTTCGGCATTAAATAACCCATAAAGAATTGATATGCCATTAAATAAATAAACTTAGTTAAGCACAAAGCCAAAAGTATAGAACACCCAGTGAGAATCAATCTCACTAATACTGGTCTACTAGCCTAGCTTGTTAACCATTACACCACTAGAGGTGACTATAGATAGTCATTTACCAAATCCCTCCTCTGCAAGATGGATGCGATACAAAGTTTTAAAGCTGGTTTGAATTTAGGGTTTTCCTTCTCCTCAATTGGTTGCCATGTTGGATAGTTCTCTGCTATTTTCTCTGGATGATCACCCATTGACCAGCTTCTCATTGGACATTTTATTGTCTGACTGCTGTTGTGTGTCTGTTATCATCTTGTTATTCATTGTTCTTGCGATCCAAACTGTTCCAAGTTCTTCAGTGTTGGGCTGAAATACTTTTATATGTGTATATAATTACTTAATTCAAGATTATTTCTCATATTTCATTACACATTATGATCAACTGAAATCATTTGATCAGAGAATGTTGGAAATATCGATCATTCGTGGCTGGCAATTCTGACTAATTAATGTTTGTGTCAAGATTTGTGTAAACTGATCAGTATTCAACTGTTGCAAGTTGGATCAACTTCTGAGAATCCAGATTTGGTACATGGTTTAAATAGCAGCTTGGGCTATTCTATTTTGTGGAATTGGCAAGTCTATTTACAGCATTTTGATTAGCTGATGGTTTTAGTGGGAATATTTTTATCTATATATACTGGACATTTGACCATGTCCTCTCAGTTGCTATAGAGTGTATTCGGTTACTCTGCCCTTTTTTTTTTTTTTTTGTCTGGCGACTGGACGCTATTCACAGGCTTCCTGTGAAGGTGGGTATGGTGTTCATTTTACAGTTTCTATCTACCTTCCTAGTGTTATCTGATCACATGACATTCTCATTCAATGAAAGCCATGTTCTCAAATGACCTTGGAGGTCAAATGTCAATTAAAGGATTGACATACAATGGTCTTTCAAAACCATTTCAGACTAACATCACTGCATGCTAATAATTGTTTTTTTACAGATATAGCAAGGTTAAAAAGTCCAAACTGCCCAAATATTCAGCCATAGTCTTTAGATGTATATATGAAATAAGTTTTTAAGTAAAGGTTTGTAAAAATGAAAAATCTTTTGATACACCCTTAAATAATAATAATAATAATAATGATTATAATAAATCGCTAAGAGAAACACTAAAGAAATTACCAAACTGGCAAAACACTGGGTCATGATGGAATACATGGATACTGGTTTAAAAAATTCACATCAATCCATGACAGTATGGCCTGACAGTTGAACAAATGTCTAGAAGAAGCAAACATACCGGAATGGATGACAAAAGGCAGAACTACCTTGATTTTGAAAGACCCAGCAACTATAGGCCAATAACATACCTACCTATAATGTGGAAAATCTTAACCGCACAAATAAAAGAAGAAATATACAACTCGCTTCATTGTCGTGGATTATTTCCATAAGAACAGAAAGGATGCCGTAAGGGAACAAAAGGAACAAATGACCAACATTTTATAGATCCGCACATTCTTAAAGTGGCTAAAGAGAGGCAAAAAATCTGGTGATGGCATGGATTGATTACAGAAAGGCATACGACATGGTCCCACAAACATGGATCCTTAAATGCCTAAAGATGTACAAAATATCGAACAAAGTAATAAAATTTATCAATAATGCCATGAAAAATTGGAAAGTTGAATTAACAGCAGGAGGACAGACCTTAGCAGAAGTGAAAATACAAAGAGGCATTTTCCAGGGTGATTCACTATCCCCATTACAATTTGTTATAGCAATGATGCCCCTTAACCACACACTCAGAAAATGTACAGGCGGTTACAAATTTACCAAATCAGAGGAAAAAATAAACCATCTTATGTACATGGATGACATCAAAATCTTTGCAAAAAATGAAAAAGAGCTAGAAACACTTGTACAAACAATTAAAATATATAGTCAGGACATAGGGATGGAATTCAGCATAGACAAGTGTGCAATGATAGCTATAAAAAGAGGGAAAAAAGAAATAACGGAAGGAATAGAATTGCCGAACAAAGAAGAAATAAGGAAGCTGGGAGAAAAGGAAAATTATAAATACATTGGAGTACTGGAGGCGGACACCATCAAACAAGATGAGATGAAAGAAAGAGTAAGGAAAGAGTACTTTAGAAGAATGAGAAAGCTCCTAGAAATAAAACTCAACAGCAGAAATCTCATCAAGGGAATAAACACCTGGGCTGTCCCTGTAGTAAGATACACTGACCATTCTTAAAATGGACAAGAGAGGAGCTCTGACAGATGGACCAAAGGACGAGGAAGCTTATGACCATGCACAAGGCATTACACCCGAGAGACGACATGGACTATATGTATCAAGAAAAGAAAGAGGAAGAGATCTCACCAGCATTGAAGACCATGTAGATTCAACAATTCGAGCACTCGAGGAATATACAAAAAAGAGCAAAAGAGAGACTAATAGCAGCAGCCAGAAAAAAACAATAGCAGTATATGGATGAGAACAAATATAACAAAAATAAGGAGGCAGAAATGGGAAGAAAAACAACTATATGGACACTTCAAGCGAAACACAGGAGAGATCGCTCACCAGAAGACATGGACATGGCTAAGAAGAGGAAACCTCAAAAGAGAAACAATCTCTGATAATTGCAGAACAAGATGATGCCATAAGGACAAATTATATAAAAGCAAAAATAGATAAGACACAACAGAATAGCAAATGTAGAATGTGTGGGGAAAGAGACGAATCTGTCAATCACATAATAAGCGAATGCAGTAAACTCGCACAAAGAGAGTACAAGACTAGACACGACTGGGTTGGAAAGGTGATTCACTGGGAACTGTGCAAGAAATTCAATTTTCACCATTCAACTAAATGGTATATGCACAAACCTGAATCTGTCCTGGATAATGAGACACACAAAATTCTCTGGGACTTTGAGGTACAGACGGATCACCTAATCCCGGCCAGGAGACCAGATCTAGTTTTGATTGACAATAAGAGGAAAACTTGTCATCTCGTGGACTTTGCCGTCCTAGCCAATCACAGAGTGAAAATGAAAGAGAATGAAAAGATCGACAAATACTTGGACCTTGCCAGAGAACTGAGAAAACTGTGGAACATGAGGGTGAAGGTCGTACCAATTGTAATTGGGGCCCTTGGAACAATCCCCAAGGGGTTTGAAAAGAGTCTGGATGTATTGAAAATCAGAGGAAGAATCAAGACCATCCAGACTACAGCATCATTGAGAGCAACTGGAATACTCAGAAGAGTCTTGGAGACCTGAGGAGACTTGCTGTCACTCAGCCTCCACTGAACCATCGGCTTCTGCAGGTGTGAAAAACTCAAATGGAGTGAAATAATAATGTGACTTGGTAAACAAATGGTATATACACAAACCAGAATTTCTCCCAGAAAATAAGACTTGTAAAACTCTCTGGGATTTTGAAATAAAACTCAACCCCCCAATCCAGAGAACCAGACAGAGTTATAATCAAAAAGAAGGAATAACTGTGTTAAATAGTAGACTTTATAATACCAGAAAATCACAGAGTTAAGAATAAAATAAATACCAGGACCATGCCAGAAAACTAAAAAATAAAAGCCCTGGAATATGAAGGTTACAGTAACACCAATCATAGATTTTGCCCTTGGAATAATTATGAAAAACCTGGAAAAGAGACTAGGGAAACTAGAATTCTGAGGAAAAATTGTCACTCCAGGCCAGAGCACTTAGTAAAGTGCAGGAGAGCTGAGGAGAAGTGCTGTCTCTCAGACTCCAGTAAAAACACTAATTATTACAATGAAAAAAATCACAATGATAAATAAATAATAATAGTGGAGTCATAAACAGTCTTCACACACACACACACACATATATATATATATATATATATATATATATATATATATATATATATGGAATGATCTTTCAAAGAAAGGTTGTAAAAATCAAAAAATACTTTGGATACATTCTAATTTTTTTTCCTATGGCTCTGTACTGCTTAAGCTTTCAATGCATGGTATCCTATTCATAATACCAGCTCATTAAATGTGGTTTAATATTTGGAAACTTCAAGTGCATCTTGTTGACTAGCTATTACACAGATAAACAATCAAGATGAAATTGTCCAGTAATTTCTTGCTGTTTCTTAGGTAAGTTCAGTTAAAGTGCTTCCCCAGATTTGATTCAACTCTTAGTTGACTGAATACTCTAGCAGTGAGGCTTATAATATGCTATGTCTTGAGTATGACATAAAACTGCATTTGATGGTAAGGTTCTAGTCCAGGAGATCCGGGAAATACGGTGTACCCCATGACTGCCATTACTCCCAGGTTCACTCTTTCCTGGAATGTTAATATCTGTTAGGGAACCATCTATGAGTTAAATAGATCTGTTTAAAAATTACTTTTATTTGATAGGGCCATCTACAAAAATACACAAAAAAGTAACAGCACAAAAATTTAAATATAAACATTCAATGAGCATGGGGGGGGGTCTCTGTGGCATAGTGGCTAATGTGCTTAACTGCGATATAATAAGTGAGTTTGAACACCAGCTGCACTATTACATTCACTTTCAGACGAATACCTTTGGGAAAGGGATGGACCTCTCATCCCTCCAGCTATGGGTTAAATACTACCACTACTGTTCTTCTACAAGGATGGCCTTGACATGAAATAACACAGAAAGGTTAATATGCCATTTTGAAAAAGAAACCAAACAATGAACGTCATTCCCTAACTGCTTGGCATTAAATAACCCTAGATGGGTTGACATGCCATTAAAAACAATCTAGCTGACTGGTTCATTTCAGCTTCACTGATAAAACTGAACTTCACTTCATTAATACCAGACGGAGTCAAAGGTTTTGCAATATTTTGATAACATGAGGTACAATTCGGCAACCTCAGATGCTTTTGTCTGGGTCATAAAGGTTTTGTCACTGGGTGCTACTCACTGAATTTGCCCTCTATGACTTAGAGCACAACCTCAGAATATACATTTTTAGGTCAACCTGATGATGTCTGATCAAAGATGTTTTTGAACGTCAGCAACATTTCTTGAATCATCTGGTTACTGTAATATAATCAAATGCACCTTCACCTTTTGCACAACAAATGTTTTTTGCTTTCTTCTACAGTGTTATGGCCTAGTTTGAGCATAAGTTCCGGAATTAGACTATATTTCATGTTCATCTGAGCATAATTTATTGCAGTACAAGAAGGAGTCTGGGTGCTACTTATGCAAAGTTTGGGGATTGGTAATTTAATTATGTATGCACCTGTTTTAATTAAAATGAATTTTAGAAATAAACAAAATTTTATAACACAATATCAACAAACGTGGTAATTGCTCTTTCAAAAAGGTTTTATTATGGCAGATATTACTTTATTCTTTTTAAATTTCACCTTCTAAATTTGGGTTTATCTAACATTTACGAGTTTTCAATACACTTTCAATATCTTAGCAGATTTATGAGTTTTATGTTAAACTATGGAAGTGCAAGTAGTGTAGTGGTTATTGTTGTAGAAAATGGATTTGGCAAGCCAAGTTCAAATCCTGGATGCCACTACTTGCACTTCACTTTGTTCTAATGTCATTTGGAAAGGCTTCAACCCATATCTTTCACCCTCATCAGCTATGAATAAATAGTACAACATGCTGGGTTTTCTAGCCTTGTAGCTAGACAAACCGGTAAAAAATGTATATTTCAAAGACAAAAAAATGTTGCTTTCTGAGCAATCCTCTCCCTGGATTAAAACAAAAAGTCTGCAATGTTCTCATATATTATTGTTATTGAAATTACTGATGTGGGATGTGACTCTAGTTCTATGTTCCACAATGGAATCCACAGTATCTCATGGAAAATTATACTTAAAATAAATTACAATTTCTAATTGAATCCATCTTAAACTTACATAATCATTAAACAAGAGCAAATTATTGAATGAATAATTATCTATAGCTAATTGCTATGATACTCATAGAATACTTACTGACAAGGAATGCACAAATCAATAAAGCCTAGTATTTAGCTCAGTCGGTAGAGCATCTGCCTTGGAACTACAAGGTTCCAAGTTTGATACATAGATTGCCACTTTTACCTACAATTGGAGAGGGAATAATTATATTCCATATGATATGTAACACATGGTCAATATACTGAAGGTGTATGCACACTTATAGCTAAAAATAGCCCCCAGTCTCCTTGATGAGTGTCAAAAGTCCACGTTTGTCTTTTATTTATCTACTTTTTACTATATTCTGTCCAAAGAAAAGAACACTGCTAAGAGTTATGAACAGATGGTGATCCTGTGTTGTTGATAAAAGGGTTAATTATAATTAAGCAAGACTTAATTGTTTTACCCGACATCCAAGAGGGTTTTCAGTTAGAAGTTGGCATCATGTGATAGATGAATGTTACGTCTAGCAGCCAAAATCTAACTAACTAAACTCAATTTCCATTCTCATATTTTCCCATTGGCGGAAGCTGGGGGTCAATTAAAGATTGACCTATCAAAGTTAAACCTATCAATAATATAACCCCCTCCAATTTTGAATTTCAAAAAATGTTAATTCAAAATTTAACTACACTTACAAATATAATTCATAGGCTACCCACAAATTATGTAACACAGAGGATTAAAGCCACACCATCTTAGTGATGCTTTTGTGGTTTCAACAGGTGTTTCCAAAGAATAAGAGAATAAATAACAAGGGTCCAGTTCTTAAGAAGGTAGTGGTTTAGCTCAGTTGGTAGAGCATCCATCTTGGAACCACAAGGTTCTGAGTATGATACCAGCCCTTGATAACTGTGCTGCATGAATAGCACAGCTTGTATCTATGCAGTAAAGTGAGGAGATGATGGTAGGTGAGCAATCCACTATTGAAGTCAGTAAGTCTACTGTTGGTTTGAATAACAGCAGCTAACTAAGTACAACTTAAGCAGTGTCCAAGACAGTTGGTATATATAGAAATCAAGAATGACCCATTCATGAATTTGGGTGATTTGGGTCATTCCATTCCTTGAATTCTGCTTGACTGCTTGATTTGAATGACATTGTGGAGTCTTATATATACCCTGTCATTCTGCAGTAGACTTTGTAACTATTTCGGGTTTGTATTTAAGTCACAACCGTTTGTTGCCTTGTCTTCCCAGTTCGACGATAATTGGAACTTTAATTATTTTTCATCCACCTCAGACACAAAAAAGATCTCCTTGATCTAGCATGAGTGAAAAGGGAATAGACACCCTCACTGTCCAGCTAAGTGATTTTCAAACCAAGTTTGGTTTGAAAATCACATGAGCAAACAACTGTCAGTCATCAAGTGCCGTTGACTTTATCTCCATACTACCCTATTGAAGTCAGTCAGTCAACAATTGGTTTGAACAATGTGATTGGCCAAGCACAACTGAACCAGTGTCAAGACAACTGGTACTTATGGGAATTCAGAATAGTCCACTCATGCATTTGGGTAATTCCATTCCTTGAGTCCCGATTGGCTGCTTGGTTTGTATGATCCTCTAAGGCTCCATAAATCCTGCCACTTTGCAGTGGTCTTTACAGCATACCAGAATCGTATTGGGTTACAATTGCTTGCTGTCTTGTCTTGCCAATTTGACGGTAATTGGACTTAGTATTATTACTAAGTCCAATTACTGTCAAATTATAGTATGATTATTCTACATACCTTAATTTAGATATACATCCTCTATCAATAATATTGAGCACTATTTACTTATGAATATAGCATACTACATTATCAATACTGATAAATGTATATATATATATATATATATATCACTTTGATTATACTTTGAAAAGATCATTAATGGGATTTTGATGTGAAAAATGTTGAGAATCAATTATGACAAGATAATAGAACTATGATATCAGAACTAATAAAAAGTTGGAAGACATTTTATGAATTCCCTTGGGAAATATCTCTTCCTGGAAAAAAGGAAAGTTTCAAGGAGTTGCAAAAAGACGGTAGAAATTGCTATCAATTTGTGATCATGTGGGTTGGCATAATACATTCCTTCAAATCATCACGGATGCTAATATGAGTCTTTTACAATATGAATCTTTTGCAAAAGAAAAAAAAAAAGAAATATCTGCAAGAAATTTACCAATCATAAGTCGTGGGAAATTCCATTCTGTGTAATGATCTGCAAGAAATAATTACATGTCCTGCAGCTGGGAAGAACTAATGAAAACTTATTTTGATGAATCTCTTCTTTAGACTGTTTGTCTTTGTCTATTCATACACCCACGATGTAATAATAATAACAACAACAATAATAATGATAACTTACAATTTCTAAAAATAGAAAAAAGAAGAAAAATAATTATGAATATCTTGTCTTTTATTGGATTAGTAGAAGAATGTTCTTAAGTCTATGAAATTATCTACCTAATAGGTAAATTTCTGTTGGTGCAATTAAAAAAAAAACAATAAATAAAATAAAAGGCTCTTGAACTGAGGGATATTTTAACAAAACTTTAATGAGATTTTATGAGAAGGATTTTATTTACCATATTTACCAAAGACTAAAATTTGAAGTTTTAATTTTTAGACAAAAAATTGGCATTGACCTTTAATATAAGTAATGATTTTGTTAGGCTGAAATTTTGAAAATATAGAAAGAACTAGATTAAATTAATTTAATGAAGATAGATCACTAATTAGGACTGAGCCTATTCTAGTAGTGATCGCCCCAAGCAGAGTTTAACAGGTTTGAATTCAGAGTTTTCCTTCTCCTAGACTGGTTGCCTAACTAAGGTTAAAGAGCCCAGTCTGCCCTACTATTTACCCATAGCTGGAGGGAGAGTAGTTGGATTCATACCTTTCCTAAGGGTATTAGTGCTATGTGAACTGTATCTTTAACCATGATTTGAACTCAGGTCGATGAGTCCATTTCCTACGACTCTAACCTGTACACCACATGCCTCCAACTAAAAGCAACTAGAAGCAAATTTTAGTTTAAAAGAAGTTATAAATTAAGGATTTTGTGAACATAAATCAAGAATTGACTTCAGAGATCAACTTATATCTGTGGCTCAGCCAAGAAAGCAGTAAGAATATCTATCAAAGCATCAAAAATCTTTCGTGATGCATTGTTTTCATTCTTGACTTCAGCTAGATCCAAAATTAATTATTTTAACTCTGTACCTTAAAATATTGAACAAAATATATTTTATTGATATTGTTCATAATAAAAAAAGAAAGAAAAAAAGAAAGAAAGAAAGAAGAAAGAAAAAAATCTAAAGAAAGAAAAAAATCAAAAGAAAGTAAAAAAAAAAAAATAATGAAATAAAATTAACATGGCTAGTTAGGCTCAGGAGATCAGAGTCAAAGGCTTTTCGGTGCCTGTGTCCAGTGACTTTGGACCTGGACTGGTACTGTAATTAATGATGTGATCTCAGGGGAGCAACACCTGCTCCCTTGATTTAAAAGGGCAGGGCTGGGTTTATAGGTCAGTGCCTAAGGCACAGCTTTGAGTGGGTATGCTGACGGATCAATGCATTTTTTGCACCCACCATCCCATGAGCTTCAATTCATGGTTGGTCCCGCATTAAAAAGACCTTGTGTCACACCCACATATGTGGGATGCATAGAAAATACCTACTTAGGCAATAATGTATTTCTTGCTTTAATTTTATAGATAATCTTTTTAAAATCTCTAATGACTTGTATGTCCTATTTTTCAAAGAACACATTTTCATTTCAATTTATTGTTTTCAAATGTTCATTTTAAATAATTTCTTCGATTCAGTAGAAGGTTTTCTAGTGGAATGTATCAATTGAAAACAAGGCAGATTAAATTTTGCCCAACTTCAATTGCGTGTGTTCTCTAGCTAGATACAAGTTGGTGATAAACTGACTGGGGATCTGGGAGTAAAGAAAATTATGGGTAGTGTTGAGGAAATATAAACATACAATAAATTAAACTAAAATTTCAGACAGTGAGATACACACTAATGCATATATATATATGTGTGTGTGTGTGTGTGTGTGTGCGTTAGTGTGTATATTTGTGAATTTTTAGTTGAATATATGAATGAATATAAGAGATTAATTTCTAACTTTTTAAATCTCAAGCAATGTCGGTTAGCTCAACTAGTATATATATATATATACCTATGAGACAGATACACGCATTATTACAAAAAACAAAACCTATGAGCATCTTTATTCAGCATCTATGTTTTACCAATAGTATAACTTTTTAAACAAACATTGACCACCTAGAGTCACCACTGACTAATATATATATATATATATATATATATATATATATTATATACACACACAGCCTTCTTCTGATGTTTCTTGTCAAGTTCATGAACATTCTCTTTGAAATTGTGAACATTCTTGTTAAACGCACAAGCTTTCACATCATAAATTGGAAGCCTTCATGGAACTTCAAACCGAACCCTTTATTCAATCCACAGGGGAGAAGACTGTTCTCATTCCATTAACCATGAATAGGCAAACTTATAATATTTAGGATATAAAAAACAGCAACAATTTCCGTTTTCATTTGTGAAAAACAATTTATTCATTTAGCATAATAAAATTTTAAAAAACAAAGTTAAATAATTTTGCAGACCTTATTATTTCTTATTATAAAAAATATTTTTTCATTGGACAAGACCGAAAATCCTTTGTACATTTGAGTATAATATAATATATATATATATATATATATATATATATATATATATATATATATTAAATGTTTCATTAGTGATATTATATCAAATGCAAGATGCATTTTTCTGAAGAAGCTATCCTTCTATTGAAAAAGCATGATAGTTTGATTTTCCCTACTATCTTTCATTTCTCATCTATTTTACGCTATATATATATATATATATATATATATATATGTTAAGTTTTTAAGGGCCATTCCTTGTCCTTATAGCAGAAGCACTTATCTGGTGGAATCCTTGATAAAGAGTTTGTCGACAATGTGAATCCTTTGGTTACTAAAGTGTCCTGAGTTACTGGTAATCGTATAAGTCCTTCATGAGTATTGATAAAGATCCTGGAAATCCTATGTGCATCCTCCAAGAGAGCAATTTGAATTATGACCAATAGGGGGGGGGTTAAGTATCTTATAAAGCCACTAGTACTGCCAGTGATTGGTTAGAAGAGTCAATCACGTGACCTTGGCCAGTCTATAAGTATAGGCGGGGAACTAGCACACCTTATATACACAAAACTGCAACAATATATAATATAATATAATATAATATAGTATAATATAATGGTGAATGAATGTGAAAAGTATTAACATATGAAGGTGCTCAATGCTAAAATAGCAGAGCAGGTTTAAAATCAGAGAGTAAATATTATGGAGTTAATATTCCGTAACTGCAGTTTCATGCATATTATGTAATCTTCAAAGGGTCAAAAATATTAGAATATTAAAATAGGGGCTTATTCAGTGTTTATATAATGTGAAGTGTGCTCTCATAATGGAATTTTATAATGTGAAACTTATATTTGATACAATAAACATTCTTAGGTCTTAATGCACACGGTGTCCAGATGAAATTTTTTTCGTTTTTTTTTTATAGATAAATCAAGAGCAAAAAAATATTTTAATATATTTGATCGTTTGAAGATTGCACAATATGCATGAAACTGCAGTTATGGAATATTAATTCCATAATATTTAATCTCTGATTTTATATATATATATATATATATATATATATATATATATACACATCAAATGTTTTTAACTATGAGAATAAGGATGGCAGAATCTTCATGAAATAAAAAACAACCAATAATATATCTATATAACCAAATAACTGTGCAAATATCAAACTTGATGGTAGTGTCAAGACACAAAGAGGGGCAGGTGCATACACAACAAACACAACAGTGTTGCCAATATCCACACAAACACACAGCACTTTGGAGACCTTACTTTTGGAATTAGCCTCATAAATGTTAACATATTCAGAGTATTATAAGAAAAAGATATGGAATATATCAATTATTGTACATGGATGCACAAAATTATTTTTGTCTATTCTTCTGAAAATAAAATCTTACAATAGAATAAAATAATAATTTTAAAATAAATTCTAAGTTGTTTATTTCTTTCATGCAGAGACAGATTTCTGTTGATAAAGAAAGTTGGCGCCATCATTGAATGCCTAAAGTGTGCATTGCATTGACAAACTGTAAATTCTTAGCTTAGTCAAATGTGTCTTATCTTATATATATCTTTATCAAACTGCTACAAGATATAAGAATATTTTTCTTCTTTTTTTATACATTGGATTTTATTGCAAACATGGTTAATTTTAAGCAGACACTTAGGCCACAGAGAATTTTTGAGAAAGGCATCAAATACAAAAGATGATATTATAATTATTCTATAAGAGTTGTTACATTTGCATATATATTTCATATAATAAATGTAACAATTATTATAGGACATAGGTAGTATAAAATTGATTATTTTATATTTTATATAAAACAATAATAATAATGACATACTTCCTCTGTTCCATAATAATTGTTACATTTGTAGATATATTTCATATACTAAATTGTAGTGAAATTGAAAGGCAGAACCCACAGACTGCTGCCTTTGATGAGCTAACTACGGTTCGTCGTTCAAAGAGACAACGAGTGGTGTGCTGCGTGTGTGGGCAAAACAGCGGATGCTTACGTAAATTTAGCAACCGTCTCTGGCTGGATAAAATACCGTTGGTGAGCCAGTCGAACAAGAGAAATGAAATGTGATGAACGAAATGGCCTATGAGCGCGAACATGTTTCACGTGCAGAGTGCCAGAGTTCCAGAAGTAAAAAGAAAAATAGAAGCATGAGCATCCTTGGGTGTGCAATTTATAAGTCACGAATCTCGTCGCTGGTGAGATGAGATTTGTAACATATGCAAATTTCAACCAGCCAGAACTGGTATAAAAGGAGTAATCTCATCAGACTGGGGAGGGGAGACAGGCGGGTGTTTTTGCTATTGAAGTTTATTACAAAACAGTTGGGAGAGTGGTCTAGTATATTGTCGCGGAGATTGAAAAAACAGGACCAGTTGCCAGTTCATCAGAATCCATTTCCTCCACTTTTACATAAATGTAATAATTGATATAAGACAGAAACACACACATATATATATATATATATATATATATATATATATATATATATATATATATATATATATATATTATATATATATATATATATATATATATATATTTATGTATATATATATATATATATATATAGTATTAAGGGGTATATAGAAATAACCTACAAAGGTTTCATGATAAAGGATCTTTAGGGTTATATACATTGAATTAATCAAGATATTGATTAATTATAGGCAATTGCAGAAGTAAATAATGCAATTATGACCATTGAAAATAGTTTTGCACTGAAATTGAACACTGGTAATTGATTGCGTCATTCATAAGTTAAATGTCAAACATGATGTTGTTGAATGCTGAACGTGATTGATAACATGGAAAAGACGTGTCCAGAATAGGTTTCTTTCACTTCTGGTGAGTTAGTTTTTACCACCAGCTAACACTGGTGGTCTTTTACCAGTGTCTGAGTCACAGTAAGTCTGCTCCGGTCTTAAGGACTCTTCTGAGTATTCTAGCCAATCTTAACTTCCATTTTCACCCTGTGGACCATTATTATTATTATTATTACTAAATCAAAATAGTTAAATGAAATCATAAATTGCTTACAAATTACTCATATTAGATAGGAGTACTTGACCATTATTAATATTGGATAAGAATACATGAAACCATACAACTGTGTGCAAACAAATGATTATACTTAGAATAATTAATGTTAGAAATGAATTGAAATATAAGGATTATTATTAGTTACATAAAACCATATAATTGCTTGCAAATTATTGGTGTTAGATAAGAATACTTGAAACAATTTAACTGGGTATCACTTTTCTGTACAAAACAGGGATGTTCTGGGTATGACACTAAACTGTATCTGATGGTAAGGCTCCAGTTTTGGAGCTCTTTGGAGTGTAGAGTACCCCTTCATTACAGCATAAAACCAACCAGCCTAATAGGTCATTACTTGTGAGGTTTATTCTCACCGGGTGCCCTACATGATAACTATTGTTACTGTAGTTATGTAATTTATGAGAATAATGGTTGCTAAATAACCTGTTGAATAAGATTATTGTTTATACTCAAGAGATGAGTGATTCTCCAAACCTAATTCCCAATTGTTTATTTTTATCATGTTTTTAACAGTTGCCAACATTATTAGGAGATTAGACATTCATTTCTGTCTAAGCAAAACATAATAAAGTTATTGGCATGGAAGCCAAAATATTAAAAAAATTGCCAAGAGAAGATTTATTGTTAAAGGAATGAAAAAATCTAAAGAAAATAATCTACCATATTTGATCTCATGTGACCATTTTTCCATTTCAACAGAGAATATCAAGTGAAAATACATTGTATATCCATGTTCCCTATTTGGCCAAGTTCAAAATTTTTTTTTCTAACCATTAGATTATGCAAGAGGCTTAAAGTAGTCATTTACTAAGCTTTGTTTAGCTTGATCCAAGGACATAAGTATAAGACACCCAGTGAGAATAATAATTGTAAGTCATTATTATGCAAGAGGCTTAAAGTAGTCATTTACTAAGCTTTGTCTTGTTTAACACAAAGCCAGATATATGGAGCATCCACTGGGAATTGAGCTCACTACCATTATTAGACTATGCAAGGGGCCTAAGGGAGACATTTACTAAGCTTTGCTTTGCTTGGCACAAGGCCAGAAGTATTGGGCACTCACTGAGAATTAAGCTCACTACTACTTGTCTGCTTGCCCAGCACACTAACCATTAGACTATACAAGAGACCTAATGCAGTCATTTACCAAGATTTACTTGGCATAAGGACAGGAGTATTAGGTACCCTGTGAGTATTAACCTCACTACCACTTGTCTGCTAGATCATCTCACTAACCATTAGAATATGCAAAGGGTCTAAAGTACTCATTTATCAAGCTTTACTTGATACAAGGACAGAAGTATTGGGCACCCAGTGAGAATTAATCTCACTAGCACTTGTCTGCTAGACAAGCTCACTAACCATTAGTCTATGTAAGGGGCCTGAAGTGCACATTAAGTTTTGTTTAGTTTGGCACAAGGAAAAATATGGAGCCCCCAGTAAGAATGAAATTAATAATTGGCTTATTAACCATTACCCTATGCAAGGTGTCTATCTCTCTTGCTTGTAACTACCTGATTATCTATCTTATTGTCCATCTATATAGCTATCTATTTAGTATTAAAATGTCCATCTATATAATTACCTAATTAGCATTAAAATTGTATATGAATGAAATTTTGATTTATCCCTAAGAATATAGAATTTGATAAAATGTACAATTTTTCAATCAACACTACTTATCTCTACACTCTTTTTCAGAGTTCATCAGTCAACAACTCTTAGGTTAAATGAAATATTAAAATACTTGCAATTTTCATGCATCACTGTAGTTTGTGTGTCTGACCAACTAATAGATTTCTAGTCACATTAAGACAGTGAACAAGAAACAGAAAATGAAAGAGACTGAAATCTCAAATGAGAAAAAAACTATTGATTTTTAGTCCTTTTCGCTACTAAGGTAACAACACTAGTCAAGTGCAAGGTAGGTAAAGCTAGCAGGACAAAGTTGTTCCCGGTTATTGCCAGGAAATATCCCCATATACAAAGCGGCTGTATAAATGGAATGTTTTTATCAGTCTCAATCAATAAAATGAGCAAAAGGGAAAGTTTAGATTTAGTCTAAACCCTTGACCTCTCTCGGCCAATATCGTCTCCAACTTATTCATTTCAATTGGTGCAAAATCTTTACTTGATTGATTGTTTTCTCTTCTTCAAAACAATTGCCAGTTTATCTCAAGTACCTGCAGTTTGATGAGGAAGGGAGAACAAAAATTCTACCCAGATATACATCTCCTGATATATTAATAAAAGTCTGATTAAAGACCATGGACAAGGAACATTATTTAAAATTAGTGAAATAGTTTATTAATTAGGACCGAGACTATTCTAGTAGTGACCACCCCAAGCAGATTTACCAGGTTTGAATTCAGAGTTTTCCATCTCCTAGACTGGTCGCCTAACCAAGATTAAAGAGTTCAGTCTGTCTTACTATTTACCTGTAGCTGGAGGGAGAGTAGTTGGATTCATGTCTTTCCCAAGGGTATTAGTGCTATTTGAACTGTAGCTTTATCCCTGATTTGAACTCGGGTCAACAAATCCATTTCCTACAACTCTAACCTTTACACTACACATTTCCAACTAAATATTTGGTATAAAATTCCTAAATGAGAAATTATTATGCATACGTATATTTAGTCAATCTGCCTCTGGGATTTGGTGCTACATCTGGAGAGTGGGGAATACCCCTTCATTGCCATTAGTCCCAGGTCCACTCTGACTCGGAGAAGTAGTACCTGCTAAGGTCCCATCTATGGGTTAAACAGATAAAAACAAATGAGTTTTAAAAAATTGAATACCCAACACAAGAATGAATAAAACAAAAATTTCTTTGGCATAAAATAACCCAAAAAGGGTTGACATGACATAAAATCCAACCACCCAGCTATCACTGGTCTCAAATTTCTCAACCATTGTCCTGATACCCTACCACTGAAGCAAGGTCTCATAAGAGTATAAATAGATGATTGTATTTACTACTGACTAAATTCAACACAAGAAGAATTGTATGATGTAAAATCCAACCAACCATCCAAATCTTTTTTGCTACTAACGTCATATTCAATATCTTTTGTGAGATATAGATACTGACATTAATTCTCCAACCTTTTTTTTTTCTAGACATGAACAAAGATTTATTTGAGTTTTTTAAAACTTTTTTTTTGTAAATAAAAAAAATCTATAAGGGTGTGCTCATTGCAACTAGATCAGTAATGCATGAGCCACAATACCTTAACTCACTTGATCACTTGCCTCTTAAAATCTTGCACAATTGCATAAACAAAGTCATTGTCCCAGTATTGGAACTGAAGTAGACACTTCATGTAGATTTGCTTTTTGAGTTTTTTTTTTCTAGAAATGAGAGAATTATTTAAGGATTATTGATAATAGCATTAAATATCTTCTTCAAAATATATTGCAAATATCTAGAAATAGATAGCTTAGCTGGTGCAAGTATAAAGAAATAGATAAAACATATATTATGCATATCATCATCATCAGGTCTTGCCTATCGGTCATTGCCCCTGAGAGGTTCTCTCCACAGCATCCAATCCACACAAAACTGATGGATGTAACTTTTTGCTGATTAGCCTACATTGGTGTGTCCATGTATAAATGGACACAGGAGAACATCAGTCATGAGTTTGTCTTTGCTTTTCTAGTAATGTCTAGCATATATTGTTCATCTGACTTGGATAATTTGTGTGATAGGCAGTAAGTGGCTATACAGCTAGGGTTTTTTTTTTGTGGAGTGCTGCTTCCAATATTTGTTCAAAACAGCACGCAGTATCCTTGTGTAGATCCCATCCAGTTTTTTCTCTAAGTATTTCATTAGAGTCCAAGTGGTTCAGACATACATTAGCACTGATACGGGTACAGTTTGGAAGAATTCTTGCTTTGTCTTAGAGAGATCAGATTTCCATAGGATCGATAATCTGTCTATAGCAGTCCATGACTTTCCTATGTGTATATATATATATTGATATCACTTTTTGTTGATGAGGAAGTTATTTCTACCAATTTATTAATATGCATCAAGTTAATGAAAATTATTTTTACCAGTTCATAAAACCAAACAAATATTTACCAATTATCTATTTGCTTACAAATCATATATATATTTACCTAACCCCTTTTAATGAGCAGGATGTGACACAAGGTCATTTTTTTAAGTGGAGTTTGAATTCAGAGCTTTCCTTCTACAAGGCCTGTTGTTAAAGATTAAAGATTAAAGAGCCCAATCTGCCCTAATATTAACCCATAGCTAGAGGGAGAATATTTGGATGCATACCTTTCCCAAGAGTATTAGTTCTGTGTGAAATGCAACCAGCCTCGTCCAGGATTAGAATTCATATTCCTATGTCCATTTCCTAAGATGATAACGATTACACATGGGCACCTCCAATATTCATATATACAAAAATTAGGATTTGGTATTAAATATCCACAAGGATTGATATGCCATTAAACAAAATGACCAAACACATCAAGGACTAATGAATTCAACTGTAACAGAATTTTCTGAAATATCAAATGTATAAAAAAGTAAAGTTGTCAGGATGGCCTAAAGTCGGTATCAGCTAGACAGTGAGGGAGTCTATCCCCTTTTAACTAGTGCTAGACCAAGGAGATTGTTTTGGAATCTGAGCTGGATTGCATCACCTACCATCAGCTCCTCACTTTACTGCACAGATCCCCGTGCTACTCATATGCTGAGTTGGCAAGGGACATTATCGGAAAAAAAAATCATTTCCAATGCATTTCTATTGTAAAAATCTTTTCCAATGCATTTCTATAGTAAAAATCTTTTCCAATGCATTTCTATAGTAAAAATCTTTTCTAATGCATTTTCATATGTATTGGATTACTTTCTTTTTCATCAGATCAGGACAAGTTGAATGTTCTGTGCTCTTCTGATTACAATCTGTAGCTAAATTGATTCCATATTTCATCAGAACGTGTCATATCATTTTATTGTGGAAATAGATTACTGCTAATTGAATTTTGTATATCAGAGATACAGATTATCAACAGGTGAATGTCTGCTTACAAGTGTTCAAAATGTTCATTAAAACAGGTAAGAATTCACCAAGTCTCCCAAAAGTGTTGTATAATACAACTGAAAAAGAAAAAATGTGTTAAACTTTATTAAATAAAGATATTTCTAATTTTGTACAAAATAAGCTTTATTGGGTTTAAGGCATCTACAAATTACATGCATGTGTATAATATATATTTACCAACCCCTCCACACGAGCAGGATATGACACAAAGCCAATTTCTTAGAGTTTAACAGGATTGAATTCAGAGTTTTCCTTCTCCTAGACTGGTTACCTAGCCATGGTTAAAGAGCCCAACTAAGCATGTATGTATTTACCCAACCCCTTTGCACAGACAGAATGTAACACTAGGTCTATTTTTTAAGCAGAGTTTAACAGATTAAAATTCAGAGTTTTCCTTCTCCTAGACTGATGGCAATACCAAGGTTAAAGAGCCCAATCTACCCTACTATCTAGTCATAGCTGGGACCATAGTTGGATTCATACCTTTCCAAAGAATATTAACACTATGTGAAATGCAAACAGCCTCATCCAGGATTTGAACTCCTATTGGTGAGTACATTTTCTATGATGATAACCATTACACTACATGTGCATGTGTGTAATAGGCACAGAAAAAATGCTTATTCACCCAGGAATATATTCTAAGATTTTCATCTTCCCTCACAAGCAATTTACATCCAAACATTTCTTGAATAAAAGTTCAGAGTCAATTTAGACTCTTTCAATCACAAATAAACAATAAAATAAAAGAATTAAAAAAGTGAAGAAAAAAAAAATGCAACAGAGAAAAGACATTTAAACAGAACAGTTTAGATTCAGTTCAGGGACAACCTTTGAATTTAAAAAAGAAAAAAAAAAGAATTCCTGTTAAATGTCAAACAAGCTTCACCTAACACGGACACAACAATAACAACATAACAAATTGCAAACTAAATGTAGCGCCATCACCAAAAGCAAATTCTTAAAATTCGTTTCAATGCAATTATGTCTTTTATTCTGGCATCAATCATTCTCTTTGGACTACCGATCCTTACCAAAATTTCAGGCCAGGGCAATGTTACATAGAAGACCAACAATTGCAGGTCTCCTTTCTTCATAATGCCAACATTATCTAAAGAAAGGGTAAGAAAGCGCTAAACAATTTAGCATTTATTTACCTAACTTCTCCACTAAAGAGTTCAGTCTGCTCTACTAATTACGCATAGATGAGGGAAGATGTTGATCCCTCAAACACAAATTGCCCTGTTGGCTGGGGTGTTAGAATATATACTACCCCTTGGAGTCTAAGGCCTGATGTGTGTGTGCATGATTATTCCCTAGTGGCTGAATATTATGCAACACCCCTCTCACTTAGGCTAGACAGGCGGCTGGAGACCTCCTCCAATCAATCGGCTGGTCACGTCAAGCCTTAGCACCACCAACTATTGCCCTTATGGCAAGCCCAACCCTTTTTATCATATAGGTGCTAGCTGAGGGTCTTCATGTCCTAGGTATGACGTTACTATACACTTCAGTTAATTGGCAATGTATTTCAATCAGTTTAATGCTTTTGCATTCAAAATCCAGCAATAACTTCATGAACTTCACACTTAGTGGTAGCATCAATCAAGAGCTCCATCAGAAACAACTGCCAAATTAAGACTAAGCATGGCAGCAAGGTGTATGTGTGTGTGGGGGGAGTGGCAGAAACATGCCCAACAAACACAACAGTGTTGCCAATAGCTGCGTGAATAGTTCCTATGCATCCCCAGTGCTTTGAAGAATTTACTTTTGGGATTACTCTTGTAAAAAGGTGAGAAAATAGAAACCAATTTTTAAAACATTATATTTAATAGACTACACAACTAATTGTTAATATTTCATTTTTCATTCTATACATTTGACAAAAATACTTTCCTGTTTTTATCACACAATATGATCAAAATTTCTCAACAACTGATTTTGTCTATCAATGCTTCGTACATTTTTATATATTGCATCAAATAAAGTAATTACTTTCCAATAGAATTCTTCAGACAAATTATATAAAAAAAAAAGATATCAACAAATTTTATCATACAATTTTTTACTGAAAGATTTGTTTACCCTCAGGAAATCTTTACTTCTTTTTTTTTTCTCCTAGAAATTATAAACTACAATTATCATTTTCATTATTCAGCCATTAATATCTTCATGGAGTTGAGAGATGCAAATGTCCTCACAGAAAATGGATGTGGCAAAGAGAGTTCTAATTCTAACCAAGTTTACATATTTAACAAACTCCTTCACTTGGGCAGGATGTGACACCAGAGCTTAACAGGTTTGAATTCAGAGGTTTCATTCTCCTAGACTAGTTGCCTAACCAAAGTTATAGAGCCCAGTCTGCCCTACTATTCACCCATAGCTGAAGGAAGAAAATGTAGATAGCTACCTTTCCCAATGGTATTAGTACTATGTGAAATGCAAAAAGCCTAGTCCAGGATTTGAACTTGGTTCTCTGTGTCCATTTCCTATGACAATAGATATTACACTACAAACACCATCACAACCAAAACAGTTTATGTTCACCTCATAGTTGGACGATGGGTGGGGTAGGGAGGTATAAATTCAATTTTTCTCCTTCAAGGTAAAAATAAGAGATGCAGACTTGGCACCCAATCTGATTTCAAAACCAGGAGAGAAAACCACTACTTTCTTTGGGTACAAATCAAAATAGCCAAAAGTGAGTGGGGGGGGGGTGTAAAAATCCCACTTTGCCAAAATTTTCTTGCCAAAGATGATTAGCATGTATTTACCCAACCCCTCTATCACAAGCAGTATATGACACAAGGTAATTCTTTAAGCAAAGTAATGCTTGTTTGAAGTTAAAGTTTTCCTTCTCTTAGACTGGTTGTCATACCAAGGCTAAAGAACCCAGTCTTTCATACTATTTACCCATATCTGACAGAGAAGAGATGGATTCTTTCCTTTCACAAGGTTATTAGTGTAAAGGGAAACACAATCAGCCAGGTCCAGGATTTGAACTTGGGTCACTGATAAAATTTCCTACAACAATAACCATTACGCAAAGAGCACTTTCAACATGAAAGTTGAAGGAATCATCAGATTCAGAATATTACAAAAATATCAATTAGCTACCTATTATTTTGTGAGGATTATAAAGATCAAGTTTGATCCTCACCGAGGGGCTCACTATTAAAGCTTTATGTATTTTTTACTAATATTTTTTACATCTTAATTTCAGTTGCTTTTTAATAAAATTCACTAACAATTAGTCTACGATTGTTAATGAACAGTGCTGATTGGTTTGGTTTTTTGTTCAACTGCATAACTCCTTATGGGTTATTTAATGCCAAAATGTTATCCATTTGTAAATGTTTGTTTGTAATTATAACTATATTTTCAATGTTCTATTGCATTTTTTTTGTTAATTATTTTTATGATAGGAATTCAAATGTATGCAAATACATTGCACATAGTTATATGGTTTTAAGTATTCCTATCTAACACTAATAATTTAAGCAATTATATGGTTTCAAGTAATGTTTCCTTTATTGAAGTAAGTCAGTTAGACAGTCAACAATTGGTTTGAGCAATGTGACTGGCCAAGCCTAACCATGAAGTTACTAGTTCTCCAATGAACCCACTATAACAGCTTAAATAATTACTGCCACTACTGCCAGGAAGAGTCCATTAAGCTGAGGAGGTGTTTGACTGTTCCACTGTCCAATAGTTAACAATCTGTAACAGTCATTTCCAGACTGCAGGTTTAATCCCGGCTAAGGGTGAAAGTAACACAGAATAACAATTAACAGTATTCTACATCGTTATCCTTATAATCAGTTTTTGCACACAGTTAAAAAATTTAAAGTACTCCAGTCTAAAACTAATAATTGGCAAACAGATCTATTTGACCTATAGATCTGGCCGTAACAGGTACTACAATTTTGGATCAGAAAAGACCCAGTAGTAATGGTAATGAAGGGGGTACTCCACTTTTCCCAGAGTTTCAAAGTTTATATCTTATTGGATGCAGTTTAGTGTCGTACCCCGGACCCCCCCCCCAAAAAAAAATACTCTATTAGAATTCAGAATGTGAAGAAAAGAAATGCACACGATGAAAAAATTTGCTTTCAAAAAAGAAATTTAAAAATCCATTATATTTCTATCTTGCATCACAATGTGTAGAAATGAACCTAATACACAGATGAATAATTTACTTTCAAAAACAGAAAAAAAAGAAAGAAAAAAAAAGTCCATAATATTACAATATTACCGAACAATGTAAAGTAAAAAACATAATGCACAGAAGAAATAATAGGATTTCGAAAAAAAGTCACATTTTTTAAATCCCTAATATTACCATCACTTATAAATATGCATAAGTTGTTGTGTACATAAGTGTGACAGACAAAAGTGTTGAAATAACAACGATCGCAGTGATCAAAAATAAAAATGACATTTGTTTCGAGTGTTTAAAATGGAACTTTTATAAAGAGTTTGGTTTGTTTTGTTTTACGGCATATCAACCTCAGTGGGTCATTTAATGCCGATAAAGTTTTGAAATAAATCAATTCTTAATGGATAATACAATTTTTTTATAAATACATTTTTCTATTTAACCCATAGATGGGACCCTAACAGGTACTACCACTCCGGGTCAGAGTGGACCAGGGAACAATGGTGATGAAGGGGTGCGCCACATTCCCCAAACCTCCAAAACTGGAACCTCACCATCAGATAGAGTTTAACGTCGTTCCCAAGACATGTAGACCCGCAGCCACCACCTTCTAGCACCCATATGATAAAAAGGGGTTGGGGCTTACCATAAGGGCAGTAGGGTTGGGAAAATCATATAGGTGCTAGGGCTTGACATGACCAGCCGATTGATCGGAGGGGGCCTCTCCGATCGCCCGTCTAGCCCAAGATAGGGCCAAAGTGGAGTATTGCATGTCATGAACTGCTCATCCACCTGGGCTCTATCCTTAAGCATCACAGGTCGCCACCCACGGCCAACAGGTGGCCCCATTGGGGGAGTCTTACCCCTCTGCAGAGGTGCAGTCGGTGCATTCTAACACCCCAGCCGACAGGGCAGCTTTTATAAAGAGTGAGAGAATGATGAAATGGATTTTGTCATTGAAGGAACCAGATTTTGTTGTGAAGAAGGAATTTGAGTTTTATCTGCTTTTGTCGGTTAGAGGACACGACAAGAAACAAGTCTCATTATTTGTCATGCTATTATTTGGCTTGGTAATGAACATAAGACTTTTGCTAAATCTTCGACCGTTTGACATAATAAAAAGTATTGATCCACTCCTCTTCAATATTTGGTATTGTTCACTACAAAGAGATTTATAATTTCCAATCTTATTAACAAGTGACTTTACCTTGCAATATTTCCATCATCTTTCCACAATCATTAAACAGACAAATGCTCAGAGAATGAATAATAAAAAGTATGAGGCTTAAAAAGAATTATTCTTATATTTGCTTTTTCTTGATGACAAGAATGATTGATCATCAACATCATCATCAGGTTAACATTTCATTTGACATGAGACTCAATTTGTATTATTTGAATTATTCAGACTATTGTCCATATCCTTATTATTATCTATACAAAGTTTCAGAAATAAGAAATACCTGAAGAATGCCAGAAGGCACATCGGCCTTCTTCAGATATTTCTTGTAATACCTGAAAAGGGCCAGAGGGCACATCGGCAAAAACGTTGTACAGATAACAATAAAGATGAGGACAATAGTCCAAATAATCCAAATAATCCTAATTATCAAGCCTCATCTAAAAAATTCATAAAAATCAATTTGTATAATTTAGATTTTTCAGACTGCTGTCCTTGTTGAATTCAAAGATTTGGTGTCCTTCCGAGTTAAGTAGTAATCACTAACTCAGTTCCAAAAATCGATTTGTGCTTAGACTCATTGGTATTATAGTACTTTGGATTAGACCATAGTTGCATCAGAGTGATCTCATCCCCTGAGTTCTGATTGGCTGATGGTTTCAGTGTGGACATACTGATAGATAAATGTCCGCCATTCTGCTCCATGCCATTGGGACTGTTGGAGTCTGTATTTGAGTTACAGCCCACTTTCCTCTTGTCTACCAACTGGATGCTAATTTTAATCCCACCACAACGGTGTGTCATATTGCTTCTACAGTCCTCATTTTTATTGTTATATACACAGTGTTTTGACCAATGTACCATCCAAGCCTTCTTTAAGTGTTTCTTGTTGAACTTGGAAGCCTTCATGACAAATTCAGGAACCTTCACAAAACTGAATCAAACTCTTTATTTAATCCATTTTAGATAGATTGTTTTAATTCCATTAACTATGACTGGATACACCAGGTGGACACATGGCACAATCAATATAAAGGTTGAGTTAATACAGCTCTCAGAGACAATCATCTGATGGTTGCAGGTTCAATCCTGACCACACTTGAAAATAACAGAATGCTTAACATAACTTAACACCTCTACCCGATCATGATAAACGGAATTAGAACTGTCTACCCCAATGGATCAAATAAAAGGTTCAGTTCAAAGTTCTGTGAAGTCTCTGGATTATGACATGAAGGTTCCTGAGTTTAACAAGAACCACATGAAGAAGGCATGAGGACACATCAGCCGAAACGTATATAAAATTTTTTTAAATTTTTTTAAATTGAAATAGATCACTAAGTAGGCCTGAGCCTATTCTAGTAGTAGCCAAGTTTGAAGTGAGAGTTTTCCTGGAGGAAGAATAGTTTGATTCATACCTTTCCCAAGGGTATTAGCACTATGTGAACTGTGGCTTAATCCAGGAATTAAACTCAGGTCAATGAGTCCATTTACTATGACTAACCAGTAGAGCACTGCACTTTACGTAAATAACAATAAAGATGAGAAGAGCATTCTAAATAATACAAAATATCAAGCCTCATTTTAAAAATTCAGGCAAATAAGAAGCCATCTCTTTTTTTTTTTTTCTTTTTTTTTTGTCAATGTTTCTTTTGACACTTAATTCAATAATCAGCAGTCTTATGAAAACTGCTGCCTTGTTCCCAGTCAATATAACAACGACTGTTCCATTATAAACCATGACCCCCACCCACCCTATGATGGAGAAAACCCCCCATACCCACACATTAGAGATTTCCTACTTGATACCCTGGCACCGATGTTACACATTTCATATTTGGCATTGTTCCGGACATGCAACAGGAAGTGAGAGAGAGAGAGAGAGAGAGAGAGAGAGATTGATCCAGATAATATCCATGTTGATATTGTACAAGTGCAAGACAAACTGACAGGGGAACAAAAAAACCCTTGCATGTAAATGTCTTGTAACATATCTCATGAAACATGACATTAATTCATAAACTTCTGCCAGAGAGAAGAAAATATTGCTATGTTCAAAATGTCATTTAAAAATAGATTAATCTTTACAGCAAATCTTGTGAGATATTTTATCATCCAGAATAAAATTAAAGTTTCGCATCAGCAAAATTATCATGCAAAAAAGAAAGATATTATCTATAAAAAAAAAACAAATAAACATTAAAACATTACAGCACATGAAATTCCCATATACATATTTACCAAACTCTCTGCACAAGCAGGATGTGATACTAGGTCAATTTCTTTAGCAGAGTTCAACAGGTTTGAATTCAGAGTTTTCCTTCTCCTAGACCGGTTGCCTAATCAAGGCTAAAGAGCTCAGTCTGCCCCTCTGCTTATCTATAGTTGGATGCATACTTTTCCCAAGAGTATTAGTGCTATCTCATCCCACTATGTCCAATTCCTTTAATGATAAGCATAAAACCATCCCATGACTCCATTGCCACCTGCCCTATCAGTCACCATCCCTGGTAGGTCTTCTCCTCGTCATCCAGTATCCTCACAGAGCTGATTGATGTAGGTTTTTGCTGGTCAGTCTACACTGGTGTGCCCATGTGTAGGTGTCCACAAGAGAATGTCACTTATGAGTACATCCTTACTTCTCCAGCAGTTACTATGTTGAAATGCCTAAAAATTCCTTCAAAATAATTTTGCAGTACAAAAAGAAAAACTTATTTTGAAAAGACACAAAATGGGCTGCTGTGTTTGTGTGTTCACAACCGATTCTCATATCACTAATACTACTACTACTACTGATGATTTATTAGACTAATGGTCAAGTTACACTAAAAGCACCAGAATCCACAAGATTAATGAACTTAAATAGTGTTAAGTCTAATCATTACTTAGATGTATGATCACTAAGTAACAGTAGGTACTGTAAGTTACCTAAGACTTATGTAGCAGACTAAGCAAAGCTTAATAAATAACTTAATATCTGCCTTTTATTTATTCATTCTTCATTTCTATAATGCATTATCCAACTTATATAATCCAAGTTAAAAGCCCAGTAAGTGTCACCCAAAGCCAATGTTTTTTAGGCATTATTTTTCCAATGCAGGTATCATTGGGGAACGAAAAAATGTTTTAATAAACAGGCCAGATATTACACATATATAATCTTAAAAAAGAAATTTACAGCTGTTTTTTCTTTGAATTCAACATCCTCCTATATGCATCTCCTGTAGAGAGAGAAATCCACCCCCAGGTTGTCTTGGGTATAACATTCTATGGTAAGGCTCTGGTTCTGGAACAGATCTGGTGAGTTTGGGGTTACATCTTTGTTGGCTTTACTTCAAGATCCACTTTAACTCAGAGTGGTAGTACCTGTTAGGATTGCATCTATGAGACAAACACATTTTGAAAATTATTAGTATTAGATAGGAATACTTGAAACCATATAACTGTGTACAGCATTCATTGACAAACTTAAAGAAAAATCTCTAAACCAATAATCATCAGCTAGATGGCATTCAGAGTCGACATAAAACTAATGAATGGAAGTCATTACTGATTGGCCAACATTGGTATGTCTATGTGGAGGAGTCCACAGAATAGTATCACTTATGAGTTCATCCCTGCTTCTCCAGCAGTTCCCAGCATGTCTTGTTCATCTTATTTAGATGGTTTGTGAGATAGGAGGTAAATGGCCGACCAGCTGTTTTTATGTGAGGTACTGCTAGAATTTGTTCAAAACAGCATGCAGTAACCTTGTGTTGTTCCAATCTAGCCTTTTCTCCAAGTGCCTCATTAAAGTCAATGTAGTTCAACCATACAATAATACTGATATTGCTACAGGTTAGAAGAATTCCTGGGGTTTTTTTTATCAGATATGTGTATACACACACATATATATATATATATATATATATATATATATATATATAATAGAAAGTGAAGAGGAAGAACTTTCAAAACTTCTCAAATGAGAAGAAGGCCTCTTTGATTTAAATTCACAGTTTTCCTTTTCCTACACCAGATGCCATACCAAGGTTAAACAGCCCAGTCTGCCCTACTATTTAACCACTACTTTCTGAAGGGAGAATAGTTGGCTTTGTATCTTTCCCAAGGGTATTAGTGCCATGTGAAAAGCAAACAGCCTCATCCTGGACTTGAACTCATCTCACCATGTCCATTTTCTACAATGATAACTATTACACCACACTCTTCCACAAAATAAAATGATTCCATATGATCAATAACACGTCAATATCAGTCCATGCTTTTCCTATTTGTATGTTGACATTGCTTTCAATTGATACTTACTCATAAAAGTGAACTTTATTATATTGACCTTTACCTAATCCCAATGGATCCACGGACCAAGCATCTTTGGTGTAAACACTTAAGAGAGACATGTGACTACCAATTGTCATCACACAACAGTCACACAAGAATAGCAACTATTATACTTTAGATCTTGTCTTTATTACCACTACCTGTCCACTACCTCATCTTCATCAGCTATACTCTTCTTGCCTACTACCAGTCACCACCCCCACCACCCCATCACTTAGGATAGCAATCCAATGTCTCCGGACTTGAAACAGAACAATGGAAAAAATTACCTTTTTTTTTTTAAAGGTGAGCATTTGCCTCAAGTTGTTTATCTTTGACAGTTGTTCATACAATCAAGTAAATACATCTTGTGTTAAATCTAGTCAGTAGCAAATACAATCATCTATTTATACTCTTACAAGAACCCTGCTTCAATGGTAGGGTATCAGGACAAGAGTTGAGAAATCGCCTGTGCTAGTTGGTTGGTTGGATTTTATGGCATGTCAACCCTTTTGGGGTTATTTTATGCCAAAGAAGTTTTTGTTTAATTCATTCTTGTTGGGTATTCAATATTTTTCAAGCTCATTTTTTATCTACTAAACCCATAGATAGGACCCTAACAGGTACTTTCACTCAAAGTCAGACTCTACCTGGGAGTTCTGGTGCCAGTGCTAGGTTAGCAAAGCTATTAATTCAAAATTATCTCAAAGAAATAAAAATTCAAATTTTTCTTAGGAACTAGTGTTATGAAACTGAATATATATATATATATATATAAGTGTTTTATAATTTGCTTGAAGCATTGTGTTTATATTGGTTTGTATCTTTATCTCAAAATATTAGGAATAAATTGAAGGTAAATAAACAACACCATAGTTACCTTATTTTTCTTTACACCTGCATTGTGATAGCCTTTAAAATAAACCACCAAACCATTATATATACATAACCTATTGTTGGGGGATGAGTGAGCTCATACCTTTCCCAAGAATATTACTCTGAAACTGAACATAATAGCATGACTCAAGTTGGAACTTGCTTACTATGATGTCAGACTCCAGCATGTTAACCACTACACCACCGGATCTCCCCCTCCCTCACTCTGGGTCAAAAAGCACCTGAGAATAATGGTAACTAACGGTTGATTTCCTATTTTCCAGAGATCCAGAACTGGAGTCTCACCACCAGATGCAGTTTAATGTTTGAGTGGCAGTTAGTTGATATTAAATCCAAGAGGATAGGCTTACTGCATAGAAATTATCATTAAGATGATTATCTTGCTTTCAGTTATTTAGAGATGCAGATGTTATCTGACACTTCAAAAATAAAATGAATATTTTAAAACCAAAATAAATAATGCTGCTAAGTAAAGAATATTGGAATTTGTGGTTGTTGGTATCCTTCTGTCTGCAAAAGATGATGGAGTAGTGTCCAATTGTTTTTTTGGGCAGGTTGTTTTGGAAGATGTGCTGTTACCCAAGCAGCAGATCCCCCCTTGTGTAAACTGCTGCTGTGGTCTAAAGGAAAGGTAAGGTAAGAAGCCTATGCAGTTTGGCAACAGCAGTGTCATAGGAGTTGCGGTGTAGCACCGAAATTCAGAGTTACTCCACCTTAGGGACTCTGGCTTCAGATTTGTTATCAGGGTTTACTCCCCTAAAGAATATTGTAATACAACTGGAGATAAAAGACTGACTAACATTTACTATAAAAAAGATCATAAACCTCATAATCAATACATTTTGTATTTCTTTAGTCACAACACTTACATCTATTGTGACTGATACTTCATAAACATATTCAAGACTTTTAGCAATTCCCACCCAAAATAGATGAAAGTTTTTACGTGTGTTTCTGCACCCACACTAACATCAAAACAGCCTATGTCATATCTATTAATAATGAAGATTCAGTCTCTTTTTGTCTGTAACTGAAAATACGTCACTGTTTGCATCACAGTAATTATTCTATGAAAAATCAATTAAGAGTCAAATTTTCACGAGAATTTCGATACTTATTCACCTTTAGATGAATTCATGTTTAAAATAGTTTTTCCTAGAATCTATTAGGGGAAATATATTTTTACTATGTGACCCTATTTCATTTTATGAAATCGAAATAAAATATATTTTACTCGTACGATTTAAAAAAATTTTCTATAAAGATAAGAGTCTGAATAATTAAATCAGAAATTTCTAGAAAAGGTTTGGAGATCCTTACTGTTGTAAAACAAAACAAATATCTCAGTGGAGTGGAGTGAATATGATGCCTTTTAAGTAATTAATTAATTTTTTTAAAATATTAAACATTTTATTTTATTCATTTAATTTCCCCATCACCTGAGGTAATATCCTACAAAAATGTATTTTTACAACGCCCAGAGGGTGTTTATTTTTTTTTTTTGCTAGTGATTATTATAATTACTGAGAAGGAAAAGTTGCTTGAAACAATATAATTGCTTGCAAATTATTAGTATTAAACAGGAATAATTGAAACCATATAACATGGAATAATTATTTGAAGCTATAATTGTTTATAAATGATTATTATCATTAGTTACTTGCAACCATATAAATGCTTGTAAAAAAAAAAATTAAATGACTTTGACATTAGATAACCCAACAAGGGTTGATATACCAACCAACTTCCCCCTAACTCTTTGCTAGCAAATTTCCTCCATGGCTGTACCAAATGTTCTTGGTATTTTTTACATGGTTCCATATTGCAAAAAGATCAAGTACCATTCTAAGGGTTGGTTCACAGACAAAACAAAAAAAGACGGCAGGGATGTTCCCGCAGTGATTTCTTTCAGTGTAAATAAATGATATGTGTGAGAGCCACTGTGATCAGTTTAAGGTAGGCAAAGAGTTAAGGAGTTTGTAAATGGGAATAAGTAGTTCTAATAAATTCAGTACCGAATTACTTTTTATGGTAATGATAAATGAGGTTGATTATAAATAATTTTAAAATGAGGTCCAAGAGGAATAAATCAAAAGAAGTCAGTACAGAGTTTAGTTAATTTGGCTGAGTGGTTTGTTGTCAGTATCAGCTCGACAGCGAGTGAGTCTATACCCTTTTTACTTGTCCTAGATTAGGGAAATTATATATATATATTTTTTTTTTTTGCTGAGGTGGAGCACTATACCTACCCACTTTATTACACAGATCAGATTACCCAAGGTGTGCTCATCATGTGCTGAGTTAGTGAGGGCCGGTATCAAACCTGGAACATTGTGATTCCTATGCAGATGCTCTACAAACTGAGCTAAACTGGCCCTGTGTTTAGTACTCAAACCAAATAAGTGAAAATTGATGAAAAATTCAGAGCAAATATCTTCAAAGACTGAACCATGAGCTTAATTACCTACAGTCCAATATTCTGACTATTAAAAAAATTGTAATCAGAGGTTACATCTTTTAACAAAATTTTCAGACTTTTAAGATCTTCAACACATTGCATAAAAATGTACATGGTCACCAGAAAGAGTCCCCACGGTATAGTGAGTAATGTATGGGACTGAGACACATTATAAGTGAGTTTGAACTCCAGTCATGCTATTATGTTCACTTTTCGGTTAATACTCTTGGGAAAGGTATGAACGCCTCTCATCTCTTGCTATGGGTTAAATAGTACCACTACTGTTTTTCTATAAGGATGGTTTTGGCATTAAATAACTCATAAAACTTGATATGCCATTAAAAAAAAGAAACCAAACAAAATGATGATGATATTGGTTGGAAGGTTGGTTGGATTTTATGGCATGTCAAACCTTGTTGGGTTATTTTATGATTAAATGGATTTCCGATTGTCAAGCAAAGACATTACCAATGCCCAAAGGAAAACATAACTCATAGCTTTAAAAAAAAAACTAAAAAAACTGTTGAATAATAGTACTTGTACTGGTTCATCATCATAATCATCATCAAGGCATGCTCCCGGCTATGGGTTAAATTCAGTAGTGTCAGACTCGGAACCTTGTGGTTCCTATTTCGATACTGGCCCTTGCCAACTCAGTGTATGAGTAGTACAGGGATTGTGTGGTAGAGTAACGAGCTGATGTTAGGTGTAGGACTCCACCTCAGATGCTAAAATAATCTCCTCGGTCTAGTGCTAGGGGATTAAAAAAAGGGGATAGACTCTCTCGCTGTCTAGCTGATACCGACTTTAAGCCACATCGACGACTTTACTTACTGTTCTTCTATAAGAATGGCTTTGGCATTAAATAACTCATGAAGCTTGATATGCTATTAAAACAAAGAAACGAAACCATCAGTCACGAAAAAGAAAAAGAATCCGAAATAACTGGAAATGATTGGTGAGCAGAAGGTGGAAAGAGGAAAAATGAAGTGAGTGGGTGAGCATTTGTGAGGAGTGGTAATCCGATGATGTCTGGCAGGGAATATTTGTTTAAGATGTTTATTGAAACTCTTTCTCTTGGCTACAAAAGACAACACAATAACATTTCTAATCATCAGAATCAGAATTGGTTTATAATTAAAATGTTTTGTTATTTCCAAAAGATTTGGGTTTTTTTCTGAATCCTGCTTTGAAGACAATAGACGAGAATAAGACTTTTTTTTTCTTTTTATCCATTTGGCCATAGCAAGTATTTACCCAACATCTCCTCCACAAGCAGGATGCGACACAATGTCTATTTTTAAGTGGAGTACACATATTTACCACACACACACCTACACGAGTAAACAAGGTCTATTTCTTAAGCAGAATTTAACAGGTTTGAATTCAGAGTTTTCCTTCTCCTAGACTGGTCACCCTACCATGGTTAAATAGCCCACTCTGCTCCTACTATTGTACCCATAGCTAGATGGAGAATAGTCTTATGCATACTTTTCTCAAGGGTATTTGCACCATGTGAAATACAAACAGCCTCATCTAGGATTTGATCTTGAGTTGTCAAATCTATTGTCCTATGATAATACCCATTTCACTATGGGTCTCCTTAATAACAATTGATAAGATTTTTTCTTTTAATATATTTAACCATAACATTTATTTACCCAACACCTCCACCATATGGCAGGATGTGACACAAGGTCTATTTTTAAGCAGGCTACAACTGGTATAAAATCAAAGTTTTCTCTCCCCTGGGCCAGTTGTAACACCAAGTTTAAAGAGTCCTGTCTTTCATAATTTATACTTAAAAGAGAAAATATCTTCAAAGGTTGAACCATGAGCTTAATTACTTCCAGTCCAATATTCTACTAAAAAATAAATCTCTGCTGTTCCTTGTTGTCATACAATGATTATCTGAGTGATTTGTTATAAAAAAAACAAAATTTAAAAAAATAAAATAAAATAAAATAAAAACTAAGAAAATATTAGTAAAAATTAATTTTGATCAAAATAAACAATAGTTCTTTCGTATTTAAAGGTCAAGTTTCATAGATCAATCTTTAGTTAAATCGAGCTTAACGGACATAAATTCCACCATCATATGTCAACCCACCAAAAGAAAAAAAAATACCAAAAATCAGGGAATTAACTGAATTTAATGAAATTTTCAGTGTTGATATATTAATGAATAAAAGATATAATGCACCTGTTATTTTATTTAAAAACCTTTTCAGGTCAGTTAACTTTGAAACACATATCTTTGAGGCATAACATAGATTCTCAAAGTTTTTAAATAAAATAACTGGTGCATTATAATATATTTTATTCATTATTATTTCAACACTGAAAATATCATTAAATTTGGTTAATTCCCTGATTTTTGGTATCTTTTTCTTTCAGTGGGTTGACATATGATGGTGGAAATTAGGTCCATTAAGTTTGATTTAACTCAATCTTGTATATAGTATCAAACTTAAGACTTATCCCAGCAGGATGAGAACAGATGAATTCATATCTTTCCACAGGACATTAGTGCAAAAGTGAAATGCAAACAGTTTAATTCAGGATTTGAACTCGAGTCACCAAGTCCATTTTCTATCATGATAACAGTCGGACTATGTGTCTCTATCCATTTGACCATAATAACTCATAAAAAGCTGCAAAACTTTATATAATACAAAAGCTCCTAAGTAACTCACCTTGGACAGAAATTTTAAAGGAAACATTGATTCCAACATTTACTCTTGTCAAATATCTAGTATAAAACTTAAGACTTATTGGGTAATCTGAAAAGGGGATGGACTCCCTCAATGTCTGGCTGATACCAACAATAGGCCATTCTGCCAACATATTAGTATTAAAAAAAATGAATAATAAATATGGCACTGAGAAACAGAATAAGGGATGAGCTTATAGGTTTGATTTTGAGTTTCTGCAAATCAACTGGTCTTTCTACATTAATTGGTAGACCAGCTGGTGTGTTTAACTAGTTTGTGTTTCACAAAAGGTTTATCATTTATTGTTATTTTCAGTCTGTGCTGTTCTTTGCTGTCATGGAATGATGGTCTCGGTGATTTGTTATTAAAACAACTAAAAACTAAGAAAATATTAGTCAAAATTAATAATGATAAAAATAAGTCAGAAATAATAAAAGAATGTAACTCTTTGATAATATCCATTTTAAAACCAGATTGAGACGGCTTATGTTCCTGTTTTGTCTCGGTCTTGTAGATTAATTACATCTGACAATGCATCATCCTCTATTGTCTTATTTTGCTCAAAAGATTTGGTCATGTGATCAACATAAAGTGGCTCAATTCACCAGGATTCACAATAAACTTCAACTACCATCCAATGGAAAGAAATAAACAATAAGAATTATTATTATTATTATTATTATTATTATTATTATTATTATTATTCACACTATAACTTTATATTGTTATAAAGCAAAGATGACATTTAAAGATGAACTAAGTCACAACTTCACTTATTTTCTTTCTCTAACTACTCACACTCCCAATAAGATTAATTTATTATTTCCGTCATATTTGTCATATTTTCAGCCTCTTTCTTCATTAACCCTTCCCAAAATAATACCTGTCTCTTATTTTCAACACTTTTCTTTTTTTGTTGTCTCCTATCTGTCATACCCATCCTTTCTTCTATTTCTATCCATATATATTGTATTGCCTTGTCTGTTCATTTTAACCAAACATGCATTAATAAAAAAAATAATTTATTTTCAATATATATATATATATATATATATATATATATATATATATGTGTGTGTGTGTGTGTGTGTGGTTACTAAACCTCTCCAAACAAGCAGGATATGCATATATGTATATATATTTGCCAACCTCTCCACATGAGCAAGATGCAACACAAAGTCAATTTCTTAAGCAGAGTTAAACAGGTTTGAATTTAGTTTTCCTTCTCCTAGACTGGTTACCTAGCCATGGTTAAAGAGCTCAACTAAGCATGTATGTATGTATTTACCCAACCCCTTTGCACAGACAGAATGTAACACTAGGTCTATTTTTTAAGCAGAGTTTAACAGCTTAAAATTCAGAATTTTCCTTCTCCTAGACTGATGGCAATACCAAGGTTAAAGAGCCCAATCTACCGTACTATTTGCACAAAACTGGAGTGAGAAAAGTTAGACTCATACCTTTCCCAAGTGTATTAGAGCTAGGTGAAATGTTATCAGCCTCATCTAGAATTTGAACTTACGTAGACTTGTCTGTTTCCTACAACAAAAACCCTTACACTATGGGCACCTCCACTATCTGTGTGTATATTTGTGCATGTGTGTATATGTGTGCATGTGCATGTGCGTGTGTGTGTGTGTGTACCTTGTCATAGTGTAATGGTTAACAAGCTAGTCATTCAGATCATATACTACTGAGAGAGAATTTTACCCTCATTCTGGGTCCTCTATGTATCTGTCTCTGGGGCCCTTAATTAAACAAAGCTTAGTAAACAACTAGGGCATCTCATTGTTGTATAACCATTAAGAAACTGGTCCCAAAGATCAATTACTGTTGATCAATCCTCATTGGGGAGGGGTGACCTATATTTGAGAACTTGTACTAAATTCTCTGGGTTGTGAAATTGATTTGTCCAATTTCTTTCTTCCACTACAAAGTTCGACAACAAACTTTTTCATACTGCAACAATCTCCTAGCAGTCCTCCGCCCACGTTCATTCACTGCTTCAAAGCATCTCGCCCCCTTCTCAGTTGTCTCTCATTTTATGTATGGCAATCTGAGAGAAATTTGCATATGTGCAGATTTACTATTGCCATGTCTCTTTGCTTAAAATTCACACGTATTCAAATTGTAGTGCCAAGACAGCCATATTTTTCATTGCCACTCATCCTGCAAGTGAGACAGGTTCACATCCATTTTGCCCCACAAGGTAAGTCCTCTCTCTCGCTACAAATTCAAATATAGTTTTTATTAGTAAGAAATTCCACAGAATCTTGAAATTTATAGATTTCCTTCCTCCCCCCTTACCTACCTACCAATAAAAACTTGGTCTGTGTATATATGACTATTCCTAAAAATCAAACCCAGCTGCATAATCATCATTTGTTCATTAACTGTGGTGAACTGTTCAGGATATGACACTTGTCTTAATGAACCAAGTAAAAATAGTGCCAGTTAAAGACTTACAGCACTGTTTCCAGGAGTGGAAACTAAGTTTCATTGACATGAAACTTTTTAAGAGATTTGTAATTATAAAAATATGAAACAAAAATTAGTATATTCAGATTATTGTCCTCATCTTTATTGTTATCTGTACAATGTTTCAGCCAATGTGCCCTCCAGCCTTCTTCCGTAACCTGAATAATCCAAATAATATTAATTATCAAGCCTCATCTACAAAAATTCAGAGAAATGAAAAAAATATTAAGAGGATGTATTTTTTATGTGATAATATGCCAACATATTGTTTTGTTTGTTAAACCATCTTCAGGGCAATTAATAACAGAAGTTAAAATGCTTCATCCAAAAAATACATACAGAGTTGCAATTCTTATGAATTTTAAGATAAAATATCAATTGCGATTAATGGGCTTGGTTTCTTTGTTTAATGGCATATTAACCTTCATGAGTTATTTAATGCCAAAGCCATCATTGTAGAAGAACATTAATTGTACTATTTAATCTACAGTGTGCTTCCTTTTACAAAGGAAAATTGATGAGATCAGCAAAGACCAAAGATCAGTAAAATCCACAACTTATTTTTTTTCAGAGATGGGGATTAAAAAACTGTTGACCCTTCATTTTCAATAAGAAAAGCAAAATAAAATAAAAATAAGAGTATAAATCAGTTATATAACAAATAATTATTCTAAAAAATGATTAAAAAATAAAACAAATTAATAAAGGATAAAATATAATAAAAAGAAAAAAAAAGAAAATTAAAAGAAAAAATACAAACAAGAAGAAAAAAAAATAAATCAACTTAAAACCAAAAAAGAATAAAAGATGATAAAAGAAATACATCAAAAAATAATTTTTATTAATCTATATATAAAAATAGATAGATTTATTTTTAACTTTTTGAATCCTGGGCAATGCTGGGTAGCTTTGCTAGTACTAGATGAAATTCTACTCTAACAGGATTGATAACTGATACCTTTGCCAGTCACACATGATAATACAAGGATAATTCTAAAAGTAAGTCTTTAAGGCACTGGGGATATAAGGAAACTGTTTGTGCTGCAATTGATAACATTGGTGTGTTTGTTGTGCATGCACCTGTGTGCGCCTTAGTGCCATACTCAGAGTTGGCTTGGCAGTCTTTTCTGATGGAACTTCCAATTGATGCCACTGGCAAGTGTGAAGTTCACACAGTTATTTGTTTTTTTTAATGCAAAATACTGATAGAAATTCATTGCCATTTAATGCAAATGAATGGTGAGTTGTGCATGGATGTCAAAAACATCTGCAAGGAGTGTAGGGAGCATGCAATGACCACAAGTTTTAACATTTCCTCAATCTCATGGCAGTGTGCTATTATGACATGGTAATACAAAAATGATTCAACCAAAATGTTGATTACATAGAAAAATAGATACATGTTTTAATTTTAAAATGATCTAAACATCATTGACAATAAATAATAAACGTTTCTGTGATTTCTAAATATTTTGGAGACTTTACCTTTGGGATTGCCCTCATACAATAGAATTGTTATGCATTGAATGTTATTCACAATAAGAGAAAAACTTTATACTGCTGTTATAAACACAACACTGTGTAATTATAAATTCATGTCCGTGAGCAGATGCTGCATATCTCAAGCCAGAAGGTGTTTTCCAATATTCTATTCTTTTTTTCTTTTATTGTTCATTCCCTGAGGTTATCATCTGATTAGCTCTGAATAATAACAATCGGATTCAATAGAAAATGTCTTAAACAGTCGGTAAAATGCAGTCAGAATCTGTGGCCAGCTGTGGCCTAAAATCATGCTGAGGATTGTTGGTATGCAGTGGGGGTTCATTAAGTATTAAATGCGACCACCAAAACCAAGCTGAAAACCTAGACTATGCCCTGTCAGTGGATCCTAAAATACACTATCTGCATCACTCACAGAAGGGTAATAACCCCCATAAAAAGGGTGTCTTTGGTATGACACTAAAGTTGATCCAGTGGTGATCATGTTCTGGAACTCCACAGAGTGTGGAGTTACCCCGTTGTTGCTAGGTCCACTGACTCAGATTGGTAGTACCTGTTAGGGTCCCATCTATAGATCTGTTTAAATCTTATTAGTATTAGATGTGAATACTTTAAATCATCTGTGTGCAAATTATTTGTATTAAGAATAATTAATTGAAACCATAAAAAGGATTATTATAATAATCCTTTATAAATAATAATAGCTTCAAGTAGCTAATATGAAACCATATAAATGCAAACAAATTATTCTCACAACTTCCAATGAGAGAAATTAGGTTACTTCTTTGGTGCATACTGCTAATAACATAGCCATGTTTATACTGTAATGTCAGCAAGCCAAATGGCGCAATCAGGCTCAAACTTTGATTGTGTGGCCACAACAGTGCCAACTATAAGCAAATATGCCTAGAATACTTTATCAACTGAGCTAAACCACTACCTTCTTAAACACATGACCCTTCTTGCTTATTCTCTTATTCTTTGGAAATATCTGTTGAAAGCACAACAGCATCATTAAGATGGTGTGGCTTCAATCCTCTGTTCCACAAGAAGTTAACAGGATCACCATCTGTTCATATCTTTTAGCAGTGTTCTTTTTTTATTAATACTCTTGTTCCTTATTTGTTCCACCGTAATCTAGCAACATCCTCTGGTTAAAAATGATACCATCCAAATCATCCAAGAGGAAATTCAATAATGTAAATCCTGATTATCTGGTGTTGCTTATCTGTCAAATTCTTATATCTTATGAGTATTGTCACCTCAGCTGAATAATGGACCATACCGTTTTTATTATCAAGAAAGAACATGCAACATAGAAAAATATAATAAAAATAAAAGTAAAAAGTAGTTAAATAAAAGACAAATCTAGACCTTGGGACACTTATTACAGAGACTTTGCCTATGTATATGCCTACAAGACTCCCACCTCTTTAGTATATTGACCATGTGTTGTATACCACGTGGAATGTAATTGTGTATCCCCTCCCCCCCCCCATCAACTGTAGGTAAAAGTGCCAATCCATGCAGAAACAGTCCAATCATTTTTATTGGTACTATACTAGTTTTCTAAGACAACTCATTGAATTACAAATGTCCGACATGTCTGGTTCTGTGATACAAGTAGTTTTTTATGCTATTTTAGAGTCCATAACTTTATAAAAATAAAAAGGTCCATTTGTAGGGATTCTGATTATCCGGTATTTTGATATTCAGTCAATGTATTCTTTGTCACAGCCAATTTAAAGAAATTTTTGGCTCAGAGAAAATGTCTGCTTGCTTATGATGTACACAGACTTAATATTTACATAAATGCATTTATATTACATGCATACAAAATTAATCAAGTATCTCTTAACAATAGAACCTAATTTCTGTATTGGATAAAAATCCTTCTCTTATAAAATTTTCCCAAATTAAGCAATACAACTTTAGCAGAATACACCTACCTTTAGAACATTTTTATTTTCTAATTTGAAAAAAAAATAAAAATAAAAAATAAAAGATTTATTTTTGCAATAAATGTTATCTTAGTTTCATACAAACCAGACAGTATTTTTTTTTAAATCTTAATCTGTAAACTACATTTGATGGTGAGGCTCTAGTTCCAGAGATCTGCGAAGTGTAGAATATTCATTCATTACTTCCAGGTCCACTCTTAGTATTTTGTAGGAATACTTCATGCCATGATCAGCTGGTTATGCTGTCAACAAAAACTTCCATGATTCTCTCACTAACCATACCTATTGGTCATCGCCTCTGGCATCCAGAATCCACAGAGAATTGACTGATGTAGGTTTTTCCTGGTCAACCTACACTGGTGTGTCCATGTGTGGTTGTCCTTAGGAGAATGACCCTTATGAGTTAGTTCTTGCTTTTCCAGTAGTGTTCAGCAAGTCTTGTTCATTTCACACAGTTTGTGTAATAGGAGACAGATGACCATACGGCTGCGTTACTGTGAGATACTGCTTCCAAGATTTGTTCAAGACAGTGCACAACATCCCTGTGTAGCTTCTATCTAATTTTTCATCTAAGTGCTTTGTTAGGATCCAGGTGGTGTAGCTGTACAGTAGTACAGCTACAGCTTGGAAGAATTCTCACTTTATCTTATCAGTGAGATCAGATTTCCATATAATAGATAATCTATCTATAGCAGTCCATGCCTTTTCTATGCATGCATTGACATCACTTTCTGTAGATGAGATATTACTTCCTGGGTATGGGAATTGGTTTACTAATTTTAGGAGCATACTATCCAGTGTGGAGATGCCTTCACCTTATTTAAAATACAGGAACTGTTTCATCTGAATTCACATAGAGACCTTTTGTTGCCCTCTCTTGGCTATGCAGCAGTGATTCTACTAGAAGTACTAGATCATCTACATAGTCCACATTTGTAATAGTCTCTGTGGGATATCACCGGCTTCTTGCCTTTTTTAGCTATGTAACTGTAGATTATTTGTATTAAGAATAATTACTTGAAGATATGATTGTTAAATAAGGATTATTATAAGGTACTTGAAACCATATATATATTTACCAAACCCTCCACACGAGCAGGATGCGACACAAGGTCAATTTATTAAGCGGAGTTTAACAGGTTTGAATTCAGAGTTTTCCCTCTCCTAGACTGGCTGCCTAAACAAGGTTAAAGAGCTCAGTCTGCCCTACTATTTATCCATAGCTGGAGGGAGAGTAGGATTCATACCTTTCCCAAGGGTATTAGCGCTAAGTGAAATCCAATTACCACATCCAGGATTTGAACTCGGGGTGATGAGTCCATTTCCCATGACTTTAACCATTACACTATGTGCAAACCATATAACTATGCAAATTATTTGTATTAAATAGAGATACTAGATATCATATACTACAAAAGACCTACAATGTAAAATTCTATGAACTGCCTACACACTTTTAAAAAATATACAGTTAACTATAGCAAAACCCACAAATCAAAATCACACCACTCAATGTATTGCTGGGGTATATATATATATATATATATATATATATATATATATATATATATATATGGGGGGGGGGAACACTGTTTTATGATATTTTATTCATAGAAATCAAACATACACAATAGACATGACATTGGCTATTTTTATTTTCTATTTGATTTTCATTGATTTTAATAAATGCATTCAGGTTACTATGTTAACTGTGTACATTGAACTGGCTATGTGATACACTTGCTAAAATAAGCCGAATTCTTTTGGATATTGGCCAAGTTAAATGTTGGCTCAAGCAATGACAAAACTAACTCTAAAAATATGTTTCCACGGTTACTTTTATAAAGGCACCCAAAAGGCCAGAAGTAGTGGGGCACACAGTGATAATGGTCAGCTATTCAAGCTTGTTAACCATTACACCATAATATCTTGTAATATCACAGATTTATGAAACACATGATTATAATCCTGAGGGTGCTCATGGTGTAATGGTTATCATTGTAGGAAATGTGTTGTATACCCATATCCCAAGTGTTTTTTTTTTTTTTGTTCTTTTCAAAGATCACTAATTAGGACTGAGCCTATTCTAGTAGTGACCACCACAAGCGAAGTTTAACAGGTTTGAATTCAGAGTTTTCCTTCTCCTAGACTGGTTGCCTAACCAGTCTGCCCTACTATTTACCCTTAGCTGGAGGGAGAGTAGTTGGATTCATACCTTTCCCAAGGGTATTAGTGCTATGTGAACTGTGGCTTCATCCAAGGTTTGAAATCAGGTCGACAAGTCCATTTCTTATGACTAACTATTACACCACGCACCTCTAGTGTATATAATGGAGAGAGAGAGAGATATATAGGTAGATTAGAGATAGATGATAGAGGATAAGAGATGATGGTTCTTACTTTTTACATTCTGCTTGTTGACTCGCTGCTTACTGCCTCTACTGGTTCTAACTCATCGCTTACTTCATCTGTTGATCTAGCGGGCTTCTGTTAAGGATTAAATTCTCTTTGTTGATTTCTTCCGGCTGTCATCTCTTGTTTTTAAGATTCAATTAACAAACATGACTTGGTTGTTTTATTGATAAAGCTTTATTTCCAGAAACCAGCCCATGATTCTGCAGCAGAGGGAGATGCCTACCCAGAGCAGCGACGCACAGGTCTGCTCACTCTGAAAACTGCGCCACTTCTGACTAATTAAATTAAAACTTATTCTCATGCCTGTACCGGGAGGTCAGTTGGGATCATAATCATGCCAATCATAATCTCAATGTCTATGGAAAATTTCCCACCTCTGATTTTAAATCTAACAAACTGTATTTAAATATTCTAACTACAGGTATGCACATAATTTATAAGCTACTCATAAATTATATAACAAATGCACATAGTGACCAGAGTTCAAATCCTGAATGATGCTGTTTGCATTTCACATAGTGCTAATAACCTTAGGAAAGTTATGAATCAAAGTATTCTTCTCCCCCCACCCCAGCTATGAATGAATAGTTCAACAGACTGGGCTTTTTAATCTTAGCAATTAATATTTTTAATCATTTTTAACCAGTCCAGGAGAAGGAAAACTCTGAATTCAAACCTGTTGAACTCCACTTAAAATTGACCTTTTGTTGCTTCTTGTTTGTATGAAAAGGTTGGGTAAGTACATACATGAAAACTTAGTCATCACATCATGTGGTAATGGTTAGCAAGCTAGTCTGGCAGATCCATTACTGTTAAAAAGAAAGTTTGATTCTTATTGGATGCACTCTACTTGCAACCTTGTATCACATCCTATCTGTGACAAAAAGGTTGGCTATTGCCCTTATTATAAACCCCCAACCCTTTTAATAATATATGTACTAGAAGGCAGTGTCTAAGGGTCTTAGTGTCCTAGATATGATGGTAAACTGCATCTAATGGTGAAGTTCCAATTTTGGAGCTTTGGGAAGTGTTTAGTGTCCCTTCATCACCATTACTCCCAGATCCACTCTGACCCGCAGAGATAGTTCCATCTATGGATGAAATAGAAAAAATGCATAAAAAAATGAATTTAAAAAATTTGAGTTTTAAAAAAAATTTTTTGAATACCCATCAAGAATGAAGAAAACAAAGCATCTTTATATATATAATATATATATATATATATATATATATACATATATATATATATATAAAATGTTGTTCTGGTTCCAACGGGAGAAAATTCAATATTTTATAAAAAAGAAGGTCCGCAAAATGTATTGTGTTTTCAGAAAAATGTTTTTATTCTTTTTATCTTACATATACTATATATATATATATATATATATAGATAGATAGATAGATAGATATTTAAATCATGATAGTGATGCTTCTGTTTTTGGAAAAGGGAAGGATTCAAATTAGTATTTTATAGTTATATTGAAAATTTGGTAAGTTGGTTTGATTTCGTTTATGACTTGTCAACTCTTGTTGGCTTATTTAAGACTGAAGTGTTTTTAAAGTAATTCTACGGTTTCTTTAAAGATTCATGAAGTGATGAGTATCCAACTGTGTTGCAAGCAAATAACTAATAACAATAATCATTTGTAAACAATTATAACTTCAAGTAACAATATTTTTTGCTAACAATTTGCATACACTTATATGGTCACTATTCCTTATTTAATAATAATTATAGGGCCAGTTTAGTACAGTCGGTAGAGCATCCACCTAGGAACCACAAGGTGGTAGGTGTGGTGCTCCACCTCAAATGCAAAAACAATCTCCCTGGTCGCTAGCAAAAAGGGAATAGAATCCCTTGTTATTCAACTGATACTAACAATATGCCAAACTGACAATTTTAGTTACTATATGAACACAGTTATATGGTATCAAGTATTCTTGTCTAATACAAATAATTTTCAAACAGATTGATTTGATCCATACTGTAGAATAATCATATTAGTTCCAATTACCATCGAATTGGTAAGACAAGGCAGCAAGCAGTCGTAACTTAATACGAACCTGAACTACTACTCTGGTTAGAGTAGACCTGAGAGTAATGGTAATGAAGAGGTAACACCACTCAGAAGTGGAACCTCACCACCGGATGCAGTTTAGTGCCATACCGGGGAAATTGAACATTTTATGTGTCTTGTCTCTAAAAATATCCAGCAATGATGTTCTGTTTTGGCTGGGATATGGTTACATTATAAACAAACATAGTAATGTACAACCTCTTTTAAAAGTCTTTATTTGATATTTGTTTCAATAGATTTAATTAGATTTCCACATGAACAGATACTACATTTTGATCCTAAGTACAAAATGATGATGAGCAACATTTTGATCATGATCAGCTTGAACAGATCTCTTACACTTATTCTAGCAGAAGTTTAAAAGAAAGAAAAACAAATAGAAAAGTCTCTGTTCATTAGTCAGAAAAATTATAATAGTACACACACATCATACAAATATATAGATAGATAGATAGATAGATAATATAATGGTAAATGAATGGGAAAAGTATTAACTTATGAAGGTGCTCAATGCTAAAATAGCAGAGTAGTTTTTAAATCAGAGATTAAATATTATGGAGTTAATATCCCATAACTGCAGTTTCATCCATAAGAAATATTAAAACATTAATATATATGTATGTATGTATATATATATATATATATATATATATATATATAAATAATCATAATAGATTAATTTGTTTGACTATCCACTTGACTAAATTAAATAAACTTTCTTTTCTTTTTTTCTCTATTTTTACTCAAAATGATCGACTGACAATTCAAATTATCTTCAAACAAAATGAGAGACAATGTAATAATACAAAATACAATAGAATACAAAAAATAGAATCAGATTAATAAAAACCTTTCAGTTAGAAACAAATGAAAAGATTTAATATAATACATAGAACTGGTTTATCTCAGTTAGTAGAGCATTTTCCAAGGAATCACAAGGTTCCAGCTTCAATACTGGTCATTGCCAACTCAGCGCATGAGTAGCACAGATGGGGTATTCTGATCTGTGCAATAAAGCATCAGAGAACAGATGGTATGTGTGGGTGCTTCACCTCAGTAAAAACAATCTCCTTTGTCTAGTGCAAGTGAAAAGGGGATAGACTCCCTCGCTGTTCACCAATACTGACAATTGGCCACTCTGCAGACTTTACTTTATATATGACATCATACATTAAATAAAATCTCTTAACTTAGAGATGTAGGTCTTAAAATGTATTTGATATAGGTACAACCCCTACATCTCATTGGATACACTTTTATATGATCCTCAGCTGTTATATCTACACTCCAATACCAGTACCAATAGCCTATGCATTCGTAAATGATGTCATACCCACCTAAAAATTCCTTGAACACAGAATCAATCCAGCTTTCCACAACATAGGAGTACCTACATCTTTGAAAATCTCCAAAGATAGTTGAAATACCTGTACTTGAACTACACACACACACACACACACAGTGGCTTTGAACAATTTTAAAACTGTCCTACACCAAAGTTGTGACAAGTTGTTTACCAAAAAGAAAAGCTGAATAAAAAGCTTAACACTTGTCTGTCATTTTTAATAAAACATGCCAACAAAAGACTGCTATATATATATATATATATATATATATATATATATATATATATATAATGTTGAAAGAAAAATGGAAAGAAAATGTATGGATAAAAATTATTTATTGAAATGCTGACATGTGTTTCAACCTAGAGTTTATTCTTGTATACATTGTATTCTTTTTAGTATTATTTTAAATATAAAATAAAATAATAATAATAGAGAAACATAAAATTTAAGTATAGAAAAAACGGTCTTCTTCAGGGCAAGATATTGATAATATTTCCATTTACTTTTCAACATATACATGTATTTTTTGAGGACTTTTTGGACATATGATGTAATAGATATAAGGGTTGAGTTAATACAGCTCTAAGTGACAGTTATCTATAGATTGCAGGTTCAGTCCTGACTATGGGTGAAAATAACATAGAATACTTAACCTATCTTAACACTTGTACTCAGTCATGTTTAATGGAATGAGAACAATCTACTCCAATAGATTAAATAAAGGATTCAGTTCAAAGTTCTGTGAAGGCTCCCAAGTTTGACAAGAAGGATCCGAGGCTTGAAAAGAAACACATGAAGAAGGTCATCGGCCAAAACGTTGTGTATATAACAATAAAGATGAGAACAACAGTCTGAAAAATTGGAATACATATCAAGACTCATCTCAAAACTTCAGACAAAGAAGTATTTATGTCTATAATTTATACATATAGAATTAAACAAAACAGACATCTCCTGTTTAATGAGTTTATTTCCAATCTTTTCAAACCTTTTGGCCAACTTTTTTATATTTGGTGGGGATCTGTGGATTAGTCCAAAGTTTTTGTCCCAAGTACTTTTGGCACTTCATAGTGCCATCTTCAGGGGTAATGTGTTTGTGTTTTTTCCAAGTTAGTAGTTGTGAGAGTAAGTAGAAGGGAAACTCGTAGAAATTATACTAAGGGGTGTGGGGGCTAGAAGGGGGAAAATTGGCAGGAAAAGTGTTATAGGCATTTTAAAAAGTGACTACTGTATTCAAAATTAATCTTATTTTTTAATCTTATTGTTTGATGTATAGAGCTTTGAGTATTTGGAGTTTTTTTGTTTTTTTTTCTTTGTGCAGTATGTGTGTATTTTCCATTAGGATTTTTTTGGTAATTAGACAGGATGGGGGTGGGGGTCATGCATGTGATTTTAAATGTCTATAATTATAAATTTCTGAACAACTTTCAACTCATCAGATTAAAAAAAAGCTTATACCTTTGAATTATATGAATTTCTCTCATTATTGAATTATTTATGTTAATGTCATCTTTCCAGAACTATGATAAGTATTGAATTCAACTGAAACAAAATTTGTAAAAAATAAAATATTTACTGCAGGCAAAAACTATTGAGAAATGCAATATGTATTGGCCTACATTCATTTTCAAAAAGGAAGTGTTATATTATTTCATTGTGCAAATTGAATTTTGCATATCAAAGTTACAGATTTTCAAAAAGGTGAATGTCTATTTACAAATTCCAAATATTCATGACAATAGAAATAAATTCATAGAGTTTCCCTAAAGTGCTGCATGAAACAATTGAAAGAAATACATTAAACTTAGAACATAAAAATATTTTTAATTGTGTATAGAATTTTCATAGGATAAGTTGTGCATACCTTGCTTTAGCTCAGTCGGTAGAGCATTCGGCTAGAAACCACAAGGTTCCTAGTTCGATACCGGTCCTCGCCAACTCAGCGTATGAGTAGCACAGGGATCTGTGCGGTAAAGTAAGGCGCTGATGGTAGGTGTGGCGCTCCACCTCAGACGCTAAAATAATCTCCTTGGTCTAACGCAAGTGAAAAGGGGATAGACTCCCTCGCTGTTTGGCTAATACCGACTTTAGGCTGCCCTGACGACTTTACTTACTACTTTTACACTGGCTTGGACATGTCAGGAGAATGGAAAATGGACGTATCCCAAAAGATCTTTTGTATGGCGAATTAGTAAAAGGTTCCCGATCAGTTGGTAGACCATGCCTACGATTTAAAGATGTCTGCTGGAGAGTTATGAGGATATGCCATATTGACGCAAACATGTGGGAGGTAGATGCAAAAAATAGCGACTCAACATTAAGCAAGGCACGGAGAAGGGTGAGGCAGAGATGAGAGTAGCCTTGACAGAAAAGAGAGCCAGAAAGAGAGGGAAAAGCCAGAAGCCCCAGAAAGCATCACAGTTTGTGTGCATTCAGTGCACCAAAGACTGTCACGCAAGAATTGGCCTGCAGAGTCACTTGCACAGATGCAGATAACTTTTTATTTTTCATTTTTTTTTTCTTATTTTTATTTATTCATTTTTTTTTCTGGACACTACACTACACCATCATCCTTAGTGGACGGAAAGGATCCAACAATATATATACACATATATTGATTTGATTGGTTGGATTTTACAGTATGTCAACCCTTGTTGGGTTATTTTATGCCAAATACATTTTGTTTTATTCATTCTTGATGGGTACTGAGATTTTAAAAAACTCAATTTCTATTTTTTAAACTCATTTATCTCTATTTAACCCATAGATGGTACTCTAACAGGTACTACCACCCCAGGCCACAGTGGATCTGGGAGTAATGGTGTTAAAGGGCTACTTCACACTTCCTAGGACTCCAGAATTAGAACTTCACCACTAGATGTAGTTTAACATCATACCGAGGACACTAAGACCCTCAGCTACCACCTTCTAGGATATATGTAATAAAAGGGTTGGGGGTTTGTCATAAGAGCAATGAGGTTGGGACAATCATATGGGTGCTAGGGTTTGATGTGACCAGCCAATTGATTGGAGGAGACCTCACGTCTCCAACCACCTATCTAGCCTAAGTTAGGGATAATGTGGAATGTTGCATGTCTTGGACTGCTTAGCCACCAGGATTCCGTCCTTAAGCATCACGAGTTGCCACTTACGGCCAACAGGTGATTCTATTGGAAGGATTTTACCTTTCTGCAGATAATGTTGACCATTTATGCGAGAAGATGCTTGGAAGAGGGACCACTGTACATAGTGGTTACTTTTATTGATGCAAGTAAAAAAAAATGACCAAAACAATACTCATGTACAGAATGTTTTTTAACAATTATATAATTTTGTAATCTAATGACTTGACCAATTCTTATTCAAATGATCAAATTTTGACAATATGTGTAGAAACAATTCAAAATTCTATGATTAATTTCTTTATATACATATATATATATATATATATATATATATATATATAGAGAGAGAGAGAGAGAGAGAGATAGGCCATTCTCTGGAAAAGAAAAGTCATTTAAACATTGATTATAGAATTGAGAGATGTTTCTACAGATGCTGTTAAAATTTGAGATCATTTGCATGAGAATTGGTCAAATTATTAGATAACAAAATTATATTAATTTTTCTGAAACACCCTGTATAATTGACCATATCACTTAAACTGACTGAGAAAAAGGAAGAGGAAAATGGATATGAAAATACATTTGTGTATCATATAAAGAGTGTTTCAATGGATTTGGTATCATTTGAGATGTACAGGGTTTTTCAGAAAAAATTGATATCATTTTGTGATCTAATAAAATGACCAATTCTTAATATATAAATGCCTTTTCTTTTCCAATGAATGTCATTGATGTGCTTAAAAAAATATCAAACATAGAATTTTGCATTGTTTCTACACATGCTGTTAAAATTTGAGATCATTTGAATGAGAATGAGAAAAGTTATTTGATTATGAAATTATATGAATTTTTCTGTATAATTAACCAAAAGTGTCAAAGTTACTTCAGCATAAAATAACCCAAGGATTCTACACAGCATAAAACCAACCAGCCTAACAGGTCATTACTTGTGAGGTTTATTCTCACCGGGTGCCCTACATGATAACTATCGTTACTGGAGTTATGTAATTTATGAGAATAATGGTTGCTAAATAACCTGTTGAATAAGATTATTGTTTATACTCAAGAGATGAGTGATTCTCCAAACCTAATTCCCAATTGTTTATTTTTATCATGTTTTTAACAGTTGCCAACATTATTAGGAGATTAGACATTCATTTCTGTCTAAGCAAATAAGGAATGATAAGGTTAATTTGGATTCTTTGTTTAGTAGCATATCAACCTTCGTGGGTTATTTAATGCCTAATCCATCCTTGTAAAAGAACAGTAGTGGTAATATATAAGCCAGAGCTGGGGGGGGGGGGATAAATGAATTCATACCTTTCCCAAGGTTGTTAGTCTGAAATTGAATGTAATAATGCACCTGAAGTTTGAACAGACAAACTACAACATTGCAGTGGAGCATATTAGCTACAGGGTGAGGATTTTATTGAAGTTTAGTCTTTAATGGTTTCAAACAATTTTCCTTTATAAAAGAATATGCGTTTGATTATTGTACAAACATGCAGACAGATATATAGAATTTTTCTTCACATTATATATATATATATATATATATGAGGTTTATAGAATTCGCGAGTGTGTACATGCCCATGAACTGACATGTCTAACTTACCAGTCATTTGGATTATCTCAGAATTATATATATATATATATATATATATATATTCCTTAAGAAGTCTAATGATTGTTGTATTATATATTAAGACTAATTTAACAATGCTATATATGTAATTGTAGAATTAACCTAAAATCCTAGATGGTTTGATATGTCATTAAAAATCAATCAATCTATACGTTTAATCTTTAATAATTTGATACACATATATTTAAGATGTTGTTTTATTTTACACTGATAAACAGAACGAAAGACAAGATAAGATAAGCTCATTTACACGTACAGAAACATTTAATATATATATGATATTGTAGCGAGATCGAACGGCAAAAATCCACGTGATTATTTAGCTCCCTGTAATCGAGTACGGGACGCACCTTATTTTTATTAGCCTTCACGATTGCAATAAGGGGAATGCGTCCTTTCGGTGGACCGAGTTCCTTTTCGGGGTACGGTACTAACCAACCGTTATTCAGCCATTCGCTTAATTCAGCATTGTATTCCAGGCATACATCAGCGGGCACTCGGTATTCAGGGATGTTGTTGTTGAGCTGTATGGGCGAGTGGCCCTTGGCCTACTTCCACGATGCAACCCAGATCTTCTTGCTCTGGTTATATTCCACATGGAAGTCTAGCTCGTTGATGGCCGCGTATAAGGGTCGGTGAAGTTGAGGAAAGCTCACTGTCCCATTACTGGTCACACGTATTCCTCCCAACTTCTTAATGATGTCAAATCCCAGCAACTTCTCGTCCACAACCAGAACCTCAACATCGATAGGACAACTGTTGTTCACGTCAAGTTGAATACGACCGATATGCCGAAATAGCTTGATTCTGCCAAAGACAACGTATCTCGTGCCCACCTCGAACTCGTCACATTTTACCTTCTCTGTTTCTGCCCACACACACAACATGCCACTCGCTGTCTCTTCGACCCACGGACCGTTGTTGGCTCATCACAGGTTTGTGGGTTTTGCCATTCGATCTCGCTACATATATACATACAAGTAGGATTGAAGAGAACATAAAAATGTGTCCTAACAGATAAAATAGACATTGTTCTATGAACAAGCAGTGTGTCAAATGGGTACAAGTACAGAAAAAAGTCTTACTTGATAATGATGGAAAGTCAAAGGGTTCTAGCGAGAGCAAAAGACGGCGACTGGTCAAAGAACAGAGGCAAAATAAAACAAGAAAGGATTTCTGGGACTGTCATCCGGCTGTCTATAAGCCACCAAATAGACACACCCATTTTTCAAGGGAGTCAACTATTTATCATTGTCTCCCTACAGAGAGAATACTGTAGTACCTGACTCAACGTTTATATTGCCCTTTTTATCTGCTAAGTGAACCTCTCAACCGATTTATCACTAAGTCTTGTTTCTTTATTCATGCAAATGATTGTTGTATGTGTTCATCGTAATATACTTAATTCTATTTCTCGTATCTAATGATTCTCTTTATCTGTTGCAATTAAGTATAATTGACAATCATTTTGATTATGCGTAAAAATCCGTTATGTTTCGCCAAATTTAATGCGCTGAATGTTTTGTGTGTCGATTGATTGAGCTGAGATACTTTGATTAACAGAGCGATCTAGTAAGCTAACTTTGGTTACAAGAATAAATGATTACTTCTAAATCAACGGTAGATAAATGGTCTTTATCGACTCAATTTCGGATGAAAAGAATATCAAGCCAGGAAGCCGCCATCTCCACAATTCTAAAGACGAGAAACAAATACTTGGCAAAACTAATTTTCAAATTTGTTGTTTGTAATCGTAGTTATCATCGTATTTAATTTAAGAAGAAAAAACATAATTGGGGGTGAGGGCATGATGTGACACGGGGTCAGTTTTTTAAGCGGAGTACAACTAGTTCTGATTCAGAGTTTTCCTTTCCCTAGACAGGTTGCTTTACAAAGGCTAAACAATCGACTATTTACCCGTAACTGAAGAGAAGAGAGGGAATCATGCCTTTCCAAAAGGTACTTTGGGGATTAATCAAAATAAAATTAAACCAAATATAAATAGATAAAACAAAAGTAAACAAAATTAAATTAAATATAGAAAAAAATAAAAAAGACACAAAAAAGTAGAAGGTTTCAGACTGGAAGAGCCTTCTGAGCATGCGCCCCCCCCCCGAATTCTTGGCGCCAAAAAGGTCTCTCAGCCCTTTTTACTCCAAGACTTTGAAAAGGAAATACCTATTGACTTGCTCGAGAAAATATTCCCCCTCAACGAAATAGTGTGAACCCGCTAATAAAGGTCTTACTCTAAAGTCATCCTCGTCTCTGTTCCTTCGCTTCTTTTCCTAAATTCCATTTCAGCTTACCAACCCACAAGAAAGAAGAACCAAATATATTGGAGATAAGATACAAATACGAATGAAACACTATCTCCATAGTACTATCATACACCTGTAAGTATTTACTCCGTTTCTCCACAATGAGCAAGATGCGGCACAAGGACAATTTTAAGCGGAGTACGGCTGGTTTGCAGTCAGAGTTTTCCAAGACTAATGAACACAGTCTGCGCCAATATTTCCCCATATAGAGGAGACAGATAGATCCATGCCTTTCTCAAGTACATTAGCGTGAAACGCAAACAGCCTAGTCCATGATTTGAACTTGGGTCGCCGATTTCATTTCCTATGACGATAACCATTACACTAAGTAACCCTCCATTGAGAGGGATAAGGACGTGGTCATGCATTCCTTTTTTCAAGAAGAGTCGACCATAGCAATGTTTTTTTCTGAAAAACAAAAAACAAATAACGTACGTAAAGGGGGCTAAACACTGTCTGACGTGAATTGGAGGATGTAGTCAATTTGGCGAATTTCCTGTGGGAGTACTTTTAAAAAAAAAGAGGACTCCATGGTCCCCCCCCCCCAATAAAGACTTATGGTCCATCAATATATAGAATTGCCGAGCTTCCAAGAGTTGCTGATAACGTATTGCAGCAAATGTTGCTAGCGATTCTCCAACAAACGTGCTATAACGCTTTTCTACCTCCGACATTTTTTTCTTGGAAAGAAAAAAATTAGTCTCCAATGTTCTTAGTTGATTGTTCGTTATTACAATTTAGTTAAAATCGAAATTAACCTGAATACATTTGTTAAAAACCTGTTTGTAAATAAAATGTATCCTGTGTGGGATATGTAAGTAAAACTATTCACGACGATTTAACAAGAACAAAATATTTATTATTGACCAAAACTTAAAGAAGAAAATAACAAACAGTGGAATAAAGTTTATATATTGTTGTATAAGTAGAAAAGTTCTGTGTAGTTTTTTTTTAAGAAGAAATTTGTTTGTTTCTATAGTTGTTGGTTAAGGAGAAATTCTTTAGTATTAAATATGTTCCTGTAGTTAAAGAAGAAAGAGTGTTGACTTACATGTTGCTGCGGTGTTATTATAAGTTGGGGGGGGGGGCAAAAAGTTCCCTCTTTCACGTAGACAGAAGAATGCAAAATATACGTGTTGCATGTTCAAGCGAACAATACAAAGAGAAAAAAAATGGTTTTGCGATTACTCCTTGGAAACGCCACCTAGCGGTTAAAAGGAGAACCACGGGAGGTAATTTTGGATGCTTATTGCATTTCGATTCCAGCTGGATATATTTCAAGGAAATTTGAGCGACAGGTAACTTTGATTTTGGGACCCGAATCCGATAAAATAAATTATCAATATTTTCAAAAAAACATTTCAAAGTTTCCAGCAGGAATCTAGTACTTAGACATTTTGATTTATTGATACGGGTTATTTGTCTCACCTTGGTGTAATGGTTAGCAAGATAGTCTTGCAGATTCATTACTACTGAATAGTGAGTTCGATCCTCGCTGGATGCCCCATAAGTGTGACCTTGTGTAACATTCTATCGGTGGCGAACGGATTTGGGTAAATACCTACCCTTGATTCGATATTAAACACTAACAATCTTTCAGATTTTTAGGAACCGACATAAAAGAAAATTATTTACAATTACAAAGGAAAAGTTATTACATAGTTTTGAAAACTATATATATATATATATATATATATATATACACAAGGTGTGTCAAAAAAGACCGAGATTTTTTGTACATTTTTGTACATTTTTAAAAATTGAATATCCAACAATAATGTATCAAACAAAATATCTTCGGCATAAAATAACCTAAGGGTTGATGTGCCGTAACATCCAACCAACCAACCATATGTCACTGAACCGATTTATTTTTTTATTTTTTTATTTTTTTTTACATACGCTCCTTTTTCTTTTCTTTTTTTTTTTACACTTATGTAACTAGAAATGATTTATTAGACAAACGTAACAAGTGTAATATTCCATTTTGCGCTAGATTTTAAGTTGCTCTAAAGAATGGGGTAATCAAATGTCAGTGATTCAATAATAAAACCATCGATGAATATTGAATGACTAGATTACTAGCAAACAGAACATTATTGATTTTATGAAGAAGTAAGCTTTTGAAAAAAAAAGTAGAAATCAATTTTTTTTTTAAATCAATTAAAAATATTAAACCACCTCAAGCTCTTCAATATACCGACTCTGACAACACCACCAACCATCAAATAAAAAAAAATAATATTCATGTCGATATATCGTTATTATTGGACTTATAAATTGTTACCTAAGTCTCGTTGGGCTACTAAATTGGTACACATTTCGCAGAAAAATAAAGATTGTAGACAATAACCAAAGAGAAATATTAAATTGAAAATTATCCAAAATCCAAATAAAACTGTTTACAGGCAAGGTCGGATTTATAAGGGGACAATTTTCCACCCCACCCCCTAACAGAGGGGCACTCAGACTTCCTTTATAAAATCTGTAATAATTATAGAATTAGTTTTATTATTGAAAAACTAATGGTGATTTGCTGCAATCTGGAAATAATTGTATCCTTTTCCCATATAATACAAACTGAAACATGTTGTAAAGATTATTCTTACAATCTATTAATAGTGGAGATTAGGTCTCTATTTGTCAGTAGCCGAAACTACGTCACTGCTTACGTCACATTACCCAAAACCGTCATAACATAGAATAAATACACTAAAAAATTTGATTATGCAACCTTAGACGGTCCACATTATTGATTCAAATAAGTTTTAATAAATACATTACCGGTATTATATATGTGTATATATATTTTTAATCTAATATATATTTGAAGTTATCAGAACTAAATTCCCATTTCAAATTTTTTTATTTCATTTAATTTTTTCTTTTTTTTTTTCTTTCTTTTTTTACTCTTTTAATAAATTTGCTGATTTTACTTACTCTTTTACAAACTCTTTTACATTGAACTTTTAACTCCCACCCCCTCTGACAATATCTTTCAAAAAATAATTTTTACATTGCCCGGAGGGTGCTTTGTTTTTTGCTAGGCAATATAATTGAGGTTGTTTGGTTGCTTGGGTTTTACGGCATGTCAACCCCCTTGGGTTATTTTATGCCGAATACTTCTATTGTTAATTTGGTATTCGAAAATGTTTAATGCCGACAAAGTTTTGAAATAATTTCATTTTTAATGGATAATACAATTTTGTTTATAAACTCATGTTTTCTATTTAACCCATATATGGGACCCTAACAGGTACTGCCACTCCAGGCCAGAGTGGACCAGGGAGCAATGGTGATAAAGGGGTGCTCCACATTCCCAAAACCTCAAAAACTGGAACTCCTCCATCAGATAGAGTTTAACGTAATTCCCAGGACATGTAGACCCTCAGCCACCGCCTTCTAGCACCTATATGATAAAATGGATTGGGGCTTGCCATAAGGGCAATAGGGTTGGGAAAATCATATAGGTGCTAGGGCTTGACGTGACCAGCCGATTGATCGGAGGGGGCCTCTCCGACCGCCCGTCTAGCCTAAGTAAGGGTCGAAGTGGAGTGTTGCATGTCATTGACTGCTCATCCACCAAGACTCCATCTTTAAGCATCACGGGTCGCCACCCACGACCAACAGGTGGCCCAATTTGGGGGAGTCTTACCCCTCTGCAGAGGTGCAGTCGGTGTATTCTAACGCAATATAATTGAGAAAAATGAAATAAAATATTTTCTTCGGAACGTAACTTGTATATTTTTTTCTTTTCTTTTTGATTAACATGTTTGCGTTTACCGGTTCAGCTCAGTCGGTAGAGCGTTCGGCTAGGAATCACAAGGTTCTTGGTTCGATACCGGTCCCCGCCAACTCAGCGTATGAGTAGCATAGGGATCTGTGCGGTAAAGAGATGAGCTGATGGTAGGTGTGGTGCTCCACCTAAGATGCTAAAATAATCTCCTTGGTCTAGCGCTAGTGAAAATGGGATAGACTCCTTCGTTGTCTGGCTGATACCGATATTAGGCTGCCCCGACGACGACGATCCAAGATGAGATAGGTATTTATCCAAACTGTTCACCACGGACAAGATGTAACAAGTTTACAAGTATGAGGCATCCAGTGAGAATCGAACTCACTATTCAATAATAATGGGTATGAGAGACTAGAATTGCTAACCATTACACTACGACACCAGATTTTTGTCTGAGATTTTTGGTCTAGCGCTAGGGAAAAGAGGATAGACTCCTTTGCTGTTAGGCTGATATCGACAATAGGCCACTTCATGAACTATATTCAAGGTGTGTCAAAAAAAAGTATCAAGATTTGGGGTACTTTTTTACTCATCTTGTATTCTGAAAAATTAACGTTCCATTCATTCTTCATTTCTATCTAGGTAAATACAGCTTTAAAATCTGTACCTTTTGACTCACCTTGTATTCTGAAAAAAAAATTAACGTTACATTTATTGTTCATTCCTATCTTGGTAAATACAGCTTCAATCTCGCTACTTTTATGACACACCTCGGACAAATAAATATATTTCTTTCCTTTTTTTTTTAAGAAAACGAGGCACCACAAAATTGACACTCGTTTTTAAATGGCTGGTGTTCCTCTTTTAGACTTGCAGAGTTAGAACATTTACCGACAACGGAACGGTTCATTGATTTTGTGTGTGTGATATTATTACATGTGTAAAATTGAATGAACCTTCATACGTCATCAGTTGAGATTTTCTTTTTATAGTAACGGAAAATTGGAAGGGGGTGCATGTAACAATTTCTCTGTTTCAAGTTCAGTGGTACACTAATTTACGAGTTTAATTCGTTCCACTCGTAACCAAATTTCCTCGTATGTCAAATCAATTTTCCCTATTCAAGTGAACTGAAATGCCATTAATCCGTACCCACCCAACCCAAAAAAAAAACACGCTAATTGGTTTTGTTTGATTTGTTTGAATAAGAAAAATAGCACTGTCTTGCTTTTAAAATAATAAAAATAGAATGTAATGAATTATGTGCTGCAATGTTTTAATGCTTATTTTTTAATAAATATTTTTCTTTGGTTTATTAAATTTGGAAACTTAAATGTTTTTAGTGAATTTATTAATAAAAGTGTATATTAAGCTCGCTCGTACCTCAAATTTTAGATCTCAACACAAAGCAAACATGTCGACCAAGTGACAGCTCGTAACTCGGAAAACTTGTAGGTAAAAGTTACCACTGTTTTTCACGTTTGTTTTTTTTTTTTAAAAGCTGAAATATTAAGGCGAAAATGTTAACTTGACCTATTTATTCTTTTAGAATGAAGATTAATATAGACTTTTAGAATTTGTTTGGACCTAAAGTGATATATATATATATATATATATATATATATATATATATATATATATATATATATATATATATATATATATATATATATTGTGTGTGTTTTGTCCGGGAAGGCTCAGTCGGTAGAGCATTCGGCTTGAAAACACAAGGTTCCTAGTTCGATACCGGTCCTCGCCAACTCAGCGTATGAGTAGCACAGGGATCTGTGCGGTAAAGTAAGGATGGTAGGTGTGGTGCTCCACCACAGACGCCAAAACAATCTCCTTGGTCTAGCGCTATTGAAAAGGGGATAGACTCCCTCGCAAGCTGGCTGATACCGACTTTAGGCCGCCCCGACGACTTTACTTTACTTTACTTACTTTATATATGTATATATATACATATATGCGTGTGTGTATATGTATATATACACACATATATATATATATATTTACCAACCCCTCCGCACGAGTAGGATGTGACACAAGGTCAATTTCTTAAGCAGAGTTTACCAGGTTTTAATTCAGAGTTTTCCTTCTCCTAGACCGGTTGCCCAACCAAGGTTAAAGAGCTCAGTCTGTCCTACTATTTACCCATAGCTGGAGGGAGAGTAGGATTAATACCTTTCTCAAGGGTATTAGCGCTAAGTGAAATCCAATTACCACGCCCAGGATTTGAACTCGGGGCGACGAGTCCATTTCCCATGACTTTAACCATTACACCACGCGCTTCGTACTATATATATACATATACACATATGTATACATATACATATATATACACACATATACGTGTATATATGTGTATACATATACATATATATACACACATATACGTGTGTATATATGTATATGTATACATATGTCTGTGTGTATATATATATATATATATACATATATATGTGTGTATGTATATGTATATATATATACATATATATGTGTGTATGTATATGTATATATATATACATATATATGTGTGTATGTATATGTATATATATATACATATATGTATGTGTGTATATGTATATACACACAAATATATATGTGTGTGTAAATGTATATACACACATATGTGTGTGCATATGTATATATATATATATACATATATGTGTGTATATATATATATATGTGTGTGTATATATGTATATATATATATATGTGTGTGTGTGTGTGTATATATATACATATATACGTGTGTGTATATATCCATCTGATAATACGAGAATGAGGTCCTTCCTATGTCGGCGAGTTTGAAGTGTCATTTGAGGGTTCCTGAGAGGAAAGGTTCTGGTGGTGGGGTTATAGGATTGTGTGGGACGGCAGTGATCTGTAAAGATTATGCTATTGCTATGTGTATATATATATATATATATATATATATATATATATATATATGTAATAAATGAGAATAAATAACATATATAAAAAATATTCCTGTTTGTCTTTTTACTTTTTTCATACTATATCTATATATCTATATCTATATCTATATATATATATATATATATATATATATATATATATAATTTTTTCCTGATTGTCTACGTTTTCAAATTTGTAGTTCATTCATTTCATGAAATCTTTGCTGAAATAATGACGAAATATTAAGTTTTACCCATGAATTAAATGTTTGTGCTTGTTTATCGACCTTTTCCATTTATATTCACATACATACACACACACACACACACACACACACACACACACGCATTTCATATTAATTGAATTATTTTTAAATATATAACTTAGAGTACTTACACATCGATTCAGCATTCACAGATGAAATAACATTTTAATTTCCACTTATTCACTGGCAACCCCTGGACTTCAGCCCCTGTCACAATCGGACATTTGTCTCAAGTTGACCTTTCCGAATTTATGTAGTATTTACCGAAATCTACCGCCACGGCCAAAATGTGACAAGAGGTCATCCATCAAATTGGATTACAGTTGATTTAAATTCAGACTTTTCTTTCTCATAGATTGGTTGCCCTATTAAATCTAAAGAGCCCATACTGTCCTACTATTTACCCATAGCTGTGGGGAGAATAGATGCATTCATGATTTTATAAAGTACACTAGTGCGAAATACTAAAATAGTAGTTCACTCATCCCCACTTCAGCGGGCCCATAACTAACAGTTTCATGGATTCTTTGTGGGGAGTAAGAAAACAAATTGCAATTGTTATATGAGAAATAGATAGATAGATAGATAGATAGATAGATAGATAGAGCAGAAGTATGGTTTTCTTTTACCCCCTTATCTACCGGGTGCACGAGTGTCAAATATACCATCATAACCCGCCGTACAGGCTGAAAACCCCATACGCTACATCCCTTGCGTACCAGAACATTAGAAACGTACTATACATTTCCTTAAAGATGTGTACAGCAAACATCCGCTGCCTCATTCTTATTCTTCCACTAATGCGTGAAAGCGAGTATACTTAATTTCGATCGATAGGTAAGATGTTAAAGTTAGCTGTATAAATATATACATTTGAAAAGAATTACAAGTAAAGGAAATATATAATATTCTAAATATTAACTTTTGTGAAGACTTCTTTTTTTTGTTTGTTTTGTTTTGCTTTGTTTATTCCAAGAGTTTTACAAAATTCCGCGCGCGAACACATCCCCATTCTTATTCGATTGAAATCAATAAGTGTGTTGCTGTGCGGGGCGCGTGTGAATGATAACACGCGTGCATACACACACAACGACTGATTAACGGAGAGACAGAGTGATAGAGTCGTGCAATAGATGCAGCATATGGAACTGTGCAATTCCCATTTTAAAGTTGGAGTTGAAAATAATTTTTAGATATTGTATATCCGGAAAATAATTATTTTCAAATTCTTCGATATGAAACTATTCTATTTAATAAGTACTTTAATGTTTATTGAACATTCGAAACTTAAGAGAATTTTCTAATTAAAAAAATAGCAGCCTTTCACGCTATCAGTTACTTGAAATGTAAAAATATATAATTTGTGACGAGTACACACATTATATATATAACAGGTTTTGTTAAAGACATTGGAATATTTCTTCTTAATGATCTTTAATTGTAAACATTTAAATTTTCTTGTTTTTAATATATCAGAGTCCAGATGGTAGAAAAGGTATTCCATATCATCAGACCCTGATATACGAAAAATAATAAGGAGATTAACGTTTTCACTAAAATATCAGAAGAAATATTCCGTGGTGTTTAACAAAATCTAGTTAAATGATAACTTACTGTCAAAATACACAATATATATATATATATATATATATATATATATATATATATATATATATATATATATATAGAGAGAGAGAGAAAGAGAGAAAGAGAGAGATAGTCTGTGTGTAAAATTATTCAAACAATGATATATAAATGATTTACTTTTTCCCTCAATTTTTCGTAAAGTGTGTGGTCATTTCTATGAAAGGGATTAAAAAAAATTAAAAACCAAAAAACATTCTCTTCTTGCTTTGATTTTTCCATCCCCCGTCATTGTTCTTGATAGTTTAAGTTTCTCATATCCGAGTTTGTTTTTTTTATCCAACCTCCCACGTGACCAGAATGTAACATAAGGTCGATTTAATATGAAGTGTTCAGCGGGAAGCAACATTTTCACGGGGTGGTTTTTAGAATGAATTGCTTGGATTCTGTCGGCATTCATTTTCAGGGGCGCCTCAGGCATTGGGAAATAATACACCCATCCTCACCCCCCCCTTTCTTTCAGGCTAGGGAACAGGTGCTTCCTGTGTGTTTGGAGGGTGGAATGGAACTGAGCTGTTAATCATTTTATATGCCATAGGTTTCTCATGTAAAAGCATTTTAGTGATAATGAGGATATCATACACACTAATATATATGTATGCATATATAATATTGATGATATAGTGTACTATATTTATAAGTAAATAGTGCTCAATATAGAGGATAGAACATGTCTATCTGGTTTGAGAATCACATACACGAGAAACTGTCAGTAAACAAGCACTGTTTACTTATTGTCTACGCTACCTTAACTTTATATATATATATATATATATATATATATATATATATATATATATGAAAACATGTTTAGAGAAATAGATACTACAGTAAAAGAAAGAAAAACTACAAAGAAGAAAAAGTTAACTGCAAAAATCGAAATCATCTGGTGAGATTTGAAACAATATTTAGAGATTAAATTTCTTTTCTTCTTTTTTTAAAAATCTTTCCTTTATAAAATAAATAAATTTTCAATCGAATAAACAAGTTCTCAGCCTTTAAAAAAATATTGGTACTTACGTGCTATGGGCATGCGCACAACCGACTTTCAAAAGGTCAGCTCAAAACGTTACTTTCTTTCTTGTTTTAACCGCTCTACGCTACTGCTGAGTTTCTTCCTATCTGATTGGAGTGGAGATTACAAGGTTCAATCTACGATGCCGCCCACTCAGTTTTTTTTTTTTTACCACAACTAGAGTTTGCCTGTGAACTAAATCAAATCTGAGTGGAGATTATCTTCCTAGTTCGTTTCCATCAACTGACTTTATAAAAGAAAAATCGTTATGAAAAACAGCAGGATGTTAATGAAATAAAAGAAGAAGAAAAGAAAACATTGAAATTGCGAGCGCAATCAGATTCTTTCAGACCAGATTTGATTCTATTTGAGTGGACACAGCTTTTCTGAAATTGTCTCCATTTCTTTCACGTAACTGTCTTTTCTTTATTTCTTTCAATTATTTTTTATACCAGCTTTTTTTTCCCCTTATTAATCTCAGTTTCTATTTATTGCAATTATCAGGCCGTTATTCTACGACCTTCGGTCAGCGGGGAAAATGGATTCAATTTTGAGTCTCGTTTAAATATAAAAGTTCAAATTATAAGATTAAAACTTTTTTTTTTAACTAAAAAAATTGCTTTGAAAATAAAGTCTTTTTAAATAGTTTTAAAAAATATAACAACTTTAAAATTTCGAAAATATTCACAAAATTAAACTTATAAATACTTTTAAAAAAATTAGATTTGTATCATTTACATTTTTCGGACTGATGTCCTCATCTTTATTGTTAAATACACAACGTTTCAGCCGATATGTCTTCCGGCCTTCTTTAGGTGTTTCTTGTCGAACTCGGAAAACTTCTTATTGAATTCGGGAGTGTTCATGTCGTAATGGGTAGCCTTCACGAAACTTTAAACGGAACTTTTTATTTAATCCAGGTTCATAAAGTTTTTCAATTGTTTTGTTGTTTTTTGCTTTTTTATTTAGATTAATAGAATTTCCAAAAAAGATTTTAGAATAAAAGTAATAATAATAATAATAATAATAATATCTTTTCAGCTAGTCTATTAGGTCTGAGACCTGTCAGCTGTTCCTTATAAATATTCATTTTAAATCCACTGAATATTTAATGTCATTCCACAGATTATCCAACTTTGCCTTGAAGGAGTTTAGAGATGGGGCATTCACTACTGATGAAGGTAATAACTCTGAAATCCATTTTATCTGGTAGCGAATTCTTATAAATAACGTTAATGATATTTCAAACATTCTACCAAACAACAGAGACAAAAGGACCAGGTCGAATATCGGATTCTTCCTCCCAAATTGCGGGGTGGGGGTTGAAGGAAACCAAACCACCCTCGACTGTGCATTCGTGCGCGGGAAGAATCCCGCTCAAAAATGTGACTTTGTGTCTCGTTTCCTACAATTGTCGAAGAAGGGACTAGATAAATAACACAAAGTAACAACAACCAATATAAAGAACGTGGAAGTTGATTTGACACTAGTTCTTTCGAATTTAAGTCGAATTTTGTTTTTGTTATTATTCTTAATTCATCGTTGACGTTTCTGAGGATCGATCTCTCTCCGTTTCAACTTTAATCGATTTTTGCTTAAATTCATCATATGAAAATCTTTAACTGTAAAGAGATGAAACATTTAGAGAATCTTCAACTTTCGTAAAATTATTTTTTCTAGAATCTTTTTAATGAGTTGCTATTTTTTTATGGATTAAGGTTAATTTTTGAGGACCTTCGAAAAAAAAATCCAAACGTGTTTTATTATGTAAACTCTCATTGTTTGATTAAGAGTCTCATTCTTTGAAAAATAAAATAAAAAGCCAAGTAACCCGCCTAAATTCAACGGTAAAACTTCATAGTTTAACAGGTGAGGCTGTGCAGGCCACGGACGATGCTGCTACAACCCGGCCTTCTCGGAGTGTCATAACTTTCTAAAGATTTTGAACTGAACCATTGTTTGCTATCTATAGTTTGTTGATATCTCCTATCAGTTAATTCTTCTTATTTGATTTGTTCTTGTGACTTCGCTTGTCTGCTTCTTCCACTGAAGCAGAGTATATGATTGTTTGCACTACACACCTCCAACAAGTAGAACTTCCAACCACCAGTATAAGATAATAATAATTCCTCGTCCAGTGGCGGACTGACAGTTGTCAGAACCCACATTAAAGAAGGATTATTAACGTTTGAATCATTCATTCCATATATATGTTTCTAAAGATCTATATCTCTAAATATAATGTATGTATTTCATTAAACCCCCCGTTACGGACAGGATGTGGCACACGATCAATTTTTAAACGGAGTAAAGCTGGTTTTAATTCAGAATTTTCTTTCTTCTGGACTGGTTTCCCCAAAATTGAATCATTGCTATGCTTGGATAGACAAGGACTACATGAAGAGAGACGGGAGATACCACGACCGAAACGTTGCGTTTTTATATATCACAATAAAGATGGGGATAACAGTTCGAAAAATCAAAATAATACATATCAAACCTTATCTAAAGAATTCAGACAAATAATACCAGAATACCCTGCTGTTCTCTTGATATATATATATATATATATATATATATATATATATATATATATATTTACCAACCCATCCGCACGAGCAGGGTGCGACACAAAATCAATTTCTTAAACGGAGTTTAACAGGTTTGAATTCGGAGTTTTCCTTCTTCTAGACTGGTTACCTATCCAAGGTTAAAGAGCCCAGTCTGTCCTACTATTTACCCATAGCTGGAGGGAGAATATATGGATTCATACCTTTCCCAAGGGTATTAACACTAGGAAATGCAAACAGCCTCGTCCAGAATTTTAACTCTGGTCGACGAGTCCATATCCTACAACTCTAACCATTACAGCACATACCTCCTGCAATTAGAACAAGATAACTGCTGTTCTCTTGATATAGTATAATAGATACGTTTGTAACGCTACTCAGTTGCACTGGAAATACAAACAGTCCAATATATTTCTAGCGATGTAAATCTAGAAACAACATTTACCCTTTCATCATAGAATGGATGGTAAGGGGGGGGGGCTCTAAGAGAACCAATAACCCCTTTTTACCCTGGGGGGCACAGATCACTATCAGCCCGTCCCCGATGTCAACTATTTGAATTATAGCCGTTTTTGTACAAATTATCTGCAATTCTATTCGCTGTACGAGAACTGATAATGTTGGAAATGCAATTTGTATTGCCTTCAAGCATGAACAGAGACTAAAACAAATAACCTTCCAATGCTCATTCAATTTTCTCATGAATTTCGATGTCACACCTTGGAACAGTCTTGCAAACCATTACTACTATAGTGAATTCGATCCTCACTTGGGAATTTGTGCCGGACCAAGAATCCCCAAAGTGATCGTTATCGAACCCTGGGGGGGGGGGGTGAGTCGATGGCATGATCCAGGTGTAGATAAATGTCTGCGGATCAGAAAGTGATAAACATGGCGGGGGGGGGTTGAAAAGAAGAAATAAAAAGAGGTTGAGTAATCAGTCTCTATGTCCAATGAAGGGTATAATGGTTAACGAGATAGGCTAGAGGACTATTGATAGCGAATTCGATTCTCACTGAGTGCCCCCATACTTCTGACATTGTTCTAGACTAACCTGCGCTTAAAAAATGACTGCCTATACCCCGGCCACCATTACATATGGCCTGTTTGTGGTTAATTGTTATATGTGTGTGTGTGTGTGTGTGTGTTTTAGCTTTTAAAATACAAATAATCATGATCTTGTCACACACACCCCCCGCCCCGATAGAAATTAATGAAAGCTCTTATAATATTTAATCAATTTTCGTAAAACTTATTTTTTTTAAAGAAAACTGGAGAAAATATTTTATGAAAATTATTTTCTTCTAAATAATACAAACTAAATTATTTGGTTCTAAAATTTGGATTAATATTTGTATTAAAACAAACTATCCAAACAGTATCAATTGGGACATTTTCAATGCCAAATTCACTAGAGTTTTAAAATCTACTAAAAAAGCGCCCTGTCGGCGGGTCTTAGAGTACTCTGACTGTATCCCCCTGTGGAGGGGTAAGACCCCACCCCAACATATAACTGTGGGTTTTTTTAATATACTAAAAGCAACAAATGATTGAAATTAACAAAAAAATCTCCCGCTATTTATTCACAAAATAAAATACTATTTTTATTTACGGAAAGATTACTTTGTAAAAATAAAATAGAGATAATATTTTACCTAATTTACAGACTTATTTAACTTTATGACATTTCTATAAATATCTATTGTAATCTTATTTCTAACTCTAACCTTTTCACGGACGGATTTTCAGCCGTACTTGTAAGTCTGCACGTTTCTATTGATATCGGAAGTTATAAATGGGCGGACTTGTGAGCGTACTGGGCGTACTAAAAATAAGTACAACCGACTTATCAGTTATCTTGTTTTAATTGACAACATTGTGTGGAGGGGGGGGGGCATGCGCGCCAAATTACCCATCGGATTTAATCAATTACAAAAAAAAAAATCCTCTGTCCATTTAACGTGGAGGTTGGAGATTTTTTTTCACACCATTATTTTGAATATTAAAATGTTAATGTTTCAAATTTGTAAGAAACAAAACTAAAAACCCGGTTTTAAAATGAGATTTTCATCATTGGGCATTTGGCGTGTTGTAATGGTTGGCGAATATGGTGAGAAAACCAATTGCTACTGAGTTTGATTCTCATTAGAATCTCCTCATACTTGGTCACATAAGGATGCATGCTTAGCGTAATGGGTATCGTCGTAAGAAATGGAATCGGCGACAAGAGTTTAATTCCTGCACGAGATTATTTTCATTTCCATTCGCGCCTTGGGAAAGGCGTGAATCCAACTACCCCCACCCCCACCTCAGTTATGGAAAAATAGTAGGGCAGACTATGTTCTTTAACCTTGATAAGGTAACCAGTCTAGGAAAAGGAAAACTCCAAATTCAAACCAATTTCACTCCGCCTAAAAATTGAGCTGTTGTCATATCCTGCCCGTGGAACACAGGAAAAAAAATCACGGAAAAAAGTTACAAGAAAAAAAAAACAAATAGCTCAGTCGGTAGAGCGTTCGGCTAGAAATCACAAGGTTCCTAGTTCGATACCGGCCCTCGCCAACTCAGCGTATGAGTAGCACAGGGGTCTGTGCGGTAAAGTAAGGAGCTGATGGTAGGTGTGGCGCTCCACCTCAGACGCTAAAATAATCTCCTTGGTCTAGCGCTAGTGAAAAGGGGATAGACCTCCTCGCTGTATGGCTCATACCAACATTAGGCCGCCCCGACGACTTTACTTTACTTTATTTACTCGATAAATCCCTTACGTCTCACTCAATGCAAAAAAAAAAAACATTTCTCTACAAAACTTAACTAACACTAACCAACCACATTAAATTAATTGTGACGAGACAAAATTGTGGCTTTTTAAAAAAAAACAACCTGTAACTTAATTAATGGATACGAAATAAATACTTATAATCGTATATCACAAATAAACTATGCTTAATAAATAATTATAAAGTTTCTTTTCGTTTTCTTTTTTTACACGATTTTAAAGATAAGTGATGACATAAGACCGTAGCAGAGATAAATGTTGGGGGGGGGCAGAGGTGAACAAAATGTGGAATAAGACTATAAGTTCCTTTAAGTGAAGCATTTATGTCATTAAATTGACCAATAAGGTCTCAGTAAAAGGAAATTAAAAGAAATATGATAGAATTTATATATACAATATCGTTGTTATTTTTAATACTTTCTACAAACCAGAAAACAAATAGTTAAATTGCTCTTTCGATTAAGTTTACATAATTGTAGCCGATATTGTTAACATTATTATACCAAACATGAAACATGTATGATAATACATTTGATACTTGTAATGACAAACGATAATACCAATAGACTTTGGAAAGCTTTATTTTACTTAGAACAATAGGTACACTTATTGAGAATTTATATAGTGTAGTATTCACTAGAGTTTTCCAAAGGGGAGGTAATCATAAAATAGGGGAAGTAACTCTCAATTACTTATTACAATATTTTAGATAAAGTTATATCACGGTTTAGTTAAAGCCATTGAGTACAGAGTTGATCTAGGAGTTAAATGATTGGTCGGGTAATGAGGGTGAAAAACGCCAAGAAGCCCAAGTATTAAAAGACTCTTTTTGTCGAAACCAGCCTATACAGAACCGTAGCCGAAATAATTTTTTTTTTTTTGGGGGGGGGGGGGAGGCGAACAAAATTTAGAATATGGCCTCAAGTTATCAAAGGCCGTCAACATGATTAGCGACAAGTACATTTAAAATTGTGAATTCTTTCCTTTGATCGTTTTGTATTTCTTTCTATATTACATTTTGTTAAAATAAAACTCATAAAAAATATTACAAGAGATAAAAATTGAAAGAGGACAGCCTCCCACCTCGGCTGATACTGCCCTGTGACAAAATAGTATTTGCTGCTGCAGAATAACCTAATAAAGGTAATTAAGAAAATATCTGTCCGTTTTTACTGGGGTTGGTGCTCACGTTGATAGGCATGTGTATATGAAGAAAAAGAAAAGCATATTGAAATTTTCATTGATTCGTTAGTGAGGGACAGTTTGATGATCAAACACATCACAGATATTACTATCGTGTTCAACATACCAAAAACACTGCATAAATTTACGGTTAACATGTAGACCTCACACGCTTTTTTTTTCTTTTTCTTTTTTTTTTTTCTTTTGAAAAATGTGAATGACAAAAACTGACAAATTTTAGTTTATCATAAGGTATTTATTTTCCTGACCTCCCACCACGCCGGATTAACATAGGTTGGTTTGTTTTATGGCATAACAACCCTTTTCGAGTCATTTAATGCCGAATTAAGTCATTTCGATAAACAAACGATTCAGGTTGCTCAAAGCACCTGTTGTTGTTTAAGTGGTCACCCAATAAAGTATTGAACAGGCTTATCGTTGCTTAACTTCGGTGATCTAGCGGAGACCGATACTTTCAGGGATTATCATGGAGAAGAACGCACAAATCGAAGCTCATGTGACGGTTAGTGCAAAAACCCAGCCCGGCCCATTTTAGGTGAGGGGAGCAAACGCAGTTTGGAGGACAGCTCCCTGAGACTACGTGGTTTACTTTACCTAACTCCATAGTACCATAAAGTATCCTCATAAAGAAGTAGCTATTTGACTTTTGTAAACTTTATTTACAAAGATTATAAAAACTTAAGCCTTTTAAAGTAAGTTGGGTTTTTTAATATTGTTACAGTACTAAATTCTAAAAGGTACATAAATTTGTGATTTTTTTTCAAATATGTATATATATATATATATATATATATGCAAAATCTATCCAGCTCTTTACGAAACTAGAATATAACAAGGTTGATTTAATGTGGGATCCCCCGCAGGTGGCAAGCCTCCCGGGAGTGTTAAAAAAATTACCAGTTTCGTCGGTATTTCCCTTTAGGTGTGTAGTGGGCAATGATCCCAGGCTTTATCCCTTTTAGGTGATAGGGAAGTTACTTTCTGAAGAAAGGCACTCTGGAACTGAACTTTTTGATTTTGAGGTGTAATTGACTCCCCAAATGGCTAAAATGTGACACAAGGTCTGTTTAATGGGTGTCCCGCATGAAGCATGTGTCCCAAGGAGCGGATGCAAGAATTGTTTAGGTTCGGTCGGCATTCCCCTTTCAGTTGTGCCTCAGGCACCGGGCAATAAATACAGCCCTTACCCACCAGACACGAATGCCTGGTAAGTATTATTTTCCTGGCCTCTCACTAGGCATTTTTTTTTACACGTGAGGAATCACGCACACAACGAAGCTCATGCAGTGGCCAGTGCAAAAATTTCGAGGTCTCGTCGACATTCCCTTTTTGGTGCGTCTCAGACACTGGACAATAAAACTTTTAGATGAGTGGGAAAGTGCTGCCTGGAAGGGACGTCCCTCTGGTAGAAGCCCTTGTACACTAGGTAAGTATAAACGATATTAAATTGTTAATTATCAACATGTAATGTGTATTATATGTACTAACAAATGTCGTTTATCACAGTCACGGGTTATATAAGTCATATAATAATTTTAATTATCAAGCTTTAATAAATGACTGTCCCTGTGTCATTCATATGTAAATTTATGGTTTTATTTTCATTTATGTAAGTAATAGTTTTGAGTATGACTTTTTTTTTATATAAGAAAGCCAAAATGTTATTCTAATTCTATCAAGTTTTAATGGTTGTAATTTGCAATGTACGTTAATGTTTTTATCATTTTTTTTGTTGTTTGTTTTGGGTTTTTTTCACTGCCTTTGACAAATCTGCACACAAGTAAACAGACACGAAATGAGAAATCAAGAACAAATTGTTTTGTGACAATGGTAAAAAAGACAAACACTGAAAAAAAACAAACAATAATTTATATATAAGTTAAAGTAAAGTTAGCGAAGTGGCCTATTGTCGGTATCAGCCGGATAGAGAGAGAGTCTTTCCCGCTAGCGCTAGACCAAGCAGATTATTTTGGTGAGGTGGAGCACCACACATACCATCAGTTCCCCACAGATCAGATTAACAAATCTGTGCTACACAGGTGGGTGCTCTACCGGCCCCTTGACTAATTATATATATATATATATATATATATATATATATATATATATATATATGTGTGTGTGTGTTAGTAAATTAGGCAGAGTGGCCAATTGTCAGTATCAGCGGGACAGCGAGCGAGCCTATCCCCTTTTCACTACCGCTAGACCAGAGAAATTGTTTTGCGTCTAAGGTGGAGTAGCACACCTGTCATTAGCTCCCTTTACTCATAGATCCAAGCTGTGCTACTCATGCACTGAGTTGGTTAGGGTCGGTATCGAATCCGGAACCTTGTGGTTCCTAGGCGGATGCTCTACCGACTGAGATAAAACTAACGTTTTGGGTCTTTTTGTTTTTTTTATAATTGACAAATACATCGCCTACGCAGCCACGCACCTGAGTAAACAGAAACGAAATGAGAAATTAAAGAACAAATTGTTTTTTGATGAGGATTATGAAGACAAAAACAAACACCCACACAAATACAAAAATATGCGGTAACCACCTTCATTTTCGTACAGCATCACTCAGATCTTATTGGGGGGGATAATTGTCTTTTTATGGGAGGGTCATTTTTAGTATGATTGGAAATTAAAACCCCATCTTGAAAAAAATATCTTTCAGTGAACCGCAAATATATATATATATATATATATATATATATATATATATATATATATATATATATTAGTTTATGTGGGCAGCGGTAAAATTGTTCTATTGGTTTATTGAAAACTCATTTTTTTTAAATACTGCTGGTTAATTAATTCAATATTTGTAATAATTTCTATTAACTGTTTTATATCATTGTTCATTGTGTATAGAAGATGTAAAGGATAATACACAAGATAATTTTTAAGCGGGGCACAATTGATTTGGATTCATAGTTTATTTCCTTCTCCTAGACTGGTTGTCTTACCAAGGCTAAAGATCCCTACGAAATACCCATAGCTGGAGGGAGGACCAGATGGACTGATGACTTTCTCTAGGACATTAGCACGAAACAGAGTGACATCAGTCTTTTCCAGGATTTGAACTCTTTTAGTCATACACAAAACTATTGCTTAAATAAGTGAAAATAAAGCTATAAACTTACATATGAATAACACGGGACATTTATTCCATTTCCAGCCGTCACGCTAAGTGCGCTTTAGTATTGTACGTACGCCCCCATTCAATCAGCCCCCCCACCTCCACCCACCACCAAACAATGTCTATTTTAAGGCCTTATCGCTGGGCTACATAGTTACTTGACATAGTTAAACAACCCGGATCGTCTGTGACCGGGAATAAATCATCCGACTCAACTTCCGCCTTGACCGCTCCTCTTCCATTACACTAAAAAGGGTCAGGGTCACTCTCTGATGCCCGAGAGTGTTGTGAGGTGGGGTGACGACAGCGTAGATGAGCTATTTTTGACACCATTCACACATACGCAGTTGAGGTACTGGAAAATATCTATTCTGTTTCACAGTAATGTACCGATATTAGGCATTTGCCCAGGCTGCTTATTCACTTCTAATCGCCCCCTCCCCCAACACACGTATACCGCAAAGAGTTCCGTTTGGGGGGGGGAGACTTTGGTGCTTAATGCTTCAATAGAGGAAATTGATAAAAAAACAGTTTTAGCATCTAAAATCCCGTTTAAAGTAATCCTCACCTGATCTCTACTCGTGTATTTTCTAGTGAACTTTAAATTTAACGCAACTGTATGTTTTTGTCTACAAAGGATTTGTACGATCTATCTTAGATACTTTGGTATCATTCGAAAACAATCTGGGATTGCTTGTTGATTTTTACAGCTGGAAATTATTGGCGTATCAATTAGCCTAGGCCTAGCCTTGGCCAACTATTTATACGATAGAGTTGGGTTGCAAGAGGTTTTAGGTCTTAGGTTTAAAGGGTAGCTGGATATTCTTGGTGCGTGTTCCCAGGGTTTACTTTTAACCCCATCTTTGGTGGTCGCACTGAAAAAGGAATCCAAGGGAAGAAAAACGAAGAGACAAAGACAATAGGTGGTTTTATGATTTAGGCTTTATTTACGGGTCATAGCCACCACATGGCAAGGGAATTTCTCCCTGGCCAGTAGTAGTTACTAGTCCGAGTTAAGGCCTAAGTTAGAATGGCCGAGAGATTATCTTGGAAGTCGGAAGTGGGTCCTTTTTCCTGCACATACTCGGAGGGTTCTTTCGGTCTGAAGGCTCATGGGAGTTTGTTATCTTTTTATCTTTATTTTTATTTCATTTTAATCCCCACTATACACACAAAGTTTGTGTCTCTTCTATACTATTATTAGCGAGTTCGAACCTTACTGAGTGGCCCATATAAGGATAATATGCCATTTACCATTACGAACTTATAAGTGACGTTCGCTTGAGAAAATCTGTACATGGGCACGTCAGTGTAGGCTGCTCAACAAAGACCTACATTGACAAGCTCTGCACGGATGCTGGATGCAGTGCAGAGGACCCGCCGCCCCTGGGGTCGATGAACGATAGGGACGGTTGGTGAGAGATTGTCATGGATATCCATGCTACTAGCGCAAAATTATGATGAATATACTATTTAAACACACACTCAAAGTTTGTATCTCTCGTATACCATTACGAGTGAGTTAATGTCTCAGTGGGTCATATGAAGCAAAATAACTGTCAGAGTCCAAAAGAAATGATCATGATTATATTAGTGGTTGGATATATTTAAAATAATATAGAAACAATATATTTCCCTTGTATCAATCATATTGTCTGCAAAATTCTGACATGATACAAACTTCAATATCGGCACCCCATTTTATTTTAGAATTGAAAATTGGAAGGTAACAAAAATGAGTGCGATAGAAAGAATTAAAAAAAAATGTTTTGAGGGCTTCTTGGCGTTTATGTCTACCTAAAAAAAAGTTCTAAGCCTTGTCTAGAAAGAAGAGCCACGTATGTAACGATTGTTTTTTTATGGTATTGTCAAAGTTACCCTTTAAGAAATTAAAATTATTCTTGTAGTTAACGGCATGTCAACCAGTGCCACAAGTAAGCCATACTTGACAAATAGCATATTTACTTTATCTTTTATTCCTTATATATTCTTGTTTTTAAGTAGTTTATTATCCTTATTCTACTTATTTGTATTTTTCTTTTATTTGTTTTTGTCTTTTCTTTAATATCTTTTTTTTTTTTTTAATCATGTTTTTAATATATCATTGATTTATACCCTTATATTTTTATTTATTTTTTCTTATGGGAAATGAGGGTTAAAAAGTTTTTTTACATTTTTTTTTTTTTATTGAACTTTGGTTTTCGCTGGTCTCCACCAATTTTCACAGAATCTTGTATATATATATATATATATATATATATATATATATATATATATATATATATATATATATATATATATATATCCTCGGTATTGCAGTCTCGGAAGACTATATAGTTCTTGTGCCCCTGAAGTTACAACACCTCCTGTGACTGGGAAGTCCTATGTTCGAATAACATTCTCGATCTCAGATGTCGCATGTGACGGCTGTACCTGCAGATGTTGATGTCTCTGTGCTTCGTTGCCGCCACTTTCTTCTAGACCTCATGGCTTCATTGTGTTGCGCCCGGGTAACTTCATATATATATATATATATATATGTATATATATATATATATCTTTGATAAAAAAAAACACTATCAATAATATGCCATTCCCCTCATTTTGTTTGCAATTGTTTATATAAGAAAACTGTTTATGATTAACAGGTTAACGTCGCCAACTCTAACCACAGTACTATTCTTAGTAACGTATATACTCGTGTATAAGGCGATTTTTTTAATTATGATCACGAATATTTGATTTTCAGCCTTACAAAACTCTTATATATGTATGGGCCAACACTGATTTTTTTCCTTAAAATTTGATTTATACAAGAGTACGTACTGTAAAAATAACCTATAAATATGATTAATTGAAGGAAGTTTGACACTTTCACAAAGTGCCCTCATACATCTGGCCTTGTGCCAAATATAAGCATCCAAAAAAGAAAAAATAGGCGTATCTAATTATTAGGAGTTTTTACAATAAATAACCAAAATCTCAATCAGTGGCAGTAAAAATAATTTAATCTTAATAATTTTATAAATATCTCAACAAAAAAATTTTTAAATTTTAAAAATCAAATCAAATGAATATGTAAGAGGATATTCCTAGAAATTAAGAAACCAACAAAAATAATTGCCTTTAATTTAGAATAAAGATGTTGTACCTTTTCACACTAGCAAGTAAGTAAGGCGTCCGTACGAACACAATCATTACGTCATAAAAAGGTAAACAAAATGTATTTTCAGATGGAATTATTGTTTTTGGCAACTTCATTAACTTAAGGAAATTATTTTAATGATTGAAGAGGATTTGGCTTATGACAAAATAAAATAAAAACAAACATGTCTTCTGAATATCGAGTAAAAAAATTATCTTAAAAAGAAAACTTGTCTTTTCATTTTTTAAAGTACCGAAAATTATATTAAAATCCTACAATTCGCCGATTTGGAGGAGAGGGTAAAAACCCGGCGTATTAGTAGGTACTCATTTACGTACTCGCCAAATAATAACCTATAACTTGAAGGGAGTTCGATACTTTATAAAAACAAATCAAACAAAAAATAGGCGTATTTATTTGTAATATGGAAAAATACTCTGGCGCTTTCTCCACAACGAAACACGAGGGACTTATCCAGAATATCTTGGTGAATAAATATCAGCGGTTACATATGTATAGGAGGGAGAGAGAAACGTAATACGTATATTCAATATCCACATAATAAGTTTCAGTCATTATCTTTTTTTCTTCTTTTTTCTTTTTTCTACTGAACCACGTCTTCAGTTTGCTAAAGTTCATCTACCGGCTATATATATTTTTTTAGTCTTTCCCTCTTCAAACCACTAAACAGATGGCGACTTACGGTCAATTACCGATATATAAATTTTGGGACTGAAAGGTAACTGTTTGATAAAAGAAAAAAATGAAGGAAATCACTGAAACTTATTCTCAATAAATAAATATGAGTAAATATTACTTTCTCTTTATCATTTTATATATATATATATATATATATATATATATATATATATATATATATATATAATATATAATATATATGTGTGTGTGTGGTTGTGTGTGTGTGTTTTTTTTTTTTTTTACATATGTACAGGGATCTGTGGACGTATGTATGTATAAAGATATATGAATTTACTTATAGCCAGGAAATTTCACCTCTTGATATTCTACCCCAATGAAATCAAACAGCCGAAGGAACAAGGTGGCCATTCCTCTAAGAATTTATTGAGGGGACACAACCCCACAGAGAGACAATATCACTACCACCTGGTTAACTAATTCCCCAGTCATAAACATCACCACCCAAGACGATGAGAGGAACTGAAATCTGATTCCTTTTCAGGAATTCCCAGAAAAATTATAAATAAATCCTCATGAATTTTCTGTTTACCATTTTCAATAAAGTTAGCGGTCTGATGAAACTCATGGGTAAACCCGTAGACAGAAATAAATCTATAACCGCAAAATGACCGATTTTTAAGCCTTTTTCTGTACCAAAGATGAAACGTGACTTTCCATTCCTGACTGATCACCTAAGTTAAGCAGTGATGAGTCTGTTCAGTTGTGAAATGGGTAACCATTTAAGAACAGAAGGTACCGGAAACAACCTGGGTGCATCTGTACCAGATTAAACAAACCTTAGTAAATAGTAAAAGGTGGAACATCTTTGAGGAAATTCTCAATTATGATGGGATGCTCGAAAATATCCATAAAAACATTAGAAACATCTTTAGTTTTCCTTTGAAGCATCAAAAAATCGGTTGAAAAGTTTAGCATTCAGGCCCGTAGCAGAGATAAATGTTTTGGAAGGACCAAATAAAATTCAGAATTTGACGTTAAGTTAAGGCCACTAATATGGTTAGCGGTAAGTACGTTTAAAATTACCAGTATCTTTGGATTGGAAGAAAACGATGTTGCATTGAAAAAGAAAAGAGTTAAAAGAAAAGGAACCTTTTATAAAGTACAAATATGTTAACACGTTGTTATTTATAATAACAATACAGTTGACCCGATGACAAAGAATCTAATCTTCGGGGTTTTTTTTAATATTATATACTTCCTTACTTTGATAGTTTTTTTTTTCTTGTATTTATTTCTTTATTGTATTTTGTTGAAATAAAACCCTGTAAAAATATTACAAGTAATATTTTTTTTGTGGGTGAGGGATATTCCTGACTCCCCCGGTTGCTACGGCCTTGGCATTAAAATATCTCGAAGTCGTTTTGCTTTTGTCTAAAATCAAAATCCAATTCAGATAAAGTTCAAATAATCCATGTACAGTGTATACGTATATATCAAATAATACGTGTGCACTGTACACTGACATAAGGCGGAAATAGAAGGTGAGCACAGTGTACACATACTTCTTAACTTCCGGAGTTTTTGGTAGATTCAATGTCATAGAGACATGTTATTATTAGCCATCCACTTCTCAAGTTTCTATCAATAAAAATATATTTATTATAATTATGCATGCATATTTTATTTAGTTCTCATAACAAAACACGTCATATAGATTAATTTATGATATAATATAGAGTAGGTGTGGTTCGGTATTCTGGTTGGACAGTTGGAAATTGGAGGTTAAACCGATATTTATCTGAATGGAATGAATTATGAATCACTGATATACACACGTGTGTTGTGCGAGTGAGATTGATTGATTTTTACGGCATGTCAACCAGTCTAGGGTTATTTTATGCATAGAGGTTAGGGAATCGCATACATTGTACGTTCATATTCACATTTTGTGCGTTTTTGTTATTTGTTTTTTAAATCGAACCCTAACAGGTACTACCACTCAGGGTCAGAGTGAACTTGGGCATAATTGCAAAGAAAGAAGTATTCCCAACTTCACCGAAGCTCCAGAATTGGAGCATCATAATTATAAGCAGTTTATTGTTATACCCAAGACTCCTTACTTTCTCTGCAGTCGACGTATTCTAAGCCTCGACGAGAGAGGGGGGAGTGGTCTCAAAAAGTCCCTTAATTTGAAAAGAATTATTCACCGGAGCTTACTTTCAGCTGTACAGCTTTGCTTAATTGCCCCGGTGATAACTAAGCATCAATTCGAGATACAGCCTTATTATCTGCCACAGGGGGTACCCCTACCAAAGCCAAGGATCACTTACAAAGTTTCATGGGTCATCCCCACAAGCAGCAATTGGGGGTCATCCCCACAAGCAGCAATTGAGGGTCTGCGTATCAAATGCAACCTTGTGTCGGACCTATCTTGAGATAGGGGTGGGGAGCAGTTAGCCTTACTGTAAACTTTGTTCCCAAAACATTTTCATCATTGCGTATGATAATTAATCTATCTCCTAGGCATGATCAAAAGGTTACGAGTCTAAAGCTTTCATTTATTTACTTTTGTATTATTTAGATGAACTTTTGTGAACAGCTGAAGAAATTATGATAAAGTGATGATGTTTTGATGAGTGTTGTTTAATAAAGTGATGGTGTTTAGATGAGTCTTGTTTAATAAAGTGATGGTGTTTAGATGAGTCTTGTTTAATAAAGTGATGGTGTTTAGATGAGTCTTGTTTAATAAAGTGATGGTGTTTAGATGAGTCTTGTTTAATAAAGTGATGGTGTTTAGATGAGTCTTGTTTAATAAAGTGATGATGTTTTGATGAGTGTTGTTTAATAAAGTGATGGTGTTTAGATGAGTCTTGTTTAATAAAGTGATGGTGTTTAGATGAGTCTTGTTTTATAAAGTGATGGTGTTTAGATGAGTGTTGTTTAATAAAGTGATGGTGTTTAGATGAGTCTTGTTTAATAAAGTGATAATCTTTAGATGTTGTTTGATAAAGTGATGGTGTTTAGATTGCTTTTTAATAAAATGATAACGTTTAAATGTTGTTGTTTTTTTTAAATAAAGTTATGACGTTTTAATGATTTTGATAAACTAAGGATGTTTAGATGTTGTTTTTTAAGTGATGATGTTTCTAATAAAGTGATGATGTCTGTAACGAGTAAATGCCAATTTTGCGATAAAATGCTTTTTTTTAACATACTGTATTGTACATACTAGACCTTGCCCAATGCGACCTTTTCTTTTTTTTTTTTTTTTCTATACTGAAAACACATCTCAAGGGGAAGATCTAAGGACGTGGAAGATATTAAAGGGATATACGACGATCTTAATTTCACGCTATATCGAATGAGAAATTTCAAAAGTGTTTGGATCGGTGAAAAATTGGCTACAATAAGGATGTTGAATGTATAGGGGACGTTTTAAAAGAAAATTTACGCTTCTTCAGTTTCGATATATTTTGTAAGCGCTTCGCGTAGTAACAAATAGTGTTTGTAACGCACGTTGTAAGAAGTCTTTTCCATTGATAACTAAGAGCGTAAAACAACCAGCTGGAATATCAGTTTCTTCAAGGATGATCGTTTGTTTGTTTTTAAATTGATTTATTTCACTCAATTGATAATCACAAAAGATTTGAAACTAAATTGAAAGAGACAGACAGACAGACGGACGGAGACGGGCCAAACGCCGGCATATCATAATGACAATTCTCTTAAAATACTCTAACTTAGAGAATAAAACAATTTCCTGTTCAGTTTACAAGTTTGTCACGCTGAACGGTTGTTTTTAATCCTCCAAATTTCCGAGAAAACTTGACTATGTAATGCTAATCAGACCCCTTCTTTTCTAAATAGAAGCACCAATATAACTATTGACCGCTATTACATCGAGCTCACTAATTTTATCTAAAAATCTAGAGATGTAAAAAAAAAAAAAGAAGCAAGATATTGGATGGCCGTTCAAAACATTTCGAACAATTTTTGCTTTTGAAAGGACATCTTAACTGCAAAAAAAAATTAACACAGTATGGCGAAAATTTAAATTCATTTGCTTTTTAATAATTGGTAAGTTGAACTTTTAACATGTGAAAGACCTAATGGGGGGGGGGGCGGTATTGTTTGGCAGAATTGTTTTTGATTTTTTTTTTTTAACCTACATATTGTCCCAGCTGATTTTCTGTGAAATATTGACTGAGGCATATCTGAGGTTGAGGAGAGCCAGCCGGAGAGGGGGACACCACATGGATATAAAATCGTAATTCAGTTCATCTACTGGATTAACATTAACAAATCTCATTAAATGATGAAGGGGAACCCTAAAGAAGCCAAGCCTACCCAGACCCTAAAATCTCAAGCTATACTCTGAATGATTAAAACAAAAAAAAAGAAAATTGCTATAATTGCTATTTTTTTTTTTTTTTTTTTTTTTTTAGCTTACTACTAAGCTAAAATAGACAGATGTTTTTTATACGGGTACCACGCAGAAAGCAAGCCTCCAGCGTGGCGCTTTTAAAAATTGCTTAGATTCCGTCAGCATCCCTCAGCCCTCACTCATTTTAGACGAGGGAGCAGGTGCTGCCTAGAAAGAGGGGAGCCTCACCTACCCGGTGTAAACGCCAGGTAAGCCAGTGTCCCTCTGGTAAAAAACGTTGCTAGGCAATTGGACCGGGTTCAATCCAAGTAACCCGTATTAATCTAAGTTTTGAGAAACAACTTTACACATGTGTTCTGCAATATGTTGCTTTTTTTCTGGAATTTGTAATAAAAGTAAATATAGCATTTTTTTTTTTTTTTGTAATCAACTCTTTTTGTCAAACGTAAATCATTAATATTTTTTTGCAAAATTCGGAAGGGTATTTTTTTGGATGGGGGGGGGGGTATTTTTAATTTGGGTTGTCCATTGTTAACAACTCTTAAAGATTACTCTCCTTTTTCCTTTTGTATTCTTTTAATTTTTTTTAACAGACATTAGCACCTGGCTTCAATTTGACCAATACGTTCTGTTCTGTACACAAATCGGGTCCAGTTACTCACAGTAACAAAACACTCGAACCTTAATCATTACGATAAAAACCTCCTCGTATCATGTAAAATATGACAAAAAATGAAGTAACCCTTTCCTTTTCATATTTGTTAAGATTAGGAACCTTTAAATATTTTATCATTCGAATGACATTTTACGGATATTTCATAAAATTGAACAAAGATGCGGTTGGTTGGCTTAAAAATTATTTTCACAAAATGTTGGTACAAAATATTCTGAGATTTAACTGATAATCATTGCAATACAGGATGGATATATTTTATTTATTATCTTATAGAATCAATGAATAAACCTGAAACCACAATTTCTAAATAAACTTAGATACAAATATTAATAAAAATGAAAATAGTGATTTCAAATTTCTATTCATTATTTTTCCTGGGATAGTTTTTATATATATATATATATATATATATATATATATATATATATATATTTCTCGGGATTGATTTTTTGTCGGTAGGTATTTTTTATACCCTCATACACGCATATCTACATGCACGTGTTGATACGCTGCATGTCTACTACTACTACTACTACTACTACTAACAAAAAGCGTTAACTGTTGCATCTACCTGTGGAGTGAAGAGTAGATTGTATATAATCACTGATAATTCATCGTCAAGATGGGGAAAAAAGGAAAATAAAAGTATTTACCAAAGCATGTGACCGGCTTCAATATTGAACAAGAGCAAATCATTATTTCCTTTTTCGCGTAAAACATTTTTTTTTTTTTAGTTCTTTAAAAACTGAATGAAACGCTGAATGAATGAACTTCATTTCATAGGGATTTTCTTTCTTTTCTTATCCTTTTTTTTTTTTAAATAGAAAAGCAAAATGTTTTCTTTCATATAACTTATAAATTCATTAATTCCTAGATTTTGTTTTTCTTTCTTTTCAGGTTCTATAGTTAGAGAAGGGTATAATGTATATGTCCTTTAAAACTATCAATGCTTATACACACACAATTACAAACCATTCCTAAAATAGTCAATTTAAAAAAGTAAAATTACTTTTAGAAACCGCTTACCAAAGCTATTTCATTTAGTTTATTAGAGTTACTAGTCATAGGGACATTAAAAAAACGCTCAATTTTGATTTTAGAAATTATATAAATTTATTTGCCTGGAGTAACAGGTCTTATATGACGTTTTTCACCATTTCCTTTTTAGAAAATTATACACACCAGCTTGTGTATTTTTTTCTTCTTCTCTTACATTTTAAAATATTCAAATGATGGCAAAATAACAGTAGGTTTGAGATATATGCTTATTCAATTTTTTAAACGAAAAAATGAATAAACAAATTGTTAGAAATTGAAAATGAAAATGTTTTGATAGAATTAAGTAAGCTTTTTTCTTCTTTTTTTTTAAATAAAAGACCAATATGAAAAATATGCAAAATGCTGAATTAATGTATGATGAAATGAATATGGATATTCCCCAGAAAATATAGTTTAATTTGAAATCAGGAAAAGTAATGAAATAAAACACTCACCTTGATCGTTGTTGATGAAGGAAGGAAGATCTAAATACGGACGCTGACGATTGAAAAATGATGGTAAGAAACCCCGACGTTAAAAAGAGAATGAAAGAAAGATTAAAACGAACGACACTGCACGTTCATAAATCTATTATTATTAATAATATTATTATTACTGCTATTAAACACTTTTGTGTCAGTGGAGAACAGTGACTGTCGTAGGAGAGAACGGGCGGTTTCAAATGGAACTGAAGGAGAAGAGGAAAAAGAAGAAAGTACGACTCATTTGCATTTATCCACATAAACCATATCACCTCCTGTTTCTCATGCCTTCATTTACGACAACTGGAGGCACGTGCCGTTTTTCTTGTTCTTCTTCTTCTTCTTTGTATTTGATAGGTGCGTGTTTTTGTGATTGTTTTTGTAATCGTTTTCGTCTGTTTGTTTTGTTTTTTAATTCATTTTTAAAAAGTATCAATCCGTCTTATTATTCCTGAGAGGGAAATGTGTAGTCGTATTTATTGGCTGTTTATTTGCGCCGTATGTGATGGGAGAGAGAGAAAGAAAGAGAGATCGAGAAAGAGAGGGAAGGGGGTTGTATGCGCGTCAATGCGTACCATGAAAGTGGCTTGGGTTTGACTATTGGTGCATGTAAGAAGAAGACTTGACGAAATTCACTTGGTATGTGTGCACGCCACTTGTATTTTAATTGTTAATGTTATCCGTGAAAATTGTGTATATCGACAATAAGAGCAGCCGCTAAAAAAAAAAAATACATATAATCTGATGCGAGACGCGCCTATAGTTACAAGGGTTTTTTTTAGTTTTTTTTATTTTTTAACTTCGATATATACACACACACTACACTTGTCTGTCTGTCTGTCTGCCTGGTTGTCGCTCGAGCTAAAGAAAACTAACGTTCAATGTTAGAGCCAGTGGAATATAGAATGCAACAATCTGCGAAGGGCTACAAAGATGCTGATTATTTGGGGGAGGGGGTATTTCTAATCAAATTAACATTTTAAGATGATTAATCATAGAATCTGAAATTAAGCCTTTACAATTATGCCTGCTTCCTAAATGGACTTCAAAAAATATAATTATTTTACCCCAAATTTTTACAAGTTATTTAAAAGATATATATTTTAGAAATATAAAAATAACTTTAATAATAATAATTCGCAAATACTTTTTTTTAATGCTCATTCTTATTTATTTATTTCATTTTATTTTATTTACTTTTTAAGATTTATTTTCTTTTACATCAAAATTTCTTGTCCCGTTTTTTATTGAATGAAAAAAAAAAGGAGAAAAAAAAAGAAGAAAAGAAATAGCAATAATTGTTTCCAGAAATGAGACGTTCTATATAACAGCCACCAGACGTTCTTTTACGGAAGTGACCGAGTTTTACCGATTTTCTTTCTTTTTCTTTTTTTTTTTTTCCGTCTTCAGGTTTTTTGCGTTTATTCAAGGATCACGTGACGGCGATAGTGAAAGTGAAAGTAATGAATAGACACACACACACACACACACACACACACACAAACTGAAAAAAGAAAAAAAGGAATGTGTATGTGGGTGGAAGACAAAAGAAACACTTGAAGAAGAATGGAGAGAAAATATTGTGCGCGCATGTGTGTGTGCGCGCGTGTGTGTGCGTATGTCAGTGTGCACACGCCTGTGTACGCGCGTACGCGTGCGGGGTAATAACAAATCGATGTGTTCGAGTGACTGTGACGTAAGTGGAACTGGTAGACAAGTCTTGACTTGGTGAATAGAATCGATTGTTGCATTTTCGGTATCTTTATATTTCCTTTCCTATCCATTCCTCTCATTCACGGTCGAGTACAGCATATGTAAACTATCGTGTGATGTCACTTATCTATCTATCTACCTGTCTGTCAGTCTGTCTCTCTATCAGACTGTCTGTCCCTCTATCTCGGTACGTACGTATCTATCTGTCTGTCTGCCTATCCGTCTGTCTATATATATATATATATATATATATATATATATATATATATATAAAGGAATGACTTACCGGTGAAAATATTGAGTTGGTCTCAATATTTGGTTGGTACAAGTTTTACTAATCAATATCTTGATTAATTCAGTGGATTTAACCCTGAAGATCCTTATGGTGAAACTCGAGTGGTTTATTTGTGTACACACTATATATATATATATATATATATATATATATATAAAATCAGTCTATTCTTATCTATCTCAGCATGTTCCTGTTTGTGTTGGCTTGTTTATATCTATTAATCGATCTATCATAGTCTGTTCATATCTATCTATCTCAGTTTGTTCATATATATATATATATATATATATATATATATATATATATATATGAACAAACTGAAATAGACAGATATGAACAGACTATGATAGATCGATTAATAGATATAAACAAGCCAACACAGACAGGAACATATATATATATATATATATATATATATATATATATATATATATATATATATATATATATATATATATATAATATATATATATATATATATAAAATCATAGTATGTATATATATATATCAGTCGGTAGAGCGTTCGACTAGGAACCAAAAGGTTCCTGGTTCGATATCAGCCCTTGCCATCTCAGCGTATGAGTAACACGAGTGAGGAAGATGATGGTAGGTATGGTGCTCCACCTCAGCATGTTCATATCTATCCCTTTCAGCATGTTTCTATCTATCTCTGCATGTTCTTATCTGTGTCAGCCTCTTCCTATCTGGTTATTTATATATCATAGTATTTTTTAAATAGTATGTTCATATCTATCTCTTTATCTCAACATGTTCTTATCTGTCAGACATTTCATATCTATTAATCTGTTATTCATTCATTCATTTATTCCCTCTTTCTGTCGATCTAAAGGTTTTCTCATTATACCGTATTATTTGTAATAATTTAATATTTCTCTCTCTCTCTCTCTCTCTCTCTCTCTCTCTCTCTCTCTCTCTCTCTCTCTCTCTCTCTCTCTCTCTCTGTATATGCGTTTGTTAAATATTTATTCATTAGCTTGTAAGGCTTGTGTGATCACATTGTGCACGTGTCGCTTGAACGCAAACACCGGAGAAAAAGAGAATTGTACTGAGAGAGAGAGAGGGGGGAGAGAGAGCACAAACAAACAAACAAACAAACTAATCATGTTTGCTGAACGCGTAGATGCCTCATAACCGAACATATGATTATATGAAATGCCGTCAGCTATTCCATTTAGAATTTACGAATTGGCGGGAGAACTCCAAAGACCAGCATCCTTTTCTTTCTTTTTTTAAATGATGTAATGACTTAAAACAATCATACTGTTCTGTTAACGGTTCTGTATCCCCTGCAGAGGAGAAATGCCCCCTCCAAAAAACGGGTATCCTGGATATGACATTAAACTGTATCTGATTTGATCAGTTTTGGAGCTCTAATGAGTGAGGGGTACCTTTTCATTACTATTACTCCCAGGTCCACTCTGACCTGATATAGTTGTACCTATTAAGGTCTCATGTATGGGTCAAATAGATCGGTTTATGAATTATTTGTATTAGATAGGAATACTTTATACCATATAACTGTGTACAAATTATTTCTATTAAGAATAATTAATGAAGTTATAATTGTTTCCTAACGATTATTATTATTAGTTACTTCAAACCATATAACTGAGTAGAAACAAATGAATATTATTAAACAGAAATAGTTACTTGAAATCATATAATGGTTATTTCCTATAACTCCAACATAAAAAGGGGGAACCACTCTGATTGACTGATAAATTATTTATTTATTGATTTACTAGGAAAAGAGAAGACTGGGTTAGGGTTAGGGTTTAGGGTTAGTTTAATGGGAAAATAATGGGTAGATTAATTAACAGATAAAATTCATTCAGTGTGGTTCCCCCTTTTTATGTTGGAGTTATAGGAAATAACCCATATAATTGTGCCTAAATTATTAGTATTGAATTGGAATAATTGAAGACATACAATTGTTTGCAAATCATTTTTATCAAATAAGACCAATTGAAAACATACAACTGTGTGTAAATTATTTGTATTGAATAGGAATTCTTAAAAACATACAAATTATTTGTATTAAATAGGAATATTCCACATTATATGATTATATAATATGGAATATTCCTATTTAATACAAATAATGTATGAAAAAACAAACCTTAAATAAACTACATAAAAATGTAAATATGTAGAGATTGAACTAAAATTAAAATGAGATGAAATAAACTTTTTAAAATAAAATAATTGTAATCTCTCAAGAGCCGATTGATAGGGAGAACCAAGTGGGCATGCGCAGAAAAAAAAACCCTTCCTACCGCCAAAAAGATTACTCGGCCATTCCAACGCGATTGGTTACTGGGAACACACGCTATTGGCTGGCTCAGGAGACAATTTCCTCTCCAATAAATAGCTATGCACCTAGAAATAAAGTCTGATCCTTAAAAGTATATTTTGTCTTTGTCTCTTCTTTTCCCTTCCTTAATTCCGTTTCAGCTCGACAACCAACAGAAGGAAGAACCACATATAATGGCGTTCAAGAAAAAAAATCAGCGAACACACACCAAACGACTAAACGCCTAATCCCAAATAAAAATCCTATATCTCATCAATATAAATGTACAATATACGCAATTCCCTAATATCTTGGCATGAAATAACGTCGTACTGATTGACATGCCGTTAAAATCAATCAGACAACATTAGTTGGAGGCACGTTGTCTAATGGTTAGAGTCGTAGGGAAAGGACTCGTCGACCTGAGTTCAAATCCTGGACGAAGCTTCAGTTCGCATAGCGCTAATACCCTTGGGAAAGGTATAAATCAACTACTTCCCTCCAGCTATGAATAAATAATAGTACAGACTGGGCTCTTTAACCTTAGTTAGGTAACTCTGATTTCAAACCTGTTAAACTCCGCTTGGGGTGGTCACTACTAGAATAGGCTCAGTCCTAATTAGTGATCTATTTCACTAATTAAAAACAAACTCTATAAGCGCTTCTACGTTTTTGAAACGCACAACAGCAACCAGAAATGGAAATGGGATACAAGGTCAAGAGACACTCATCTAAGTCACGTGGGTAAAGACATAAATTGGACAGACCCGTCGGCATTTCACTTTGGGACCTCCTCAGACATCAAGAATTGACCAAAACACAAACTCTTCTCCCCTAAAGCGCAATGGGGTGTGTGGTGGGGCTTAAGGGAGGATTCTTCTCCAAAGCTGATACATGTACTTAGAATACACCCTACTACGGATAAATGGATGTTCTGACACAAGGACAATAAATCCCCGGTGAACGGGGGGGGGGTGCCGCGTCCCAAAGGAACTGGGCACTTTCTCGAGTTATTCCCACGTATGTGGGAGAGACCTCCTCGTAAATTTGGGCTTGTGTTACATTTTACTTTCGTGGGAAGATGAATAAATTATATCTTGATGAGTTATTTACCGTATTTTCCGACATATACGACGCACATCTAACCTTTAAATAATTATATGCCAATATCACACAGCGTCCCATTCGCTTGTTTTATGGTTTGTGTGTTATTTACTGAAGTTTGAAATCAACAAGTATGTTGCTTGTAAGGGTTAACAGTAAGTGGAAGCCCCCCCCCCCAAAAAAAAATTCCTTTGTTAACCATACGTCTTATAGACCCGGAAATAACTTTCTAACTCGTTCTGGAACAGAAGAGGGACAGAAATTGAACGAAACGTCAAGTTTATTTTGGATAGCCTTACTCGGGAGATCGCCCGGCGCTCATCTCCTCACTTCACTTATCTTGTGTCTATTCTCTGTCGTCACCATTTTGTCGTAGGAGTAAGACCCCACCACCACCAAAAAGCGTGTATCCTGAGTATGATACTATGCTGCATCTGGTGGTGAGGATCTTGTTCTAAAGATCTGCGGAGCGTGGTGTGCCCCTTCATTGCCATTACTGTCAGGTCCACTCTGATCAGGAGTGGTGGCACCTGTTAGAGTCCCATCTATGATTCAAATGGATATGCATGGAAACCATTGTCTTTGTTTTATTTACAAATACTCAACTTTTAAATGGTGTTCACAATCATTGAAATTTTGGTTCTTAAGAGTTATCTCCCATTCCTACAATTAAGGATTTCGCTCCTTCTCCTCCTCCTCCTCCTCACCTCTTCTTAATCTTCATCCTCTTGAGCTCTGTCGGCGGAGCTTAGAATACGCTGATTGAGTCCTCTGGAAAGAGGTAACCACAAAGGGGTGTTACGATTTTTGTAAGCCATTTCTAGGCCGCAGGCGAGAGCACTTCACAGTGAAGATGCCTTGTGTTCCTTTGTGTTAGGTAGAATTCTTTGGTTGTTACTTAGTGAATAATCCTTGGTTGTTCCTTAATGAAGAATTCTTGGTTGCTCTTCGATGTTTGGCAGAACCCTTTGGTTAATCAAAGTTCTTGGTTGCATATCCGTTCGTCCATGTCGAATACGTGCAAATGAACGGCTTTCAAGATCGGCGGTTAAGTAGGTAACTAACCACATATTCGAACTGTTGATTGGCTGGATTTAATCCACGCGCCCACGCAGTCTATAAATTTAAATATTGGACTTCAGCACACCTTATATATCAAAATATTCCAATACTATGACATTAAACTATATTTGATGGTGAGGTTCTTATTTTTGATTGTGGATTTTAAAATAATAATAATAATAAATAATAAAATAATAAATCAGCCTATCACACCCAGGTCTTCAAAACAGGAGCCTCACCATTTGGACTGTTGGATAGCATTCGTACTTCTCTTCTTAGCTGGCCGGATCTTCTATCCTTCTATTCTTCGATCTTGGCTGATTCCTCTCTTCTGATCTTGGGTTGAATTTGGCTGTTTCGTTAGAGTCCAAGTCGTGCAGTTATACAGTAGTACGGACAAGACTTACAGCTTGGAAGAATTATTTGACTTATCTTATCCGAGAGATCAGATTTCCATCACACACACACACACATACACACACACACACACACACACACACACACATATATATATATATATATATATATATATATATATATACGGTGTATCAAAAAAGTATCGAGATTTTTTGTACTTTTTGACACATCTAGTATTCTGAAAAAAATAACGTTCCATTCATTGTTCATTTCTGCCTTGGTAAATACACCTTCAATCTCGATACTTTTATGACATTATATATATATATATATATATATATATATATATATATATATATATATATAGTGTGTGTGTGTGTGTGTGTGTGTGTGGTTAAGAATAGAGGAAAAAAGTGTGGGCATTTGTCCACCCTTTAACCCTCTATGCTTAACCACATTTTGTCGGATTTATTCAAATCCTCCTATCCTCATATATATATATATATATATATATATATATATATATATATATATATAAAGTACTGTCTAGATAGATTTAGAAGATCCACGTCATAGAAATATATTTGATTAATCTTTATCACACCAAACATGCAAATAGGAATGTGATTATTATTTCTAGCATATGGGGAGTTTAGACAAATTTACTCTCGAATAATTTTCTGAATCCTATCGTATATTTTTTAACTGACTAATAAATACGCAATAACAAAGATTCTGCAACTTCTGTCAAATTTTTTTAGATTTCCACGCTAAAATCTTTAAACAATTGTTTAACAATTGAAACTTTAAGTTATAAATTCTCAATATTAACAGACATTAGGTTTTGTTCTGGAAATGAATAAAAGTTTAATTTGCAAATACTTAACATAATTAGAAATAAATTTATGAATGAAAAAGTTTACAGCTGCTGATGAATGATTGTTTGTTGAATATCGTTTCTTCCTAAGACAAATTCACGACGAAATGATGAAAAAGGTATATTATCGCCTGAGCAAACTTAATAGAGAAAATATACATGATAGAAGATACAAAGAGCTTATATATATTAGGGAAACGCGGTGGTGTACTGATTAGTGTCGTAGAAAATAGACTCGTCGGCCCGAGTTCAATTCCTGGTCGAAGCCACAGTTCACATAGCGCTAATAATCTTGGGAAAGGTATGAATCCAACTATTCTCCCTTTTGCTATGGGTAAATAGTAGGGCAGACTGGGCTCTTTAACCTTGGTTAGGCAACCAGTCTAGTTGGTTGGTTTATTGATTTTAACGGCATATCAATCGGTCTGGGGTTATGTCATGCCTAAATGTTAGGAAGTAATGCATATCGTGTATTAATATTTAAACTTTTTAGTAATTGGTTTTAACAATGTGTTAGCATCATTGGGGATTATGTTGTATGGTATTGATTAGTTTCATGTCTATATTCTATGGTATAATTTTATTTCCCTCAAAAAGGTGAGAATATCCTCTCTGTTGACATTTTCAAATAGATCTTTCATATTGTTTGCTTTAAAATAATGGTTTCTGGTGTGAGCAAAAAACCTTCATTCCATGGATAAGTGCTTAACTGTCAAAGGTGTTTGACATGTTTCACACTGTCAACCAGTCTAGGAGAAAAAAAAACTCTGAATTCAAATCTGGTCACTACTAGAATAGACTCAGATCTACTTATTGATATATTTCCGTTTATTTTTTATTTTTTAATTTAGTATAAGAGAAATGTCCTAATAGAAAAATAGTCTTTTATGGGTAAAGTCTTGAGGCTGCTTGTAAAAGAGTAAAGTATAAACATTTATATGTTTTAAAATTTTCTTGCGGTCTTTGCGATACGGCATGCTGGGGGACTCAAAGCCCCCTGTCCTGTAGACTGGAGACGCAATTTGTGTGAGTTAACTTTGTGTAATCTGAAGGGTGAAAGAGGATTTTACTTTGGCGCTTCTGATTTTATAAAGCTGCTTTCTACACCACTTAGCACCTACTAGTAGACACGGGGGGGGCGATACTTATTTCTCGTGTTCCCTAACGCAAAATAGGGAAACCGTATCAAGCAAGGAATGTAATCTCTTCACAGCTTTGGAAAATCCTGTTCCATATAAAGAACAGTGGCAGGACAAAAAGTTAATAGAAACAGAGACGCTGACAGGTACGCGTTCTGCGTCTCTGACACACAAAAATCTAAAAGGACGCAGTAAAATAATTTCCATGCGTCCCAGTGTTTTTTTTCTTCCTCACCATTTCAAGCCAACTGTAAATACATTTCAATAGTTTCTTAGAAACGAATTACACAGGGTAGGTTACAAGGTAAGAGTTAGATGGCTTTAATTGTTTCCCCAGACCATAAATAAAAACCCTACAATTTATTAAGAAATTTTAGTTGGGACCCATAAATTTTCCCGGGGACTTATTCAAAGCAAATATGTGCGTCCCAGGACGCACTAAATCAAAAAGCTATTAGCATCACTATAGAGATATCACATATAACTGAATAAATTATCATTTTATTATTGAACTTGTTAATATGGACTCTTTGACATTCTTAATCAGTTTATCGTGTTATTGATTTTATTAATTTTCTCTTTCAGCTTTAATATCAATTGCATCAGTTTTTATTGCTTGCCAGACAACTTTATTTGAATATCAGTTTCCATTTTCATATACATCCCTTTTAACTCTTAGAAACTGATACCCCCATCCACTATACCCATCGACTCGTCCACCCTGAACTCTTGACAAAAATAGCATAACATCTAAAAATATTTGAATCTATTATTTAACAGGGACTAGCAATGTATAAATAATATTGTTAATAATTGTTAATAATAATATTGTTAATTAACTTATTATTAGATATCATTGTTGTAGGTAGACAAAAATAAATGTCATCCCTTGGATTGTGGATGTGGCTTCCCACACTACGTGTCCGTTGGTTACATGATAATTCAGCCTCAACAAACTTTCTCTTTGGTCCCCTTTCTTTGAAGGGATAAGACCTATTCGTTTTCAGTCTTGGCTTATGGAGCGAAAAAGACATGTTTCTCAGTTCTGTTTGTAAAACAGACAATTAATCTCCATTTTCGACATAGCATTCTATTTCACCTCGCCATTATAGCATGGACGGTTGGAATGCTCAGAATAACTGAGAGGAAAGAGACAGGAATTCAGAATTCTCGGCTTCTGGCCAAATACTAACGCCACCTATCGGCGAACTCTGCAGCAAGGGAAGATAACTTATGTCCACCAGAATTACCGTTTTACTGACTAAACACGAAAACCATTGAAAACATAGTAAGTCTTTTTTTAAACCATTTTCTAGTACCTTTTGATTGCTACTCTGTTTGTTGATCGAACATTGTTCAATTAACCTGTTTCTGATATATGAATTATGTTATTTTGTTGTTACATGTATATATTAAACATTCATACGCGCATTGTTAATGCGAGTTAGTTGTTTGTCTCTCCTTGCCCAATGTTCCGTGTTAGTGTCTCCATGGACGTAATGTATTATAAGGGTCTAGTGTTCGTTATAAACTAATACTCACTATTCTTATATTGTTGATTATAGGCAATAGTGATGTAGAAATGGGGATTCTCGGGTCGGAATCAAGGCCGCCCTGATATGTGTACTTTGAGATAACTAGTCAGATATCAGTCGCCCGGGTTCTAAGGGTTAATAATTAATATTATTACTACCGGTTTACCTCGGTCGATAGAGCGTTCGGCTAGAAACCACAAGGTCCCTAGTTCGATACCGGGGCTCACCAACTCAGTGTATGAGTATCACAGGGATCTGTGCGGTAAAGTAAGGAGCTGATGGTAGGTGTGGCGCTCAACCTCAGATGCAAAAACAATCTCCTTTGTCTAGCGCTAGTGAAAAGGGGAGAGACTCTCTCGCTGTATGGCTGATACTGACATTAGGCCACACCGACGACTTTACTTTTTACTTTTACTTATTACTACCACAATTATGTTATCAAGCGATTGGTGTCAATGTTTTTCGTGTGTGTTCCATGGTTTGGTTGATTTGGTTTCTTTTGTTTTACGGCATATCAACCTCGGTGGGTTATTTAATGCCGACAAAGTTGTGAAATAAATTCATTCTTTATGCATAATACAATTTTGTTTATAAACTCATGTTTTTCTATTCAACCCATAGATGGGACCCTAACAGGTACTACCACTCAGGGTCAGAGTGGACCAGGGAGTAATGGTAATGAAGGGGTATTCCACATTCCCCAAACCTCCAAAACTGGAAACTCACCATCAGAGAGTTTAACGTCAATCCCAAAACATGAAGACCCTGAGCCACCGCTTTCTAGCACCCATATGATAAAAAGAGTTGGGGCTTCCCATAAGAGCAATAGGGTTGGGGCAATCATATAGGTGCTAGGGCTTGACGTGGCCAGCCAATTGACCGGTGGGGGCATCTCCGACCGCTCGTCTAACCCAAGTAAGGACCAAAGTGGAGTATTACATGTCATGGATTGCTCAACCACCTGGTTTCTATCCTTAAACATCAAAGGTCGCCACCAGGTGGCCCTAAGGAGGGAGTCTTACCCCTTGGCAGAGGTGCAGTTGGTGTATTCTAACGCTCCAGCAAGAAGCTGACACGCTGTTTCTTTCATGCGCCGGTTTTATTTCATATTCCTCGGAAGGAAGTTTTTGTTGTTTGGTTTGGTTTCTTTTGTTTTACGGCATATCAACCTCGGTGGGTCATTTAATGCCGATAAAGTTGTGAAATAAATTCATTCTTAATGCATAATACAAATTTGTTTATAAACTCATGTTTTTCTATTCAACCCATAGATGCGATCCTAACAGGTACTACCACTCCGGGTCAGAATGGACCAGGGAGCAATGGTGATGAAGGGGTGCTCCACACTCCCCAAACCTCCAGAACTGGAACCTCACCATCAGATAGAATTTAACGTCATTCCCAGGACATGTAGACCCCCAGCCACCGCCTTCTAGCACCCATATGAAGAAGGATTGGGGGTTGCCATAAGGGCAATAGGGTTGGGGCAATCATATAGGTGCTAGGGCTTGATGTGGCCAGCTGATTGATCGGAGGGGGCATCTCCGACCGCCCGTCTAGCCCAAGAAAGAGCCAAAGTGGAATATTGCAAGTCATTGACTACTCAGCCACCCGGGTTCTATCCTTAAGCATCACGGGTCGCCACCCACGGCCAACAGTTGGCCCCATTGGGGGAGTCTTACCCCTCTGTAGAGGTGCAGTCGTTGCATTCTAACGCCCCAGCTGACAGGGCAGTTTTTTGTTGTATTTACCATTCAATTCCTTTGTTTAAGGTAATTTCGATGCAAGCACCTGGCAAAGTCAACGTGTTATTGGATCTGGATGCTTGTGCGCTACTTCAATATCTCCGGGTTCTAGGAGCTGACGAGAAAATTATCCTCCTTCAAAGTTGGCAATAAAAACAAAAAGTAGAAAAACAAAACAAATGGCCTTTGACCGGAAATATAGAACCCAGTGTTTTTATTGTAGTAGATTATATAAACATTAACAACAGTTTAAAAATTTATGAGAACAGAAATTCGTCGAGTCGGACAGCTGAATCTATCCACAGAAAAATACATTCTCCCAACTGCAAAAGTCCCCTGACAAATTATTTTTCTGCCTGCAACAATTTTACAGCAGTCCTCAATAAATCTGCCAAAGCTTAATCGTTAGCAAGACCGACACAACTCTCCTCGGTGTGGGAAGGCAGGCCTTAAATAATGATTAACTGTCCTCACCAAGATCCCATATCCGGGCCAATCGCACCCAGCGCTGTCATCGCAATGTAGAAATTTGCATACGCGTCAACGAGGGTGAGTAGTCTGACTTGGAGCCACGACTCACGATCAGGAGGCTGCAAGTTCAATCTCCACTACAAGATTGTAGCAGCTGTTGATTTTATAATGAGAATTTAATATTTAATATACCTATAGCTAGAGGGAGAATAGTTGGATTCACACCTTTCATTTTCATATGTAAGGTTGTAAATAGTTTCATTGTCAATACATTACTAATATCCTCTTTATGATTGTTTGTATATATGTAGCCGCAATCCAACAAAAACATGACATCATAGTGACACTTTTATTAGATTGATGTACATAGATCCTCTAAGAGAATAAAAGAAGAATTGATTATGTGCAACAGTAGAGCCAATGTGGGTTAGTAGTGACAGAGATGAAATGATTAATCACATGATAAGCGAAAGCAGAAAACTGGCACAAAAGGAGTACAAGACTCGGCATAACAGTATAGGAAAGATGATCAACTGGAAATTGTGCAAGAAATTAAAATTTGGGCCAACTAACAAATGGTATATGCATAAATCAGAATTCGTCCCAGAACATCAGAACCATGAAATTGTCTGTTTTGTTTTGTTTGGTTTGGGGTTTTTTTTTTTTAATAGAAACGGTTCACCCTGAAGACGAGACTTTGTGTTAATTAACAAGAATAAACTTATCAACTCCTTTGATTTTGCTGTTGTTGCAGCGGACCACAAAGTGAAAATGAAAGAAAGCAAAAAGATTAATAACTGGATATTGTCATAGAGCTGTAAAAGCTGTGGAACATGAAGTTGATGGTGATACCAATTGTAGTTGGTGCACTTGGAACGGCTTGAAAAGGAGACTATGGGAATTGAGGACCAGAAGGGTCACGAAGAACTAATGAGACTTGTTGTCACTTAAACTCAAGTGAATAGTTTGGTTTCTTTGTTTTAATTGCATATCAACCTTCATGGGTTATTTAAGGATATTGTTAAATATGAAAATGAAAGGTATGAATCCATCCTTGTATAAGAATAGTAGTGGTATTATTTTACCCATAGCTGTGGAGGAGGGGGGACTCCGGTGAAAGCCATAATTCGCAAAGAGTAAATTAATGAATTTCTGTTTATTTACATGTTTATAAAAAAAAAAACTTCTTCACAGTATTAAGGATTTTGAATAAAAATGTACGGACATTCTGAAAAAATAATTATAATTACAAATTGAGAAGAGGAAAAAAAATAATCGGCTGGAAATAATTTGAAATAGATTTAGAAACACTAAGAATATTCATTGGATAGAATTGCATTTCTAGTCGCCAATTTGAAATTACTTGTGAGTTTTTGTTGCTGTATTTTTATTGGTTACTATTTTCAGTTTAAAACCCATTAATAACTGTTTTTTGTGTTCAATAAATGTTCAACCAAATTTTATTTGATTCTATTTTATTTATCTTTAGCTCTTTTCACTGTGAAATTGGTTTTCAAAATAATAAAGAAATACTTCATTGAATTTGGCTAAAGGCTTTAAGTCTGTCGAAACTTGTAATTATTTTTATAATAGGTTATTGTCTTAGTTCAGATAGCCACTATCTATTATAATATTACATTTCTGTGTCTGTTTGTAACTGAATTATTTGGAAAAGGAGACATTTTAGCCACTATAAATAGCCATTATAATATTAAGTCCCTGTGTTTGTAACTGAATTATTTGGAAAAGGAGACATTTAGCCACTATAAATAGCCATTATAATATTAAGTCCCTGTGTTTGTAACTGAATTATTTGGAAAAGGAGACATTTAGCCACTATAAATAGCCATTATAATATTAAGTCCCTGTGTCTGTTTGGATTATTTGGAAAAGGAGACATTTTAAGGTAAACTTTTCTATAAGTTACCCCTAGATTTGTCCGTGGATCAAAGTGAAATTGGTTTCGAAGTTGATTCGGAAGCTGAGTTATGGATCCTTTTTGGGTTTACCAACTTGAGAAATGTTCAGATTATACATACACCACTATTATTATCTGTCTAGTCTTTCACTCATCAGAAATCAAATTAAGACTGAAACATGTAAGTAGTAAATTAATGTTGCATTGCTAATAGGATAATAATCAGGCGAAAAAGAACAGAAATAATTAAATAACGTTCTCTTATATTATTTATTTTATAAATAAATTTCAGTTTGTGAAAATGGCTATGAAATAAGGATGATTATTAATATATCTTGTCTCTTCTACTCTTTCATTTACCTGGTGGTATTTCACTGGAGTATGAATGGCGGCAAATCCCCTCGTATTTCCAAGACTCTTCTGAGTATTCTAGCTGATCTAAACTATGTTGTTGCTCGGATGTTTTCGATTCTTCATCTCATTTCTAATTCACCCCCGACTTTTCCAAACCCTTGGGGATCGTTCCAAGGGCACCATCAATAATTGGTACGACCTTCACCTTATTTTCCACAGTTTTTTTAGTTCATTGGCCAGGTCCAAGTATTTGTCTTTATTTTCGTTTCTTTTTTTTTTTTTTTTTTTTTTTTTTTTTTTTGCTTTTTTTTTTGTTTTTTTTTTGGGGGGGGGGTTTCATTTTACTCTGTGACCCACCAGGACAACAAAATGACATGTTCTCTTCTTCTTTTTGATTAACACTTGATCTGGTCATCTGGTCGGGGTTAGGTGATCCGTTTGTATCTCACAATCCCAGAGAATTTTATGTGTCTCATTCTCTAGGACAGATTTCGGTTTATGCATATATCATTTAGTAGTATGATAAAAATGTAATTTCATGTAGAGTTGCTTGTGGATCGCCTTTCAAAGTCGAGTCTAGTTTTGTTCTCACTTAGTTTGTTGCATTCACTTATTATATGATTAACCATTTTGTCTCTGTCTCCACACATTCTACATTTACTATTTTGTTGCGTCATCGATTTTTGCTTTGATATAGTTTGTTCTTGTGGTGTTGTCTTGAGCTACAATTGTGAGAGATTCAGTTTATTATTATTATTATTATTATTATTATTATTATTATTATTATTATTATTATTATTATTATTATGTTCACTCCTGTGTTAGCGGATGGTCTTTCGCTGAAGTCTGAGTGCCAACAAGTTTCCTCAGGTCTCAAGGAATTTTCTGGGTATTCTATCTAATTTCAGCTATGCTGTTTTCTGGGTGGTCTCAATTCTTCCTCAGAGTTCCAATTCCTCCAGTCTTTTTTCCAAGTTTTTGGGGGACCGTTCTAAGCGCACCAACTACAATTGGTATCACTTTGACCCGCATATTCCACAGCTTTTTAAATTCTCTGGCAAGATCCGGGTATTTGTCTATCTTTTTCCTTCATCTTCACCCTGTGATCTGCTGGAACTGCAAAGTCTACCAGTTCACAAATTATCTTTTTCTTTTTCTTTTTTTTTTTTTTTTTTTTTTTTTTGTTAATCAATATTAGGTCTGCTATCCTGGCTGGGAGAAGTTGGCCCATCTTTATCTCAAATTCCCATTATTATTATTATTATTATTATTATTATTATTATTATAGTTGCTTCTTCTATAAGACAAGATATGCTCTGATCATGTCATTAAAAGACAGAACTAAATGGTCATGATCCAATAACTTTTTACCAGTGAATAACTGGACAAAACTTTCGCATAATTTTTGCACTCCGTACATATTCGATACATCTCTTTGTTTCTGTAATAGATTAGTTATTATATGAATTGATAACGTCTTAGTTTTAAATTTCTTTCACTCACAGCATATTGAATATACTATAATAATATTTTTTTTTTAAACTGCTAACTCTCTTATCCCATGTGTGATTGCAAATCGGTATTGGTAATATCAAACATTGATAACCTCATAATTGATAATAACCAATACCAGATTTACTAAATAAGACATAATTCATCTAATTTATCTAATCATAGTAAAATAAAGGGGCCGGCTTAGCTAAGTCGGTAGAGCGTCAGCCTAGGAACCACAAGGTTCCAGGTTCGATACCGGTCATCAACGTATGAGTAGCACAGGGATCGAGTAACATACGGTAAAGTAATGAGCAGATGGTGCGTGTGGCGCTCCACCTCAGACGCCAGAACAATCTAGCATTAGTGAAAAGGGGATAGACTCCCTCGTTGTCTGGCTGATACCGACTTTAAGCCACCCGACGACTTACTATAGTAAAATATACAAATTAAATTATATATGTATACGTGTGTGCTGACAGTAAACAGAGACCTTTTTTTTGGGGGGGGGGGCTAGAAAGCTTTAATTTCATTCTCTGCAGCAGGATAAGACTCCCAAATAACGTTTTTTTTTCTAAATATGACACTAAACTGCATAGTGAGGCTCAAGTTCTAGAGCTTTGGCATGTATGAAGTCACCACCTGGCTGGCATTACTCCCAGATCCACGTGTACCAAAAGAAATTGTAGTTGTTAGGGTCCCATCTAGGGATCGATTAAATCTGTTTGAGAAAATCCTTGCTAGTTTGTTTTTTTTTGGGGGGGGGTCAAAAAGCGAAAAATCCACACTATTTTTTATACATTGAAGAGATGAAAAAAATAACAGAAATACTAATAACCATCTTTATTCTAACTTTTTAGTTAAGTATTTCCTTCAAATCTCATAGTTTATACAGAGCAAGTCACTGTGGGACTATTAAGTATCCCTGGACCAATATATAAGAATTTATGAACTATTCGTAAAATACACAGAGCGAATCTGGAAAGGAGGCGGTCAGGTCTACCGGTGGAAAAGATATAATGTTGCAAAACCCGAAATCTGTAAGGATACTGGTGTAACATCACTAATGACCTCCTTTAGTGCATTTTGATGATGTTTAACAAGACTAAAGTCATTTTTTTACAAACTAATTTTTTTATTTTATGAACAAATATAAAAAGAAGTTATTTAATGCTTTCTTTTCTTTCATCTGATTTTTTATCCTTTCAGTAATAAAAAATTAATGGACTACTTGTCTCGGTCTTGATTTGATTTCTAAAAAGTGAAAAACAAGAGATATATTGTAGTGATTTACCATAAATACCTATGAAGTACCCATAACTCGGCTTCCGATTTCCGGCTTCCAGCTTCCTGTAGCCAAATAGACTTGAAACTAATTTAAATTTAATCACTAGAAAAATCTAAGAGTACCTTATGATGGAAAAGTTTATATATATATATATATATATATATATATATATATATTCATGCACAAAAAAAAATTAACCAACATATTTATTTTCTAAACATTATCAAAGAACGCAACATTAGCAGAAAGGTTTAGTGAATTTGCGAAACTGAAGTTTGCTTTTCAAGATATCGTCAATGTTTAGTTTGGAATTGCTACATCCAATCAAGAGAATTGCTTTCAAATGTTTATCAGTCAATTTCGTTCGATGGGTTGATTCCATAGTCAAGTCCATGAGGATTTAGTAAGCTTAACATGATATTTAGATTTAAATGGTATCAGAACATCTCGCGTTCCGTACGTTTTAACAAACAAATTCAAGTACCATCGACAGGTCTGATAAAATATCTTTGCGGGCCGGATCCGGTTCGCGGACTGTAGTTTGGTGACCCCTGTTACACATGAATACAAAAACTTATCTTATTTTTGACATCTTTATTTCCCAAATCTCCAAAGGTAACCAACACGCGTGGAGAAAAATAAGCAGCCATTTTGCATCGGTCGCCTTCGATCGCTGAGCTAACTCTTATCTCTTAATTGTTCTCACGAATGGACCAACCAATCAGAGAACAGCTAAAAAGTTTTGTTAAAGGTTAATTCGTGCTTATAAAATGCAAAGTTCTTACATTAAATTTGGAAGGCTTGAAGTAACTTTCCAGCATTGGTACATATGTGTACATAAGATATTCCGAAAAGGTTGTAAGATAATAACAGACTTTATTCCGTGAGCGACGGAGAAATACATTCAAGGCAAATATATAAATAAAACAGATACATAAACGTATTATAAAAGAAATAGGTGTATGGCTTGCGTCGTAAGGAATGTCACTTACTGGTAGCTGGTTGGAGGAGGCAAAGCCCCCCCCCCCACTTAAGGGGAAGAGACCTCAGGCGCCTAAACCATGTGAACTTGTTGCTGGTCCGAGAGAAAAGAGAAAAGGGATTCAGAATTCCCAGGTTGCTGGTTAAATACTAACACCACCTATCGGCGAACAACTGCCGCAAGGGAAGATAACCCTATTTTACTTATGTCCACCCAGAATTACCATTTTACTGACTCGACATTCATATAATTTTACAGAGTATTTTCTGTGATTTTTATTCTAAGGAATTAACAGTTAGCTTTTGAACTCTCCACTTACCGTACATAATTAATAGACCCCCTATCAAATGTGTAACATAATGATTTCCGGTTACATATTCAAGTTTAGATCCTTGTCATAATTAAAATGTGTGGCATGAAAGTATCAGTGAACTCTTTCGTGTGGGAAACAAATACACCCATTGGCATTTCGTCGACGTTTGCTTAACGTTTACAGTTTAAGCAGCGAGTTATATGCGTAGGGATTACATTCCTTACTTGCCACGGTTCTCCTATTTGACGCTAGGGGACATGAAAGGTAATTACCCCCCGTGTCTGTCAGTAGGCGCTAGGTGGCGTAGCGAGCAGCATTATAAAACCAGAAATGGCAAAGTCAAAACCCTCTTTTTACCTTCAATCCTCGAGAGGAGTAATAGCACTCCAGTTGCGTCCTTGTCCATGAACAGGGGCTTTTGCGCCCCTCCCAGCAACTTCGTGTCGCCTGAACACGATAACATACTTAATATGTAAGTCTTTACACTTTCCTTTTGACCAGCTACATATTAAGGATTGTTGAATTGTTCTGTGTTATAAGACGTGCTGAAATCCACCACTGAAACTAATAGACTCTGCGTGGGCACATGGATTAAAGCCAGCCAATCAACAGCTTGTACACTTCGTTAGTTAACTATTTAATCGCCGATCTTGAAAGCTGTTCATTTGCATGTATTCGACACAAACGAAAGGATCTGCAACCAAGGACTCTGCTCAACTAAACGATTCTGCCCAACACCAAGGGACACCAAGGGACACCGAGGAACAACCAAAGGTGTATTCACTTAGGATCGCGCTCTACTTAACACAAGGGATCTCCACTATAAAGTGCTCTCACTTGAATCCTAAAAATGGCCACAAAAATCGTAACAAGGATTCAAGACTTTCTTCTTTTTATATTAGGACATTTCGCTCATACAACCTTCATGTTATGTCTGTATTCTCTTCTGTTAAGTTTCCTCAAACAAATGAATGTTCTAGTTATAACTTTGTTGTGAATTCTTCTCACATTTATTCCATACGACGAAACGATATATTCAACCAACAATCGTTATTCTACATACGTCTCAGCAGTGACCACATTGATATGATAAAAAAACCACTTTCAACATAATTGACAATCTACAAAATCAGCTCGTCCTCACGAATCGGGTCGATGAAAGATGGATTACGAGGTCAAAATGTTACTGACAACAAAATTATTTTTTTATCTTCGTATATCTTATCAAATATGATTCCCTTTTTAAAAAGTATATATATATATATGTATATATACTCTCTCTCTCTCTCTATCTCTCTCTCTCTCTCTCTCTCTCTCTCTTTTCTCTCTTTCTCTCTCTCTCTCTCTCTCTCTCTCTCTCTCTCTCTCTCTCTCTCTCTCTCTCATTTCTCGGGGGTCTAAGTCCCTGAAGGAGGATTTAAAATTGTGCAGTGCCAATTGTGGAGAATAATCATGAGTTGGAAACATGTCAAGAGGGGCAAAGAAAAAATAAATAGGTCAGGATTATTTAACCTTACTAGTGGATGCAGATCAATGTCATACGCAGGACACCTCTAAGCCGACAGAGCTAAAAGATTTTATGTGCTGATTTTCCAAGTAGGTCGACATTTTCCCTTCAGAGTATTGGTACAACATAATATCCATACCCCCATTTCCTTTAATTACTTAATTGAATATGCAAATTAGTGGCTGAATATGCAAATTAGTGACTGGATATGCAAATAAATCTTTTTCAAGAGTCATTCATTGCATGAACACTTGCGTTAATGAGAGCAGAAAAAGTTGATGCAATGATTTTAATGAAATTAAAATCTCTCTCTCTCTCTCTCTCTCTCTCTCTCTCTCTCTCTCTCTCTCTCTCTCTCTCTCTCTCTTGTTTTCTACATTTTTCTATCTTCTTTATCTCTATCTCTCTCTTTCATTATCTTTACTTCCCACTTTCTGTCTTGTTTTTTCAATGTATATTTTCCTCTCTCTCTCTCTCTCTCTCTCTCTCTCTCTCTCTCTCTCTCTCTCTCTCTCTCTCTCTGTGTGTTTCTCACTCTTTGCCTATATATTTCTTTCTCTCTTTCTATCTCTTTCGTACCCCCTATCTCTCTCCCCTCTCCCCCCCTCTCTCTCTCTCTCTCCCTCCTTATATATATATATATATATATATATATATATATATATTATTCTGTATTTGTCTCTTTCTATCTTTCCCTCGTTCCCTATATATTTTCTTTCTCTCTCTCTCCAACCTTTCTTTTATTTTCATCTCTCTCTCTCTCTCTCTCTCTCTCTCTCTCTCTCTCTCTCTCTCTCTCTCTCATTACTCCGAGGTTAAAGTCCCTAAAGGATTATTCAAAAGTGTGCTATAGCAATTGTAGAGAATAATCCTGAGTTGAAAACATGTCAGGCGGGGGGGGGGGGGGGGCAAAGAAGGGGAGATACATTGATGAGTATTATTTCAGGAAGAAGAAAACAAAAACAGATGGGAGAAACAAATTGCTCTAATTGGAATTATGGTTCATATCGTTCATCGTTAAATTGGTTTGATTGACTTAAAATTTATTTAATAAATTCTTATTTCCGTTTGCTTATGTGATAAATAGAAAGGCGCGTGATGTAATGGTTATCGTCGTAGGAAATAGGCTCGGCGAGACGAGCTGTTTGCATTTCACATTTCTACGCTGTCCGGGCCACATTTACCCCTGAACAACTCAATGCTAATTAACATACAGCAAACATCCAGACGAGTTCCTCACCGTTTCTTTTCTCTCCATCCAAGTGTGAATAACATATTTTTCCGTTAAACGTGATTTCGGTTATATATAATCACTTAGTAATATAATCATTAAACCCTTGTTAGCGTCAATAGTGTGCTGTCTCGTTCTTGGAGTTGTCAACAACTGCGGCAGCTCCTTTCCACTACCACCCACCCACCCACCCCTGACCCGTCACAAAAACGACCTGACCAAGTTTGTGTCGATTCCCGTTCTTCGGATAAAAAAACACAACGTGTGCACAAAAAGTGTCGACAAATCAAACAATCCGGAAAATGCATTTGGTCAACACAATGATCGAACCCCATTACAAACCGAACGCTGCAACAAGATAAACGTCAACAGTGATAACAAGTCCGGACGCAGTTAGTGTGAAGCGAATTACTCAGGTTCCGTGTTTTGTTTCAGTTCGTGATAAAAACATTTTCTCCAGAACAAACAAACGCGGGTTTAATAACACTGGTCGGCATCTTCGAGCGCAATTTACAAGGGATTTGATTTCAGATTCGTGAAATGAATAAGAGCTGCAACGGAAACATATAGATTGATATATCTCTGTTAATCATTCATTAAACTAATTATATTACTGCTTGTGAATACATGCTGGTGTAGGTCAATGGTTAGAGCATAGAATTGCATACTGAGTAAAAGTATTAGAGAATTTAGTTTTATATCCCGTAAAGAATAACCAAATATGAATCTGCACTGTCGGTTGGGGATTAAAATACACCGACTACATACTCTGCAGAAGAGTAAGACCCCCATGCACACAAAAAGGGGGTCTTCCCTTCATTATCATTACGCCCAAGAACCCTCTGACCAGGAGTGGTATGTATTTATCAACCCCTCTGCACAAGCAGGATGTAACACAATATCTATTTTAAGTGAAATTTAATATGTTTAAATTCAGAATATTCCTTTTTCTAGACCGGTTGCCATACCAAGGTTAAAGAACCCTGTCTGTCCTACTAGTTACCCATGGAGAAAAAATATTTGGATGCATACATTTCCCAAGGGTATTACCGCTATGTGAAATGCAAACAGCCTCGTTCCGGATTTAAAATTATGTCACCCTGTCCATTTCTAACGACGATAACTGTTACACAATGGGCGCCTAACTCGAAATGGTAGTATATGTTAGAGTTTCATCTATGGGTCAAATAAATCCGTTTGCAAATTATTTGTATTTGCTAGGAATACTTGTATTGATACAATTGTGTACAAAAACAAACTCTTAAGAAATCATACAAAAATGTAAATATGTACAATGTTAATAAAATAGCCCTAGACGGTTTGACATGCCGTTGCAATCAATCAATATAATTGGGATTATCTTCCTGCTAATGAATGATAGGTTGCATTGTCGAAGCCGTTTATATGAACAACACGCAAAAGTCTCTTCCTCTCTTCCTTGCAGTATACCTTGAATCTAGTCCAGATTTTAGTCCTCCGAGACTGGGAAGAACCCCGTGTTGCATCGTGTAACATCACACAATATCCTAAGCTTAATTGTTAATACACAGGTAGGTATTTACCCAACCCGTTTGCCACGGATAGGATGTGACACAAGATCGCAAATATGAGGCATTCAGGACAATATATAACTTGGACACAAATACGCGGTATAATTTTACCGTATGGACAACCATAGATTTTTACTTATTTACACGCAGACAATTTTTACTTTTCTATGTCTCACTTTTCAGAAGTAATGGATCAGCGAGACTAGCTTGCTAACCATTACACCATTATGGAACTCCCTCAGAGTATTTTGGTAAATACATGCATTGCTTGCTGTTAGAAAATAGTCACTCATCTAAGTACTGACTTGGTCAAATATTGTTTAACTTCATTAAATAAAGTATAAGTATATAATAAACGGAATACATCCAACAGTATGATGTATAGAAATAGAAAAAACAACAATATTAAATATCATACTAACAGATATCTGTTTCAACCTGTGGGGTTTATAGATTGTAATTCAATTGAAATCATTTTGAAATTAAAATGAAGACAATTGTAAGAAGACACTTTATAGAAACTAGTCTTCATCAGTGCACATATTTTTGTTGAATGAAAAACAAAAAGGAGGAAATTTAACCTTTTCGTACGAGAGGTTCATATAACGCTCACGTTCTGGGCCGGTTAAAAGTTTGTATAAAAAGCGTGTTTTGGATGAAAAAAAAAATATTCTTTTTTTTTTTAGATTTTAAAATGATTTCAATTGGATTACACTTTATAAACCTCACAGATTGAAATAGATATCTGTTAGCATAATATTTAATATTTGTTTTTTCTATTTCGATACATCATAAAAAAGAAGTATATAAAAATTATAGTTCCCTGTAACTTTCCGATAGGAGTCGCCACACGTATATGTCTTAACCTGTAAGAAGTGAGCCGGATTTGATGGCGCCAATTCGGGGTTGAGATATAGCCAGTAGCAAAATGAACCTTTGAGAGAGCGGATGGTTTGACTTCGACCCCTGACGGAAAAGTAGAAAATGCACAGAAAGCACAAGAAGGTAACTCGTCTCTTTGCTGACTCATTCACCAAAATAAGTGATTTTGTCAAATATAAACCTCACATTTCTTAAAAGGATTAACGGCTTGATGTATGAAAAAAAAATGATTCGAGTAGTCGATATCCCAACTGCAAAAGTCTACAAACAAATTCTTTCCGTTTGCAACAATATTACAAGTCTTCAACCACTTCGAACAATCAGAATGGTTACTCATCACCTCTGAATTTTCTCTGCCAAACCTTCAATGCGCACTGCGTTAATAAAGCATGCGGTCGCACTCCATCCGGGAGCCTGCATTCGCACCTTCCAACATCCTGGCCCTTCATGCCACGACTTAAACCAAGCGCCGCCCATACAAAAGCTTAAGACAAAGCATACATCCGGGACATTTCGTAAATAGCCGTCAGACACGCCAGGCAACGCTAACGCTTCTAATCGGGTGAATGTCTATCGTCACACGGCTAGAAAAGAACTGTTTTAGTAACTCTTTCTCTTACTATTTCTGTCCTGTAAAATGAATGTTTTGAATTTAAAAACATTGCTGGTGTTTCTCAATTCTGTTTTGTTCACGACATTTATGTGGATGTCGTAAAGTATCTTTAAGATACCCGATGATTTTAGTGTGATTTGACCATTAGTCTAATTGGTACTTGTTATTACTCACGAAATAATTCATATATATATTAGACTATCTAGGAGATTATCTTTTTAAGAAACTAAATAAGATATTGAATTTCGAAACAACGAGGGTCTGCCCATAGAAAATATAGAAATGGGAGATGGGATATTTTAATTATTTATCATTTACAAGATCTATATCAACTCCTGCGATTTGTCAGTTGCAGAACATATTGATTCTTCTAGATTTTAGAAGAAAAGTCCTGTTTACTATGTAAATACTGCATCGAAACGATCTCTGACTTACACACACGCATATATACCAGTTATCTTTCATTATTATTATTATTATTATTATTATTATTATTATTATTATTATTATTATTATTATTATAGTTTTTCACTCAAGCGTTAGCTGATGGTATTTCACTGGAGTCTGAGTGACAAGTCTCCTCAGGTCTCCATGACTCTTCTGAGTATTCTACGAGGAGGAAGTGGAAAATCTGTATTAGCCTGAATTGGAGAAAACTTATATTCTTTTTTTTTAATAAAACAAGCTATTCATTATGAAATTAAGGCATTAACGAATAATTTGATGAACATTTCATTAAAATCAGAGAAATCCCTGATTTTTGGTAATAGTTTGTTTTTTTAATTTAATTAATTTTGTATTACTTCCCTTTGAGATCTCTGGTGCACGCACGCACACACACACACACACACACACACACACACACACAACATATATATATATATTATATATATATATATATATATATATATATATTCCAACACCTTCGTACAAGCAGAATGCGACACATAGTTTTTTAAACGTAGTTTAACAGGTTTAAATTCAGTTTTCCCTCACCAAGACTTGTTGTCTAACTAAGGTTAAAGAGCTTAGTCCACCCTAGGATTTACCCATATCCTGAGGAAGAATATTTGGATGGATACCCTTTCCAATGCTTTTAGTACTATGTAAAAAGCAAACGGCCTCAATTAGGATTTGAACTCGGAACACCGAGTCCGTTTCCATCGTGTTGTTGTTCAGTGAGCTTAAAGTGTTAATATGTAGTCATCTTTGAGACGAATTGAAAGCATTGAATCTATAAAGACATTTTAAAAAAGCACAACGTTAGCAAGATATTTATCAAAATTAACAAACAATATATTGAAAGAGAATTTATATAAAAGTCTGCAATTTGTATGGAAAATATAAATATAGTTTATTCAAGACTAATTAGCCTGAAACAACAGCCCCATCGTCAGGGAATGGTATACGCTGACTGCATTCTATACACAGTGGTAAGACCCCCACACATCCCCAAAAAGAAATATCCTGGGTATAACCCTGATTACATCGGATGGTGCGTCTACCAGTTCTGAAGCTCCCCGGAATATGGAGTCAATTATTCATTGTCATTATACCCACATCCACATTGACCCAGAGTGTTAGTAGCTGGTTGAGTTCGATGTATGGGTTAAATAGATCTATGTCAAATTGTTATATTAGATTGTAGGCATACGCAAGTTTGGTCAAGGAAGGTAATAAAAGATTCAGATTTTATAATTTTGGTCATTTGAATAAAAAAGATTCCAGTCTAATTTTTATATTTCTAAAAAGATCAAATTCTGATGATCACAGAAAAATGAAACTTTAAAAAATTAAAAATTCAACACCTGAAAAAGTTATTTAAAATTTTAAAGTTATTTTCTTAAAATTCAAAAATATTTCTGTAACGTGTTTTTTTATTTATTTATTTATTTTTCGTAATTTTAAAAACAATATTTTTCTTTGAATTGGTGCCATAAATAGTATTTTCTCTGATTCAATTGGCCCATTTTTATTCACTTACAAATTTAATAGTAAATTTTAATTGTCTAGTAGGTAGCATGTTACTCTCAATATTTTCACCATAAGTCAAGCTTTATTTAATCTATCTAAAAATGTAGATTTTAAAATGTGCAATTTTGCGCAATATATATACTGAGATTTTTCATATATCTAAAAAGGAAAAATTACTAATGACTGCTTTTTTTTTTCTTTTTTTTTTTTTTTTTTTTTTTTTTACGGATTATCCAACCTATTAAAAAATGATCTCCCCTTAAGACTCGGACTAAAAATATACGGCAGAATTTTACCGTGTGGGCTACCAGATATTTTTACTTAGTTAACGCAGAATTTTTTTTTTTTTTTTTTTTTTACTTTTCTATGTCTTTTATGCGCATTTTCTCCTTTCATTATTTGTACTAGCATAACAAAACCGCCCTTTGGGCGGTGTAAAAATAAAATTTTGAAAATATAGCCTGAGCCGAGTGGGATTTAAAATTCAATGTCAGAGGGGTAGTATCCAAGTAAAATTAATAAATGAATTGAAGAAATAAAAAACAACAATGCCAAAATATGCCAAAAACTTTAAAAGGATATTCAACATTTAATGATTTTAGTAATTAAAATCATCAAATTCATTAAAGGAGTAAAAAATAAACAATTTGAAATAGAAATTAGGAAAGTTAACTTTCTACACCAAAGTTTTTCCTGGAATAATATTCAATAATAAAATTAAATTTGGTTTATCAATGAATAAAACAATCAACTATACAAAATGATTTTTTATTGTTTTGATTATTTCTAAAATCTTTGAAATAAAACAATAAATATTCACCTTATTTATTTTACATTTAACAAACATTTAGTTTTAGTGTAAATAAATATTACATAAAATAAAATAGAGTAATGATACTTAAATCAATATTTAAATGCTAAATAATACCTAATATTAATTTTTTTTTTAATCGGAGTAAATAAAAATATCTAATTTATAGATTTATTTTCAACTAAATTTTATTTGGTAAAATTCTGTAAAAAGATAAATTCTTTAAAAATTTTCTTCAATAAATAAAATCTTTTGATAAGAGATTCAGTATCAATTTGTCTGTAACTAAAACTATGTTGATGTAAAATTAATAAATCAAATAAAGTAATAAAAAACAACAATGCCAAAATATGCCAAAAACTTTAAAAAACATTCAACATTTAATGATTTTAGTAATTAAAATCATCAAATTCATTAAAGGAGTAAAAAATAAACAATTTGAAATAGAAATTAGGAAAGTTAACTTTCTACACCAAAGTTTTTCCTGAAATAATATTCAATAATAAAATTAAATTTGGTTTATCAATGAATAAAACAATCAACTATACAAAATGATTTTTATTGTTTTGATTATTTCTAAAAATTTTGAAATAAAAAAAAATAAACATTCACCTTATTTATTTTACATTTAACAAACATTTAGTTTTAGTGTAAATAAATATTACATAAAATAAAATAGAGTAATGATACTTAAATCAATTTTAAATGCTAAATAATATTTAATATTAATTTTTTTTTAATTGGAGTAAATAAAATATCTAATTTATAGATTTATTTTCAACTAAATTTTGTTTGGTACACTTATGTAAAAATATGAATTTTGTAAAAAGTTTTTTCAATAAATAAAATCTTTTGATAATAGATTCAGTATCAACTAAAACTATGTCACTGCTTACATCAAAACACAGTCATTGATAAAAATATTATTTGATTAATAATCAATAGATGCATGCAACATTTTGATTTGAGGGGGACAGAAGTAAGTTTCCATTTCAAATGGTTTCATTTTTCTTTACTCCTTTAATAAATTTGATGATTTTACCGATAATACAAACCCTCTTATATGGAAATTTTAACTCAGACAATATCTTTCAAAAATTAATTTTTATAACCGCCCAGATGGCATTTTTTGCTAGTTTATGTAAAAATGTTTGTACAATAAATTAATGAATATAATATATGTTGTTACACTCTTAATTCATTTTCTTAGAGATTTAATAAATTTTATATCCATTAAAGTAAGCATTAAATTGAATAATTGGCAGACCTGAGCATCTGGAAACCCCCCATCTAAAATTTTTGTTTTTAATTTTTTTTTCTTTCTTTTAATGGATTATTATCAATTGCACACCAATCTATCAGATTGTAAAGAACAAAAAATTCAAAAAAGTTTTTATTTTTCGCGGTGCTCAGTTCCCCGTATAAGTTTATCGTAAATCGATCCCCCATATCAGAACCGCTACAAAATTTATTCATTTATTTATTTTTTTGTTTTCCTTCAATGGATTATTATCGATTACACACCAATCTATCAGGTTTTTAAAAAAATTCTTAAATGTTCTTTATTTTTTGAGTTTTCAGGGGTGCTCATGCCGACATATAAGTTTATAGTAAATCGCTGCCCCATATCAGAACCGCTCAAAAGGAAACTGGCGCAAACGTGTCAAAGTTAGGGTGGCCCAGAAAAAACAGAACCCAAATTATTTATTTATTTTCCCATTAAACTAACCTTAAACCCCAACACCAACCCTAACCTCAAATCCTAACCCTAAACCCCCCTAGTTACAATTAACAGTTTTATAACAAAATTTGTGGGTTCTGTTTTTTTCAATGTCACCTTAATTTTGACACCTTTGTGCAAATTCAGCCCAACTGTTAAGGTAGAGTGGTTCCGATATAGGGGGAGCGATTTACTATAAACTTATACGGGGAAATGAGCACCCCTGAAAACTCAAAAAATAAAGAACTAAAAAGTTCTTTATTTTTGAATCAGGCGCTTTTTTGTTTTTTTACAATCTGATAGATTGGTGTGTAATCGATAACAATCCATTGAAGGAAAAAAAAAAAAAAAAAAAAAAATTTTTTAGCGGTTCCGATATGGGGGATCGATTTACAATAAACTTATACGGGGAACTGAGCACCCCAGAAAACTCGAAAAATAAATAACTTTTTTGAATTCTTTTTTTTACAATCTGATAGATTGGTGTGTAATCGATAATAATCCATTGAAGAAAAAGAAAAAAGATTTAAAACATTTTAGATGGGGGGTTTCAGATGCTCAAGTCCGACGAATAATTTTATTTATTTAATTTTTAAAAACAAAACAAAATTTATATAAACTCGGAGTAAAATGCTATTTTCAATCATCTAATACAGAATAGTAATCCTCTTATTGATGAATGTGTATTGTTTAAACATTGTTTAAACATTGAACAAAATACTATTAATTTCTCGCTACAATTAATTTAAATAAATGATGAAAAATAACATTAGTAATATGAAATAACCGTAAACAAATTTTGAATTAAAAATAAAAGTAAACATCTTTTTTTAATTCCTAATAGGAATAATAAAATTTGAAATAAAAAATACTTGTTATATTTGTGAAGGTGCCGCGAAAATTAAAAATAAATTTTATCTATAAATTTTTTCATGGTGTTTGTATCATTTGTTATTGTAAATCGATTAGGTAGGGGACTTCTTTTTTTTTATCACCGCTTTTGTTTATACAAACCAAACTTCGGTTAAACATTGTTGAATAATGAATTTTAAAAGTATTGCGTCAATTATGATAAAAATAAAGATTAATTTTTAGTTTAAGAAAGAAGCGCTAAGTGTTAAAAAAAACAAACACGTAAAATCATTTTTTTTTTGTTTTTTGTCGTCTGTTTCTGTAAGGGAATTTATGACAAATTAAAATTAAAAGATATTTCTTAATTTCTAAATAAATCACGGTCATCATATTTAGCGGAAAAGCATCGCTCAGAACTGGTTGTTATTTTAATTTTAATATTAGTTATATGGAATAACCGTAAACAAATTTTGAATTAAAAATAAATGTAAACATTTTTTTTAAATTCCTAATAGGAATAATAAAATTTGAAATAAAAAATACTTGTTATATTTGTGAAGGTGCCGCGAAAATAAAAAATAAATTTTATCTATAAATTTTTTAAAATTCCTAATAGAAATAAAATAATTTGAAATAAAAAATACTTGTTATATTTGTGAAGGTGCCGCGAAAATTAAAAATAAATTTTATCTATAAATTTTTTCATTAAAAATTAACTCTATTAAAACTTTAAAAATATTTTTTTTTTTTACCGCAACGAAAACGGGAGTAGTCACGGACAAAAGACCATAACTAATAATTTAACGTAAGATTGAAATTAGTAGCTGTATCTTTATTTTTAAATTAATTTCTCGCAAAACTTTATATATGAAATAATTATAAATACAAATAAAAATTAAAATATCAATTAGAAACTGTTTAGAACTAAACATGCATTTATTAAAAGATTCGTTGAAAATTGGCTATGCAAATATTACAAACCAGCAAATATTACAAACGCATCTTAATACTTGTATATAAAGCAATTTGTTCCTTTAATATTATGTATAACATAAATTGATTACAAATTAGGTTCTCATTGATAAACGCTAGAATTTAGTTTGGAATATGTGACGTCAGCCGTGACGTAGTTACGGCTTCAGACAAAAATGCAGTCTATCTCCATTATATATAGATTAGATAGGAATACTTGAAACAATATAGATGTGTGAAAATTATTTGTATTATTAATAGTTACTAAGGATTATTATTATTATTATTATTATTATTATTATTATTATTATTATTATTTACTTGAAAGTATATAATTACTTGCATATTATTGGTGTTAGATAGGAATACTCGAAATTATACAACTGTGCACAAATTATTTGTATTAGATAGGAATACTTGAAATAAATAAATTCAGTTTGAAAAACTTCGAGGTCACTATAAAGACTGCATATTCCATTAAGCTTACACAAATGTCATCATATTCCACCTGGGACCATCACTTTTTAGAAGTACCAGATCTATTTATAATTGGTTTAAGAAAAGTCTTAGATCACTCTTAAACTTTCCATGACAATGTGTAATCATTTATTAAGCTTGGCTTAGTTTGATTTTGGTTGCTTACTTTTATAACAAGTAATACAGGTCGTCAACATGAGTTAATAATAATAATAATAATAATAATAATAATAATAAACCACAGGTGCGAAAAACTCGGAAATAATGATAATAATAATAATAACTTGTATCTTGCCAAAGAGCTGATAAAGTTAAGATTCGTGAAGCCATTTTAGGGCTGTAGTTGAAAGTAGGTTTACAGTGGAAATCCCTTGTGGCATTTAGTTTGATCCTTTCTTGAAGTAGAAAGATGTAGTATCAGTTTTAATCCTTGTCAGCTGATCCGTGCTTAGAGAGTTGTATAATCCTTATCTGTGCATCCAGCGAGCATTTGTCCGACAATTTTTCAATTCCTTTAAATAATAAATTAAATACGTTTGGGCGTTTTTTATTGCCCGATTCAATCAATTGGCCAATTCTGCTGTTTTGGAACAGTCTATAAATACAAGTGGTGATCTTCAGCACAAAATATTACGCAAAATACGCCAATAAATAATAATAATAATTTGGAACTTAGAAATACAAAATAACCACCAAACCTTGACCAAAAATCCAGACCTAGTGTTATGAAAACATTAATTATCTTTAAAATAATCCTCTTGAATATTCAACACTTATTCTTGAGAGTTTTCCATTGTTCTAGGCACCCCTGAAATTTATTTTTTAAGTTGTTGTGAAGCTGCACTGTTACAAGTAAAAAAAATGTTTTTTAATTTTTTATCTTGCAGGTGCTCAATCCTTACTTTTAAGATTAATTCTTAGTTGAGGAAAAAGGAAAAGTCGCTTCTGGTAAGAACGGAGGTTTGCTGGGTTTGTAGAATAAATTCAATGTTTCACCAAAAACACTTCATTAAAAAGGTTTCAAGACTGGATTGATAATTATTGTTTCTCAAATTGTCTGGATTATTACTTTATTATATAAGTTGCTCAGCTCTTCACAAGTCTTCATTTAAATTTTAAATATTTATAAAAGAATACGATTTTTTAGATAGGAAGTCCGAAAATAAAACATTACAAAGTTACCTCCCCTGCATCGTATTTACATAGTCTGGAAATTGAACTTTACAAAGTTATCTCCCTTGCATTATGTTTACAAAGTCCGAAAATTAAACATTACAAAGTTATCTCCCCTGCACCTTATTTGTCTAGGATCGAATTTTCATTGTTATAATATAGGTGTGGCCAAAATTTCAGTATGACAGCACCTTCCCTTTTTATTAACATTTAATTTTTTAAAATTGTAAATAGTAAATTGTCATTATTTTAAAAAACAAAGCCTAAATTTAAATATAATTTTTTTTAAATTGATTTATTAATTATAAAAATGAACACCTACCATCAGCTCTTCACTTTGCCACTCAGATGCGCTGAGTTGATGAGGGCCGTAATCAAACCCAGAACCTTGTGATTCTGAGGCAGATACTCTACCAACCGAGCTAAACCGAGAAAAGTAAAATGGCAAAAATGCACCATTTTTTCATATATAGATTTTAATTCATAAAATTCTACCATTTTAAAAACTGTAAAACAAATAATTTTTACATGTGATTCTATTTTTAATCCTCCCTTTTCATTTATTTTTCTGAATATGAAATATAAAAAAGTAAAGTTGCCAGAGTGGTCTATCAGCCGGACAACGAGGGAGTCCATCCCCTTTTTGCTAACACTAGACCAGGGAGATTATTATTTTTTTTTTTTTGCTGTGATAACCTACCGTTATCTCCTCACTTTACCACACAGATCAGCTTACCCAATCTTTGCTACTCATACACTGAGTTGACAGAGTCCAATATCAAACTAGGGACCTTGCAATTACTAGGCAGGTGCTCTATCAACTGTGCTGAACTGACTTATATAACATTATTTAATGTTTTAAAATTTCTCCTTGTGTTATGTATTTACCCATATTCAGATGTTTGTCTTTAATAATATATTCCTGATAAATGAATAATTTAAGTTAATCTTTAAATACACCTACATATTACAATTTATTACATCAGTTTACTTACATATCACATTACATTTATTTACCAATTACAATTTAAGTTAATCTACTAACATATATCTTGAATATATATAAAATAAATATACGAAAAAATAAATAAATTTTAGATTAGTCAAATAGATCACTAATTAGGACAGCCTCAGTCGGTAGAGCGTTCGATACCAGCCCTCGCCAACTCAGCGTATGATCTGTGCGGTAAAGTAAGGAGCTGATGGTAGGTGTGGCACTCAACCTCAGATGCAAAAACAGTTTCCTTGGTCTAGCGCTAGTGAAAAGGGGATAGACTCCCTCGCTGATTGACTGATACCAACTTTAGGCCACCCCTACGACTTTACTCTAGTAGTGACCACCCCAAGTGGAGTTTAGCAGGTTTAAATTAAGAGTTTTCCTTCTCCTAGATTGATTGCCTAACCAAAGTTAAAGAGACCAGTCTTATTTTTGTTGGCATCCTTCCGTCTACTAGTTTCTTTTTTTTTATCTGCAACTGTGTGAGTGGCTGAACAGACCTATTTTTGAATGGCAATCTCTGGTGCAGTGACTGCAAACAAACAGTGATGCTTGCTGGAGTTGCTGTTGTCTCTCCTACCTTTTGGCTCTCTTTTCTGTGGCAGCTTCTTTCCTCTCTTTTTTCACTCCTTTTTGTTCCTTGTCTGACGAGGAGTCACCAGGTCACACGGTCTTCTGCACAAGCCTCTCATGTGTTGGTGTTAATGTAGCATGTCTTCATGTTTCTCTTACAGACATCTTTAAAGCGCAGATGTAAACTCCCTACTGGTCAGGTGCCCTCTGCTAATTCACGGTACAGTAGGTCTTTGGGGATGCAGCCTTTGTCCATCCTCCTGACGTGACCAAGCCAATGTAGGCATCTCTTGCAGATGATGGTGGACATGCTTTTCATGTTTGCTCATTCCAGCACTTCTATGTTTGGCACTTTGTCCTGCCAACATATGCATAGGATGCAGTGTAGGCATCTGAGGTGGAAATTTTCCAGTTTCCTCTCGTGGCATGAGTATGTGATCCGGGCTTCGCTACTGTAGAGGAGAGTACTGATAATGCATGCTTTGTAGATATGCAGTTTGGTTCTCTTGGTAAGGCTGGCATTGTCTGTCCCAGACTCTCTGGGTCAGTTTGGTCATAACTACTGCCACTCTGGCGATTCTGCGGTCCCAGTCTACCTACTATATACCTATAGCTGGAGGTAGAATAGTTGGATTCATACCTTTCCCAAGGGTATTAGCACTATGCAAATTGTAGCTTCGTCCAGGATTTGAACTCAGATCAACAAGTCTATTTCCTATGACTCTAACCATTATACCACATACCTCCAACAATTTGTAGATATTAAAACAAATGAATAAATAAATTATATATAATTGTATTAAATATTAATTAAGTAAATAAATTTACTTACATTTACTTACATACATTTACTTACATATTACAATTTAAGTTAATTATAAATAATTTATTTTTCTCCTTGTTATGTATTTACCGATATCTATATGTTGTTTTTTTATGATATATTACTAATAAATAAATATTCCAATTAATTTAGTGAATTCAATTACAAATCTTGAATATAGCTGGCAGCAGCATTCATGGCATGTACACTAAACATTATAATACATATTATGATATACTGAAATTGAAAAGTCCAGGAGAATTATAAAATAAGTAGAAAAGAATAACCATTTAGTGAGTAATACGGCTGGTTTAGCTCATTCAGTAGAGCATCCACCTAGGAAACATACGGTTCTGCTTTCAATTGCCAACTCAGCATATATGTAACACAGCTTGGATCTGTACTGTAGAATGGGAGCTGATTGTTGGTGTGGTACTCCACCACAGACACAAAAACAATCTCTCTGGTCTAGCATCAGTGAAAAGGGGATAGACTCCCTCTGTTGTCCAGCTAGTATCAACAATAGGCCACTCTGCTGATTTTACTTACATGTTATTTTCTTTCTTAAAATTAATAAATAATTTCTACAATTTTGGTTAAAGGTAGGTACAGTCTAACCTACTTCATCCAACGGCAAATCCATTCAAGAATGAATTCAAGATAATGCATTAGTCATTTCTCTGAATTCAACAAGAACGTTTGGGAGTTCGAAGAGAAGGTTCCAGAGTCCAAGAACAGAAATACCCGAATTAGGCCGGAGGGCACATCGGCCAAAATGTTGTGTAGATAACAATAAAGATGAGGACAATAGTCCGAATAATCCAAATGATCCAAATGCATCAGTGATGTTGGCAATTTGAGAAAACAGAAGAATTGGTTGACTGAATTTTTTTCAAATCCCAGTCATTCTATTAAGTTTATTTTCAAAATGATATCCTTGGAAAAGGTATAAACGCCTCTCATCCTCCCCTCAGCTATGGGTTAAATAATACAACTACTGTTATCCTACAAAAATGGCTTTGGTATCAAATAATCCACAAAGGTTGATATGCCATTAAACAAAGAAACCAATCCTGGATGAGGCTGTTTGCATTTCACTTCATGCTAATGCTTTTTTGAAAAAGCATGAATCCATCTGTTGTCTCCCACCACCACCCTCCCACTCCACCCCCGGCTATGGTAGGGCAGACTGGATTCTTTAGACTTGTTTAGGCAACCAAACTAAGAGAAGGAAAACTCTGAATTCAAACCAGCTTTACTCCATTTATAAACTGACCTTGCATCACATCCTCCCCATAGAGAAGAGGTTTGGGTAAATATATACTTACAGCCTCAAGTCAAATCTAAGATTAGTATTTTTATGATCGATTGATTGATTGATTGATTTTGATGGCATATTAACCTGTCTAGGGTTATAATATGCTTTAAATTTGTGATGCAGTATTTTCTTAAGAGTTGTTTTTTTTAATTTTTTTCTATCATTGCTATTGAATAGAAATCATTTTTTTCTATCAGTGCTATTGAATACAAATCATTTTTTTCTATCAGTGCTATTGAATACAAATCATTTTTTTCTATCAGTGCTATTGAATACAAATCATTTTTTTCTATCAGTGCTATTGAATACAAATCATTTTTAAACAGATCTATTTAACCCATAAATGGGACCCTAACAGCTACCTTCCATTCCATTCCAGGGTGGACTTGGGAATAATGGCAATGAATAGATTCCCCATACACCCCTAATTTTCAAAATTGGAACCTCCACATCAGATGGAGTTTATTTTCATAATCAGGATGTCCCCCTTTGGAATGGGTGGGTGGGGTCTTAATCCTCTTCAAGAGATACAATCAGTCTATTCATCCTGCCAATAGAGTGCTTAGTATTTTTAGGCTTACATATGGTTAGAAAGCTTGACGAATAGACCATTAGTAATGAAATTGATTCTCACAGAGTGTCCTATATTTCTGGCCTTGTGTCACAACAAAACTGTCTTAGTTAATAACTACAGGTACATTTTGTTATCGTACCTTGACAGATTGTATTTATCACAAAAATCAAAATATCCAGTGAGAAAATTGTTGGATTTATTGTGTTTTTCAATTCTGCTTCATAATAAAGAAAGGTGTAATGTCAGATGACAGCATTATCATAATAGAAACCTATGAAGTAACTCTCCCTAAAATTTGACATTTGAAAAGCATAAATGGCAACATGGATATCTGTTGAGGAAAATGTCAACAACCAAAATGTTTCTTCTCATTTCTTCTTCCTGTGGTTTACTTCTATTTGACATGGACACGTCATTGTGATGTAATAAATTACTCACTAGGTGCTCCATATAAGTCATTTTGTGTTAGATCCAGTTAAACACAAAATAACCAACACCATTTGCACAATAAAGAAAGTACCAAAAAAGGTACACATACAAAAATACCTTAAAATGACATTAAAAAAAAAAAATATGCACACACAAAATTGAAGAAATGAAAAGAATAATTAGAAATAATCTAGAAAAAAAAATAATAATAATACAGTGAAGCTAAAAGAAAATGAAAAAAATGGACAAATACCTAGACCTTGCCAGAGAACTGAAAAAGTTATGGAATATGAAAGTCAAAGTGATACCAATTGTAGTTGGTGCACTTGGAACGGTCCCAAAAGGATTGGAAAAGGGTTTGGAAAATTTGGAAATCAGAGGAAGAATTGAAACCATTCAGAACACTGCACTGCTGCAATCTGCCAGAATACTCAGAAGAGTCCTGGAGACCTGAGGAGACTTGCTGTCACTCAGACTCCAGTGAAAGACCATCAGCTAATGCTAATGATGTGAAAACTCAAAAGTAATAAATAATAATAATAATAATAATAATAATTAAGAAAGAATAATTATAAATAATTAAGAAAAAATAATCTCGACATGAGTCTAGCGATCCTTTCCTTTTTATGTAAATTTCTCAACTGAGCATGACTTAATTTAAATGTTTAATTTTAAAATTTAAAAAGGATCAAAACTAAAAGTATTAACTTCAAAAGTGGCTTAATGTTGGTATCAGGTAGAAAGCGAGGGAGTCTATTACCTTTTCACTAGCACTGGACCAGAGAGATTGTTTTTTGCACCTGAGGAGGAACACCACACCTACCATCAGTTCCATTCCTTTCCATATTTTACTCCATTATATATATATATATATATATATATATATATATATATATATATATATATGAAATGTGAATCTGTTAGATGGATCTAACAACTATTTTCTAAAAAAGCACTTGGTGCTCCGAAACAAAAACAGTCCCAATATAAAACCTAAATTATTAAGTTTTAAAAAATCCACAAATCAGGTCAAATAATGTTACAAAAGGTTTTACACACTCACACACGCACGCACACACATGCATATATAAATAAACAAAATTACCAGGATTCCATATTACTTATGAATATAATTATCTAAGAAAATAATCCTACTTAATATCCATTAACATTTGTTTATCAATTTCATGCACTAAATACAACAACTATTATAGAACAGAGATGATAGAAAACAAAATTAGAAATAATATATGTATTGAGAGAGAGAGAGAGAGAGAGAGAGAGAGAGAGAGAGAGAGAGAGAGAGAGAAATAGATAGATAGATATACACGCACACATACACACACTCACACACACACACACACACACACACACATGACAGATTTTTTAGGCCTTTTTCTTTAGCAATTATATATATATATATATATATATATATATATATATTTGAGACCTATGTGTTCTTGCTCCACTTCGATTTGCATTGGGGTTTTTTTTGCTATGCATTCTCAGATCTAAGTGAAAGAATAAATCTCAAATTCCAAACAACAAGTGGTGGCCTATACAATCAGCAATGTTTTAAAGCTAGGTCAAAAATTTCCTTGCAGCTAGAGCAGGATCTTCTCTTTGCAGATGATGCCACCCTATTAGTACACAGCCTAGAAGACATCCAGACCATTCTTGATAAATTCTTTGAGACATCAAAATCATTTGGACATACTATCAGTATAAAGAAAAGTGAACTACTGTACCATATATATATATATACATTTAATTTGTAGACAGTTCTATTGTTCCAAATATTTCTAATATTAATAATTTTCAAATTCATCTGTTTGACCAGAACAAGTACTCCCACCAGTGTTGACCTATATGTAATGGCACGCTTCCAAAAGCTCTAACACCAGATTTAGTGTAGTGTTCTGCCTAGAACATCCCTTCTTAGAGGGAAGGAGTCTTATCCAACTTATTGCATATTCTAAGATGCACCAAGAAATCTAATGTATGTTTGAGTGTATGATCATATATGTATATATTTGTACAGATGTATGTTTGTTTAAACATATAAATTAGTTATAAATATCAAAGCATATATATATATATGTTTTACTTCCCAGATTTTAACAAATTCTTTAAGAAAACGTTTGTTGGTTGGTTGGTTGGTTTTTACAGTATGTCATCCCTGAGGTTGTTTTATACTGAAGACGTTTTTGTTTTATTTATTCTCTTTGGGTATACAAATTTTTTTCAAACTCATTTTTTTAAACATTTTTTAAAACTCATTTTTGATCTGGGACCCTAACAGGTACAACCACTTGGGGTCAAAGTGGACCTGGGAGTAATGGCAATGAAGGGGTACTCCACACTCCCCAGAGCTCCAGAATTGGAACCTCACTATTAGATGCAATTTAACATCATACACATGACACACAAATTCTTTATACAGAGGTGTGAAGATATTACAGCAAAAAGCATCCTGTAGACTCCTTGATGATTATAGGGCTGCAGATTCCTTGAAGGGTATCGGGACGCAGTCACACAACATCTGTGATGAGGCTGTAGTTTTTATGCAGTGGTGTTGCTAGCCTCAGAATATCTGGTTTTGAATTTAGTTTTTCCTTCTCCAAAATAAGTTGCCTAACCAAGACTAAAGAATACAGTCTGCTCAACTATTTACCACAGCCTTGTTGGCTTGGGCTGTAGAATATGCCAACTGTACCTCAGCATGATTAAGGACTGAATCCTGGTGGCTGAGCAATCCATGGCATGCAACACTCCATTTTGGCCCTTACCAAGGCTAGATGGGTGCTCGGAGAGGCTTCCTTCTGATCAATATGCCGGTCATGTTTGTCCTGACTGTTATTATTAGTTATTAGTGAAATAGATCACTAATTAAGACTGAGCCTATTCTTGTAGTGACCACCCCAAGCAGAGTTTAACAGGTTTGAATTCAGAGTTTTCCTTCTCCTTGACTGGTTGCCCAATCAAGGTTAAAGAGCCCAGTCTGCCCTACTATTTACTCATAGCTGGAGAGAGAGTAGTTGGATTCATACCTTTCACAAGGGTATTAGAGCTATGTGAACTGTAGCTTGGTCGAGGATTCGAACTCGGGTCGACGAGTCCATTTCCTACAGCTCTAACCATTCAACCACATCCCTCCAACTGTATTGCTCTTATATCAAACACCCAATCCATTTTATTATATAAGTGCTAGAAGTAGGTAGTTAAGAGTCCTAGTGTCCTGGCTATGACATTAAACTGCTTCTTTCATTAGAAAAGAAGAATTCATGCCTTTGCCAAATGTATTAACATAAAAGGAAATACAGACAGCTTTGTCCGAGATTTGAACTTGGTTCATCATGTCTATTTCCTCCACGCCAGCCAACTTTCTGTGAATATATAACATAATACAAACTGAGAAGAGAAATCTACCACTAAAAAACAAACAGTATCATAATATAAATTCACAGGATCTACTGTCTCCTGAATTATCTGCATAAACAATAGCAGCAAATTCCTGCCATGTTTATTAAAAATAATAATACAAAACACAAAATATTATATCACTACAAGAACATTTTTAATTTCCATATTTAAATTCTATAATAAATATTCTGATTAAATATTTTTAATAATCCAGTGCAAAAAAAAAAAAGGAAAAGAAAAAAAATCTAGTTATGCAAGTCTAACCTAAATTATCTCCCTTTGATTACTGCACAGTTAAAAAATGTCACATGTTGATAAAACTCGGTCAACAGTTATCAGACTAGGAAAATAGGATTCAAATTTCAGGTTTTGTGGGCGGCAGTGGGGGAAAAATTCTACATTATGTTAACAGAATTTGATAGAGCAGAAAGTCATACGATGTAGGCTCAGACATTTCCATGGTAGTTTTTTTTGTTGTTGTTGTTTTTTAGACAACTTGTTATTGCAGGCACATGTTATTTACGACTTAGTTCAGGGAGTTGTTTTGTCGTTGTTGTTGTTGTTGAGTCTAGGTTTTGGGGCTGATTTTTTTTTCTACTCTTAATTCTGTGGGGGGGCAAAAGGTTTAACATTTTAGGTTATAAAGGTAGCTTGTTAGTCCTGGTGCATGTTCCTAGGGTTTACTTAACCCCATCTTATTTGGTGGTCGCGCTGAAAAAGGAATTCAAGGAAAGAAAAGGGAAGACACAAAGACGAAAAGTGCTTTTATGATTTAGGCTTTATTCACGGGTCATAGCTACCACATGGCAAGGAAATATTACTCAAGCTAGTGACTAGACACAGTTAAGACAGAGAGATTCTCTTGGGGGTCAAATGTGGATCCCTTTTACATGCTTGGAGGTTCTTTCATTGAAGGCTCATCGGAGTTTGTTATTTTCTTTTTTTTTTTTTAATTATTCTAATCCCCACAATTCTTAAGGTGAACGATCAAAAGTTTGACTGATCAATCCAACCGTGTCACAACTGCATTTTCTGATTTTTATAAACTGCTAGTATCAGATTTTCTAACAAAGAAAATCTTATTATAATGGAGATTGTGTGTTTTTCTGTCTGTAACCGAAACTATATTACTAATCAAGTAACAATTAACATAGTTATTTTCATCACATTCTTCATGATTTTATTTATATTTAAACCTCAATTATTAATAAAATTGCTTCACCTTTTTATTAGTGTTGTCCATATCTGCATACTAATAACATGCTATTGTATTTATATATACAAAAAATAGCGGTGTGCAGTGTGAACGGGAAGGCTAATTTGCATATTGATATTAAAAATGTTATTTTATTAAATATGTGCTTAGTATTATTGATTTCTAACTGTTTGGATTTATTTTAATGAATATAAGCAAAAATCTCTCCAATGAATCTTAAATGAAATCCATTAACAAGAAAAAATAAGTGTCATTTTATTCTTTATTTCCTAATTTAACTAAATAGTTAAATAAGTAAAATTCAGCAATGAAAGACGGCAATGATGGAAGAGTAAGTTTCATTTCTATTTTTCTATTATAACCCCACTCTGTTTCAAATCTTTTTATCTGCATTCTTATTAGACTTTCTAATTTAATACGATATTTCATTACATTAAAACTTAAATACTTGCACCCGGAGGGTGCATATATTTGCTAGTAATATTAAAGAACAAAAACAAATGTTAATCTAACAGTTTTAAATTGCCCTAAAATGTTATGATAATCATTGCAGATGTTATGAAATGATGTTAGAATAATAAATAGAAACATTCAGCTTATCAGCCAACACATCATAACTCAGTCGGTAGAGCGTTCAGCTAGAAACCACAAGGTTCCTAGTTCGATACCGGCCCTCGCCAACTCAGCGTATGAGTAGCACAGGGATCTGTGCGGTGAAGTAAGGAGCTGATGGTAGGTTTGGCGCTCCACCTCAGATGCTAAATACAATCTCCTTGGTCTAGCGCTATTGAAAAGGGGATAGACTCCCTCACTGACTGGCTGATACCGACTTTAGGCCGCCCCGTCGACTTTACTTTTACTACATCATACCTAGTAGGGCCGATTTAGCTCAGTCGGTAGAGTGTCCGACTAGGAACCACAAGGTTCCTGGTTTGATACTGGCCTTCGCCAACTCAGTGTATGAGTAGCTCAGGGATCTGTGCTATAAAGTAAGGAGCTGATGGTATGTGTGGCGCTCCACCTCAGATACAAAAACAATCTCCTTGGTCTAGCGCTAGTGAAAAGGGGATAGACTCCATCACTGTCTGGCTGATACCAACTTTAGGCCATCCCGACGACTTTAGTTATTTACATAATTAACTATCAGTAAGTGACTATCATATTCTTTATGAACTGTTTTGTTCATCCAATCTAGTTGTATAATGTCATGTATGTCATGTTTCACGTGCTCAGACAATAAAGTCTGTATTGTTGTTATGTTGTACTTCTTTGTTCGGATTTTTTGATGTATGTATTCATCTACATTGGAAGGTTACTCTGAACCTTCTAGCGTATTATAAGAATCACACATTCAAATCTTATAAAGAGAAGACTAAAGATGTAACAAAAGTGTGTAGGGAAACAATAAATAATTCATCTCCAGTAAATAATTTACATGTTAATTAGGGGCTCATATGGTGTCCCATGACAGTCCGAGAAATCCCTTCTTGATCTCTTTTTGCTTCTGTTCTCTAAACATTAGAGACATAGTCTCAGGCTCTGTCAGGGAATGGCAATGTCATTTAGTGATAATACCTACACTCATCAAGTAGCCTTTTTACATTTTTGTACCCCTTCCACATATTGCTTGTTCATGAAACAACATGTGAATATTTCCATCTGTTCATACACATCTGTGTACTTTTTCTTTTAATACCACTGGTTTGTATATTGTATATATTCTATTTTAAATTTTCTTCTATATGTAAAATGTCTTTCCTTCTGTTGTGTTTAGTGTTAGTAAGTATCTATCCAACCCCTCTGCCGTGAGCAGGATGCGACACAAGGTCAATTTTAGCTGGTTTAAATTCAGAATTTTTCTTCTCTTAGACCGGTTGCCATTACCAGGGTTAATGAGCCCAGGCTGCTCTACTATTTATCTATAACTGGAGAACAGCTAGATACATACATTCTCCAAGGTTTATTAGCAATATGTGAAATACAAACAGCCTCGTCCAGTATTTGAACCCATGTCTATTTCCTACAATGATAACCATTATACAATGAGCATTTTCATGTTAGTATGTATCAGTCGTTGGTGAGTGGGGACTCAACTAAGTATCTTTCCTAGCATCAAACATATCAGTAAGAGTTTTACAAACGGACCACAAAGCAGAAATCCAAACTAAGACAGAGTAATGCACTTATTAACCCTGATAGTTTAACATCATTCCCAGGACATGAAGATCCTCAGCCACCGCCTTCTAGCACCCTTTTTATCATATGAGTGCTAGAAGGTGGTGCCTGAGGGTCTTCATGTCCTGGGAATGGCGTTAAACTCTGTCTGATGGTGAGGTTCCAGTTTTGGAGGTTTGGGGAATATGGAGTACCCCTTTATCACCATTGGTCTCTGGTCCACTCTGACCCAGAGTGGTAGTACCTGTTAGGGTCCCATCCATGGGTTAAATAGGAAGATATGTTTATAAAAAAACTGAGTATCCATTAAGAACGAATTTATTTCAAAACTTTGTCAGCATTAAATGACGCTTTGAGGTTGATATGTCGTAAAACAAACCAAACCAAAACTATTAACCCTGAACATAAAAACTCTGAAGTTGTAGGTGGGAGGAAAATATTCAAAGGAGGTTTGATCTACAATTTAAATACTTGAAGGTGCTTGTGGTGTAATGGTTATCATTGAAGTAAATAGACTCAGTAACACAAGTTCAAATTCTGGAAAAGTCTGATTGCATTACATATAGCGCTAATACCCTTGGGAAAAGTATACATCCAGTTATTCTCCCTCCAGCTATGGGTAAATAGTAGGGCAGACTGGGCTCTTTAACCTTGGCATGGTGACTTGTCTAGGAGAAGGAAACCTCTGAATTTAATCCTGTTAAAACTCCACTTAAAAATTGACCTTGTGTCACATCCTGCTCCTTTCACCCTTTTGAAATAAATAGAAAACAAAACAAAATTCAAACCACTTTTTTATTATAATATATAGAGAGAGAGAAACAGAGACAGAGAGATAGATCGATATAAATGTATATATACTAAGCTTTGGTATGGCACAAGGACGAATGTATAGAGCACCCCATGAGACTTGAAAATACTAATAATGGGTTGCTAGTCTAGCTTGCTAACTATTACAACTACCTTAAGCATCCTCTTCAGAAAGAATGTTAAGTTAATGTTTAATTATATTATTAGATTATTTATGGTAATTAAGTTTTCATTTTTTAGGTGGAGTGGGGGGTCAGTTTTATCTTATTTAAGATTGACCTGGTCATTAGAAACTTGTCTCTTCAGGGGACGCCAGGTGTGTGAACAAGTATATGGATGGTGGTGGGGATGGTGTTCTTTTATAGCTTGTTAAATGTGGTGAGTCTCTTTTTTATACTTATTTTTATTTATGGTTAATATATTTCCCAGTAATGATGGAGGGAGAAACAAGTTATAATACTAATTATTATTATTATTAGTTACTTGAAACAAATTATTATTAAATAGAAATGGCAACTTGAAACCATATCATAGTTTATAAATTATTAGTTTTAGATAGGAATACTTGAAACCATACGACATGAAATAAAATACATTGGAAGTGCAGGGTGCAATAATTAGAGATATACGAAATGGACTCGTCGACCCAAGTTCAAATCCTGGACAAAGCTACAGTTCACATAACGCTAATACCTTTGGGAAAGTTATGAATCCAACTACTCTCCAGCTATGAGTAAAATGGTAGGGCAGACTTGGCTCTTTAACCTTGGTTGGGCAACCAGTCCAGGAGAAGAAAAACTCTGAATTCAAACCTGTTAAAATCTCCGCTTGGAGTGGTCACTACTAGAATAGGCACAGTCCTAATTAGTGATCAATTTCACTAATAATTTAACTGTGATCAAATTATTTGTGTTAGATAGGAATACTTTATACTTGTACAAGAAAACTCTTAAGAAACAACTAAACAAAAAAAATGAGAATATAAACATATTATGAATATGATTCTATTAACTTCTTGTTATAAAATAACCTCAGACAAATCAACATGCCATTAAAATCAATTAGTTAATCTTTTTTTTTTCTAGATTAGATTTCAGTTTTTAAAATATGCCACATGTTTTTTTGTTTTTGTTTGTTTGCTTGTTTGTTTGTTTAATGTAAATAAATATTTCAATGAAACCCTTGTGATTAGAGCAGATGAGTAATGAATAAATTATGCACAATTTTCTATTAAAATTGGACAAGGAATATAAGAGAAAAGAAAACATATACATCTTGATTTTAAATTAAATGTCATTTGATAAATGTATTTAACAAGTCATTTGAAATATTATATGTTTATACCAAATATTTTCAAGACATTTGAAATATTATATAATGTTTTCATTTTATACTTTATGAAGTGATATTATATTTAGCAATGTTCAGTTTAGTAGTTTATCTAATTCTTAAGAATGAAAATCATTCTAAATGAGGAGGACATTAAAATCTAAGAAATTAACAGCAGTAGCAAAAAAAAAAGAAAAAGATGCAGCTACAATTAGAAAAATCATGTTGGAAAACCTGGTTGGAAATTAACCACATGTGACCAAATCAGTTGAATCTGTGATTGGTAGTGTGATGGTAGTTGGTACACTGACATGTTGTGCATTGCTTTACTGCATATGTGATTTGAAAGCCACACAGATGAATGTGCAATGTAGTCTAATTTGAAAACTTAGGCTTTATGAGTTTCAACTGGGCCATTATGCCACGGAAGAAAGCACAAAAATTTGTTGAATGAAAAGAGAAGGCAGAGTTGATCATAGTAGAATAAACAGATGATTCAAGAAATTTTGGTCACACTGCAAGAATTCCGACCATCAGGCAAACCTATTGATTTCCAAAGCCATTCTTCAAACCATAGATATAAATCCAGTAAGTAGAAAGCCAAGAGTGTCAAGTGAGATTGGTATTTCACAGTTCAGTATGATTTGTCACCTTCACAAACTCAGCAAAAGCATCTGGAGATGCCAAATTGTGTTTCAAGTTTTTACCAAAATGTTACAAAATGTTGCACTCACTTTAGCATAATTTATATAGTGAGAAAGAGAGATTATTATGAAATAAAACATTTCAAATGAATATGCTTAAGGAATTGGCTAGCAGTGTTTTGTTTTTTTGTTTTTTGTGAGAGGAGGGGAGGCTGTTTTCAATTTTTTTATATTTTTATCTTGCCCCTAACTATGGATGAATAATTGAATAACCTCTCTAGGCTTGATTAAGCAACAAGTCTAAGAGAAAGAAAACGCTCAATTCAAGTATCCCACAACCAGCTTTAATGGGTGAGAAGTGGGGCTAGTCACCCAGCAAAAGTTTTAAAAAAAGAAAAGAAAAGACAAGACCTGTTAAAAAGTGGATGAATCTCTGTATAGATCAATGGGCATCTAGCAACTCTTCATTTGGACTGTCAACCAGCAAAATGTATTTTTAATGCTTTGGAAGTTCCAATAAGAACTGTGCAAACATAACTGACTGATAAAATATATATACATTGTAATGATTCTATTTAAACCAAACATAACAATTAACTTTAGTTAAAACTACTAAACACAAAGTTTAAAAAAAGAATTGATTAAAAGATGTAGAGCTAATAAGATTACTGGTTACTGTATTTTATGGTATATAACCCAGTCCATTTACATTTTTATATATTATAAAAATATGATATACTCTTTTTATATATTATATAAATAGAGTTATAACGTTATACTTTTAGATACTTTCAGTATAATATAATGGAGTTACGCCTTAAGATTCATAATGATATTTAAAGTTATCATGCTGTTATATTTTTAGATACTTTTACTATATACATTTAGTTATATCATTGTTAAAACATGAATGATAATAACAATATAACAATATTATTTTTATAGATTTTTTTTCCATTTATTTATATTATTTCTTATATTATATAATATTTACATTTATTATGCCATTATACTTTTAGATACTTTTACTATATACATTTAGTTATATTATATAAATATAACCCACCCCATTTACATTTTTTATCAATTTGATTTTACTTTTAGTAGTTTTAATTAGAGTGAATTGTAAATGATTTTCATTGTTGTTGAAAATAAAAAATTCCAATACAAACAAAATGTTTGTCTCATAAAGTCTATTCATTCATAACAAAAAAATTCTGAAAAGCTTTTAAAAAAATGACAAGAGTTTTTATGGAATAAATTAAAATTAACAATCAACATAGGCACATAATTAAATCTGTAGTTTTATGATGACAAATAAAGTATTTATTTGACACAAGAAACATTTATTTTTAAACATAGTCTCTTCTTTTATCCATCTGGTATATAGATTGAACATCATAGAGAAAAAAATGTTAGATTTTAAAATTTCTAGCTGAATTTTTACCTGAAATTTTCTCCCTAGAAACAACTGATATATTTTTGATAGATATAAGAGATATGGAAGGTGTTATTGATACTTTGATTGATTGATTGATTGATTTTAATGGCATATCAACTTGTCTAGTGTTATTTTATGCCTAGACGTTAAGGAATCGCATATTTACATTTTTTGTGTAGTTATTTTTTAAGAGTTTTTAGAGGTGTGGGGGTGCTCACGATCCAAATAAATGTACTTGACCTATAGATGGGACCCTGACAGGTACTACCAATCTGAGTCAGAGTGGGCCTGGGAATAATGGCAATAAAGGGATATTCCACACTCCAGATCCTCAGAACTGGAGCCTCACCATCAGATACAGAAAAGTTTCCTACCCAGGACATACCTTTTTTGGAGAGATGGGTCCTACCGCTCTGCAGGGGGTACTCTTTATTCTAACGCATCACTCAATAAGTCCCGAGCCTGACATAAAGATGGTGCCACTAATAAAAATCCATATGATTTTTATAAAGTACTAACCTTCAAATGGCACATGTCAAAAATTGAGTCCAATCAGATTATTAGTTTACAAATTACAGTTATTTAAGAGAAGTTTCTGTTGCAAATTTTTGAAACAATAGAAAAATCTGAATTTCGTGTGTTGATAAAACATTACTTTCTGATGTGAAAAAATACTGTTCAAGCAAAGCAATAGCTTCATAAGTATTATTTGTACTCAGCTTTGTCAGAAACAATGGATAGGAGGTGGTATGCTGACTTTAAACGCAGTTGTACAGACAAAAATGATACTGAACGCTCAGGTCGCCCAAATTTGGCAGTTGTCCTAGAAAACAAAATACTCCACAAACTCCTTTTGGCCGATCATAAATTGAAGTTGTGTGAGATAGCAGAGGAGTTGAATATATGCAGTTTATTCCCCCATTTTGCATGAACATTTGTCAATAAGAAAGCTGTGTTCAAAGTGGATGTTGATCAAAAACAACAATGCACCGTGGACAGCAGCAGGTGAAAGCCATCTAAAGCAACCAAAGATGCAAACATCAACAGGCAAGTTTTTGGCCTCCATGTTTTGGGATGCGCAAGGTATTTTGTTCATCGATTACCTTGCGAAAGGGAGAACCATCAATAGCAAATATTATATAGTGTTATTGGTGTGTTTGAAGGAAGACATTGCCAAAAAATGGCCACAAATGAAGAAAAAAAAAGTGTTCTTTCACTAAGACAATGCACCGATGATTACATAATTTTTCTGTTATCAGCTCATCCTAAAAGTATGGCTGTGACTATACAACCCTTTACAACTATAAACAAAATCAACTATATAAGTAGTCTAGCATTTCACATCTTTAACTGAATTGGTAGGCACTCATTTATTGTTCATGACAGGAGAGTCTCTTTTTTCTTTTTTTTAAATATAATAAACATGACATTTATTTTATCAAGTTTTAAAAACCAATGAAATTGATAAAAGGACATTTAAATGTTTCCAATCACAGAAAGGTCAAATAAAAAGAATTTGAATCATTAGTGATCATAAAGTAACAAGTAATCTTTTTAAAAGGAGAAACATACTAATTCAATACAGGGTAGGTCAACCATTCACATTCAAAATATCCTTTTTTTATACTCAATTTGAGATTTGTCATAGAGAACTTGTATTTCAATTAATTCTTCTAAAAATATCAATATATATATATATATATATATATAGGGTCATCCACAGACACGTGTTTCAACTTATCAAGTCTCTTCAGTGTGGCTAGACATTTTGTAAGCTACCTACAGCCGGAATTGAACTCCAGTCGGTTGGGTGTCAGTCCGGCACCTTAACCATTAGGCTGTCTTCACTTACAGAATGGGAAGGGGATTTTAACTGTTTTTAATACACACATCGCTTTGTGTGTAAAGGCCGTCACAGAGTGCTCCATTCCTTATAGAGAAGAGCCTTGCATTTACGCTTGACTTGGCGGACGTCAGCGAGATCCCCCCCAAAGTGCTCAACCCTAGGGGATGGAGAGCATATATAGGGTCATATATATATATATATATATATATATATATATAATTTCCATTTATTTGTTTAATTTATTCAATCTATTTCATT
>CM042145.1:57703039-57765539 GCA_023376005.1 Doryteuthis pealeii | reverse complement strand
TTTGTCGACTATCCATATTGTGATAATTAGGGATAAGCACCCCTTAAGTCCTAGTGTTTCAAAACCGCCCCTCGAATAAACCACAGAAGAGATATTTTCATCAATAAAGACATACATACATATTTACCAACCCCTCAAGCAGGATGTGACACAAGGTCATTTTTTAGGGGGAGTTTAACAGGTTTGAATTCAGAGTTTTCTCCTAGACTGGTTTCCTAACCAAGGTTAAAGAGCCCAGTCTGCCCTACTATTTACCCATAGCTGGAGGGAGAGCAGGTGGATATCCGCTATGTGAAATGTAGACTGCCTCGTCTGAATTTCCTATGACTCTAGCCATTACAACATGCAACATACATGTGTATTCTGAAATTCATTTTGGTTTTTGTTTTCTTTTTCTTTGTGAAGCTGACATGTGCTTTTTACTGTTTTGAAAAAAAGAAATCTAGTGGCCAAAAGTTCTCTTTTTCAAAACAATCACAATGTGGGGGTAGAGAGACATCAGCCAACCGGCAAGACTGAGAGCAAAGTGCAATGATAACTGTTATATTATATGAAGAAAAGGAAACTTTCTATTCATTGTTCATTTCAACCTTGGTAAATACTGCTTCAGTCTTGATACTTTTTGAACACACGTCATCATAGACAAAAGCATTTATTTTACTTCTAAAATCACATATCAGAAGAATGCTTTTAGTAAATGTATATATTCTCGTGAGCATGTACAAAGCATTATCATTAAGCTTTTCTTTTTTTGTTTGTCTTTGACTGAATTATAAGCTGTAACATTAATCTATTTTTTTTAATAACAGAATACATTATATACATTCCTTAAAAAAAAGGAATTTCCATATAAAATCTTCCAAAGAGAATAGACAGTGTTTTATCTATGAAAAATAACAGTACGTTTGTCATAACAAATAACTATTATCTTTGTATTATTTTAAATAATAAGAATTGTTTCAACAAAAACCTCATTAAGAATTGGTTTAAATACTCAGCAGGATATGAACTGGAACATATCAGCCTTACTGTTATAATTAATTGAGAGTTACCTCCCCTATTTTATGGTTACCTCTTTTTGAGAACTCTCTAGTGAATACTATACTATATAAACTCTCAATAAGTGTAACAATTATTCTAAGTAGAATAAAGCTTTCCAAAGTCTATTGGTGTTATCATTTGTCATTACACTTACTTTATTAATTGTTGTAATAAACTGAAACAAATATGAAATTGTGTGAGCTTATAGCTGCATCTGGCCAAGGCAGGTGCTAGGATTTTACACACCACCCAAATCTATGATACAAGGACCCCCCCCCCACTGTACTATATATCAATTTACATAATTTAGTATATATCCCAGTGCTTCTGATGGAGTTTTCCCCAACTGGACCAAAACCTCAAGTTTGTTTGTTGCTCTGTGCTCATTGCTTGTCGACCTGAAACAGAGGATATGTATATAAAAGCAACGTTGAAGAAAGTTCAATGGCTGTAGAAAGCTGAGATCACAGTTGAACTCCAGAACTGGAGCCTCATCACCGAATAAAGTTTAATATCACACCTAGTACAAACTGATATGAATGTTGCCTAATACCTATTAGGCCTTCAGTCTACCATGATGAGTAATTCCCCTTTATGGCATCATTCAAGATGATAGGTGTTTCTTGGCAGTGCCCATCTACCTTATAAGTAATATTCACCAGGTTTTCCTATGTTACATGGTACCAGTCCAGGATTTGAAATTGGGGCACCATACATTTTCTATGATGATAACCATGCGTTTACTTATTTGGATACTTTAAACTGAAAAGTTAAATAAAGTTAAAAGAGTGATTGCCATACCAAGGTTAAAGAGACCAATCTGCCCTACTATTTACCCATAGCTGGAAGAAGAATAGTTGGATTTGTACCTTTCACAAGGGCATTAATACTCTGTGAAAATTGAACAGCCGAGTCCATGATTTGAACTTGTCTTACCGTGGCTATTTCCTAAGACGATAACCATTACCCCACACTCCTCCAGCATTTAGATATACGATTTTCAAATTTGGAAATGGAGTGACTTAGATATCTGTTTTCGTGGAAAATTGCAGATGTTAAATTTATAGTAATACCTGATGTAGTTGATACAGACGTTTGTGGAGATTAAAATAAGATTAAAATAAAATTAAAATAAAAAATAACAAACTCCCATGAGCCTTCACCTGAAGAACCCTCTGAGCATGTACTGGAAAAAGGACCGACTTCCGACCACCAAGACATGCTCTCGGCCATTCTAAGGCTTTAACTGTGTCTAGACACTACTACTGGGCAGGGAGATATTTCCTTGCCACGTTGTGGCTATGATTCGTGAATAAAGCCTAAATCATAAATCTACCTTTCGTCTTGTGTCTCTTCGTTACTTGAATTCCTTCCTTTTCATCGCGACCACCAAATAAGAGGGGGTTAAAAGTAAACCCTAAGAACATGCACCAGAAATAAACAACTACTTTTTAAATCTAAAAATTAAACCTCTTGCCACCCCATACATTACCTTTCCGCCCTGTCGGCTGGGGCGTTAGAATGCACCGACTGCACCTCTGCAGAGGGGTAAGACTCCCCCAATGGGGCCACCTGTTGGCCGTAGGTGGCGACCCGTGATGCTTAAGGATAGAATCCAGGTGGATGAGCAGTTCATGACTTGCAATATTCCACTTTAGGCTTTTCTTGGGCTAGACGGGCGGTCAGAGAGGCCCCCTCCGATCAATCGGCTGGTCACGTCAAGCCCTAGCACCTATATGATATTCCCAACTCTATTACCCTTGTGGCAAGCCCCAATCCCTTTTTATCATAAGGGTGCTAGAAGGCGGTGGCTGCGGGTTTACATGTCCTGGGAATGACGTTAAACTCTATCTGATGGTGAGGTTCCAGTTCTGGAGGTTTGGGGAATGTAGAGTACCCCTTCATCACCATTGCTCCCTGGTCCACTCTGACCCGGAGTGGTAGTACCTGTTAGGGTCCCATCTATGGGTTAAATAGAAAACATGAGTTTATAAACGAAATTGTATTATCCATTAAAAATGAAATTATGTCAAAACTTTGTCGGTATTAAACATTTTTGAATACCAAATTACCGATAGAAATATTCGGCATAAAATAATCCAAGTGGTTGACATGCCGTAAAACCCAGCCAAACCAAACATTACATTTCTATTAAACAAACTCTTGGTTTAGAAATTGATTCGTCCAATTTCTTCCTTCCATTGCAAAGTTCGAAGACAAACTTTCTTGTACCGCAACAATCTCCCAGCAGTCCTCTGTCCACGTTCATTTACCGCTTCGAAGCATCCCTCCTTCTCAGCTGCCTCTCGTTTTATGCATGGCGATTTGAGAGAAATTTGCATATGTTCAGATTTACTATCGCAATGTCTCTTTGCTTAATTCACACGTATTCAAATTGTAGTGCCAAGACAGACATATTTTTGTGACCACTCATCCTGCAAGCGAGACAGGTTCGTGCCCGCTTTGCCCCAAGAGGCAAGTCCCCCCCTCCCCCCCTCTCTCTCTCTCTCTCTCTCTCTCTCTCTCTCTCTCTCTCTCTCTCTCTCTACAAACCATCCATTTAACAAAAAAATTTAGTAATTAAAAAAAAAAACGGGAAAATGACTCTAAATTTGTAAAATGCCAAAGGACAATTCTTAAATAAACTTTCAGTGTAGCACATTCAACGGAGGAGATATCCAATGAAATATCCTCATATGTCATATTAACCGTAAATAAACATAAAACCCAATAAAAACAGGTTATTACTAAACTGCATAAACAATTAGCTCATCCCAGTGGTCAGCCTCTCAATGATTTTGTCACAGGATGCAGATGTGTGTGTGATGACTGTTAAGAATTTGATTAAGGATATTACAATCCCCGCCCCCCCCCAAAAAAAAACACTATTTCTGAGAGAAACATAAATACTGTAAGGATTACAATTCTTACGGCCATTTTTAGGCTTCAAGTGAGAACACTTTACATTGGAGATCCCTTATGTTAAGCAGAGGCTGATCGTTAGTGATGAAACATTTGGTTGTTCTTCGGTGTCACTTAATGTTTTTTGTCACAGGATGAAGATGTGGGTGACGACTCTGCTAAGAATTTGATTAAGGAAATTACAAACAAACAAAAAAAAAACTATTTCTGAGAAAAACATAAAAACTGTGGGGATTAAAATAAAATTAAGATAAAAAAAACAACAATCTTCCACGAGCCTTCAGACAGGAAGAGCCCTCTGAGTATGTGCAGGAAAAAGGACCCACTTCCTACCACCAAGATAATCTCACAACCATTCAGAGTCGGGCCTCAACTGGGATCAGACACTATTACTGAACAAGAAGAGATTTCCTCTCTACGAGGTAGCTATGACCCATGAATAAAGCCTGAATCCTTAAACTACCTTTTGTCTTTGTCTCTTCCTTTTCCTTCCTTTTAATTCCTTTTCAGTGCGACCACCAAATAAGACGGGGTCAAAAGGAAAATCTGTGAACACGCACCAGAAATAACCAGTGACCTTTAAACCAAACATAAAGATTCTTATAACCCCACAAAACACCGTCCATCCAGTGACATATGTAGGGATTCAAATAAAATAAAAATTAGAAAAAATAAAAATAAAAAATAACAAATTCCCATGAGCCTTCACCCGAAGAACCCTCCAAGCATGTGCGGGAAAAAGGACCCACTTCTGACCCCCTAATAGAATCTCCCAGACATTCTAATATAGGCCTTAACTGTGTCTAGACACTACTAGTGGCCAAGGAGATATTTCCTTGCCACGTGGTGGCTATGACCCGTGAATAAAGCCTAAATCCAAAAACTGTATTTTGTCTTTGTCTCTTCCTTTTTCTCTTTCTTTGAATTCCTTTTCAGCGCGACCACCAAATAAGATGGGGTTAAAAGCAAACCCTAGGAACACGAACGAGGAATAACCACAGCTACCTTTTTAAACCTAAAATATAAAACCACTTGCCACCCCCCACACGTATATTCCCCTTGCTACGGAATTTAATGAAGTTGTTTCTAAGGATCAATAAAGAATGGAAACCAGAAATCTAATGTTCTGCATATGATCGATATTGGAACTTGATTTTGCCTAGCAGCAGTTTATATATGAGAAAAGGCTGTGTACTGGGATTAGGTAGTCATTTGGGTATTTACATGTTTTTCCTCTAACCCCAAAACACGTGGTTCCTTCTTTCTTGGTTGGTCATTGTATTTATTCTATCATTCAATACTGATATATCTTGGTTATCCCATAAAGCGTATGGTTTGCAAGGAAGAATAATGGACAAGATTAATTGGATAAAAAATCGTTTATTGAAATAACGAGTGTGAAAATTGTTGTTGTCGCCGTAGATAACGGTAGTAGTTCTCTGGAGTGGCCGAGGGGTCGGTGAGGTGTGGGTATCGTATGATACGTCGGAATCTCTCTTGGCCTGGTGCAAGGCGTGAGGTGGTAGAAGTTGAGTTGATACGGTCACTTGGTGTAGGGACCAAGTCAGGAATATCTCAGTGGAATAGTGATGGTCAGGGAAGGTAGTAGTGGCCGAGGGAGTTGAGTTCGTCTCGGTAGGATACTGTTGTAAGTGGATACGGTCACTTGGTGCGGGAAATAAGTCGGGAATATCTCAGCGAGTTGTAGCGGGTAGCGCTGTAGTGGTCAGGGGGTAAGGATGTCGCCTGGCTACGGTGAGGTGTTGAAGTAAGGCTGAGTGTCCGGGTGGGCGAGGGCGTGCGTGGTGGTGGGTGCGTAGCAGTTCCTTGATCCTCTCGTCTGGTGATATTCTCGGTTCCAGGCCGTCCGTCCAACTGCCGATTCTCAAAATACCCGAGCTTATATGCTGGTAGATGGGCTCCAGAAAGCCTTTGAGGTGTTTAGCGGGAAGATTTTTCATTGGTTGAAAATCCGGATTCCTTACAATATTATTTTTTGTTTATTTTGGAATTCCTCTCAAGCGTAACTCAATCCGAGCCTATGCGCAGAACTGCGTCGAATTGGTCACTTCGTGAGAGGGTACCATTGAGTTCACTTCCGTTTGTTGCCTCCGACTTGAGTTTTGATGTTTTATGCTAGCGAGGTGTATTTTGTGAGTAAGCATTGTGAATCATAAGAGATATCTTCTCTCTGATATAACAATACTATTTTTGATAATAATAAGTAAAGGAAATTAGTATAATTAGATAATAATGAGTATAATTAAACAAAAAAGTATAAGGAAATTAGTAATGGGCAAAAACATTTTAACCAACACTGGTGGTGACATTTCCAAATTCAGAACATCGTGACGTGATGTAAATTATGAATATTGAAGTGTAGATAATTCCGGATTCAGTCCCTGGCAAAATGAGTTATGGGAAATGAATAATTCAAAATCTGAATGTCCTATTATTTGTCTGAATTTTTTAGATGAGAGTTGATAATTTGTATTATTTTGATTTGGCTGCTGTCCTCATCTTTATTGTGACATATACATACACAACGTTTTGATTGGTTACCTTCCAGTCTTCTTCAGGTGTTCTTTGTAAGCCATTGGGATAGACTGTTCTCACTCTACTACAAGTGTCAAGACTTTGTCTCTGTGAGCATAGAAATGATTCAACTTGGGAAATCATTTTGGATAGTTTGACTGTTGAGCAAAGAAAGCATTAAGGAATTTATGACGATCTCTTTTAAACATTGGGAGGCGTACAAAAACAATGACATCATTATCTAAATGAGATCACCATACATTTTTCAACGCTTTGTTTACACAACAGTCAAACCAAATTGAATCATTGCTATGCTTGGGTATACAAACTCTTTAAACTTGTAGCAAAGTGAGAGCAGTCTGCCCTAATGGATTACATGGAACAACTGAAGAAGGCCGGAGAGTACATTAGCCGAGACGTTGTGTATGTATATTTCAGAATAAAGGACAACAGTCCGAAAAGTCAAAATAATAAGTAGCGGTTTAGCTCAGTCGGTAGAATGTTCGGCTGGAAACCCCAAGTTCCTGGTTCGATACCGGCCCTTACCAACTCAGCGTATGAGTAGCACAGGGATCTGTGCGGTAAAGTGAGGAATTGGTGCTAGGTGTGGCGCCCCATCTCAGACGCTAAAAACAATCTTTTTAGTCTAGCGCTAGTGAAAAGGGGATAGACTCCCTCGCTGCCTGGCTGATACCGACTTTAGGCCACCCCGACGACTTTACTTTACTTACTGTGTTCAGAATATACTTGCTGACGACAAAAAACTTGATCAAGAAATTTCTCTTGTCGGTCTATTGTAGCGAGATAAAGAGGTGACTTTTAAATGTAAATAATCAGAGAATAATGCAGTGATTTATCTGATCTGAAATTAAAAGTAGACTATAATAAATCATTGGCGAAATTGATTGATTGCTATTTAATTATTTGTTTAACACAATACTTTGATGTTATTGGGAGATAAATATAGATTTTACGAGTGAAGATATATATATATATATATATATATATATATATATATATATATATATGAGAGTACGTAAATAAACACTGTGTTTATTTGATATGGCTTTTAGCCGACAATTTTTGGAGGATATGTGCTTAATTGAAGTCATACCTAATTTTTGAAAATTAATTAGTTAATAATTATGCCCGCCTAAATTCATTAATCATTAACTAATTAATTTTCAAAAATTAGGTATGACTTCAATTAAGCACATATCCTCCAAATATATATATATATATATATATATATATATATATATATATATATATATATATAAAGAAACTGGAAGTGAATGGATAAACTCCTGACCGAAACACGTGTAAGTAAAAATTGATTAAAATATCCTATTTTATCCATTCCTTACTTTCTTTCCTTTATTTATTTTTTCAACACACACACACACACACACACACACACACACACACATATATATATATATATATATATATATATATATATGTATATATATATATTATGTGCAAAAGAAAAATTTCAACGAGCTCTATTCCATGATATAATGGGTTTAAAGTCGGTAGAGCGTCAGCCAGGGAACAACAAGATTCCTGTTTCGCCAACCCAGCGCATGAGTAGCTCAGGGATCTGTGCAGTAAAGTGAGGAGCTGATGGTAGTTGTGGCGCTCTACATCAGATGCTAAAAACAATCTCCTTGGTCTAGCGATAGTGAAAAGGGGATAAATAATAAATTCCCTCACCGTCTGGCTGACACCGATTTTAGGCCACCCTGACGACTTTACTTACTTATGGTAGCATACATAAACCGATTCACCATGAAGCTAAATGAATGATAAAGAGATAAAATCTGGAAGTATTGGATGAATAGTTTACATTTTAAAGTTGTGAAAATTGTCTACTGCAAGGAAATTGAAAACTATTAAAGCTGGAATTGCTAGAATGGTGAAATCAAAATCCAAAACCTCAAGTTTATATTAAAACTAGACAAAACGTGACCCCTTATGTCACCCATTGAGCTCTGGGTAAATAATTGAGATTATGGAAAAGTGAGTTTGCAAAGCGAATTAATTTTTTTAAAGATTAAATACAGCCAGACAAAACATTAAAAATCATTTTGTAAGATTTCTACAAAAAGGGAATGTTTGACCTAATTTAAACTACGGGTTGTTACTTATGAAATTTAACATAGAAATACATTTCAAATTCTCCATCTCTCTCTCTCTCTCTCTCTCTCTCTCTCTCTCTCTCTCTCTCTCTCTCTCTCTCTCTCTCTCTCACAGAGATACTAACTATATATAACGAGGAGGTAACCAAGATATAGATAGAGAGGAAGAAAGTGATAGGCAGAATGTAAAGTAAGAGATTGGTCAGTTTTTTACTTAATTGCAAATTAAGACTAATTAGAACCAATTAAAATGGATTTTTTCCAAACATAACTCAATCCGAAAAGTAAGGAATAGTTTAGTATAATTTTCGTGTCATTAAACTAAACAGTAAAAATGTTGATTTGTTGAGCTTTAGTATAATAATAGATCATTTCTGAGAAGAACGCTTTCATTATTAAAAGAATAAATAAAGCGATTCAATACACTGAGAAATGGTTTTCCTCTTACAAAATGTTTATTCCCACAAGAAAGAATATACACATACATGATTACTTTTGTTGGGTGCTAACATTTCCCCGACAACTCCGCCACAGATATAAATGGGACTTTTCCTGTTCTTAGACCGGATGCCTCTCTAACTATTTAATCATAGCTGAGGGAAATACAGATGGATTCATACTTTTGTTAGTATCAAACATTTTTTTCCAAGAAAGATTTGTTTTCTTCATTTGTAAAATAATCGGGATGATACTGAATCCAAGAGAACCAGCCTTTGTTTATTACATATGGTTTTATTTAAAATATTCCTAGACAAATCTTTACCCTCATTGCAATTTACAGGGAGCTTCTTTTTTTTTAAATGTGGTCCTATAAGTGCGTGTCGCGCTGCGGGCCACATAGGTTGATGTCTCTGGTGAACCTGCTCGTTTGGATTTCCTGTGCCCACGTTGTGTTGTTGGATCCACAGAAAAGTTGTGGAAGAGTTGGTTTGGACTTCTCTTGGTTCTGACTTGGCCTGAAGATTACCAAATTTGCCAGAGCTGTTAACTGGTCAACCACTTCAATAACTCAGAAATGCTTGTTAACATGTGTATAAAAAGATACCTCCGATTTATTTCCATGGAATCTACAACAGGGATCACATTAAACGCCGGTGAGCCGAGCAAGTTTTTAGCTACAAAACTATTTTCCCACATAGTCACCACCACTGGCAATGTATTTTCGACAGCTATGAACAAGGGTCTACATGCCGTACTAGTAAAAGAAATATGTACCAGGGGAGGCGACCCACTTTTTCACAATAATATTTGACGCTAGGAAACATGAAAGGTAATTACCCCCCTTTCCTATCAGTAGGCGCTAGGCAGCGTAGTGAGCAGTGGTGTAAAAGCGAAGCCACTAAAGTCAAACACTCTTTCAAACTTCTAGCCTCGACAGAGTTAACATCACGTCTCTTGTCAACAGTACAGGGGGCTTCTCGTCTGGTAGGGGAATTTGATCCTCGCTGGATGCCTCATACTTGCAACCTTGTGTCATATCCTACCCGTGGCGAACGGATTGCGCAAATACCTACAGGTGTTGTCTTGCCTAAGGGTCGAGCACCAGACCTCAAATGATCAAATTCTCCTGGTAACAAATTCTGGCTGCCTTGACCGAAAGTTAATAGTAGTAGTAAATTAAATATCGGCTCCAAGTTCATAAATATGGGGAGGAGAAACTGACTTTCATCTACCGTCGAGGGTCTAAGGATGCAATCTGCCACCTCAATTGTCGCCCCGTGGGACAGTTGATGAAGTGAGACTAAGTGCACGGGGGAGGGGGGGGCTTTACATACCGTCGTGGGTTTTGTGAATGCAGGTACCTCGTACCTTGTTACCTCGCTGAGGGTCGGAAGAAGAAGAGAGACGGAGAGGGGTTTGCGTCTTGTTTTTATAAGTGCCTCCACGTAATCTACAGAAGGCTGCTGATGGCCGGTGAAGCCGGACACCTGTCCCCTAATAAATTTCCAATATATAATACGCATTCATAACTTTTGGGCTGAAAAATATTGAAAAAATGTGCAAATAAGTGCGATAATTTGATAATGCGAATAATTACGATAATTTAATAGAGATACGTTACATAATAACAATTTTCTCTCCTTGTTTGCGTGTAGATTTTCTCAGGCAATCGTTATTAAGGAAACACAAAAAATGAAAGATAAAAATAAAGAAAACAATAACAAGCAGAAATAAATAAAAAAAGAAGACAAGTGTCAACATTATAACGATGAGAAATGTATTTGCTAAGTTTATACATTTAATTATTAAATAAAAGAAAGAATTTTCTTTTTATGAAAATCTATTTCCTTGTAATTGTTAGCATGATGCAGTCATGGTAGAGGAAGAGAACCAATTCTCGTGTGTGTGTGTGTGGGGGGGGGTGATTCTATATTTCAGGTGCCGAGGTGGACAAGAGACGGTGGTTGTGCATCTTGGAAAGTCGATCTTGTCCTTTCGGTAATGAGTTTCTGTCAGTCTGTCGCCGAGGATTAATTTCACTCATCTTTTCTACATCTTTGAGAAAAAGTGAATCAGAAAGCCGATCTTCTGACAATCGGCTGGAACGCGTTTTATTGGCTGATAATTCCCGCGTAACTCCACATATTCTTTAAAGGAAGAAAACGAAAACGCACTCGTCTATATAATGATGTGCAGAATACATTGACTAAAATAAATAATTACACTTAAAGATAATGGAGTAGTGAAAATCAAAATAGTTTTAATTAGAAAAAAAATAATGAGAGAATTATCCATTAAAACACTTCTCAGACTGAAGCTAAAATGATAATTTGAGGCCTGGTGCTCGTCCTTCGGGCAAGACAACACCTGTAGATAGTTATTTACCTCGCATCCCACATAGGCGAGTATGACACAAGGTCTTTTTAATGTGGGACCACCCACGGACCGAAGCTCGTGGGATAGTGGGTGCAAAAAATGCGTAGATCCCATCGGCATTCTCCCTCAAGGGGAGCGCCTCAGGTACTGAGCAATAAACCCAGCACTGCCCCTTTAAATAAAGGGGGCAGGTGTTGCCTGGGAAGATAGCCCCCTGGGATCAACGCTGTTAACACTACTTAACCGGTCCAGGGCCGAAGCCACTGGATACAGGCCCCATTTACCCAATCCGTTCCCCACGGTTAGGATATGACACAAGGTCGCAAGTATGAGGCATCTAGCGAGGATCAAATTCGCTATCCAGTAATTATAAATCTGTGAGACTAGCTTGCTAACCATTATATCTCGATGGGACGCCTTCGAGGAAAGGTAACATCTGTACCTTATATTGACAAACGTCTAAAGCAATACCTGGCCTACCTGCAAAATGATTGTACATCCAAAAGCATGTACTTTAGTTCTATATGTATATGTGAATACCTGACACTTACGTAAACTTTAATGGTGGTCCTTTTCATGCAGGTGAACATTGTGGCAGCAGTTTTTGGAGAACAATGAGTTATTTTATCTTTGTTTAGAGGTGTGTCTTCTTTTATCATTTAAGATTTCTTCTTTCATCCCGTGACCGTTGGTCATGTAAGGAAGAAGACTCTTGTCCTCTTTTTGTTTATAACTTTGGTGGAATGAACGCCAATTCTTATCTATTTCCAACGAGATAAAACCCTACTATATAAGTGGGATAAACCTTTATTTTACCCTTTTATTACCAAACATTTACAGTTTACCTGTTTCGGACATATATACAACGTTATTTTGTTGTTACATGTTGTATGTATTAAATATTCATATGTGCTGTGTTCCATCGAGTTTGTTCTTTGTCTTTCCTAACCGAATGTTCAGTTTTTGGTCTATGGATGAACTAATGCGTTATAAAGACGTAGTATTGGTCATAAACCAATACGTACAGTTCTTATACGGCTTTAAGTTAAATCGAACTTAATGGGCCTAAATTCCACCATTGTATGTCACTCCACCGAAAGAAAAAAATCAGGGAATAAACCGAATTTAATGAAATGTTCAATGTTGATAATAAAAGTTATTATGCACCAGTTATTTTATTTAAAAACTTTTACATTTTTCAAGTCAGTTAACTTTGAACCACGTATCTTTGAGAATATGTGATACGCCTCAAAGATACGTAGTTCAAAGTTAACTGACCCGAAAAAATGTAAAAGTTTTTAAATAAAATAACTGGTGAATTATATTTTTTTTTATTCATTACTATATCAACACTGAAAATTTCATTAAATTTGGTTAATTCCTTGATTTTTGGTATTTTTTATCTTTCGGCGGAGTGACATACGATGGTGGAATTTAGGTCCGTTAAGTTCGATTTAACCCGGCTTCATTATTAAAAGAAGAACAAAGAGCAATTATCGTTGGCAGTAAATGTTACATTTTTGTTGCATTTGAAATGTGCGTGGTCATTATTTGTAACCAGTAATGAATGTGAAAGCGATATGTATAACTTAACAAGAAAACTGGAGAAAACTAAAATAAGGAAATAAATAAGAAAAGAGCATACATTAAGAAATGAAATCCCAAAAAGTGAATGGAGACGTTTATGTCGAAAGAACCTTTAAGGCACGCACGTGTCTGTAACGTTTCTAAGAAGTATATATTTACCCAGCCCCTCCGCCACGACTAGGATTTGACACAAGGTTAATTTTAAGCGGAGTAGACCTGATTTGAATCCAGGGTTCTCCTTCTCCAGGACCGGTTACCGTATCAAGGTTAAAGAGCCTAGTCTTTCTACTATTTATCCATAGATGGGGTGGGGGTGGGGATGAAATCATATTTTTCCTAAGGGTATTAGTGCGAAATGAAACGCAAACAGTTTCGTCCAGTATTTAAACTCAAAACACCGTGTTCATTTCCTAATACAATAACCATTACCCCACGCGACTCCACAAGAAGTATGAAAGTTTATGAGAGACTTACATAGTTGAGAGGAGTTTCTATGGGGACATAAGTAAATCATAGGGTATGGGTATGTTATGGGGTATAAGTGTTTTTAGGTGTTTTAAGGTTAAATGTAGGTATCTGAATATTCTTGGTGAGTACTCCTCAGGTTTTCTTTTAGCCCCATCTCATATTGGTGGGCGCGCTGAAAAGAAGAACGAGAAAGGAAAGAGACGAAGGCAGAAGGTGGCTTTATGACTTAGGCTTTATTGACCTGGTCATAGTCGACCGTGGCAAGAGGAAATCCCCCTGGCCAGGAAGCGACTACACTTAGTTGCGACCTAAATTCAAATGGCTGAGGTATCCTTTTGGTGGGGGGGGGAGTCAGTCCTTTTTGTTGGACATGCGCAGAGCGTTTTTCAGGTGAAAGGCCCTATGGGAGTTCGTTGTTTTTTTTTTTTAATTCAATTTATATTTGCGTTTTTTTAATCCCCACATTCCTTAATGTTATGTGAAATTATTAGACGTGCCTGTAAGTTTGAAAGCAGGTTTACAGAATTGTGAATTATAGTATATTGTCTCGTTCAATGTGCCACAAGATCCGCTGGCGATGAACGCCTTTGTCACAGCGAGACGGGAATAACTCTTTACCTCAAGGCCAAGCTGCGAGGAAGACACGGCATTTCTTTTATACCTGGATGTTGCTATGGTTACGGAAGGTGAAGTTTCCTACCAATCGTGTGAAAAGTGTTACAAGCAAGGGAGATAATCCCACATCTGCATGAACAAATGTGTTATAGCGGTTACACATGAATACACACAATTGACAGACTATAAAGTGGTAACTACTTGACGAATGATCTAGGATGGGACTTCTTTTTTTTTTAGATATTTCATTGTCTTCTGCTTAAATAAATAAATGAATTTCTGCACAGAGCCTACACATTTATTATGGTCTCTTAAAATTTATTGTTATAAATTATTTCTTTAGAAATTAACATTTGATGATTGTTGTGCCATGCTTTTGTTAAGAGATCTTCTACTCAGAAATGGAAACCATCACTACTTAAAGTGTAGCAGGGAGGAAATGATTATAATATTTTGTTTGTTTGTTTGAATGTGTGCCTCAGTCCAACAGATCATTTTTTTTAAATATATATGTACCAATCAATAGCTCTTTGTCTCTTACTTTTAGCAGGAACTCATAGACACTTTAATTTTGTAAAGATCAAACGGTAGTTACTGAAATGATATCAGTAAAATGGAAATGACTCACCCTTACGAAATAGGTAGGGTTTTGCCGATTCACCTATAAATAATTGTGATGAGAAAGAACTGCTGAGAAAACTGAGCCGAACTCACTATTTTTATTCATATGAGTGTTTGAAGATCAACATGTGTATTATGGCGTTGGTAATCAATAAATACGTGTTGTAATAAAAATGTCGGAAGAGATAATCTTATCATTCACCAATTTAATTTTTTTTATCAGTCCATCTTTACATAATTCAAGGTATGATTGAGTGAAGCTCATTATATTTACTGTGGTTACTACTGGAAATATAATATAATATAATATAATATAATATATATATTCCCAGTAGTAACTCTATAATGCTCCCCACCACTGGTGGGTTGAGCACTTTGGAGGGGATTTCGCTGTCGAACGCCGACTAAGCTTAAAAAGGCAACGCTCTCCTATAAAACGGGTGAAGCACTCTCTGGTGATCTTTACATATATACAGATGTATATATTTATCAGTTAAATTCCACGTTCCAGTCTGTAGGTGCTGATGGTCGAGTGTCTAAGAAGTCTGATGATAAACCGATCGAGTTTCAATCCCGGCTGGAGGTTGCCTGCTAATGCCTAGCGACATTGAAGAGACGTAATACGTCGAAACACGGTGTCTGTGGATGACTATGTATATATATATATATATATATATAATATATATATATATATATATATATATATATATATATATATATATTAGGTACCACCAATGTTTCCTGTGAAATTTACCCTCAACCCCTATATTTAATACAATGAAACTTGCATAAAAGTTTATGTTATCTTGAAAACTTTTTGTCCATTCAAAAAAAGAAGGATTGAACAAACTCCTGATGATTTTTTTAAAATCTCAGCTTATAGAAATAATGAAAATTATGAACGAAAAACAATGTTTACATTTTTGTACCGTTAAATCAATTGAAATTTAACGTAGCCAAAAGCAAGTTATGACTGGAGGCTTTTTAAAAAAAATTCTATGAAAAATAAATTAATGGTCCGATTTTCACGAAAATTTCCAGAATTGCTTTCCTTTTGATGAAAATATGTCTGAAATAGTTTTGACCTAAAATATATTGGGGGGAAATATATTTTTACGAAGTTTACGCCCCTCCCCTATTATGAAAAATGATAAATGAACCGACTAAAAACGAGTTTTACTTTTTGTCTCTAAAGATAAGAGTCTGAATAATTATATCAGAAGATTTTTATAAGTTTCAATGCGAGAGCTTTTCAGTAAAAGAACCATGAATACAGAATTTTGCTAAAAAAAATATCAGTAAAGAAATTGACCCTGTTGTTAAAAAACGGGCTGTTTTACTTATTTTTCAAGATAACGGTGAGTAATCTTCCCCAATCGGATAATTTGATATTTGAATTAACTGTTTTTCTTTGTAGCAAATCTTTATGTTAGTTATTTCTTTTTTGCGAGATTTGAAAAGAAAAAGTTCAAAAATATTGACGTTTCTTCCTTCAGTATGGCCTAACTGATCACCTGACCTATTTTTGTGGTACCTAATATATTATATATATATATATATATATATATATATATATATATATATATATAGGTAAAAGTATTGTCTGGTATGTAGGGGATGATTCTATAAGCGTTCATCAATATCTCCTGTATATCCACAAGGCACGCTCATGTTGATGCAAACTTTTTGATTTATACTATTAAAATTACACCGTTATCTTGAAAAATAAATAAAACTGTCCGTTTTACATGCATCAGGGTAATTTTTATGTAGATACAGGGACCGTAAATTTACATATTATCTGTCTTTGACAATTATACATTTAAATGTATGGCTGGCTGTATTCGACATAATTGTTTTCTTGTGCATATTCAATAACTGATTATTGGTTTTCAACGATTTTTAAAAGATTTTTTGTGGTGGTTTCAGAATAACTTTTAGTTGAACTTATAGTGTAACTGAAGCAAAGAAAAGACAATAAGCATTACAAATATTGTCAGTTTTGCTCTTCCGCATATTATAAGAATCAAACATTACTATTCAAGAATTAAAAAAAAAACTTAAATCCTCTTAAAAATATTAATATATCGTGGATCAGACAAAATTTTAGTTCACCTGAATTCTAAAATTCAGTGTTATATTATATCATATTTAAATATTAGTGAAAAATTCGATTTGTACACACAAAAAAAGAAGATATTTAAACATTTAATATATATATATATATATATATATATATATTATATATATATATATATATATATATATATATATATATATATATATAAGCACACAAAAGATTTAAAATCTCTTAAAAATTAGTTTCTTTAAAAAAAAAATTATTATTGACAATTTAATAGAATATAGTACATATCAATTAAAAAAGAAAAAAAAAGTTTTCAAATAATAATATTATCACATTTTTTAGCACTTTTTATTTCAGAATTCATGATTTTTTTTTTCTACAAAAACTATTGTCTTGAATATTGTACAAATATTTTGATATAGTTCTTTATAGAAAAAAAAGTAAAAATCGTTTTTTCCAGTTCATTTTTCATATCTCATAAAATAAAATGGGGGGGGGGGTAGACCGCGTAAAAAATATTTCCCCTTATATATTTTAGGAAAAAACTATTTCAGACATATTTACACCCAAAATTAAATAGTTATAGAAATATTCGTGAAAATCGGACCATTAATTGATTTTTCATAGAATTTTTTTAAATCCTCGTGTCGTAACTTGTTTTTGGCTACGTTAAATTTCAGTTGATTTAACGGTGCAAAAATGAAAACATTGTTTTTCGTTCATAATTTTCATTATTTCTATTAGCTGATTTTTTTTTTTAAATCATCAGGAGTTTGTTTAATGTTTCTTCTTTCGAATGAAAAAAAATTGTAAGATAATATTAACTTTTAGCAAGTTTCATTCTGTTAAATATAGGGGGGGGGGGGTAAATTTCATAGGGAAAATTGGTGGTACGTACTAATTACAGTATAAATAAATAAAAAAAGGTGTGAATAGAAGACAACAAAAAAATCAAGGGAGCTATTCTGGTAGAAAATAAGTACCGAAAATCGGAAAATTTAAAATAATAATAATAAAAATTCTATTCATTTTTTAGAGATTTCTTTTTTACTCTGTTGTTTTTGTATATAATTAGCTTCTAGAATATCAGTGAAAAAATTATACAATAGTAAAAACATTTTTTAAAAAGTGAAAATAAACAGCTTTTATCTAAAATAACAAACAAACAAAAAACATTACTTTAAAAAACAGAAAACAAAAAAAAAACTCATTACTTGAAATTTTTAATGACAAATCAGAAAAAAATATCAAAAGTCATTTTTGTTTAATGTTTAAAAAAAAAGAAAGAAAGAAAACGAAGTAGTAATAAAAACAATGTTTGTTTTTTTTTCTTTCTTTCTTCCGTCCTTCCATGCAGTTAGCGTAAAATCAACACTTGAAAATTATGATGAAGTAGTAGTTGTAGTAGTTGTAGTAGTAGTTATGAATGACATTGAATTAAATAAGGAAACGGCTGTGCTGAATGTGAATGAGTCTTATTGTAATTCAGTGCTTAAGAAGACAAAAAAAATGAAAGGTCTGGTTCTGTGCTGAAATAAAATAAAATAATGAACATAACAGTGAGTCCATAATAAACGGATTTAGAGTTAAGAACTAATAACACCAGAATCAGGATTGCCTTAAAAAAACAACAACACGTGTTACAAGATCACGTGTTCGCTGAGTAAACAACATCGAACCATTTTTATTTTATTTGTATAGTAAATAGTTGTACATGCTCGAACGAAGTTTTGCTGTCATCATATTAAAATTTTAGAATTTAAAAAAAAAAAAAGAGAAAAGAAAAGCCTTTTAGTATTTTTCCCAATTTATCAAAGTCTTTGATAAATTGGGAAAAATATTAAAAGGCTTTTCTTTTCAAAAAACAACATATTTTCCATTCTTTTTTTTTTACGCAACTTTAGGCCTCTCTCTCTCTCTCTCTCTCTCTCTCTCTCTCTCTCTCTATATATATATAATATATAATATATATATATATATATATATAAGTAGTTGCCTTGAATAAAGTTACTCCTCGTAGAAATCTTGAGAATATACGAAACAGATTTTTTTTAAGCATGTAACAATCTTGTTTGACTAGTTATTATCTTTTAACCTTATCTTTACTGCCAATCAATGGCTCTTCTTTGTAACTGAGTTATATTCAAACAGCTGACGTGTTTAATTAAGCTTCCTTAACGAAAGGGTCTCCGAAATAGCGTAATGATGATGACTTCAATAATACTGTCACCAAATATTTAATCTTTTTGTCATGTTTTGATTTAAACTTAATTTAACCAAAGGTCTTTTGTAATATATTTTTGTGTGGGTGTTATTTTGTCACGTAAGAGTTTTGCCTGGACACACTAAAGACTGGCGTACCTTCCAGCTACTACCTTCGAGCAACCATTATGGCGTAATATGTAATAGTATTGGGTGTTAGTTGCAATAATTGTTATTGTGTTTGACTGGCGTACGTACAACCCATGATTGTGGCGACACGAGGTCTGACTGCACTCCCTTCCGTCCAGTAAATTGTTACAGAAGTCTGAAGTTGGAACCTCACGCCCCCCCCCCCATCACACACAAAACAACAACAACAACAAAACACGTGTTGATGAAGATTATAAGTTTATTTAGAGTACTTGTCCAGAATAACCCTCAGTGGAAATATACACGGTAATGTACGAAAATGTACATATTTATATTCATCATCCAGTTTAGAGTAAGTTTCAGTTTTTTAACTGAACATTTACATTTAAAAAACATATAATAATCGGGTATTATCACATAAATGCGTCCTGGTCTCCTGCCCTAAAAACGCTAAGCGGTACCTGCTGAAAATCCAACCCGCGCTACTATTGAACTCCCCTAGCTGTTTGAAGGCGTTTTTCCCCGAAAAGTTAATGCGTTTGTACATCTCTAAGATTTTTTTTCTGAAAATACTCATAATCCAATTTCTTTGACGCGAACCTCAGTCTCTTGAATAGCATGCTGGGATATTAAATATTTTACTTGTTTATTAATTTTCTTTTTCTTTCTTTTTTTCAATTATTTTATTTTTCACTTAATACAAGATAAGGATTCAAGCTTATTCTCATCTGTATGGGGAAATGTAAGTATTATGCTCCTATATATATGTTCCTATATTTGTTGTACATTATTGCAGACATTTCCCTAGCGGCTATGATCTTTTTTGCTGGGCTTCATAATTTCACAGGTTAAAAGGTAGGCAATTAAATTCGGATAAAGAAGACAACAACAATTGAAGATTAAAAATTTTAAAAAACAAAAAAACAACATATATTCAGAAAGGTACAAATTGCAAACTTAATGGCGTTTGCGACGAGACTTATCTGCTGAGGTTCTTTTAAGTTTTGGGAGCGACCGGATTTAGACGTATCGCTGCTATCGGATCAATACTATAAGTAACTTAGTCATGGAATTCAATTTAGGCGCCAGTATCGTATATTGGCGATTTCGACCCCCTAGTGCCAAAGGCAGATAATTAATCTCTATTTTTTCCAACACGGCCTATTCTAGAGAATTGCCAAATGTTGTGTCATTATAAAGAATGACTGAAGAAAAATATCAAAAATCTTATATGCAAATCATGTTAACGTTTAAAAGAAAATGGGGATGAGAATTTTGTATTTGATGTTATTTGTTTACAAGTAACAATTTGCTTGCATAGACAAAATTGTTTCGCCCTGTCAACTGCGGCTGTTAAACACACCGACTGCAACTCTACAGAAGTGGAACCCCACCCTATGGGGCTACTTGTTGACCATGGGTGGCGATTCGTAATCTTCGATCATTGTGCTTAAGCAGTCTATAACCCGGGTACTAAGTAGCCCCGTAACATGCAACATTCCACTTCCGTCCTTACTTGGGTTAGACGGACGGTCGGAGAGACCCGACCTGATCAATCGGCAAATGTCGAAATTTTGGAGTCGTTGTCAAAACCCGACGTTAAGGTAACAAAAATAAAAGAAGAAAATAAATTAATTGGAGCCAAAAAATAAAAGAGACACTTATATATTCACATTTACAATGCTTTATTTAGCATAATAGTTCATGTGCGTGAAATTTTCAACATCGACATTAAAAAAGGACAAAATAAAATAATAATGTTTCAACAAAAAAAAAGGACAAAAAATAATAAAATTTTTGCATACTTGCCGAAAACATGTATAATAGAGTACAATGAAACAGTTCTTCGGGTTCCCTTGTCAAGGGGCAGATCGAGTTATCTGACATGCGACAATCTTTTTTTTTCTTCTACTTTTCTCTTCTTTCTTCTTCCTTCTCGTTTTTACTTGTCTTAAAATTCATTCAACCACAAGCTTCTCTTCTGTATTTTCTTCTACGACACCTTGCCCTGTTAATTCGTGAAGAGTACAAGGGTTGACATTCGCAAAGGAATAACTTTGTTCTTTTCGACCCAGAATTAATCCTGTTTCCCTGGGATCAACCCGGTGTTTAACACCCGAGTTCCCTTATTTCAAACCGAATCTCCTACGAGACATCTTGTCTCAAAATTTGCCTTCCAAAAAAGAAAAAAAGAAAGAACTCTCTGCTCTTCTTACCACAACTGGCAACAAAAAGATGGCAAAACCTGCTTTCTCTCACCCATTACCTAAACATAGTAGCAGAACCTGAAACTGACCAATTACCGATAACCGACAGATTCCCACAACAAGTGGGGAGTGTGGATTCTGTGGAAATTAATAAAGTTTAATTTTTTGAATGCTGGACACTGCCGTAGAAGCAAGGAAGAACTCATAAGTGACGTTATTTTGTGGATACCTACACATGGACACACCAGTGTAAGCTGACTAGCAAAACCTACATCAGCCAGTATGGATTCTGGATGCTGCGCGAAGGACTACTCAGGGACAATGACCGATAGGGACAGTTGGAGAGTGAGTGACTTCGGCATTAAATAACCTAATAAGAGTTGACATGCTGCAAAAAAGAAAACAAAAAACAAAAACATCTTTAGAACTGGGAATATTTATGTGTTTTATAAAGACTGAAAACATTTCGAACAGGACCACAGAAAACGGATTGTGTCAAAATTGAATCTTTTAAATATCTAAAAAAAAAAAAAAAATCAAATTAGTTTCTAAGCTTTTAGAACACTTTTAGAACACTTAGGACTATTCTTCCTGATTCTAACATTAGCAAAACTTAATCGTTTCAACTTAACGATAGAATAACTCGATCTGTTGTTAAAAGCTCTGCGCAATAGAAAGAGAGTAAGTCATTGCTTTATTTACAAACTACTTACACACTTACACTTAATCCATGACCTTTTCTCATGACCTTCTAAAGTGCATATTTTTACTCCCCCATTCATAAGAGTCACGTGGATTTTGTTTTTGTTAAGAAGTAAATTGTCATCGGTAAGTTTACATTACTAACATTTAGAAATTGTCCTACGTACTTCGAGGCAGGACAGCACAGGATAGGACATCGCGAGTGGAGTACAATTTAGGCCAGTTGAGATGGGCCTAAGATTTTGAAGGGGGACATCACTTGACACTTGTGTTGGGTGAAATATAATAAACCAGTTCATCTTCAGGGGAGAGTCTCCCACCCAGGCAACATTTTCACTTTTGTCTAAGAACTGGGTTTGATATCTAGTGTCCCAAGAAGGGAATACCAACAGAGCTGGGATATTTTGGGCACCGCGCCCGAGAATAGCCTACCGTTAAACCTACCTTGTGTCACATTCCATCACCGTGGGTGGGCGGATCGATAAATACCGATAATACCCTTGGTAGAGGCAGGGGGGGCTAATGATATTGTAAGAGAGTTAACAGACATACATTTTCCCATCTGACTTGGGTGCGTTACCAGTTTTTCATGAGCCTGCTTTAAGGGCATAAATTATTTTCAGTAATAAATGAATGTAAGTGTGGAAGAACATTGAATGGCTAGATGGTTGTTTTGTTTTACGACATATCAACATTTTTTTACGGCATATCGTGCAATAAGTATTGGTAATGTATCATTGAATGAATAATTTATTTCCCGACTTCCCAGCAAACCAGAATAGTCATGAAGACATCTTAGCGTGGGGAGCCACGCACAAATCGAAACTCATACGTTGCCGTGACAAAGAAAAATGCTTGGTCCCATCAGCATTTCCATTTAGGGGCGCCTCAGGCAATGGGCAATAAACCCAGCAGGTGCAGCCTGGGTGGAAAGCCACCCGGGACCAAAAGTTTAACTTTTGGCGGAAGTGGAATTATGGGATATTTTAATTTAATTTCATTCTATTTTATTTTAATGTTTTATGTATTGTTGTTTTTTGGAGGTTTTCTTTTCCTATTTTATTATTATTATTATTTTTAAGTTTATTGATTTATCAATTTCCACGGTCTCCCCACTTACCCAACTTAAACTAGGTAAGTAAATATTTTCCCGGATTCCCACCAGACCAGATTAACATAAGGTATTTTTATCGTGGGGAGCCACGCACAAACCGAAGCTAATGCAGTGGCCAGTGTAAAAAGTGCGCGAATCTCTTTGGCATAACTCTTTTGGAGCGCCTCAGGCATAGGGCAATAAACCATACCCTGTCCCTTTTAGACGAGAGGACATGCATTGCCTGGGGAGACGGTCCTCAGGGATTCACGCTGGTTATTTCAAATCCTACCTGTCCAGAGGCCGAAACCACTAGACAGAGAGCTCTTAATTCTGGCAAGTATAAAAGTAAGTAAAGTCGTCGGGGTGATCTAAAGTCGGTATCAGCCAATCAGCGAGGGAGTCTATCCGCTTTTCATACAAAGGCAAAGGAGATTGTTTTTGCGTCTGAGGTGGAGCGCCACACCTACCATCAGCTCCTTACTTTACCGCACAGATCCCTGTGCTACTCATACGCTGAGTTGGCGAGGGCCGGTATCGAACTAGGAACCTTGCGGTTTACTAGCCGAACACTCTACCGACTGAGCTAACCCGACAATAAGAACAAATTTTAACAAAGACAAAAAAAAAAAAAAGAACACAAAAGACCTGTTTAATGTTACTGTAGGGTAACAAGAAATTATCTTATCTTGGTCTGAAGGTGTTTCTTTTTTGATCCCTTGAAATATTTCTTCTCTCATTTCATGACCGTTGACCGCGTGAAAAAAAAACTATACCCTCTTCTCATTCTCTTTTTGGTCCTGACTATTGTGGTGTGAACAAATATTCTTATCTCTCTACAACGAGATAAATCTTACTGTCACATGTGTACAGTTTACCTGTTTGGGACACATATATTACTAGAAGCGGCTACCCGGCGTCGCCTGGGCAGAGGTGGGGGGAGGGGCAAAAAGATAGTTTCGCAGATCCTTTATTACTAAATCACAAGTTGGATCCTTTCAGGATTCCCCATTAAAATCCCTACGTAAAAAAGACCTTCCGTTGATTTAAAAAAAAAAAACTATGCTGTTACTATTTAAATTTCATTTTTTTAATCATCTTCGCGAATATAAATCAAATCTTCATTATTTTTGCTCAAAAACTAAGCAATGGTGATATCTAATGTATATATATATTTACTTTGTTGTTAATTGTTTTATTTTCGAAGTTTCCTCCGAACATCCACATACACACAACTGCCCTTTATATATGTATAGATTACATAGATATCATTACATTGTTGTATGCATTAAACATTCTTATGTGCATTGTTCATGCGAGTTAGTTGATTGTCTTTCTTTACAAACTATTTAGTATTATTGTATTCATAAAAGCACTAATGCATTATAGAGACCTAGTGTTGGTTATATAATAATACACTCAGGTCTTTTATTGTTTTTATTTTTTATTTTATTTTTATCATCACATGATAAAATAATTAATATCGATCGGATCCTATCCATGGTGCCTTAAAATGAGATTAAATTAATTAATAAATTAAAAAAAGACAATTCACCAAAAAAAAACACTAAAACCTCAAATATTTATCAGCAGTTTCTTGCGTATGAAAAAGCGGGCACTTTTATGCGTGTCTCTTCCACACTTTTTTCGGTTTAGCTCGGTCGGTAGAGCATCCACATAGGAACCACAAGATCCCCGATTCGATACCGGACTTCGACAATTCAGCGCATGTGTAGCACTGCTTGGATCTGTGTGGTAAAGTGGGGAGCTCATGATAAGTGTGGCGCTCTACCTCAAACGCAAAACCAATCTCCCTGGTCTAACGCTAGTGAAAAGGATAGACTTCTTCGCTGACAATAGGTCACTCCGCCAACTTTACTTTTACTAAGGATATCTTAGTTGTGGTACAAGGCTAGAAGTTTGGAACACCCAGTGAGGATCGAACTCACTAAGATCTGCTAAGCTAGCTTTCTAACCATTATACCATGTAAGGTGCCCTGGGTTGATTAATATAGCTGTTAGTCGACTTATTTGAAAATAATTAGTTTAAATATAGGAAGGAGTAAAAGTGTGAGTCTTGACTTCCGCTTCATCTAAACTCTTAAAAAATAATTAACATAGATTTTCCAGTCACCTCATACGATGTTGGATTTTTTATTTTGTTCTATTTATTTATTTATTTATTTTGTGCATGCTCATGGGGTATCACATTTTCTTTTTTCTTTTTTTTATTCAGTTTCATGCTTGTTATTTTCCCAGCTTGGAAAAACTTATTTTTCATTTTTTCATGAGGTATGACCAAAATATTTTTGGCTAGAAATTGTCTCCAGGTGAAAAAACCCCAAAACAAATGAATAAAAGTTTATTCTCTCGGCAATTAAAATCTGTGCTAATTAATTAATGAGAACAAACAGTAGCGGATGATCAATGGTGTCGGCTAATTGAGGTTGTCTTCATATGTTTGTAGTTTTGGAAACCACGACTCTCTAATGATGCTCTAGAAAGACACGAAAGCAATGGTTCGTTCAGCCGATGGTGAAAGTCATTTCTTTGACATTGTCGTAAGAGCCTTGCAATAAGATACATTAGCACCATTTATATTTATAATCTGGTTATATTACATACTACGACTGTCGTAAGATTGATTGAAGGAAAATGGTTTCACACTAAAAACAAAGCAAGAATCTGACGATATCCTACTGAAACTATTACAGATGCAGACCATGCAAGTGATCTAGAGCTTCTCGCAAATACTCCTGCCTAAGCTGTCTCAATAGCTTGGAGCAGCCAGCAAGATGCATTGTCCTCTAAATAAAGTAAACTCAGATAAAACAGAGTCCATGTGTCTTGAATAAGATTGGGTCATCTTCACATTATATGGCAAAATCCTGAAATTATTGAACCAGTTTATATACTGACATAGCAATATCTCATCAACAGAAAGCAATGTCAATATACGTAAAGGCATGAACTGCTATTGACAGGTTATCAATAATATCAATAATATGGAAATCTGATCTTTTTGATAAAATAAAGCGGGAATTCTTCCTAATTGTAGCCGTATCAGTAATTCTGTATAGCTGCATCACTCGAACTTTGACAAAATGCTTTGATAAAAACTAGATGGGAATATTACACACTGATGTTGCCTACTGTTTTGAACAAATCCTGGTAGAAATCCCCCACTAAATAGCAGCTATACGGCCACATGACATTTTCCCATTAACTTTTGTTTCTATAACCTTTTTTCTGTCACTAAAATTCAAGACACCACAAATGTATTTTCTCGTTCACATTTGTAATATAAGCAATGACCTCTACGGTGATATAAACGTTAGCATCTTGACATCATTTATTAACTTATAAGTGCTCACAAAAATATACACTGGCAAGGCAGGTTTTCAGGTAGTTATTTGCAAAGTTAAATGACTGTTTTGGAGATGACATAAAAAACGACAAAAGATTATAACGAATTATAAGAATCGTCTAGAGTTATATATAACTATCATGCCAAAATAGCGACTGTTCATATAGGGAAATTGTCAAAAATAAATCAATTTAAAAAACCTTTTTTCTTTGTTTTCTTTTTTTTCTTTTTTCTTTCTCTTCTTTTTTTCTTTTCTTTTTAGATTACACAACCTATTATCATTCTCTCCCCGATTTGAGTTAAGTGTTCATTGGCTAAAAGAAAAAAAATCACGCCTGTTAGTGAGCACATGATCATCATTCACTATTAATGTTATCATCCCAGTCGTTTACCCCCAGCATCTTCTGCAGACTCTTTCTTGCCTTTGATCAACGCCACAATTAATAGCTTGACAGAACTATGGGAACCCCTAACAACAAAATTTTCCAACTTAATTCAATGAATTGCCAACGTACTAGGATCCTTAAAAATCATTAGTTAAAGGGAATTAGCAGACAAGTTCACTACAATTGGGAACGTAGAATACGTAGACAAAAGAGAAATAGGTTCTCCAACGTGGACTATTTTAGCAATTGCTATTTACTTAATAGTTATTTATGTGACTAAAATTGTAAAAAGGTTGGAGAGATGGAAGCAAATACCACTGACCAACAAGAAATGACTCCAGTGAACCTCATGAAAAGTGCATCGGTTGATAAGGGAACTGCACAACAGTCACCAGCTGAGCAGGAGGGATCATTGCGGTTTCTACTAGTGGAAGTATCCCCTGTCGAACGAATTGTAACCCGGAAAAAAAAGAGAGTGAATTATCAATGTTGAATTAAAAAAAACTTTTTTGTTCTGTTCCTTCATAACATTGCTTAATATATTTTTCGGTTATTTTTTGTTAACCGTTTTTTTTAATGTTCTTTGCCATTTACTTATTAAGTAAATCATATTATGGGTGGGGGAGGAAAGTAACACGATGAGGATATCTGCTGACGTTTACAATTTATCAACGAGAAAAGAAAAGTCGTTTTTTGTTCTTTTTTCTTCTTTTTTTAAGTTAGAAGAAGTAATTTCGTTAAAATGAAAAACATTAAAATCAAAATATTGGATAAAGGTTAATTCTCCTGAGTTTGCAAAATCAATCAAAGGTCACTGCAGTTACTAAATTGATAAGTTTATTAAAACTGTCAAATGTCTCATGTGTGACTTGAAGAGGGAGCTCATTATACTTCTTTAACCTTTTTCTTAAGCCGGAAAATTGCACCGCTTGACACTGAAATGTCAACGACCAAAGGAAAGGTCTCAATGTTGTTTTGTTTCTCCTACTCTCAATTTAATACGAGAACGTACTATACAATCATCCTCCACCTCGATGAAAGCTAGGTTGGCATTGGCTGGTGTGAATAAAATACGGCATGACATGATCCGTAATTAGCTGTAAAATCAGAGGACTACAATTTTCTCCGATAAAATATGGACTCCAAGGCTGTTAAAGACAATCCAGAGACCGGAGATTGTGGGGTAACGAGAGGTTTAATGTTTTAGGTTTAAAAGGTATCTGGTTATTCTTGGTGGGTGTTCCTAGGGTTTGTTTTTAACCCCATCTTATTTGGTGGTCGCACAGAAAAGGGAATTCAAGGAGAGAAAAAGGAAGAGACAAAGGCAAAAGGTCGTTTTATGATTTAGGCTTTATTCACTGGTCATAGCCACCACGTGATAAGGAAATATCTTCCTGGCCAGAGATTATCTTTGGGGTCGGAAGTTGGTCCTTCCCAACACGTGTCGCAGTTTATATCCACTAACAACCCCCCCACCCCACCCCGGTGCATCATAAAGACGCTCTGATCAAGTTGAGTCGATCCCCGTTCTACGAGTCTAAAGAAAAACACAACGTGGACGCATTGATGAAGCAACCAGTCGGAAAAACGCATTTGGTCGACCCAGTGAAATGACCACATTAATAGAAGCATCAATATCATTATGGACTGATCTTACAATAGGAACCCAATGGAATTACGAGTCATTTAGCGTTACATAAAACTTTCATGCCAAAATAGCGACTGTTTATATCGGGGGTAAAAAATGAATACATTTTTTAAAAATCAATTTTTCTATTTCTTTTCGTTTTTTTTTTTTCTTTTCTTTTCGCTTTTTTTTTTTCTTTTTCGTTTTTAGATTTAAAAAAAATTTTTCACAAACTATTCATTCCCACCCGGATTTAATTAAAATGTTGATTGGCTAAAAGAAAAAATCACGCCAGCTAGTGTGCACATGATCATCATTCAGAATATACGTTACCACTCCAGTCCTTTACTCTAAGCATCTCCGGCTAGTATATATATATATATATATATATATATATATATATCCTGCTAGTATATATATATATATATATATATATATATATATATATATATATATATATATATATATATATATATATATATATATATATATATATAATATATATAAGGAGAGAGAGGGAGAAAGTGTGTGTGTCTGTGTGTGCGCTTGCGCGCACTAAAGAAGACACATGTTAACGTTGGTAAATAAATTTGATGAATTCTTTAATCTCGACCCGAGGTGTTTATTACAAGAATAATAGAATTACAAACGTGAAGAGGATTAGCGTTCGGTGGTGTATGAATAGCGAATGTATACAATGAGAAGTTTGGTTGTTTAGAAATATTTTCAAATTTGAAAACTGTTTTTTAAAAAGAATCTCTCTCTCTCTCTCTCTCTCTCTCTCTCTCTCTCTCTCTCTCTCTCTCTCTCTCTCTGATATATATATATATATATATATATATATATATATATAAGTTAAACCTATTGAGTCAGATATACCTACTAAATATTTTGCTTAGTGCTCTTCAGCCCAAAGAGTCAGATCTTTGCCCTGAAGAGCACTAGGCGAAACTTTTAGCAGGTATATCTGACTCATTAGGTGTAACTTTATTATTTGCTCTACTTAGTATATATATACATATATATATATATATATATATATATATATATATATATATATATATATATATATTGTTTTTCTCTTTTGGCCAAGTATTATAGTATCGACCGATTTTTCGGTTGGTACGACTATCTTGATCTTTCTTTTTTTAAAAATGTTTTTCCTTTCCCAGGTGATGTTTGGTAGTATATTTTTACAATCAAATTAATATTATATATATATATATATATATGTGTGTGTGTGTGTGTGTGTGTGTGTGTGTGTGTGTGTGTGTGTGTGTTTGTGTGTGTGTGTGTGTGTGTCCAATTTTGCTAAAACGCCGTAAAAAATAATTTAATTTATTGTTGAGGTTGAATATTCAAAGTGTTGCACAATGGAAATGATGCGTGAAATAACAGAATTTACAATAGGTAAAAAATAAGGTGAGGAGATGGACACACACGAGGTAAACTCAACAATGGTTTATTACGAACTGATTAATTTTTACAAGGGTTGAAAAAAGCGGGAACAAACCTTGGGTGGAAGTGGGCGGAGTCTGAGCTCCTGCTGATGTCACATCAAATGTATTTATTAATAGAAATATGAACTTATAAAAATCTTAACATTTATTTTAAAACAATTACCAAAAATCAGGGAATTGTCCAATTTTAATGAGATTGTCAGCGCTTCATTCCTTGAAGATTTAATTTCATAATGAATACATTATTCTATTTTTTTCTAATTGAAAAAAAAATGTTTTTTGTTAATTAAGTAATTGTCGTATATAAGTTAACAAAATAATTATTTTTAAATAGGAAGAATATATATTCCTGCTACTGAAGAAGAATAGAAAACGAGATAGTATGAGCATATAGTATAAGCCATAGAAAAATAAAACAAGTAAAGATAGCACCACGCTTTCAAAATACATTTGGAAAATGAGAAAATAAAATTAAAAAACAAACAAAAATAGAATAAAGCATAATAAAAAGAAAAACACCGAACAATAGAACAAAATATTGTAATTTATGCACAGAGGAAAACTCTACAGAATCAAAGTCGTCGGGGTGGCCTAATGTCGGTATCAGCCAAACAGCAAGTGAACCTATCCCCTTTTGAATAGCGCTAGACCAAGGAGATTGTTTTTGCGTCTGAGGTGGAGCGCCACACCTACCAGCAGCCCCTTACTTTACCGCACAGATCCCTGTGCTACTTATACGCTGAGTTGGCGAGGGCCGGTATCGAACTAGGAACCTTGTGGTTTCTAGCCGAACGCTCTACCGACTGAGCTAACCCGGCCCTTAGACAAAGAAAAATTAATGGAAAACAAAGAAACACATTTATTTTGAAATGCTGACATGAGAACAATTTCCTGTGGTTATTAAAATAAAATAGAAATTAAGAATTTAAAAAAAATAACAAACTTCCATGAGCCGGAAGAACCCTCCGAGCATGTGCGGGAAAAAGGACCAACTTCCGCCCCCCCCCGATAATCTCTCGCCCATTTGGACTTAGGCCTTAGCTGGGAACACGACTACTAGTCAGGAAGGAATTTCCTTACCACGTGGTGGCCATGACCTGAGAATGAAGCCAAAATCCTTAAACCACCTTTTGTCTTTTTCTCTTCCTTTTTCTTCCCTGGAATTCCTTCCTTTTCAGCGTGACCATTAAATGAGATTGGGTTAAAAGTAAACCCTAGGAACACACACCAAGAAAAACCAGCTACCTTTTTTTTTAAAACCTAACTCATTAAACTTCCTACCACCCCACATTCCTACGCAAAAAAAAAAATTTAAAAAAAGAATAAGAACAAAGAAAAAAAACCAACGATGAAAGGAGATATGACGTAAAAAGAACAAAAGAATATCCAAGAATTAAAAAAAACAAGTTTATAACTGTCGGCTTTGTTTGAAAATTGTAAACCATGAAAACAGTCACAAGAAAAACTGTTAAAATAATTCAAATTATATTCTAAAAATACAATACATGTTTTGTTTATTTAATTTGCGCAATTCTTTACGTCTGCTTTTCATGGATTTTATTTTATGGACTTAAAATGAAAACTTTTCTCCAACAATTAAGAACTAATCCTTACAAAATGCTATTACCTACTTAGAGGAGCTACAGATTAGCTGTTTTAACTGTCTACTTTGTCCTATCTTCTTTTTCTCGTCATCTTTTTTTTAGTGTTTTTTTTGTTTGTTTGTTTGTTTGTTTTTTCATTAATTAATGAGTAGACAGACAGTGACGTAAAAACTGCACATTTTCATGAAAAAATAAAATCGTATATGTCGATAAAAGAACAGAGAAAATATTTACAGACACGTAACTTGAGTGATAGTCCACAGGGGAAACTTTTTTTTTTTTTTTTTTTTTTTTCTTTTTTAGGGTGAGAGCATAAAATTGTATATGTCGGTAAAAGAACATTATAGACATTTACTTACATGTAATTTGAGAGATAGTCCACGGGCAGAACAAGAAGTCGTATTGACATTAGATATTAAGTTGTGAGGAACTTCTGATTTTAGACAAAGAGCGAAGCGAAAAAGTGTCAATGATGTACTTGTAAAATCGATAATATCCGTACACATGTCATCGCTGTTTAACAAATTCGTAACACTGAAATAAATGTGTTAACTCCTAAAATCATTTTGATTGTTTGGTCGTTTGGTTGGTTTTACGGCATGTCAACCTAGTTGGGTTATTTTATGCCGAAGTCAGTTTAACAATTATATTCTTCAATTGTATATGGCACAAAAATGGGTCGTGATAATAAATAAAATTAATGAAAATAGACTTTGAATCAAGACTAAAAATAGAAGAGAAATAACAAACTCAGAGTCGCCAGTTTTGGGAGCGAAAATTAAACCCACGCGGACGTAGTTGTAAACAAACCTGTGGGGATTAAAATAAAATTCAAATTTTAAAAAACAACAAACTCCCATGATCCTTCACTGGAAGGACCCTCCGAGCATGTGCGGGAAGCAGGACCCACTTCCGATTCCCAAGATAATCTCTTGGTCATTTGGCTTTAACTGCATCTAGACACCACTAGTGGTCAGGGAAATATTTCCTTGCCACATAGAAGCTATGACCCGCGAATAAAGCCTACATCATAAAACTACCTTTTGTCTTTGTCTCTTTCTTTGTCGTTCCTTGAATTCCTTCCTTTTCAGCGAGACCGCCAAATAAGATGCGGTTAAAAGCAAACCCTAGGAACACGCACCAAGAATAAACACAACCACCTTTTAGACCTTAAAACATTAAACCTCTTGCCATCCATAAACCACATGATTTCAAAAATATGGTCAAACTAATAGCACTAAAAGGCCAAAAGTCTGAAATTTTAAAGTTGAAAATAGCTAGCTCAAACCTTACATCTCATACACTAAAAGACACAGTTGGCAATGCAAGATACAGCAGTCAGCAATTAGCCCAATGATGCAGCTAACTCAACTCTATCGATGTATTAATGTAACCGACAAGTCAACTACAGTTTGCTATCACACACAAGAACAGAGACCGTCAGATATTCTATAAAGATATGTTTAAGGTAGGTGGGTTGTCATCCTTGGTCTACGAGCCTCTCGCAGGCCGCAAACTTAAGCGTCAAAATTGAAGATAGGACTTCTTTCTCTTTGTTCTGTTTATTATATTCATAGCATTATAGGGACGATAAATAATTATCTCCCTTGGATAATGCGGACGCTTCTTGATTTCATCAAAAAATGATAACTAATACCTAGAATTACACAATTGGTCAGTTTTCATTCTTGCTGTGCCCCATTCATCATCTACACATAGTTTCTTTGTCCGCCAGGCATGAACAGTGGTCAGAATATATCCTTTCGGAATCAAGACACTTTACCTAACACACACACACACACACACACGAAAGACAGAAAGTAAGTGTATTCTCGAACACTTATGGAAAATTCATCTATCATAGAACAGACATTCAACTTACCTTCGTTGCAAGCCCACGCCCCCCCCCCCCAAATTGTCTTGTATATAAAATTCAACCGAGGAGCAAGAAGACAATGGTTTATTTTCATACATTACATAATTTAAGCAATGTCACATAAAAAAATAAATAAAAAAAACGTTATGTTGGTTGTTGTAGTAATGTGTAGAGGATGATCACTAATTAGGACTGAGCCTATTCTAGTAATGACCACCTCAGTTGTTTTTGTTGTTTTTATATAGTTTGAAAGTGATGTATAATGGTTATTGTCATAGGAAATGCAGATGGCGACCCTTTATTGCATTTCACATAAGGCTAATACTGTTGGGAAAGGTCGAGAATCCCATCATGGTGTAATGGTAAACAAACCAGTCTTGCAGATCAATTACTACTGAATCGCAAGTTCGATCCTCACTGGATGCACCATACTTGTGACCTTGTGTCACATCTTAACAGTGGCGAAGGAGTTGGATAAATACCTATCTATGGGAAAGGTATGCATTCAACTATTCTCCCTCCAGCTATGAGTAAATAGTGGAGAAAACTGGGGGTTTTAACTTTGTCACGGCAACTGGTCTCGGATAACGAAATCTCCGAATTCAAACCTGATAAAATCCACTTAAAATTGACTTTGTGTCACATTCTGCTCGTGATAAATGGGGGGAGGGGTAGATACTTATATAAAATTTACTCCATTTGTTAATTATTTTGTTGTTGCTTACTCTTTCGTTCACCTCTGCTATCTGTCAGTACAATATTCCTGGGTGAGTCAGTGTCCTCCCCCCATCTCTCTCTCTCTCTCTCTCTCTCTCTCTCTCTCTCTCTCTCTCTCTCTCTCTCTCTCTCTCATTACCATACGTGAATATAACAATATGCTTAAAGAAAAGTACTTTCAGACAGTATTCTAAGCATGGTAAAAATGCTGGGAGTGGTCCATCCCTGCTCAAAATGAGCACTTTAAAGGAGATGGCAACTTCATTCAAATAAAGTAGGAATAAATCCTTTCCGAGGAGAAGTCATTGAACTTTGTCATTTTATCACATTTATTTATATATATGATAAAGTTCAATAATAATAATAATAATAATAATAATAATAATAATAATAATTGTGATGATGATAATACATTTTCACCATACAACTAAATGATATATGCACAAGCCTGAACCTGTCCTGGAGAAAGAGACGCATAAAATTATCTCAGACTTTGAGGTACAGATGGATCACCTAATCCCAGCCAGGAGACTTGACCTAGTATCAACAAGAAGAAGAAGAGAACCTGTCGTTTTGTGTATAAAATTGGAGTACTCAAACAGAAACGCAAGAGCAGATTGGGAGTTCAGACTAGAAGGACAAATAAAAAAACTACAACAAACGAAAACGTTAAAGGGAAATATACAAGTACATAATCAACTGAAATGATTTTAAAAATACTATAGCAAATTAAAATGGAAGAAATGAATTAAAAGATATTAGTGACAAAAGGAAGATTCAAAAGATATCGAGACAAAACCAAATAATAAAAGCAAAACCTTCCGAAACAAGAAAAATAAATTTTACCAACAAATAGGACCTTCCGAAACAAAAAAATAAATTTTACCAACAAATAGGACCTTCCGAAACAAGAAAATAATTTTACCAACAAATAGGACCTTCCGAAACAAGAAAATAAATTTTTACCAACAAATAGGACCTTCCGAAACAAGAAAATAAATTTTACCAACAAATAGAACCTTCCGAAATAAGAAAATAAATTTTACCAACAAATAGGACCTTCCGAATCAAGAAAATAAATTTTACCAACAAATAGGACCTTCCGAAACAAGAAAATAAATTTTACCAACAAATAGACCTTCCGAAACAAGAAAATAAATTTTACCAACAAATAGGACCTTCCGAAACAAGAAAATAAAATTTACCAACAAATAGGAACATCCAGATAGAAACAAAACCTTTGTGGAGCAGAATATGGACTGAAACGACTCGGAGAAGCAAATATACACATAATTTCACCCAGAGCAACACTCAAGAAGGTAGCAAATTGGAAAACATTGGGCCATGATGGTATACATGGATTCTGGTTTTAAAAATTCACTTCCAACCATGAGAGATTGGCTCAACAGCCGAATAGATGCTTACAAGAAGCAAACATACCCGAATGGATGACAAAAGGAATAACTAACCTAATCCAGAAAGATTCAATCAAATGACACATCCCTTGTAATTATAGGCCGATAACTTGTCTACCCATAATGTGGAAAATAACTAATGAAACTAATTAAAGAAATATATTACTCACTTAATTTGTGCAAATTATTTCCAAAAGAACAGAAAGGATGTTGCAGGGGGAAAAGAGGAACAGATGATTTACTTTATATTGATCAATACATCCTTAAAGAGGTTAAAACAATCTCGCAATGGCATGGATCGATGACAAAAAGACCTATTCCGTAAGTTCCGTAAACCTGGATTACAGAATGCTTAAAAATGTATAAGATAACCGTCAAGATTTTAAATTTCATCAAAAATGCTATGGAAAACTGGAAAGTATAACTAACAGCGGAAGGACAATCCCTGGCAGAAATAATAACTAAAAAAGTCATTTTCAAAGGAGACTCACTATTGCCATTATTATTTGTAATAGCAATGATGCCAATCAACTAATACTTTAAAAATGTACAAGAGGTTACAAATTCACTATCTCACAAGAAAAAATAAACCACATGGAGGATATCAAGATTTTTGTCAAAAAATGAAAAAGAACTGGAAACACTTGTACAAACCATAAGAATATACAGACAGGATATGGGAATGGAATTCGGAATTGAAATATGTGCCAGGCTAGTGATGAAAAAGGAGGAAAGAGAAACAATGGTCGGAATACAACTACCAAATCAGGAAAATATTTGACACTTGAAAAGAAGGAATATTACAAATACTTAATAATCTTAGAAGCGGACACCATCAAACAAACAGAGATTATATAAAAAGTTAAAAAAGAATACTTCAGAGGAACAAGAAAACTTCTAGAAACTAAGCTCTGCAGCTGAAATCTCATCAAGAGAATAAATACCTGGGTCATCTCCATTATAAGATACTCTGCACCATTTTTAAAATGGACAAGAGATCAACTCTGACAGATAGACAAAATGACAAGAAAATTAATGACAATGCAAAGATAGAGAAATAATATACCTTGGCCTTACCAATATAAGATATTCTGTGCACAATGCATTACACCCTAGAGATGATAAAGACAGGCTATATGTATCAAGAAAGGAAAGCGGAAGAGCTTTTGCGAACAGAGGATTGCATAAATGCCACAATACAAAGACTTGGCGAATACAAAAAAAGAGCAAGGAAATATTAATTACAACAGTCAATAACAGTAGTTGCAACATATGGACAAGCAGAAAAATCACAAAAAACAGAAATGGGAAGAAAAATAATCATATGGATACTTTAAAAGACAAGTTGGGGATGTTGCACATGAAAAGAACTGGACATGGTTTGCTTGGGAACAAAATATAGAACACCTCCTCTACTATATATATATATATATATATATATATATATAGGTATATGTAAAAACAAAATTTTTTTTGCGATGAAACAAAGAAAATACAGTGCTCAATCACAGTTTGTAAGAGCTAATATTTATTTATTTTACAATGTTTTCACATATCAATGTTCATTATTAACAGCGACCACGGTTTCATGCTAAATAGCAATCATCAGGCTGTGGAGCAAGATCCTATGGTGTTTTTTGGATTTCTTTACTCAATGTCACATTTTGGATTGTAAATAACGTCGGTTAGCTTTGCGGACGCTGTTATAGTCCGGAATTACTAAAAATAATTTTTTTCTAAATTTATTTTTAGTAATTCCGGACTATAACAGCGTCCGCAAAGCTAACCGACGTTATTTACAATCCAAAATGTGACATTGAGTAAAGAACTCCAAAAAACACCATAGGATCTTGCTCCACAGCCTGATGATTGCTATTTAGCATGAAACCGTGGTCGCTGTTAATAATGAACATTGATCTGTGAAAACATTGTAAAATAAATAAATATATATATATATACATATATATATATATATATATATATATATATATATATATGGTGATTGCCACTTCTTTGCAGAAGAAGGCCATTTCTACAAGTAGTTCGGTTGTGAGCACGCAGATGACCCACTGGTCCAAATTTATTTTTATGTTCCCTGTCACACATATGAACCCCTTTCCTGTCTTCCTCTTGCATGCGACCATACGTAACTGAGAAGCCCAGCCCTCGACAGGCAGGCTCTGCCACAGAGGTCACATATATGGTCAGTCTTAAATGTAGGAAATGTGTCCTTACCGCCTATGTAGAGACAACTTCAGGATGGGGTGCTCAAGCTACCTTACCCCAAACCCTTACAGCTACCATCGTTCTGCCTTTCCAAAAGAATGTATAGCCGGCCCCCACTTCTGTCAATTGGTCCCCATCGCTGAAACGGACTTTCACAAGTGTTGCGATGTCTACCCCATATCGAGAGTTCTTTGCCACTATACCAGTTCGCCGTTTGGGGTTTCCCGATCCCTCAAGGTGTCCAAAAATTCCAGGTGGCTATTGTTAGCCTAGCTTTGTAATATTTTCTTGTTTCCGCCCTGCTAATGTGAACAGTCGCCAGCCGCAGGTTGCTGGCCACTCTCCTATTTTACTTTATATATATATATATATATATATATATATATATATATATATATATATATTTAGTAGGTTTATCTGACTCATTAGATTTATCTTTATTTGCTCTACTTAGGTATTGAGTACTTTTTACTTATTAGCTTTAGTTTCCTGGAGGTGTTGTATGAATATATATATATATATCTTATATATATATATACACATATAAATTATTTTTTCTTTTGGACAAATATCGTACCAATAGATTATTTTTGGTTGGTACGATTATCTTGGTATATATGTATATATGTGTATATATATATGCAAGGTGTTATTTTTGGTATTTTAAGTTAAGGCAAGAGACCTTATGTATTTGATATGCTTGTCATGATAAAATAGAGTTACACTAGAAATTATAAAGTAAAGTCGTCGGAGTGGCCTAAAGTCAGTATCAGCCAGACAGTGAGGGAGTCTATCTCCTTTTCATTAGTTATAGACCCAGGAGATTTTTTCTTTTGACGTCTGAGATGGAGCACCACACCTACCATCAACTTCTCACTACCACACAGATTCCTGTGCTACTCCTACGCTTAGTTGGAGAGGACTGGTATCAAACCAGGAACCTTGTGGTTCCTAGTCAGGCGCTCTACCGACTGACCTAAACTGGCCCTCTAGAAATTATAAAATCCTGATATCTTTAGCTTAGAAAAAATGATCTTTTTATCAAAAGATTTTGTAAGGGGTGTACTTATTTATGGTCAGTACTGTATATAAATAAAAATTGTCACACACTAAAAACTGTGAGATTTAAGCCAATCAAAGTTAAAGAGAACAAACAATAAAATTCAAAAAAAGATCAAAGTTATTGTATTCATACTATTTAGTAGGAATTGTTAATATAATTCTCCCAAAAGGAATATCAAATTTAAACAAAAGCAAATATTATTTTTCTCAGTCGTTACTGTTGAGTAGACTTACAAGTATTTAGTGCATTTCGATGGTAAAGAATAAAAACAAAGAAAATTTCTCAAGTATTAAAAATGAATAAAGAACTTTATGTTATATACTGGTCTTTTCACAGTACCCCAAATCAGCATATAACGTTATATACCTTTCTTTACTTCTTACTCTAGTCGTCTATTCTTCTGGCCGGTTTTGCTTCTGATCGTCTATCATCTATCTTGGTCTGGTATATCTTCTAATAGTCTGGTCTTTCTTGTATGGGGATTTCGGGTCTGGTTTCTGTTGGGGATCACTCCTTATCAGAAGCCCTGTGTTATTGTTAGTTTTTAGGTAATAAACACAAGACTTCGATTTACGTTGATGTTACTTTATTCCAAATCCCCACCCAGACAATCTGCGCAGATGAGGCTTACATGTTGTTAGCTCGGCTTCTAAGTTCTAACTGACTAACTGAGTTGCTTACTCCTTAGACCGGAAGAGGGCCTTCTACGGGGTTCCGGTTCTCACGATTCATCCACAGAACGCAAGGTGAGATCGAGGTCAAGCGCCGTCACTCACCCTCAAGGCCATCAGCTGTACTAATCGCTATTATGATTTCTACAATACCTTATAAAAGTATTTGGGATCTACTAACTATGTAACATCTAGAATATACTAGATAACCCAAGAATTGGATTCCTTTGTAAGAGCAATCCATGATGATATTGATGCTTCTACAAGGTGTGTAAAAAAAGTATGAAGATTTTTGGTACTTTTTGACACACCTTTTATTCTGAAAAATTAACATTCCATTCATTCTTCATTTCTATCTTGGTAAATACAGCTTTAAAATCTGTAGTTTTTGACACACCTTGTATTCTGAAAAAAATAAACATTACATTTATTGTTCATTCCTATCTTGGTAAATACAGCTTCAATCTCGTTACTTTTTTTGACACACCTTGTATTTAGGAAGGAGTCAAAGATTCTAATTAGCATTTCATAATTATCATTGTTCTGCCGAAAAATTTGGATGATTAAAAACGAAAAATGCAGACCACAGAAAATCATCATTCAGTTACAAATTGGCCTGTAAATTACATTATTCTCTGATTAGAGAATTTTAATTGTATTGATAAAACGATGATGTGCCATTTTGGGGGGTTATGGTTATATACAAAAATAATGAATAATTTTAGTAAGGGGATGGTTTAACTCAGTCAATAGAACATCCACCTACGAACCACAAAGTTCCATGTTTGATACCAGCCATTGCCAACTCAGCACATGAGTAGCACAGCTTTGATCTGTGTGGCAAAGTGGGGAGCTGATGGTAGGTGTAACACTCCAGCTCAGACATGAAAATAATTCCTCTGGTCTAGTGCTAATGAAAAGGGGATAAACTCCCTTGCTGTCTGGCTGATGCCAACAATAGGCCACTCTGCTGACTTTACTTACATATATAAATAAAAAAAATATGAATAAGTAGCAGTCTAAATAAAAGTAAATATATATATATATATATATATAAATATATATATATATAAATATATATTAATATATATATATATATATATATATATATATATATATATATATATATATATATATATATATGTAAATATAATCCATTTTAGGAGCGATATATATATATATATATATATATATATATATATATATATATATATATATATATATATATATATATATATATATATATATATATACATATATATATATATATATATATATATATATATACATATATATATAAGATTACTTGTAGATTGTTGAAAAGTATATATATATCTTCGCCGAAGAGCATAAAGCACTGTGTTTGTTGTTCACTTAGCGTTCCTTTGCCTCATATGGTAGAGACGTCTAAGTATCATTGACAGGTTAATTTTGCAGGAATTTCTCGGTGCTGTATCGGTGGCTGAGGCAGTATAGTTTCTGACTATCCTGCTGAAGTCCCGGTTTCGATTTCTGTCGGAGGGAGATCGTTAGTATACATCACTGATGAGACTTAATAAAGTCGAAACAGCTGCTGTACGATGTTCTACACACCGAGTAATTCTTTGCAAGATTCACTTGTCAATATTATTTATCTTCTATAATTATCGAATTTTATGCGATATGCGCATTGTAATTGCCTTCAAGCAAAAATATAAATATTAATAAATATATGAAATTTAACATTTTGAAAAAACATATGATGTTTGTTATGTAATTACATAACAAAATTACATAACAAACATCATATGTTTTTTCAAAATGTTAAATTTCATACTGTCGGATTAATTTCCATCTATTTTTAATAAATATATATATATAATTCAACAATCTACAAATAACCTTAATTTCTGTCTATAGTTTTAAGGATGGTCATTGACATCTAAAGAATTATTCCCACAATTGAACGTCTTGTTTTTGTTGATCACATGATATTTTTTTGTGAGTTCATTCATTAAAGTCAAATTAGAACAGAGTTCAATTTGTTGTGGCTTTAACTACTCAACAAGAACAAAAAACAATGGACATGACATGAAGTTCTCTTAAAAGCTCTAAGAACAATTCTTGTCAAAATTGTTTACAGTTTTCATTTTAGAGTCCTCCCTTTTCCTTACATGGGTGCACATTACACATAAAGAAACAATGTACTGACCTCAAAAGGTTGTATGAATACAAAAAGAAAATGAGAGCTGAAATAGTTATTTGAAAGCTCTGTTTCTACTTACAATATGAATATATAAAAATATATATCCGAGTCATTTCCCAACCCCTGTAGTTGACATTATTTCCGACATTTTCAAAATGCATCACCTATCAGTTTTGCTAGACTGTAATAGTCTATGTTACACACCCACAACAAAAAACTGCTATTTGTACTGATTCAAATTCACACACACAAAAAAGGATGTAACCCAGAAAACCACAAACAAAAATGCCACAGGAAAAAGAAAAACTAAGGAAAGTTATATAAGTAGATATAAAAATGTTAGCTGATTTTGTGTGAGTATATATACATATACATATATATATAAATATGCATGTATGTGTGTGTGTGTGTGTGTGTGTATATATATATATATATATATATATATAGGTCAGTAATTGTCTCAAAATGCACAGTAAGTCGAAGATTGATATTTTACTAATGTAGAGCTTATTTGTAATTTCTAATAGAATTTCTGCATATATTTAAAGAGGTAAATCAATAAGTCCATAGCCAAATGATAATAATAATAATAATAATAATAATCATAATAATAATAATAATAATAATAATCATAGCTTGCCAGTGGTTATTATTATAATAATAATAACCACAAGCAGGTGTGAAAAACTCCATAATGATAATACCATTCCAAGTACCCCAAATACCAATAATATTTGGGTCATATGGAACGCTCCCCAAAAGCTTAGAAAAAAGACTAGAGGGATTGGAAATCAGAGGAAGAATTGAGACCATCCAGATAACAGCATTGCTGAAATCAGTTGGAGTATTCTGGAGACCTGAGGAGACTTGTTGTCACTCAAACTCCAGTGAAAGTCCATAAGCTAACGCTGGTGTAAAAAACTAATAATAATAATAATAATAATAATAATAATAAAAGTGAAAGAAGGCAACAAATACTTTGCCAGAGAACTGAAAAAGTTGTGAAACATAAAGGTGACAGTGATACCAATCATTGTTGGAGCCTTTGGATCAATCACTATTAAAATCAGCCAGGATACTTAGAAGAGTCAAGGAGACCTGAGAAAAACTATCAGGTAGAGCAGGTGTGAAAAGCTTACATGGAGTAAAATAATAGCAGAATGAAATAATGAGACAATAACCAGTTGTGTCAAAGCAACAATTGATAATACAAAAATAAAAAACAGAAGAATAGCAAGAGTTGGTTATGTGGTGACAGAGATGAAATTGTTAATCATATAATAAGTGAATGCAGCAAACTGGCACAAAAGGACTACAAGACAAAGCATGACCGGCTCAGATAGGTGATCCACTAGGGAATTGTGCAAAAGATTAAAATTTGACCATGCTGTTAAATGTTATATGTACAAACCAGAATCTGTCCAAGAAAATTAAATGGATGAAATTCTTTGGGAATTTGAGATACAAAGAGATCATCCAATCTCAGCTAAAAAAAACAAAAAACAAATTTGGTATTAATGAACAAGAAGAAAAGAATTTGTCAAATAGTTGATTTTTCTATTCTAGCAGACTATCGAGTGAAAATAAAAGAAAAAATAAAGAGCAGGACAAATACCTGGATTTTGCCAGAGAGCTGAAGAAACTGTGGAACTTGAAGGTAATGGAGATACCAATTGTAGTTGATACTCTTGGAATAGTCATGAAACCATATAGTGTATAAATTATTAGTATTAAGAATAGTTAAGTAATAATTGAAGTACTAATTGTTTAAAAGTGATTTAGGGCCAGTTTAGCTCAGTCGGTAGAGTGTCCACCTGGGAACCACAAGGTTCCTGTTTCAATACCGGCCCTCACCAACTCAGTATATGAGTAGCACAGGGTTTTGTGTGTTAAAGTGAGGAGCTGATGGTAGGTGTGGTGCTCCACCTCAGGTGCTAAAAAACAATCTCCTTGGTCTAGCGGTAGGGAAAAGGGGATAAACTCCCTTGCTGTCAGGCTGATATCGACTTTAGGCCACCCTGATGACTTTACTTTACTTACTTATAGTCATTATTTACTTGAAACTATATAATTGCTTGCAAAAAGGTTGACTTCAGCATTAAATAACCCATCAAGGTTTGATATGGTGTAAGACCAACCAAACAACCAACCAAGTTGCAATAAAGTAAAGTCAGCAGAGTGGCCTATTGCCTTTATCAGCCGGACAGTGAGGGAGTCAATCCCCTTTTCACTAGCACTAGACGAGGGAGATTGTGTTGTATTTGTGGTGAATTGCCAGACCTACCATCAGCGTTCCACTTTACCACACAGATCTAAGCTGTGCTACTCCTGAACTGAGTTGGCAAAGACCAGTATTGAAAAAAAAGAGAAAAAGAAAAGAACAGTAAAAGAAAAAGAAGAAGAAAAGAAAGAAAAGGAAAAACTAAAATAAAAGGAAAAAAGAAAGAGAAAATGAATAAGAAATAAAAAGAAAGAGAAAATAAGAGAAAAGAAATTACAAAGAAAGAAAAAAATGAAAAGGAGAGAAAGAGAAAAAAAGCAGAAGTAAAGAAAAAATGAATTAAAAAGACTATTATGTACAAATTGAATCCAGTAGTTGGAATTTACAAAGCTTAGTTTAGTTTGGTACAAGGCCAGAAGTATGGAGCACTCACTAAGAATTAAACTCATCAACAATGGCCTGCTAGGTTTGCTTATTAACCATTACACCATTTGAGGCACCCTGTCATCAGTTACTAAGCTTAGTTTAATTTAGTCCAAGTTCAGAGGGATGGGCTACTCAGTGAGAATCATGCTCATTAACAATGATCTGCTAATCTTGATTACTAAATTTTTAACCATGCAGCAAATCTGTTGTCATTTAATAATCTTAGTTTAGTTGGGCACAAAGAAGTATGGGGCACTCAGTGAGAATCAAGCTCAGTAAGAATGATCTGCTAACCTTGTTCATTAAATATCAAACCAAGGCATCTATTATTATTTACTAAGCTTAGCTTAGTTTAGCATAAGCTAAGAAGTATGGGGCACTCAGTGACAATGATTTGCTAACCTTGTTCACTAAATTTTAAAACATTCAAGGCATATGTTGTCATTTACTAAGCTTAGCTTAGTTTGGCAAAGCCAGAAGTATTGGACACTCGGTGCGAATCAAGCTCACCAACAATGATCTCCTAACCTTGATCACTAAACACTAAACCATGTAAGGCATGGGCCATTCAGTGAGAATCAAACCCACCAAAAATGGTCTGCTCGCCTAGTTTGCAAACCATTACACCATGCAAGATGCATCCAGTCATTGGCACATCTTACAAATTCTAAATTACCCAATTAAAAAGAGGCAAAACCTGTTGGTTTTATATCAGTTACATTTATAAATACATTTATAAATACATTGTACATTCTCTTTCCCACGCCACATCTGATGTTTTTATTGTTTGTTCTTACCAAAGCAATGGAAAGAATTATCTTTACAAAAAAGAGACCAACATGTCCATTTTAAATAATCTATTACTGCTTATTAAAAGAATAACATTTTTGGTATTTATCATTCCAAAGTTGGGATAATTATTAAGAAATAACTTTGTAAATGATCTTTCACAAATAAATATTTTATAATATGGAACTTACTTTTTTTCATTTCATTCAGTTTATTATAAAGAACTTCACATAATTATGAGGGTGATCCTAAAAGTAAGATCTCCAAAGCACTGGAGATGCAAGGCAACTGTTTGTGCCGCTATTAGCAACACTGTTGTGTTTGTTGTGCATGTGTCTGTGTATGTGGCTGTCTGCACCTCACTGCCAGTTTTGGTTTAGAAGCTATTTCTGAGGGAGCTTGCAGTTGATGCTACTGCAAGTGTAAAGTTCACACAGTTATTCAGTTTGTGAATGCAAACAGTATTAAACCAATTAAAATTCATCACCAATTAACACAAGTGTATGGCAAGTTGTGCATGGATGTCAAAAATGTATGCAACTGGTGTAGGGAGTTTACAACATGGTTCAATGCTTCCTCAATAAAATGGCAGCTAACTGGTATGAGAGGGGCATATAAAAACTGCCACAGTGCCTACAAAAATGCATAAACTAAAATGGCTATTACATAAAAAAAAAAAAAATAGATACAAGTTCAAACTTTTAAATGATGTAAACATCATTGACAATAAACAATAAACGTTCCTGTGATTTCTAAATATTTTGGAGACTTTACTTTTGTGATTAGCCTCATAGATGTAAAAAATCTACCGTTTCTCATTTGAAACACTAATGGGAAATAAATAAATAAGGGTGTATATCCACAAGTCAAAAGTGTTGCAATATTTTAGTATATGTTAATTTGTAGCACTGTAATGACAAACGATAACACCAATATACTTTGGAAAGCTTTATTCTACTTAGAATAATTGGTACACTTATTGAGAGTTTATAGTCTAGTATTCATTAGAGAGTTCTCCAAAGGGGAGGTAATCATAAAATAGGGGAGGTAACTCCCAATTACTTATTACAAGGATGTGCATCACATGACTAAAGCAGTTCAAGATATGGGAGTTACACACTGTGGTTGATAGTATTGTGGTAATTGGTGTACTAACAAGTTATACATTGCTTAACATTGTGTGGGATTTGAAATCCACACGGATGAACATGCAATGTAATCTAATTTAGGAACTTATGTTTTAGAAGTTTGAACTGGGTCATAACACTGTGGGACCAAGCAAAAACATTTGTTATTGCAAAAGCTGATAAGAGTACAGTAAATAAAATAGCATTACTTTTTGACTAACCCTTATATATATATATATATATATATATATATATATACATTGCATTGGAAATTTTTGTCACTCTGAGTTTCATGCTTTAGAACATTCGTTGGACAGATGCTCTGTCTGACGAATGCACTAAAGCATGAAACCCAAGGTCACAAAAATTTGTACGTAATATATATATATATATATATATATATATATATATATATATATGTATATATATATTTATAAGGGTTTTTTTGTAACCTTGGACTTCATGCTTTTGCACATGCATAAGAATTTGCTAAAGCATGAAACTCACAAAAATTCTGATGTAATATATATATATATATATATATATATATATATATATAATATATATATATATATATATAATTCTTTTTTCTTTTTTTATTTTGAAGGTAGGACAAAAAATTAGACAAAGTCAGTATGTGTGTGTCCATAAAAGAACAAAGGATCACTGCATCAGTAAAAAGAAGTTCAGGAAAAACATAAAAAATGTATGACCACCTTGAATTGAAACTGCTTAAAGATAGATATCTTTAAGTGGGTAGTTTTATGAGTAATTGGGTCCAAACATTATCTACCATTTCAGAAAAAAAAACCTGTAAACAAAGACGATTTTAGAAGCCCTACATATTAGATATAAAAATCCTCAACTAAATAATTAACTTCGATAATAGTACTAATGTTCTAAAATGCCTGTAACTACATCAATAATTAATACAATAATAATAATATTAACAATAATAATAATCGTAGTGGAGACAATGATAATAACACTAATAATAATAACGAAAACAATAATTAGAATAAAATGAAATAAACACAACCCCTATATAAATAGAATACTAGCGTAATGGAACAACCCATTGTTGTATTGTTCATGTACTACCCCTGAAGATGGCCCCCGATAGGGCGGAAAGTACACGGGAAATAAATTATGGCAAATACATCAGCCAATTTTCGCCAGATATAATCACATCAATCTGGCAACTTGAAAGGACCTGGAACAAAATTTGCAGACAGAAAATGGCAGCGCAGTTCAACAAAATATGCCTTAAAGAAGAAATACTGCCTAACTATATATATATATATATATATATATATATATATATATTTGTTCTCCTTACTATATAATATATTATATATATATACAATGTGAAATATTTTTAAGTAAATAGTGCTCGATATCATTGATAGAGCATGTATATCTAAGTCAGTGTAGCATGGTCTTGAAGTCAAAGGTGTTTGTTTACTGACAGTTTCTGTCCTATGTAATTTTCAAACCAAAAGCTTGGTTGGAAAATCACATAGGTGAAAATCACTTAGTAACCAAGTGCCATTGACTTCATGTCTATGCTATTCTAATATGTATTTATATATATATATATATATTAATATTTATATTTTTGCTTGAAGGCAATTACAATGCGCATATCGCATAAAATTCGATAATTATAGAAGATAAATAATATTGACAAGTGAATCTCGCAAAGAATTACTCGGCGTGTAGAACATCGTACAGCAGCTGTTTCGACTTTATTAAATCTCATCAGCGATGTATACTAACAATCTACCTCCGACAGAAATCGAAACCGGGACTTCAGCAGGATAGTCAGAAACCATACTGCCTCAGCCACCGATACAGCACCGAGAAATGCCTGCAAAATTAACTTGTCAATGATACTGGGGCGTCTCTACCATAGGAGGCAAGGGAACGCTAAGTGAACAACAAACACGGTGCTTTATGCTCTGTTGGAGGGAGATCGTTAGTATACATCGCTGATGAGACTTAATAAAGTCGAAACAGCTGTTGTACGTTGTTCTACACGCCGAGTAATTCTTTGCGAGATTCATTTGTCAATATTATTTATCTTCTATAATTATCGAATTTTATGCGATATGCGCATTGTAATTGCCTTCAAGCAAAAATATAAATATTAATATATACTTTATTCACCAATGCTTCTAAAAAATAAACAAACATCCCAAAATTGTATATATATATGTACATATATATAAATTAGAGAAGTCAAATGTGTTTTTTCCTAATCAAACAGTTTAATTTCCATTTGTTCAGTTATTTTTTTTTGTTTTTTTTCAATAATCCTAAAGCAATGTTAATATAGCTAGTGTAAAACAAAAGTGAAGAGACAGTTAGTCATAATAGCTAGTTGCAGTTGCACAAGCCATAGACGTATCTCAGCACAACAACCTCAATCAAATGAGAAAGAAAGGGAAAATGATTGCAAACTATAAAGGTCAAACATAATACAAAGGTCAACAGGATAACAGAAGAGATTTGGATTTTACAAATCTTAACTGCAACATTCTGCTCTTTTTTCTCTTTTTTCTTTTCTTTCCTTTTTCTTTTCTTTTTCTTTTTTTTTTTTTTTTTTGTTGTTGTCTCTGTCTAATCACGGTTTATGTGCTCAGGAAATATGCAAAGCCTGATCATAAAAGGTTTACTTCCAACCGTGAGTTGAACTTGTTTTAAGGTCTTAAGTAAGACAATATTATAATAATCTAATTTCTGTTTGTTTATTACAGCAAAAAACAAAAAAAAAACAAAAAAAAAAAACACAGCAGCAACAGATCTTCCAGTTGATTCTATTCATTTATCAAATAGATAAATATAAGATATTTGTTTGATATATATATATATATATATATATATATATATATATATATATATATATATATATGAGGTAGGTAAAAGGATAGTGTACAAGAAATGAAACTCAAAACAAATCTAAGAGTTGAAATATTTTGTCCGATTTATAAGGATCATTTGACTGAAGATGTCCTTATAAATCAGACGAAATATTTGAACTCTCAGATTTGTTTTGAGTTATCATTTCTTGTTCACTATCCTTTTACCTACCTTATACTGTCGGATTCTACTACATCCATCCTATCTTCATATATATATATATATATATATATATATATATATATATATATATATATATATACACAGATGTGTGTATTTATCAATCAAAATCCCCGTTCCAGTTTGTAGGTGATGGTGGCAGAGTTGTTTAGCAGCCTGACTAATGATGAATCGATTGGGTTTCCATCCTGGATGGTTGTAGCTTGCAAATGTCTAGCCACACTGAAGAGACATTATACATCAAATCACAGTGTCTGAGGATGACTATATATATATATATATATATATATATATATTCGGACTCGTCAACTGAGTTCAAATCTTGGATGAGACTTTACATTTCCCATAACACTAATACCCTTGGGAAATGAATGAATCCAACTACTCTCCCTTCAACTATGGGTAGATAGTAGAGCAGTGAGCTTTTAACTGTGGCTAGGTAACCATTCTAGGAGAAGGGAAACTATGAATTCAAACCTGTTAAACTCCGCTTAAGAAATTGACATTGTGTCACATCCTACTCATGCAGAAAGTTTGGTGTATATATATATATATATATATATATATATATATATATATATATATATATATTACATGGGAATATTGAATATAAATATTCTTGATTTTACAGCATATAAATCCTTTTTGTGTCATTTAATGCTGAATCAAGTCATTTTGATAAACAAAAGACTCAGGGTACTTACATAACCAGCTGTTGCTTAAGTGGTCACCCAATTAAGTATTGAACAATCTCATTGCTGTTTAACATTGGTGATCTAGTGGGAACCAGTGCTTTCAGCATGACTTGACCATTTTGATAAAGGAAATAATGACCATGAATAAGTAAAATCACAAGCAATCTTTGAAAAAAAAATTATTTTCTTGTAAAGCAAGTTCAAACTCGAGTCACATTATTAGGTTCACTTTCAGGCTAATACCTTAAGAAAGTTATGAAGCCCCTCATCCCTCCAACTATGGGTTACATAAAACCACTACTGTTCTTCTACAAGGATGGCTTTGTCATCATATTACCCATGAAAGTTAATATGCCATTAAAGAAACCAAACCAAACCAATCCAATCCAATATGTTTAACTGTCTTGGGATATTTTATGCCTAAGCATTCGTTGTTCATCTATATTTACATTTTTTGCGTAATTGTTTTGTATGAGTTTTTTTATACACAGTCCTATTGAATATAAATAATTTTAAATAGATCTATTTGACGCATAGATTAGACCCTAACTGCCACTCTGGGTCAGAATAGAACATTTTGAAGTTATCAATAATAATCCTTAGTAAATATATTATTTCTGATAACTATGCTTAATACAAATAATTTACAGTTATACAAGGTGTGTTATAAAAGTATCGAGATTGAAGCTGTATTTACCAAGATAGAAATGAACAATGAATGGAACGTTATTTTTTCAAAATACAAGGTGTGTCAAAAAGTACAAAAATCTCAATACTTTTTTGACACACCTTGTATGTCATCAAGTATTCTTATTGAATAGAAATAATTTTTCAACAGATTTATTTGAGCCATAGATGGATCCTAACAGGTACTACCTCTTTGGGTTATAGTGGACTTGGGAATAAAAGGGTACTCCATACTCCCCAGATCTTCAGAATTGGAATCTCACCATTAGATATACTTTAGTTTCATAGACAACTAACAATTATACATCTTCAATTAACTATTACCATCTAATACTAATGATTTAGAAGCCTTTATGACTTGGAGTAATTATTCTTATTTAATACAAATAATTTGTCCACAATTATGTGGTTTTAAGTATTGTTATCTAATTCTAATAATTGGCAAACAAATGTACTTCATATTCGTTTTAAACAAGTAGACACTTTATATTTAGTTACAATATCAATAATTTGATTATATTTTGATAAATTCAAAAGAATTGTCTTTGTTTTAAAAATATCTGGTTTTAAAATGTATGGATACCTCAATGTTTTTTAATATCAGGGTGCATTCAATGTACTAAGATCCAAATATCTTCATTGTAGACTTTATATCTTTCTGGCATGGTTAAGTCATTGGGGTGGCCTAAAGTCCATATCAGCCAATCAGCGAGGGAGTCTATCCACTTTTCACTAGCGCTAGACCAAGGAGATTGTTTTTGTGTTTGAGGTGAAGCGCCACACCTGTCGCTGCCGCTGTTTTAGCTGGTTGATTAGTTGTAATTGTAATATTTTGTCTTGTCATGGTCATCAAGCCTGGTTTATGCTTCCCCTCTCACTTTCCCCCTTACCCTGAATAAGGTACCCTGTAACCTGGTCATTCCCACTGGTAAAAATGGTTCCCTTAAAAGAAATAGTTCTTGGGTTTTAAAAAAACCCAAAATATGTGTAAATGCATTTTTTGTGATTGGTGAAGCATTTGTTTTCCTTTGTGTGGCTGTAAATAAGTAAATCACTACTGTTGTGCAGTGAGAGCAAAAGGTTTTAGTAAAAAATGAAAGTTTGTAGGGTGTTGGACTGTGAGTAGTAATTTTAGTAAACAGTCAGGTTAAGGGATTCCTGGCAAAAATCTGTCCTTTTCCTGTTTAGGTGACCACTTGAGCAGGTCACAACACTCTTGGGCTCCCTGTGAGCAAAATTTTGGCGGTTATATTTGGAACCGCATTCTTAGTACAAATTTGTTTCGTTTATGTCCAAGTCCCTACGTGCCAACAAAGTTTTCACGGCATGCGCCGTATGAAAAATAAAGAATTTTTTTGAACTACAGTGTGGTCTGTACGTCCTTTGTGTGCACGGTGCTGCACAACCTCTTTAAAAAATAGTTCGGGAAGGCCAAACTGGTTGTTTTAGCATTTCTGTGGGACTGACATTCACAACACCTACCATCAGCTCCTTACTTTACTGCACAGATCCAGCATGGATTAATAATAATTTGCTAACAACTATATATCCTTAATTAACTATTACTATCTAATACTAATAATTCAGAAGACTTCATTATGATTTTGAGTAATTATTCTTATCTAATATAGATAATTTGTAATTTGCAAGCAATTATATTTAGTTCATCATCATTTTAAACAAGTAAACATATACTTAGTTACTCCATACTTCCCAGGTTTAGAGCTTCAATAACAGATGCAGTTTAGTAACATAACCAGGACACCACATTTTTCTTTTTAATTTTTTGTGGGGATATGGTCTTACCCCTCTGCAGGAGATACAGTCAGCATATTCTAAGCCCTACCAATAGGGCATAGAACTTTACAGAATTGAAAACATCTTAAGGGAGTGTGAGAACCAGGATGAATCAGGGGCAGATGTACTTCTGTGTGCCCCCATTAAGTAGGGCAGATGTGTTTTGAAATTTTGTAAAACAGTCGCCCTTATTTTGATGTTTATAACAGAAGGAAATAAATTCGCAAAAAAATTCTCAAAATTGCAAACAAAAGATATAAATAAAAATGTTACTGCAACAGTGAGACATCTAATGTTTTGTTATTTATATTATCTTTGGATTTTATGAATAGTGATAGTTAAACAAGTGTGACAACTTTTTAAAACTATGAATGAATGAATTTTTTGAATCCCTTTGTTTAATAAATCCTAATTATGCTTTAATCTATATTATAAAAATGAACTGTGTGTGTGTGTGTGTGTGTGTTTTATAGAGTGAAAAACAGTCAACTGATTTTCAGCTTACTTCTGAGTGTGTTCTGAGTAAGAAAGAAAAACATTTAACCAGCCCACCCCCCATCAGAATTTTTTTGAGTTATTAACAAGTCATGCTGATAGCACAAATCCCCTTGACTCCCCCCCTGCCATCCACCCCTATTGGCCATTGCTCTTGCTTTATTCTTCATATTATCTTCCTATTTTATGAATGGTAATATTGAGAAGTGTGATAACTTCTTAAAACAAGGTTTATTTATTTAGATGATACAAGATGTTTGGTTTAGTTTAGTTTATTTGTTTAATGGCATATCAAGCTTTGTAGGTTATTTAATGACACAGCCATCCTTGCATGAGAACAGGGATGGTATTATTTAACCCATAGCTGGGAGATGTATTTTCTTGAAGCACTAGATCATCTGTGTAGTTCGCATCTGTAATAATTTCTCTGGGATATTGCCTGCTTCTTTCATTCTTTTTATAAGAGACAGCTTGGTCACCCCAGCTGTGTTTCAAGGATGTTTGCAAGAATGATCTCAGGTGCTTTGGCATTGCCCCTTCCAGCTGGGAAAATTTGGCTCAAGATTGCCCTCAGTAGTGGCAGGCTCTCCGTAGCAGACTCTTCATGTCTGAAGTCACCCTGGCGCAATACCATGAAGCCCAAGAGGTCCAGAAGAAATCGGTGATAGCCTTCACTTGTGACATCTGTGGTCAAGAATGTTTTTTGAACATCAGACTTCACAGTCACAGGAAGCGCTGTAACTTCAGGGACACAAGACCTATATAATCTTCTGGGATTGCAATGATAAATGAAAGGTCATAATTAATACCAAAATGCAGGTACCAAAATAAACATCATCTGTATCCCCAGATTAATTCATTCATTTTTTCACCAATTTGATTGGCAGACTTTCCACCAAAGAGTTTATGGGGTATAATGGGGTTGGGGTAGGAAAAGGTTTGAGTTTTAAGGTTTAATATAGCTGGATATTCTTGGTGCGTGTTCCTTGGGTCTTCTTTTTACTCCATCTCATTTGGTGGTCGCGCTGAAAAGAAGGAATTTAAAGAACGAAAAACAAAGAGACAAAGGCAGGAGGTAGTTTTATGACTTAGGCTTTATTGACCAGGTCATAGTCAACTGTGGCAAGGGGATATCCCCCTAGCCAAGGAAGTGACTACACTCAGTTAAGACCTGAACTCAAAATGTCCGAGAGATTCTTTTTGGGGATTGGGGGAACAGTCCTTTTTTGTCGGACATGCACAGAGGGTTCTTCCGGTGAAGGCCCCATGGGAGCTTGTTTTTTTTTGTTTGTTTTTATTCTAACTTTATTTTTGTTTTATTTTAATCCCCACAAGTTATCATTATTACATTTTTTTCTCATTCTCATTAAATACCATGGGTGTAGTTTTAATATTTGTCATTTCCCATCTGCTGGTCAAGGTTCATATTGTGAGTATTTTAACCTTTTAGGTTTTATTCCAGCTCTATATGAATTTCAAATGGTTTCAAATGTCAAACACTCTTTTTAATATTTATCAGCAAACATAGGGAGTTAACTCCTGCCTTTTACTTTTGCTGTTCTTATAATAAGAGTATATATATATATATATATATATATATATTATATATATATATATATATATATATGAGGAGTCACAGATTGGGTAAAATCCAACAAAATGTGATTAGAAATTGAAAAATAACAAATAAAACACAAACAACTTTATTCAATTGATATTTCACCTCTGTATGTTAACGAAGCTTTGACAGAATTTATTTGAGAAAAAATCTACAGTGCATTTATATATTGAAAATGTGGATGGAAGGTAAGAAGAGGAGGGGATGGCGGATGCATTGGAAGGTGTGAGGAAAAGAGCGACAAGGAAAGTTCAAATAAATTCTGACAAAGCTTCGTTAACATACTGAGGCAAAATATCAACTGAATGAAGTTGTTTGTGTTTTATCCATTATTCCTCAATTTTTGATCACCCACACCAACCCACCCATATATATATACATACATATATATATATATATATATATATATATATATATATATATATATATATAATAGAGATTATGTGTCTGTCTATAACTAAAATACGGCATAATTCACCTTAGTTAATTTCATCACTTTCTCCAAGATTCCATTCCATTTTTAATTATTAATACTGTTGACATTAACCATATCTAATAACAATTGAATTTATACATACCATCAAATAGCGGTTGCAAAGGCTATTTAGCATATTAGTCTTTAAAAGATTAATTTTAACAAATATTTGTTTAGTATTATTAACAAGGAAAGTTAAAATAAATTCTGACAAAGCTTCGTTAACATACTGAGGCAAAAATATCAACTGAATGAAGTTGTTTGTGTTTTATCCATTATTCCTCAATTTTTGATCACCCACCCACACACACACACCATATATATATATATATATATATATATATATATATATATATATATATATATATAAATAATAGAGATTATCCTATTGATAAATATCAAAAGAAATTTATTAACAAAGAGAAATAAATATAGTTTTATTATTTACTGTCTTATTATCATCATCATCAGGTTGTGCTAGTAGCATGGATATCCATGACAATCTCTCACCAACCGTCCCTATCATTCATTGCCAACGGTAGAGCATCTGCACAGATTAGGCCAATATATGTATTTGCTTGTTGACCTGCACTGGCACGTCCGTGTGCTGGCTTCTACAGGATAACGTCACTTATGAGTTCATCCTTGCTTCTCCAGCTGTGTTCAGAATGTCTTGTTTATCTCACTCGTATGGTTTGTGTGATAGGGGGCAAGTGGCCATACAGCTGATTTCTTGTAGGGTGCTGTTTCAATGATTTGTTTAAGATCGTGCACAGCATTCTTGTGCAACTCCCATAAAAAAAATACTGTCTAACTTAGTTAAATGAAAGTAACGAAAGTCAGGAACAGCTATTCTATTTACTCCTACCTCGAAGTTCAACATAATAGTTTAATTTTAAATAATATCATACTGGCAAACTGAGCCTAAAATGCGTTTTTGACAAAATGACTTTAGCCCCCCTACAGAAAATAATTTACCAAAAATCAGGGAATTATTGGATTTTAATGAAATTTTCAGTGTTTATTTATCAATGAACGATCTTTATAATGCATTATTTATTTTATTTCAAAACTTTCTAGTTTTTTTCAGGTCACTTAATTTTGACCCCCTTATGTTGGGGGCGTAAAATGTTTTGCGAGTTGGTCATTTTCGATGCTAATCACAGTATCAATAAAGAGATAAAAGACTGAAGTTATGAATAGAAATAAAAAAATTTTTTACGGTTGTCGTTTTATGAGAAAATAAGTACCGAAAATCGAAAAATAAAATGTAAAAAAATAATAAATAATTCATTTTTTGGAGATTTCTTTTTTACTCATTTTGATAATTATTTAATTGGCTATTATTTTATAAAAGAAAAAAATTATACATCGATGTTTTTTTCTGCTTAAAAAGGGGAGGGGGTACATTTTCAATAGAGTTTTTCTTCAAAACTTATTACTTTATGGATCTAAAATAAGGTTTGCATTAAATAGATCTTTATTTCTAGAATCTAAAAATATAACATTTTAAACTTAACATCAGGCTTTTCATATTTTAAATGAATTTTATATATTGATTTTTCATAGCAAAAATACTAAATTAAAGTTTTGAAATAAAATAACTGATGCATTATAAAATTCATTAATTGTTAAATCAATACTGAAAATTTCATTAAAATCGGATAATTACCTGATTTTTGGTAATTTTTTTTGCAATCGCGAATGTTACAGTAAAATTGTAAACAAGCACTTAAAACCATCGAAAAAGAGGCTGAATGGCGGATCCCGTCGAAATTGACTAAAACAAATGGTTTTAAATCTTTTAAAAATAAACTGCATATGTAATGATATTTTTCTCTTTTAATGATGGTTATTATGTATCTACTTATCGATTTAGATAAAGTTTGACCTTAAATAATGGATTTAATTATTTTTAATTCGCTTTTAAAATTCCTAGCAGACGACAAAAGTGCATAAAAAGCTTCTTTTTTTTTATTTTATCGTTATTATTATTATTTATTTTTATTTTATTTTATTTTTTTGCTTTGCCCAATATTTTTTTTTTTTTCATTTAGATAATTAAGACATTAAAAAAATAGAGAAAGAAGTAAACTTTAATTATTTTTTTAAAATTATCATCCTACTGTTGTTTTTGAATATTTAAAAAAAATCAATTAATGAAAATTTATTTATTTTCATTTATTCGATGATTCATTAAAATTGATTAATTAAAAAGATATCTACTATAAAGACGTTTTTTCAATTTCTTTTTTTTTTTTTTTTTTTTTTACATATTGAAATTTGAATAAAAGCAGACGACCACTTGAAGAAAAGGCGTTCCAAGAGTTGAGAAGCAAATAATTTTCTCCGAAAGTGAATAACAAAGAAAGTTTCCTTGGGTTGGGGAAAAAAGGGAAAAAAAAGACTAATATTATTGGCAGAGAGATATTTTTCCGAAAAAAAAATGTAAGTTTAATTTTTTAAATTCATATTGTTGATTTTATTCAACAAAGGTGTTCTTGTCTCTTTCTTTTTCTTTCTTTTTTTGGATAATTTCTTCTGTACAGTATACAGACTGCTTCTTTTTTCATTGAGACATGAAATTTAGGATTTTCTTTTTACTTTGGACACAAGTAAACAAAACAGTAAATACTGACACTTTTACTGTGATTTTTAAAAATTGTATTTATTTATTTGTTCAATTTTACGGGTAAGTTTCCTTGTTCAAAATAAAATTTGAACAAAAGCAGACAACTTGGAAAAAGAAAAGGCGTTCCAAGAGTTGAGAAGCAAATAATTTTCTCCGGAAGTGAATAGCAAAGAAAGTTTCCTTGAATTGGGGAAAAAAAGAAGAAAAAAAGATTAATATTGTTGGCAGAGAGAGATATTTTTCCGAAAAAAATCGTAAGTTTAATTTTTGTTTTTTTAAATTTTGATTTTATGCAACAAAAAAAAAAGAAAAAAAAAGGGTGGTCTTGTTGTATATCGTTATTGGCTTTGTGTATGTCTTCTTTTTTTTTCTTGAAATTATAGTTTCCAGTAGTGATGGACAAAACGAGGACTTTCAAAATGACCGCTTAATTGTTAAAAATATTTTAAAACGTCAATAAAAAATGGAAAATTATCTTTTTAATGTTTTATTTTACGTTTAAATGAACAATTCCAAGTTTATGTGTTATAAAAAAGAAAAAACAAATTTTTCTTACATAAAACCTAAATTTTTGCATTTTAAAGTAAATTGCCGTAAATTCCCACTCTTTAAAAAAATCTGCTTTTAATGCAAAGATTTGATACCTGTAGCTCGTACCTGTAATGTATTTAGTTTTGTTAGTCTTTCTAATTTTAATATGATATTTTATTACAATAAAACGTAAATACTTGTGCCTAGAGGGCTCATATTTTTTACAAAGACACACAATTATAATACATTAAGAATAAGACAGAAATATTTTTTCTGCTTCCTCATTTAGTTAAATAGTTATATTAGATTTAGGGGTCAGTCTGAAAACAGAACATTTTTCAACTGTCCAATTTGTAGTTAAAATAAATCTTAATTAAAAAAATAATTATGCTGTGTATTTATTTATTTAAATGCTGACTTAGTAAATCGATTAAAATAAACTGATAAAAAATCTATCAATTAAAAAAATAACAGGCTAAAAACTTTCATTTCTTACATAGAAGTTTATTTTATTTTATTTTATTCATTTATTATTATTATTATTATTTGCGGTATTTTACTTTGATGATTAATTTCTTATAAAATTTATCCGGTTGATAAACGATTAAAATAATGAATGATAAACCAAACATTAATGTATGAGTTCCAGTTATTGTCTCATTTTTTTTCTTTTCTTTTTTCTATTTTCTTAACATTTATTGATATAATTCAAATTTTGAATTTTTAGTACTAAATTCATTTTTAATTTTCAGGGGTAAGTTTCCTTTTTCAAAATAAAACCATATTAATTTAAGTAAGTGAGCATTTAATAAATAGAATATTTTAGCCTTATATTTTCCGAAAACTCTGCTATTATTCTTTTAATTTGTGACTTTCTCTCATTCAGGTAATTTATCTTCTTTTTCTTTCTTTTTGTTATTCTAAATGTGGATTTGGCACCAAAAAATGAAATCAGTAGGTCTAAGTGTCGGAAAAGAACGTCGAGAGTAAATTTGAATAAAAGCAGACGATAATTTTGCAAATGGCGCCTAAAAGAGAAAACAATTACATTAGCAAAAGGTTTACCAAATTTTTCTTGATCTACTCTTATCTTAAAATAGAAGGAAAAACGAAGAGGAAGAGGGGAAGGAGGTCTCTAAGTATTTTTTTTTTTTTTTTTTTTTTTTTTTTTTTTACTAACAAGGAGAGAACTTTTTTGGTTTGAATTCATAGATTTCCTTCTCCTGGACCGGTTGCTATACCAATGTTAAAGAGCTCAGTCTGTCCTACTATTTACCAATAGCTGGAGGGAGAATAGTTGGATTCGTACTTTTCCCAAGAGTATTAGCACTATGTCAAATGCAAAACAGCCGTGTCCATTTCCTACGACGTTAATCTTACACCATGTGCCAACGTTTCTCCGAAAGGGAATACAAAAAAAAAATCCTTGAAGCTGGTAAAAAGAAAAGACTTATTCTTATAGTAAGACATTTTTTTCCGAGAAAAATTGTAAGTTTGGATTTTTGTCAATTCTAATATTATGTCTATTTCGGCTTGGTGGGAAGTCCATCTCATTGTATTTTATCATGTATATCTTTTTTTTTGGGGGGGGGGGGTAGATATTTTCTTTAGTATACATTACATACACTACTGCTCAATTTCACTTTTTTTTCTTGTTTTTTTTATTTTTTAATTTCTTAACTGAACCATGAAATTTAGAATTTTTTTTAATTTGGATACAAGTAAACATTGACACTTTTTCAATTTTTTATTTTTTTTATTTAAAAGATAAAGGAATTTGCATTAAAAGCAAATTTTAACGGATATTTGGTACCTGTGTGTAACTTATTTAGTTTCGTTAGTTTTTATGATTTAAAAATATATTTTATAACATTAGAACATAAATACTTGCACCCGGACAGCACATATGTTTACTAATAGTGAGTGCCACCTCTTCAGAAAAGAAGGCCATTTCTAGAAGGAACACGACTGTAAGCACGCAAATGGCTGAGAAGTCTAGCTTTACTTTTGCACGTCCTGCCGCATAAATGACACGTGAGACCCCTGGCTTAACTCGTGCCACCGTGGAACTGCATATATGACCGAGAAGACTAGACATCTGAGGTCTATCCATGTGTGGTTCTTATTTTAAGCAAGTTTGGTATAGTATTTCTGTTCATCTATAACTGCTGTCAAGCCTTCTGCAACTTTAAGTTTTTCTCATTAAAAAAAAAAGGCACATCACATGAGACAAGTTGCATAAACAGTTTACGTCAGCTAAGAGTTAGATCGCATAATAAATCTGACCGAGTACTAAAAACATTGTTTTTACAGTTGGTACCAAAAAAAAACAAGAACGTTTATGACAGGAATCAGAACTTCAGGAAAGACATTTTAGAATGTCTAATGGTTCATAAAACAGTGTTTCCTTGTTTCTTTCAGATACTTGACTGTTTCATAAAATAAGCTGCTTGTAAAAACTAATAGTAATACTAACCTGTTAACATAAATCAAAGTGGATTTGAATCACAAAGGAGAATTCTTGTAGAAGTTTTTTCCAATAGCATATAAAACATTAGATAGAAAATCAGTACTTGTATGAAAAAGAAAAAAAACTATTGTTGGTATCAGCCAACTGTGAAGGAGTCTATCTCCTTTTCACTAGCACTAGACCAGGGAGATTTTTTTGCTGAGGTGTAGTACCACACCTACCATGAGCACCAGATGCTTTACCATACAGATCAGATTACCCAAGTTGTCTTACTTATGTGTTGAGTTGGTGGGACCGGTATTAAACCTGGAACCTTGAGATCCCTAGACAGATGCTCAACTGACTGAGTTGAACCGAAAAAAAAAAATAAAATAAATAAACAAGATGATGCCATCTTTTCATTAAATGGAAAACTCTGAAATTAGTAGACCAGTTCACATAGCTCATCTACTGAAAGCGATGCCAACATTCGCATAGGAAAGGAATGAACTGTTATTACAGGTTAACAACCACATGCAATCTAACTTCTTTGATAAAATAAAATGGGGATTTTTCAAGCTTTAGCTGTGTCAGTACTATTGTAGGGTTGTCCCATTTGACTTTAATGAACGCTTGGAGAAAAAGCTAAATGGAAACGACACAAGGATGCTGCATATTGTTTTTGAACAAATCCTGGAAGCGGCACCCTACAAATAAAGCTGTATGGCCACTTACATTCATCATACAACCATTCAAGAAAGATGAGCAAGTCATGCTGGGCACTTCTGGAAACGAGAAAAAACTCATAAGTAATATTCTCCTATGCACTCCTATACACAGAACACAAGTGTTGACTGACTAGCAAAAACTTTCATTCACCAGCTCTGTATGAACACTGGATGCTGTCTAGAGACTGGCCAAGTGTGATGGCTGATCAGGACAGATGGTGAGAGAGAGTCAAGGGAATCAGTGCTATCAGCATGCTTTGATGATGATGATGATGATGATGAAATTGGTGTCTGTTCAGGAATGTATACAACAAATTATGACATCACATACAGTTGTGTACGATATGGAAACATATTTTTGGACTTGAATCAAACAAAGAACAGAGTCATTATAAAACAAATTAAAAATAGCCTTTTCTTTAAGTATACGAGTATAATGTATTATATTATATTACAGTATTTCTTTTCTCCATTTTTAGGGTTAGGGTTGGAGTTAGGTCAGGGTTTATTGATCAAACTTAAAACTAGAGCAGTGTTCCATATCATACACACTGCTATTTCATGTCATTCTTTTTTGTATGTATTTACTGACCTCTCTGGGAGAGAATCTGAATAGCATAATGGCTAACATGCTGGACTGTGACATTATAGTGAGTGAGTTGAACTCCAATCATGCTATTACATTCACTTTCAGACTAATACACTTGGGAAAGGTATGAACTCCCTCCACCCCCACCCCACCCCAGATATTGGTTAAATATCAACACTACTCTTCTTCTTCCTCTTTTACAGTTGGCACCAAAAATAAGAATGTTTATGTTCTACTCTACTGTCTTCTACAAGGATCACATTTAGTATTAAATAACCATGGAGGTTGATATGCCATTAAACAAAGACACCAATCAACCCTCTGCCACAGGCAAGATGAAACACAAGGTCAGATT
>CM042145.1:57634995-57703029 GCA_023376005.1 Doryteuthis pealeii | reverse complement strand
TTCTTTCAAAACTTTTTAATTCTCAAAGTTTACTATGATAAATAAACATTTAAAAGCTACATTTCTGGTATATATATCATTAACATAGCAGGAAATAATTTTGAATAATGAATCAAATTTCATACCAGATTAGAGTTTATATTCATTTTTCTTTTTTCATTTTTCCTGTCCTTATATTTATTTCTTTTTATTTATCTTCATCTTTATTTTCTTTTTCTGATCTTGACTTAAAATCTTTTTCTTCATTGTTTTTAAAAAATTTTAATCCTTTTTTCCCACTTTGATATTATCCCTATAATATAATTCTTGTTATTTTGTGCCATGTTATTCTCTACATGAATTGGTCTCTACATGAATTCAGATAAAATAGAGTTGATTTGTTTTTACTCAATATGTGCCTTTCCTTATTACATGGCAAGCCTGTGAAATTAGTAAACCAGTTCAATATACCTTGTAGTAATATCTCATTTACTGAAACATATGTCAACATATCCTTGGTAAGCCTGAACTGCTATTAACACATTAATGGTCATATGGAAATCAGATCTCTATAAAATAAAACAGGAATTTCTTTTCAAGCTGTAGCTGTGTCAGTACTATTTATGGTTGAATTTCTTGGACTCTAACAAAACACTTGGAGAAAAAGCTAACTTGGAACTACACAAGGATGCTGTATGCTGTTTTGAAAAAAATCCTAGAAGCAGCATCCTAAAGAAACAGCAAACTGTATGGCCGTTAATCTCCATTTTGCAAACTATCCAAAAAAGATGAGCAAGGCATACTGGCATTACTGGAGAAGTAAAAACTAACTCATAAGCAACATTCTCTTATGGACTACAGCAATGGACACACCAGTGTTGGCCAACCAGCTTATTAAATCTTATATCATCATCTCTGTGTAGACACTAGATACCATCTAGAAGGACTTACCAAGCGTGATTGCACCCTAATGCACCCCAGATATGGGTTAAATAGCAGACATCATAGTGAGTGAGTTCAAACTCCAATTATGCCATTATTTCACCTTCCGACAAATACCTTTGGAAAGTGTAAATCCCCTCATCACCCCCTAGCTATGGGTTTCAGTGTGCCACACTGTTCTTCTACAAGGATGGCTTTGGCATTAAATAAGCTACAAAGGTTGATTGCATTTAAACAAAGAAACCAAAAACCTTTTCTCCTTTTTCTCTTCTTTTTTCCATCTTTCTTTTCTTCTTCCTTGATTTTATCTCCTTTTTCCACTTTAGGGGAGTCCCTGTGGCATGCGACATCATAATAAGCAAGTGTGAACTCCAGTCACACTATTATGTTCAATTTTGAACTAATACTCTTGGAAAAGGTATGAGCCCCCTCATGGGTTAAATAACTGCACTACTGTTCTTATACAAGGATGACTTTGGCATTAAATAACCCATAAAGTTCAATATGCCAATAAACAAAGTATCCAAGACTAATTAGATTTTTATCATATATGTGCTAGAAGGTAGTGGCTGAGGGTCTTCATGTCCTGGGAATGACGTTAAACTCTATCTGATGAATGACGTTAAACTCTATCAGTTCTGGAGGTTTGGGGAATTCAGAGCACCCCTTCATCACCATTTCTCCCTGGTTCACACTGACCCAGAGTGGTAGTACCTGTTAGGGTCCCATCTATGGGTTAAATAGAAAAATGTGTTTATAAAAAAAAAGTGAGTATCCATTAAGAATTAATTCATTTCAAAACTTTGTTGGCATTAAATGACCCACTGAGGTTGATATGTCGTAAAACAAAACAAATAAAACCAAAACTAATTAGACAGATTATATCTGACACAATTACACTGTGTTTTTACTTGGTGTCTCAAAAATTAAAAGAAAGTTTTTAAATTTAATTAATTATTTTTTAAAATTTTCTTTTAATTATGATGCTATTAAATTCTTCTATGTACCAAGAAATGTAAATATATATACTGAGACTTATTTTATTTCAGGGACCTCCTGCAGCGCAAATGCATATATAGTTACATAGATGTGACGCACTTAATCTATAAATGTGTACACAGAAAATTAGAAGAAAACAAATCATGAGAAGATATTTCTTAATCTAAAAACAACTCAAGGCCATGAGACCACATCAAACCAGTTTTACTTTTCAGAGCTTGTTACTTCAACCCAAAAGCTGGAAAGGAAGTTGTATAAAAAATATAAACATGTGCATGTGTATGTGTGTGGAGGTGCTTCAGTCCAAAGCTGTGTCCAAAAATGAACATATAATTACTCTCCACTTATTTTCCAAAATTAAAATTTCCTCTGATTTATATGCAAATGTAACAAAATTATGGGATAGAGGTAATACTAAGTATAAAATAATATTAAACTTTTCTCTAAACTTTTCCTTAATGACCACTTCTCTATTGTTAATGAATATGCAATTATTCTCTACTCATTTTTCAAAATTAATATTTCCTCTGATTTATATGCAAACTAGATGTGGCTACCCAGCATTGCCTTGGTAGAGGGGGATGGATGAAGAAAAATCTGGTTAGAGTGAATGTATATATATATATTTACTTTGTGGATAATTGTTTTATTTTTGTAGTTTTCTCCAGACATACATACATACATACACAACAACTGCCCTTTATATATGTACTAGAAGTGACTACCTGGCATTGCCTGGGTAGAGAGGGTATAATAAAAAGTTCATTGATTGTTTTGGTCTAACATAACTGATTTATGTTTGAATCACAAATGCAACCAATGACTTTCCCTTCTCTTACTATTCAAATACTAATTTTCAAATATCATCCCTGATATAGATAAAATCTTCATTATTTTTGCACTAAAAGCAAGCTCTAGTGATAGTGAATGTGTGTATATATCTACTTTGTTGTTGATTGTTTTATTTTTGTAGTTTCCACTGGACATACATACATACATACACACAACTGCCCTTTATATATGTATAGATGTAATAACTATTATGGGATAGAGGTAATACTAAGTGTCGATAATATTAAAGTTTTCTCAAAACTTTTCTTTAATGACCACTTCTCTATTGTTAATGAACATACAATTATTTTCTACTCATTTTTCAAAATTAATTTTCCTCCAATTTGTATCCAAAAATGACCTTGTACAGCATCCTGCTTGTAGTAGAGGGGTAGTGTAGATACATATACACTTTTTAGAATTTGAAACCTACTACCACTCATGATATTGCATACTGCTCAAATAATTTTACATATAAGCCTATTGATGATTGGTTGTTTTGTTTTATCACATGTAAACACTTTCTGGTCATTTAATGCTGAATCAAGTCATTTTGATTAACAAAGTATTCAGGTTGCTTATAATACCTGCTATTGCTTAAATGGTTACCCAATTAAGTATTGAACAGGGTCATCACAGCTTAACTTTGGTGATCTAGCTGGAACTGGTACTTTCAGTGTGAATTGACTGTAATAGACCTATTGAATAAATATATGAATGAAATATCCGACAGAAATAAGACATGAATGTTTATATATTATTATGATATTTCACTCTTTATGAATTTCATCTGATAATGATTTAGAAAAAAAACATTTTCAGTTTTGGGAAAAATATTAGGGAATGTTACAACTGTCTATGAGGTTGTCATGGCAACAGGAATGCTGATCCTTATGAAACTTTAAAGAGTGGGAAATGAAAAGCATTTTGATTTGTTGTTATTGTTGGCACCTTTATGTCCCCTAAGGACGATGGTGTAATGTCAAAAACATATATATATATAAATAGATTTAAACAAAAAAAATTATGTTTAATGGCATATCAACTCCTTGTAGATTATGTAATGCCAAAATTTGATTTATTTTTAAATGTTTGATTACAATTAGAACTATATTTTTAATGTTCTCAGTCGGTAGGGCGTTCGGCTAGAAACCACAAGGTTCCTAGTTCGATACCGGTCCTTGCCAACTCAGCGTATGAGTAGCACAGGGATCTGTGCGGTAAAGTAAGGAGCTGATGGTAGGTGTGGCGCTCCACCTCAGATGCTAAAACAATCTCCTTGGTCTAGTGCTATTGAAAAGGGGATAGACTCCCTCGCTGACTGGCTGATACCGACTTTAGGCCGCCCCGACGACTTTACTTTTACTTTTATTTGTCTATATGGATTTTTGCACAGTTATATGATATCTAGTATTCCTATCTAATACAGATAATTTGCACACAGTTTTGTGGTTTCAAATATTCCTATCTAATACAAATAATTTACACACAATTGTATGATTTCAAGTATTTCTATCTAATACAAATAATTTTACACACAGTTGTGTGGTTTCAAGTATTCCTATCTAATACAAATAATTTTACACACGGTTGTATGGTTTCAAGTATTTCTATCTAATACAAATAATTTTACACACAGTTGAATGGTTTCATGTACTTCTATCTAATACTGATAATTTATACACAATTATATGGTTTTAAGTAATTATTTCGTCATAATTATTATTATATCATCTTATTCTTATGAAGTTGATATAGTACTATGAAAATTTTCCCAAGAGTTTTGCATGGAAATGTATTTTTAATTTAAGTAAGTAACTCTTAATATCTACTAATTTAAATATTTTAGTCCTTACTAAGCAATAATGTTATATAATTATTTTACACCTCCTGCTTGAAAGACTACATATAAAGTTAATTAGTAATATCTAATTAAATGTTAATTATTTTAGTCTGGCAATAATAATTTTTTTTAAGTCTTGAAAATTAAATTCTATACAATTATGTTGTAGCATTCTGTTTTCCAACTAATAATTGAACGGTTATGAATAGTAATTGTTGATATAAAAATTAATCCACATAACAGAAAAGAGATTTATTTATTATATATTTTTTATACAATCTTAGGGAAAAAAAAAAATGTTTGAATTGATAAATCTCTTAAACATCATTATCTTGAATTAAAAGCATTTCTCTTTAAAACTCCCAGAACAATATCAACATCATAATATAATGTTAATATTGGATGTATACCTTTCCCAAGCCTATTAGTGCTATATGAAAGGCAAACAAGATTTTTACAGGATTTGAACTCTGTTTGCCATGTCCATTTCCTATGACAGTAACCATTAAACCATGAAATAATACAATTTTTAAAAAATCCAAATCATATATAAAAGCAATCTTTCTTTGAATTTGGCTTGCTGATATTCAGGGAAACGACTCTTCCATGAAGTGATTATTTCTGTGTAATAATGTTCCGTGAAGTCAATTTTCTAGCAAGCGACATTCGGTATTATAATTGCCTCCCTCTAAATATATATATATGCACATCTATACACATGAAAAAAAACATTGTTTATTTTGTCAGATTGGTTAAATAACTACAGTAATTATGCACAAAAATTGAATTACTTTGAATTATTGAATTTTCATCGAATCTCCAAGTAAAGAGTCAAAGATAATTCAAGAGTTTTGTTTGAAAAAGGAATCATAATAGAAAACAGATGAAAAAAAATCAAGAAAGGAATTTATTAATATCCCTTTATTTACAACAATCATCTCTGGTTAACCTGTTTTAATTGCACAAAATAATTATACAACTATTTTTTTTATTTTTCACATCAGAGAATTAATAATCATATAAACAAAAAACAATGACTGAATATTAACAAATTTAGGTTAGTTGATTTAATGGCTTGTTGAGTTATTTTATAATGAATCAGTCCAACTATTACGGTCTCCAATTATACCAAGTTGAGTCAAAAGTTTTTTTTGCATTTCACAATACAGTGGTACCTTAACTTGCGAGTGCCCCAATTTGCAAGTTTTCCAAGTTATGAGCTCTCACACAGTTGTTTTTTTTTGTTTTTTTGCTTTGTGTTGAGGGCTATAATTTGGTACAAGTGAGCTTCACCAAAGAAAAATATTGTTTATGAAAAAATAAACATTTCCAAATTATGAGCTGTCACTCTATTGATTTTTTGCTGTGTTGAGAGCTAAAATTTAAGCTATGAATGAGCTTCAGATACACTTATGTTAATAAGTTCACTAAAAACATTTAAGTTTCCAAATTTATTGTAGTGAGATAGCCAATGGTGTGTTATCTCATTTACATATGTGTATTACTGCAGGACATATATAGACACTTTAGGGGACTAAAAGGTTAGCTACGAGAAGCCGAACCCAGTGCTAAGACTAAGCACGAATAAATACTATTGTAACAAGGAACACAAAACCACACCTCACAACATATGGCGTCGTCGATAGGCATACTTGCAAGTTTAGAGCAGCCTGATTATGTTGAGATGTGGATAAAATGTTTTTCAGCCTTTGCAAGAAGCAAAAAATTACAAGACAAAAAAGAACATTGGAGGACAAAATGAGATTACAGACTTATTTTAGCGTCCGCTGGATGTGAAGCAAACATGAAAGTAGCCGTTATGGGCGTATCCAAAAGATTTGGAGGATCTCACCTTTGAAGAAATTGCACACATCATAAAGAACAATGTAAGACCTAAGAAAAAACTGGTTATTGCTGAGAGGACTAAATTCCTTTCTACGAAGCAAAATCCCAACGAACCAGCAAGGAATTACATTCAGAGACTAAAAAAGGCCGCGAGATTCTGTGAATTTCAACAGCTTGGAACAGGAGATTTTACCATCGAAGAAGAATTAATCCAGTTACGGTTCATAGAAGGAATGCACGACAGGAATCAAAAAGACAAAATTTTAGAACGTCTACAGTCAAATAACATGACATTAGAAACATGCGTGGAATTTGTACAGCAACTGGAAATGATATCCGAATTCAAGGAAGATACTCAAAACAACACAATGGTGTTTCAAATAGAAGAAAATGCAGCAAATAACACTGACGTGTTACAAGTAAAAACAAGGCTAAAGAATTGTAAGTACTGCAATTTTCAACATAATATTGACAAAAGAACAAATTGTCCTGCTTATGGACAAACCTGTTATGTTTGCAAAAAACAGAATCATTTTAGTACGGTATGCAGAGTCAAGTCGAAATGGACAAATTCGATAGAAGACGTGTACCAAGTACAGGTGAACAAAAAACAGAAGTTGACAGTAAAATTAAATGAAATACCATTTGAGATGCAAGTCGATACAGGTAGTGACGTGACTATTATTCCAAAGAACTTTTGGCAACATATGGGCAAACCCAAGTTAAAGAGAAGTCACTTGAAATTAAGACAATTTGATGGCTCGTACATCACTGCATTGGGACAATTCGACGCTACGTTTGAGGCTAATAGAAGATTCGAAGTGGTCCCTATAACTGTAGTGGATTGTTTAAAAAATCATGGACTAATAGGCACAGATATTATAAACATAGATACAGACAATTTAATCGACTGCATAGAAAGTAAAAAGCAAAAAATAGGAATCTTGAGAGGTTATAAAGCCACAATACGAGTGAAAGAAAATAGCCCCCCTCATATTACGAATCGCGTAGGATACCTATACATTTGCGACCTTTAGTAAAAAAGAAATTGGAAGATATGGTAGCAGAAGGAGTGTTAAAACCAGTATCGGTCGGTGGTAGTAACTGGGCCTCCCCAATTGTAGTTTTACGAAAAAAAAAGATGGGGATTTAAGAATATGTGGTGATTATAAGATTGGTGTGAATCATAAAATCTGTTCAGATTCGTATCCTATTCCTGAGCTTGAAACTGTGTTGCATACATTAACAGGCACTAAATATTTTACGAAAATTGATTTAAAGGCAGCTTACAATCAAATACAAATTGACGATAAAATTTCAAGAGATAACCACTATTAACACACCCCTGGGATTGATGAGATGGACGAAAATGCCATACGGAATAAAGACAGCGTCGGCCATATTTCAACGAGCAATCGAAAAATGTCTAAAAGGAGTAGTAGAAAATATGATAATTTATCAGGACGATATTTTAATAGGGGCCACCAGTATAAATGAATTGCAACAAAAAACACAGCGAGTTATGAAACAAATTAAAAGAAGCCGGAATGAGTGTAAACTACGATAAATGCAAATTTAATTGCGAGAAGATAAATTATTTGGGCTTTCAAATATCCAAAGAAGGCATTTCGCCTGACCCAAATTTATTAATTAAAAATATCGCGGTGGCATCCCCAGCCAACAAAAAGAATTAGAATCGTTTTTAGGATTGGCTAATTTTTATAGCAGATATGTGCCGAAATATTCCGATTTAACTGAAGCATTTGCAGAATTACGAAGAAAGAATAGTGAGTTTGTGTGGACACAAAAACAAGAAACGGCTTTTAACAAAATAAAAAAAGTACTTATGGAAAAACCCGTATTTAAAGTTTTTGATCCCAGAAAAGAAATAACCTTAACTACGGATGCCAGTGAATATGCTGTGTCTGCTATATTGTCACAGGACGATCATCCGATTATGTACCTGTCACGAAAGCTAACCAAGGCAGAATTAAACTATTCAAATATAGAGAAGGAAGCTTTGGCCATAGTATGGAGCACACAGCGCGCCCGACAATTTCTATTGGGTCGAAAATTTTTACTAAAATCTGACCATCGACCCTTAGAATTCATTTTTAATCCAAGGAGAATTACCCAAGGTCACATCCGCCAGGTTAATGAGATGGGCCATACTGCTGATGGCCTTTGATTTCGATATCATGTACGTCAAAGGGAAACACTATTCCGCATGTCGACGCGTTATCCAGATTAGCATTTAACAAAGAAGACGACCTTTACTTTATTTGTCTAATATGGAAATTTGACACAGTTATAGGTGATATTCTAGTATTTCCTAATCTAATGACAGATAATTATGCACACAGTTTTGTGGTTTCTAAATATTCCTATTCTAATACAAAGTAATTTACATCACAGAATTATAGACTGATTTCAAGTATTCTATCTAATACAAATAATTTTACACACAGTTGGGTGTGTTTCAGAATATTGCCTATCTAATACAAATAATTTAACACCACGCGGTTGTATGGTTTCAAGTATTCCTTATGACAATACAAATATTTACACACAGTTGAATGGTTTCATGTACGCTGATCTAATACTGATAATTTATACACAATTATATAATGTGTTAAGAATATTTCTCATATTGATTATCCTTATTCTTATAGTAATCATTTATGAACGTATGTCTATGAAAATTTTCCCAAGAAGTTTTGCGATCGAAATGTATTCTTAATTTTAAGTAAGTAACTCTTATATATCTACTAATTTTAAATATTTATTCCCCTTACTAAGCAATAATGTTATATAATTAATTTACAACCTCCCCTGAAAGACTTACAAATAAAGTTAATTAGTAATTATCTAATTAAGAATGTTAATTTTATTTAGTCCTGGCCAATAATAGATTTTTTTTAAGTACTTAAGAATTAATCTACAAATTATGTTGTAGCATTCTGTTTTCCACAATAATTGAAGACCGTATTGATAGTAGTTGTTGATCATAAAAATTAATCACCGCATTAACAGAAAAAGGATTTATTTTATATACTTTTTTTTATACAAATCTTAGGGAAAAAAAAAAATGTTTGAATGATTAAATCTCTATAAACATCATTATCTTTGAATTAAAAGCAATTTCCTCTTTAAAAAACCACAGACAATATCAAACATCATATATAATGAATATTGATTATAACCTTCCCAAGCCTATTATGCTATATGAAAGGCAACAGATATTTACAGGAATTGAACTCTGTTGTCCATGTCCTTTTTCCCTATACAGTATACCCATTATAACCATGAAATATATACAATATTTAAAAAATCCAAATCAATATAAAAAGGCAATCTTTCTTTGTAATTTTGGGCTTGCTGATATTGTCAGGAAACGAACTTCTTCCATGAAGTGATTATTCTCTGTTGTAATAATGTTCCGTGAAGTTCAATTTCTTAGCAGCGAACATTCGTTATTTATAATTGCCTCCCTCTAAATATATAATATTGCACAATCTATACACATGAAAAAAAACATTGTTATTTTGTCAGATTGGTATAATAACTACAGTAATTATGCACAAAATAATTACTTAATTATTTGAATTTTCTCGAATCTCCTCAAGTAAAGATTCAAGATAATTCAAGAGTTTTGTTTGAAAAAGGAATCATATAAGAAAACAGATGAAAAAAAATCAAGAAGGAATTTAATTAATAATCGCCTTTATTTACAGCAATCATCCTCTGGTTACCTGTTTAATTGCACATGAATAATTATACAACTATTTTTTAATTTTTTCACAATAGAGAATAATAATCATAATAAACAAAAACAATTGACTTGAATATAACAAATTTAGGTTAGTTGATTTAATGCTTGTTGATATATTTTTACGCTAATGAACAGCCAACTATTAACGGTCTCCAATTATACCATGTGAGTCACAATGTTTTTTTTGCATTTCAACATATCAATGGGTACCTTACTTGCGAGGCCCCTCAATTTGCAAGTTTCCAAGTTTATGAGCTTCTCACACAGTTTGTTTTTTTTTTTGTGTTTTTTGTGCTTGTTGAGGGCTATTAATTGGTACAGGTGAGCTTTCACAAAAGAAATATTTTGTTTAAAAGCAAAAATAAACGATTTCCCAAATAATGAGCTGTCACTCTATTTGAATTTTGTCTGTGTTGAGAGGCTAAAGTTAAGCTATGAATGAGCTTCAGAGATACACTTATGGTTAATAAGTTCACTGAAAATAACATTTAATTTCCAAATTTATGTTGTGTGAGATAAGCCAATGGTGTGTAAATTCTCATTTACATATAGTTATATATGCAGGACATATATATGAACACTTTAGGGACTAAAAAGGTTAGCTACGAGGAAAGGCCGAACCAGTGCTAAACTAAGCACAAATAATACTATTGTAACAAGGAACACAAAACCACCCTCATCAACATATGGCGTCGTCGATAGCCATGCTAAAAACAATCTCCTTGCTCTAGCGTTAGTGAAAAGGGAATACTCTATTGCTGTCTGGTTGATATCGACTTTAGGCCACCCCGACGACTTTACTTATTAGTCTACTTATTTTACTTATTAGTCTACTAATTGCAAAGTCTTACCATCCAATGTAGAGATGTATCCATCTTGCTTGAATTCCGTTTCATATTTTGCCCAACATGCAAAGTACAACTTACAACCAAACATATCCTTCTAAATTGTAGCAGACTTATACATATCCACACTAATTACTATCAAGCAAGAAACCTGAGGACATCTTTAAGAATACAAACCCCTGAAACATTTTGAATTTATAGTACTAAATTCATTTTTAATTTTCAGGGGTAAGTTTCCTTTTTCAAAATAAAAACCATATTAATTTTAAGTAAGTGAGCATTTAATAAATAGAATATTTTAGCCTTATATTTTCCGAAAACTCTGCTATTATTCTTTTAATTTGTGACTTTCTCTCATTCAGGTAATTTATCTTTTTCTTTCTTTTGTTATTCTAAATGTGGATTTGGCACCAAAAAATGAAATCAGTAGGTCTAAGTGTCGGAAAAGAACGTCGAGAGTAAATTTGAATAAAAGCAGACGATAATTTTGCAAATGGCGCCTAAAAGAGAAAACAATTACATTAGCAAAGGTTTACCAAATTTTTCTTGATCTACTCTTATCTTAAAATAGAAGGAAAAACGAAGAGGAAGAGGGAAGGAGGTCTCTAAGTATTTTTTTTTTTTTTTTTTTTTTTTTTTTTTTTTTTACTAACAAGGAGAGAACTTTTTTGGTTTGAATTCATAGATTTTCCTTCTCCTGGACCGGTTGCTATACAATGTTAAAGAGCTCAGTCTGTCCTACTATTTACCAATAGCTGGAGGGAGAATAGTTGGATTCGTACTTTTTCCCAAAGAGTATAGCACTATGTCAAATGCAAAACAGCCGTGTCCATTTCCTACGACGTTAAATCATTACACCATGTGCCAACGTTTCTCCGAAAGGGAATACAAAAAAAAAAATCCTTGAAGCTGGTAAAAAAAGAAAAGACTTATTCTTATAGTAAGACATTTTTCCGAGAAAAATTGTAAGTTTGGATTTTGTCAAATTCTAATATTATGTCTATTTCGGCTTGGTGGGAAGTCCATCTCATTGTATTATCATGTATATCTTTTTTGGGGGGGGGGTAGATATTTTCTTTAGTATACAATTACATACACTACTGCTCAATTTCACTTTTTTTCTTGTTTTTTTTATTTTTTAATTTCTTAACTGAACCATGAAATTTAGAATTTTTTTTTAATTTGGATACAAGTAAACATTGACACTTTTTCAATTTTTTATTTTTTTATTTAAAAGATAAAGGAATTTGCATTAAAAGCAAATTTTAACGGATATTTGGTACCTGTGTGTAACTTATTTAGTTTCGTTAGTTTTTATGATTTAAAATAATATTTTATAACATTAGAACATAAATACTTGCACCCGGACAGCACATATGTTTACTAATAGTGAGTGCCACCTCTTCAGAAAAGAAGGCCATTTCTAGAAGGAACACGACTGTAAGCACGCAAATGGCTGAGAAGTCTAGCTTTACTTTTGCACGTCCTGCCGCATAAATGACACGTGAGACCCCTGGCTTTAACTCGTGCCACCGTGGAACTGCATATGACCGAGAAGACTAGACATCTGAGGTCTATCCATGTGTGGTTCTTATTTTAAGCAAGTTTGGTATAGTATTTCTGTTCATCTATAACTGCTGTCAAGCCTTCTGCAACTTTAAGTCATTTTTCTCATTAAAAAAAAAAGGCACATCACATGAGACAAGTTGCATAAACAGTTTACGTCAGCTAAGAGTTAGATCGCATAATAAATCTGACCGAGTACTAAAAACATTGTTTTTACAGTTGGTACCAAAAAAAAAACAAGAACGTTTATGACAGGAATCAGAACTTCAGGAAAGACATTTTAGAATGTCTAATGGTTCATAAAACAGTGTTTCCTTGTTTCTTTCAGATACTTGACTGTTTCATAAAATAAGCTGCTTGTAAAAACTAATAGTAATACTAACCCCTGTTAACATAAATCAAAGTGGATTTGAATCACAAAGGAGAATTCTTGTAGAAGTTTTTCCAATAGCATATACCATAAAACATTAGATAGAAAATCAGTACTTGTATGAAAAAGAAAAAAAAACTATTGTTGGTATCAGCCCAACTGTGAAGGAGTCTATCTCCTTTTCACTAGCACTAGACCAGGGAGATTTTTTTGCTGAGGTGTAGTACCACACCTACCATGAGCACCCAGATGCTTTACCATACAGATCAGATTACCCAAGTTGTCTTACTTATGTGTTGAGTTGGTGGGACCGGTATTAAACCTGGAACCTTGAGATCCCTAGACAGATGCTCAACTGACTGAGTTGAACCGAAAAAAAAAAATAAAATAAATAAACAAGATGATGCCATCTTTTCATTAAATGGAAAACCTCTGAAATTAGTAGACCAGTTCACATAGCTCATCTACTGAAAGCGATGCCAACATTCGCATAGGAAAGGAATGAACTGTTATTAACAGGTTAACAACCACATGCAAATCTAACTTCTTTGATAAAATAAAATGGGGATTCTTTCAAGCTTTAGCTGTGTCAGTACTATTGTAGGGTTGTCCCATTTGGACTTTAATGAAACGCTTGGAGAAAAAGCTAAATGGAAACGACACAAGGATGCTGCATATTGTTTTGAACAAATCCTGGAAGCGGCACCCTACAAAATAAAAGCTGTATGGCCACTTACATTCCATCATACAAACCATTCAAGAAAGATGAGCAAGTCATGCTGGGCACTTCTGGAAACGTAAGAAAAAAACTCATAAGTAATATTCTCCTATGCACTCCTATACACAGACACACAAGTGTTGACTGACTAGCAAAAACTTTCATTCACCAGCTCTGTATGAACACTGGATGCTGTCTAGAGGACTGGCCAAGTGTGATGGCTGATCAGGACAGATGGTGAGAGAGAGTCAAGGGAATCAGTGCTATCAGCATGCTTTGATGATGATGATGATGATGATGAAATTGGTGTCTGTTCAGGAATGTATACAACAAATTATGACATCACATACAGTTGTGTACGATATGGAAACATATTTTTGGACTTGAATCAAAACAAAAGAACAGAGTCATTATAAAACAAATTAAAAATAGCCTTTTCTTTAAGTATACGAGTATAATGTATTATATTATATTACAGTATTTCTTTTCTCCATTTTTAGGGTTAGGGTTGGAGTTAGGTCAGGGTTTATTGATCAAACTTAAAACTAGAGCAGTGTTCCATATCATACACACTGCTATTTCATGTCATTCTTTGTTGTATGTATTTACTCGACCTCTCTGGGAGAGAATCTGAATAGCATAATGGCTAACATGCTGGACTGTGACATTATAGTGAGTGAGTTGAACTCCAATCATGCTATTACATTCACTTTCAGACTAATACACTTGGGAAAGGTATGAACTCCCTCCCCACCCCCACCCCACCCCAGATATTGGTTAAATATCAACACTACTCTTCTTCTTCCTCTTTTTACAGTTGGCACCAAAAAATAAGAATGTTTATGTTCTACTACTACTGTTCTTCTACAAGGATCACTTTAGTATTAAATAACCCATGGAGGTTGATATGCCATTAAACAAAGACACCAATCAACCCTTCTGCCACAGGCAAGATGAAACACAAGGTCAGATTTTAAGCAGAGCTACAGATGGTTTGAATTCATAGTTTTTCTTCTGAGACAAGTCTGCCCTACTATTTACCCATAGCAAAGAGGAAGATGTGATGAATTCCTGCCTTTCCTAAGGGCATAAGTGTGAAAGGAAAGACAAACAGCTTCATGCAGGATTTGAACTCAGGGTTTCTGCATTCATTTCCTATGATAATAATCATTATGTCACAAGCGCCTTCATCTTTGTTGTATAAATTTCTGAACAGAACCATCCTGTTGGCAGGATTTAGAATACACCAACTGCATCCCTTGCAGAGAGGTAAGACCCCCCACCAAAAGGGTTGTCCTGGTTATGATACTAAATTACATCCAGTGGTAAGGCTCCAGTTTTGGAGCTCTGAGGAGAGTGGATCCCCATTCATTGCTATTACTCCCAGGTCCACTCTGACCCAGAGTGATTAGCATATGTTCAGGTTCCATCTATGGATCAAATAGATCTTTTTGGAAATTATTAGTATTAGATAGGAATACTTGAAACTATTTCACTGTAGGTAAATTATTTGTATTAAGAATAGTTATTTGAAACTATAATAATTTACAAAGGATTATCATTATTAGTTACTTGACACCATATAATGGCTAGAAATACTTGAAGCGATATAATTGTGTGCAAATTATTAGTATTAGATAAGTATACTTGAAACCATATAACTGTGCAAACAAATTATTATTATTATTACTAGCAAAAATAGCACAAGTATTCAAATTTTGATGTAAGAAAATATTATATTTAATTAGAAGACTAATGAAACAGTTTGTTATTTCTTTATCTTAATGACTTATTATTTTATTCTTTATTTTTTTGCTTTTCACTATATTAGCATATATCAACTTCACTGTTACAGCACTTTTCAGTGACTCTACACTCTTTTCTTTTTAAATAATGACCCTCTTATAACCCCTATGTAATATGGGTAAGTATTGCTAGTTTGACTCCTTTAAAAATGAATAATTATCCACACCATGTCTTTTATTTTTAATAATGACCATCTTGCAGTCTGTATATTACTTGGGTAAGTATTGCTAGTTTGACTCCTTTGAATACAAATAATTATCCTAAACATTGATAAAAGCAACTCTAGATCCTTTATTCTAAATAAAGATCATCTTACAACCTACAGTGTTAGTTTGATATAACTAACTCTTTTTTCACATATACAACTCTACACTATGACACTCCCTTCTCTGTGTTTAACTGTTATTCAAATAAACTGTGGGTGGTACTCTTCACATACCCTTCTAATATACCACCACCCAACTGACCAAAGGGAATTAAATTCTGATCTTTCATTCCATATTACAAGCTTCAATATTTGACAAATTGAATATATGCCCATTCTTTAAAGAAACATAGTTTGGAGGCAAACCACATATCCCATGATTCCAAGTGATTTTTGATAATGATCACACCTATTTTCTAACCATATTTTTGGTTTATATTCTTTGTTATGCTGAGAGCAGCCATCTTTTTTTTTATTGCTCATTAAGAGTTTGTTAATGTGCCAATCAATGAGTTGTACATATATATTCAAAGTTGTTCAGTTCTGACCACCAATTGAATTGTAGATTTTTATTACACTGTAAACATCACTTAATTAAACATCCTATTTCAGAAGCTATAAATAATCCTGTATAACCAGCTAAGTTTATGTAACTGTATAATTTTCATACTTATTTCTGATGAAAAATGTTTTTTTTCCTGATTGCGACTACTTCAATTCTATAGTAGAAAAACATTAATAACTTATTTCACCTTAATATTGACAAATAAAGTTTAAGGATTAATTCTGAGCAGTGAACATAAATCCAGTCATGATGATGCTTATGATAAAAAGAGATTATTATACTTAAATTATTTTCATTGGAATTTATATTCATTTTATTTATTTATATTAATTTTATCAATTAAGGAAAATGAATATATTAACTTTTTCTGAAAAGTATTTTTTGCCATATTATAATATTATGGCAAAAAATACTTAACAGGAAAAGTTAATATATTCATTTTCCTAAATTGAACAGTCTCACAACACACACACAGAATATATATATATATATATATATATATATATATATATATATATATATATATATATATATATATATATATATTAAATGTTGTTCTGGTTCCAACGGGAGAAAATTCAATATTTTATAAAAAAAGGAAGGTCCGCAAAATGTATTTTGTTCTCAGAAAAAATTTTTTAATTCTTTTTGTTTTACATATGCAACACGTGTTTCAGATCTTCTGGTATCTTCTTCAGGCTTTGATTGATAATATGAAAATGAATTTTTATATGCATGTGTATATATATACATACACATGAGTATTTCACCTCCTCTTCCTGTTTTTGTGGGGGTGGAATGGAATTTCATTTTTAACATTAGTCTTTTAAACAGGTGTTTTTGTTTTTTGGGTGGTTTACTAATAAAGTCATTAGCTGAATTTTTATAGCTTTTTTTTATAACTTTTTTTTATATATATATATGGGCAATTATGTCAAATCATCCAGGCCATGTCGCCCACCCCCTTCAATTTTTCTGAAATTGTGTTATATGCAAATTGTTATGCAAATCAAATAAGCCTCAATAACTCAAAAATTTCTGAACCAATATATGTCAAATTTAAACTCATCCAACCTTAATGAAATATCTAATTAGATTTTCTACAATTTGTAAAGTTTAGTTTTTGAGATATTTGGAATTTACAAAAATTGACTGACTGAAGTTAGAATGCAGATTAAACTAATATTAGCTTAAGACCTCTAAAAATTTAATAAAAACTATTTTTCTTTTTGTCCATAAATATATGTTGATTAATAACTTCAAATGGTGTGGAGTTCTTCCAGCATTAGACCTCCTCACTCAAGAAACTGCTGATAAGGAAATGACCCACATCCTGGAAGCAGAAGACTACTATAAATATTCTATGTTCCAAATAGGAAATAAAAGAATGGGAGAAAATAGGAGTGTATATATATATATATATATATATATATATATATATATATATAATATATAAAGATAATCTACTGAGTCAGACGAACCTACTATTAGTTTCGCAATAAAGCTCTTCAGGGCTAAAATCTGACTGAAGAAGAAAAGGAGCAAGACCAATAAATACTACTAACCACATTAATCATTTAAAATTATCAAATCATACTGACCAATAAAAACACAGAACGCTATAAGTTTATTGTTTAATTAAAAAATATTTAATTTCTATATTAACTGATTTTTTTTTATTTTTTTATTTTTTTTATTTTTTTATTTTTTTTTTTTTTATATATATATTTAGAATTAAGCAGATTTGAAACAATAAATAAGTGTAAGCACCCCGTCGTCATTCTCATCCCCTCAACCAAATGGAACCCAGCACGCCAACGATTGTCCATCTCTTTGCCCGTAGTAAAACGATCCATCAATACGACTAAATCTAGGGAGACGGGGTTTATTCTTAAACCTCGACATCCCGAAACCCATCATGGGAGAAGCAGCAAATGAATTAGGGGATAAAAAAAAAAAAAAAAAAAAAAAATCAGTTAATATAGAAATTAACTATTTTTTAATTAAACAATAAACTTATAGCGTTCTGTGTTTTTATTGGTCAGTATGATTTGATAATTTAAATGATTAATGTGGTTAGTAGTATTTATTGGTCTTGCTCCTTTTCTTCTTCAGTCAGATTTTAGCCCTGACGAGCTTTATTGCGAAACTAATAGTAGGTTCGTCTGACTCAGTAGATTATCTTTATTACTTGGCTCTACTTAGGTATCGAGCACTTTTTACAAATTAGCTTCTCCTAGCGGTTATATGAATATATATATATCTTATATACATATATATACATATAAATTGTTTTTTCTTTTGGCCAAATACTATACCAATAGATTATTTTTTGTTGGTACGAATATCTTGGTCTTTTCTTTTTTTCAAAAATTTTTTTCTTCCTGGTTGATGTTTGGTAGTATATTTTTACAATCAAACTCTCTGCCTGTTTTTTTCTCTCCGCAAGGATCTACCAACACGCTTGGTATATTAAATATATATATATATATATATATATATATATATATATACTAAATAAAAATGTGAACCGTTGGGTCGCCCATTAAGTTCTGGGTAGGTAATTGGGATTAGGGAAATGTGAGTTTGCATATCAAATCACATTTTAAAAAATAAATAAATATGATCAGAAAATTAAAAAAAAATCATTTTGTAAGAATTCTAAGAAATCTCTATGTTCCGTTTGACCTAATTTAAATTTATCAAGAGTCAAGATATTGTCTGGGTTGGCAGCTGAAACTTAATATACAAATCCATTTTAAACTCTCAAATCTTCTCTTTCTCTCTCTACACTTACTGAGAAACTAACATATATAATGAGGAGGTAATCAAAATATACATAGAGAGGGGAGTGAAGGAATAGACAGAATGTGAAGTAAGATACTGGTTAGTTTGTGACTTAATTACAAATTATGACTAATTAGAACCAATTAAAATGGAATTTTTTCAAACATGACTCAATCTTAGAAATAAGGAATAATTTAGTATAATTTTCGTTTTATTAAACTAAATAGTAAAAAAGCCTTTAAGAGACAAACATTGATTCCCTCAGCTTTAGTGTGTGTGTGTATATATATATATATATGTGTGTATATATATATATATATATATATATATATATATATATAATTCATATGCTAGTGTTTGTCACAGTGTTCATCTCATCCATATAGTGAGATGACACAAGTCATCCTGTTTCTGTTGAGAAGAACCATTATCATACTCTTGCACACACACACACACACACATACACACACACACACACATATATATATATATATATATATATATATAATGTGTGTGTGTATATAAAAATTTCTCATATATATATATATATATATATATATATATATATATTATATATATATGAGAAATTTTTTTAATCTAATTTCCAATAGTGCTGGTAAATATTTAGAATTATATTATTATTAGTTTTGACATATGGTCAGTTTAACGTGTCCCATGCATATGCACTTAGACTAGGTGACCAGTGGCATAATGTCCAGTCATACATTGTGCTTTTTTGCTGCATCCTGTCTGAAAACAAAAATATCATTAAGGTGTGGCAGTTATTGCCATGTCCTGGACAATTTCACCTGCTAAATGACTCAACCCCACATTGATCTGTTAAGTAAAGATTAGTCAGTCATAGATTCTGGTTGAAACCGTACATGCCACAGGTCAGTGCCTCAAAAAAGTAAAAGAAACAAAAATTGAATTCTAAAATATACCTATACTAGAAATGGCTACCTGGTGTCGTCTGGGTAGAGGAGAGAGCAAAAGTTAGTCTCACAGATCCATTATTACGTAATTGTGAGTTGGTTTGTCGCATGATTCCCCATTAAAATCAATATGTAAAAAAAGACCTTGCGTTGTTCCGGCCATGTGGGGGCATCAGAAAAATAATTACACTGACATTCTGAAAAGAAAAATTAATGTCTCCTTTTTAGAATATTAAATGTAAAAATAAATCCATGTTGTTACTATTTGAATTCTAAATTTTATTTTTCTTCCCACTTTTGTATGGACCTCTAAGAATTAAATCACTCTGAAAAATGATATTCTTGGCCACTGACCGAATACTTCTGTTTATTACAGATATTAAAAAAAAAATTCTTTCATCCTGATTAATAAATCCTTCTTCTATTATATCATCTATTATGAGAGCATTTGGTGTAATGGTTAGTCTTAGGTAATGGACGCATTGACCTAAATTCACATCCGGGACGAATCTGTTTGTATTTCACATAGTGCTAATACCCCTTGGAAAGGTATGCATCCAACTACTCTCGCTCCAGCTATGGGTAAATAGTAGGAAATACTGGGCTCTTTAACCTTGGTTAGGCACCCAGTCTAGGAGAAGGAAAACTCTGAATTAAAACCTTTTAAGAAGTTGACCTTTTTGTCATATCCTGCAGAAGGGTTGATATATATATATATTATCTCTTATTAAAATCTGCATATCTCCCTTGTTTAGTCATCCTTTTGATACTACTACATTCTCCCGTGGACACACCAGTGTCAACCAACCAGCAAAACCTTGCATACAATAGCTATGAACAGACACTGGATGCTGTGTTGATGAATTGCCAGGAGTGATGGCCAATTGGGACAGGTGGCAAGAGAGAGACATTGGAATCAGCATGACTTGATGATGTTGGTTGTTTTATTTTATAGCATATCAACCCTTTTCAGGTTATTTAATGCCAGATCAAGTCATTTTGATACCAGGTTGCTTAAAGTACCTGCTATTGCTTAAATGGTCACCCATCTAAGTATTGAACTGGCTCATCGCTGCTTAACTTTGGTGATCTGAACCAGTACTTTCAACATAACAACCATAATAGGCTACAGTCCCAAGCCGATTATCGTTCAGTTGTGTCGGATGTAAAAAGTGGCCGAATAAATTGTCCTTTATTATTAAAATGATATCACCCCAAAATTCCAATTTTTTTTCGCGCATAAGTTTATTGCCGCAAGAATTAATAAAATAAGTTTTAAGTGATTAAAATACGTATAGAACGAAAATAGCTCCGAATTCAATTAGCCAATGAGATTACAGATTTTATCTGGAATGTCAACATCAGCTGGTGTTCTGTGTTTATGAAATAAAAAAATATTAATTTAGAATGACCCTCAAAACACCCAAAAAAAAATTCCTAATAATATGCTTTAGTAACTAAAGCAAACAATAATAATGCTTTAGTAACTAAAGTAAACAATTTTTTTTCTTCAGGAAAAATTTCAAAATATAATTTTCAATTAAAGAACTGGCCTTTTAGAAAAAAACTTTTTTTTTTTAATGAACCTAAAATGCGTATGACTTTAGCCCCCCTACAGAAAATAATTTACCAAAAATCAGGGAATTATCGGATTTTAATGAAACTTTCAGTGTTTATTTATCAATGAACGATCTTTATAATGCATTATTTATTTTATTTCAAAACTTTCTCATTTTTTTCAGGTCACTTAATTTTGACCCCACCTTATGTTGGGGGCGTACATTGTTTTGGTCATTTTCGATACTAATTACAATATAAATAAAGAGATAAAAGACCGAACTTATGAATAGAAACAACAAATATTTACGCGATATGCGAAATACTATTATTTTTTTTATTTTTTCTAAAAAGCAAATTCGCTTATTACTCATTTTATTTACGTGATTTGTTGTCACATGATGAGTCGACGTTTTCTTAGAAAATGATACAATTTTATGCTTTTTGGAAGGTAAAATGCACATAAAACATTTTTTGTCGCTAACAACTGTTGCTTCTTCTTCGCTGGAGGTGGCCATTTTTACTTATTCATATTTCGAACACATGATTTTCATTTGCTTATTCCGTTTTCGGAGCTACTCCATTTTGCTTCGTATTTTTTTACAAAGTAGTCCGTTTAAATTTTACTTTTCGCATAATATCAAGATATGCCACTGATTGCGAAAACTTTTTATTAGTCTTTTTTGATTTTTAATTAATAATTACGCTAAAATTATTACCGCTAATTGTTGAGCAACGTAATTCGAAAACTAAGCCCTTTTTGACATCTGGGACTGTAGCCTATAAGCTTGATGATGTTGATACACACACATGTACATACATGCATATATGCTACTAATGTCCACACACATCTGTACAGATATGCTCACACCTACATACATATATATACATATACACCACACCTATAAACATACACAGGCACATTGACATGCTGACACATACATGCATCTGTATTATCATACCTAAATATGTGAACCCAAGAAGAGAAAAGGTTATAGTGTCACAAAGGGAGATGAACAGATACTACACTTTCAGGATGAGTATTTACTTTTCTATCTGGAGGGTAGTCAGTAAAGGCCAAAATTTGACACAAGGTCTGTTTAATGTGAGGGTACTACTCTGCAGGAATCAAAACTCCTGTGGGGTGAGGACAAAAATTGCTAAGTTCAGTTGGCATTCCCCTTCAGGGGCGCCTGAAAGCTGCACAATAAACCCAGCCCATAGTCCTTTTTGACAAATGGTCAGGTGCTGTCTGGAGGGAAAATCCCCCTGGAACTAAACTGATAACACCAGTTGTTTTGGATGTGTGTCAGCTGATAATACCTAGTAATTATCAATGGGTCCCATATGAACAACTCGGCAACATCTGTATGAACACCAATATTTTAATTCATTTTATTTTCTGTCAGAGACACAAGGAAACACTGTTTAAGATTAACTGTACTGAAAACAAAAAAGGAAAAAAATATTCATAATTAAAAACTTGATAGACTTGATGAATGTATAACCCTTGACTTACTGATATGGTAACAACAGTGATTCTTTTTTAAATTAAGATATTTACCAGATTTCAAAAAATGATTTATTTCATCTTTGCTTTCTGCAATCTCTTTGTAGAAAAAAACCCAACTTTCTAGTTGCTTCTATTTTCTACCAATATATATATATATATATATATATATATATATATATATATATAGCATGGGCTGGTGGCCCAGTGTGTAGAGTCTCCGCTCTTCACTCTGTGGTCCACTGGTTCAATCTCTAGTGGCGGACATTGTGGTATGCACTGCTGATGAGACCAAACAAGGTCGAAACAGCTGTCTAGTGCTCTGGATGTCGCAAATGGTGTTTGCTGAGTTGTCTGGTCATGGTAATAGGATTCAATTATCAATTATATATAATTCCTCTATGAAATTTTATATATATATATATTATAAATCAGAGCAGATCAATGTAAGTCTTTGCTTTAGTTCTTTGGTGATTGTAAAAACGTATATCCTGTAAGTATGTATGAATTAATTGTTCGCCTCTGATTGATAGTCACTGTCAGCCGTGAGGGTAAGGAGTTTGACAGACGAAAATTCTGTGGGGTTTCGCTTCTGGCTATAAGTGGCTGTTAAAACGTTGTGCCACACTGATGTGACATAAATGTCAAAAGACTTGTCTGTGGATGACTGATATATATATCCTCCCAATTTTCACGGTAGAGCACTGTGGGGGAGACATTAGTTGAACTTACACCATTTAGCGTAAGGCATTTACTCATCTGTTGTTTACAGACTTGAGTTCTCTGGTGATTGTAAAAACATACATCCTGTAAGTATGTATCAATTAATTGTTTGTCTCTGACTGACAGTCACTGACAGCTGTGAGGGTAAGCAGCTTGATAGACGTAAATTCTGTCGGGTTTCACTCCCGGCTAGAAGTGGCTGTTAAAATGTCAAGCCGCACTGATGAGACGTAAACGTCGAAAGACGTATCTGTAGATGACATATATATATATATATATATATATATATATATATATATATATGCGAATCCCTCTGCATGAGTAGGATATGATACGTCAATTTCTTAAGCAGTGATTAACAAGTTTAAATTTAGAATTTTCCTTCTAGACTGGTTGCCTAACTAAGGTTAAAGAACCCAGTTTACCCATAGCTGGAGGGAGAATAGTTGGATTCATACCTTTCCTAAGTGTATTATCACTATGTGAAATGCAAAAATATTATAAATCAGAGCAGATCAATGTAAATCTTTGCTGGTCATCCATTCTGTTGAGTCCGTATGTAGGTGTCCATAGAAGAACATCACTATAAGTTCATTCTTACCTCTTCGGTAGTGTTCTCTTTCTCCTAGACTGGTTGCCATACCAAAGTTAAAGAGTCCAACCTTCTCTTCTATTTATCTATACTTAAAGGGAGAATAGTTGGATTCATACTCTTCCCAAGTGTATTAACACAATGTGAAATGCAAAGAGCCTCACCCAGGATTTGTACTCAGGTAGTTGAGTCCATTTTCTTCAAAGATAACCAATACACTATGAGTGTCTTGATTTATTTGTAATTATTTGTCTGAATTCTTTTTAGATGAGGCTTCATGATGCGTACAATTTAGATTTTTTTGGAATGTTGTCTTCATCTTTATTGTTAGTGGAATGATAACAATTTACCCCAATAGATTAAATTAAGAGTTTGAATTGAAGCCCCATGAAAGCTCTTGATTCTGACATGAAGGCTCCAGAGTTCACTAAGAAGGTTCCCAAGTTCAATAAGATACACCTGATTATGGCAAGAGGGCACATTGGCTGACATGTTGTGTATATAATATTAAAGTTGGGGGACTACAGTCCCAAAAATCTAAATAATACTCAATTTCTAATTGACTGATTGAAATCTTAACTATATTTTCAATGTTTTATTGCATTTTTAAAAAAGTGCCCTTTATTTGTAAGTAGCTTAATTCTTGCTTGATAGGAACTAATAATTTTTGTTGACATAATTCTACTGCCACCAGTATTTCCATATTGGTATGTTAGAATTTATTATTAAGAGAGTCTTGATTTCACTATGTTCAATTTCTTGTGATGATTTCCACTCATAACAGCGTATTCAATTCTTCTCAGTTTTGGTAGTGCTATATTAGTTTTCCCTATTTATTGGTAACTATTAATGAAGACTGGGATCTTTATCTTTGGTACTGCAACTGGTCTAGGAGAAGAAAAACTGGATTCAAACTGGCTGTACTCCACTTAAAATTTGATCTTGTGACACAGCTTGCTTATAGTAAAGGTTTGGTTTGATTTCTTTGTTTAATGGGATACCAGTTTTTATGAGTTTTAAATTACTTTTAAAGAGCCATCATTATAGAAGAACTATTGTGGTACTATTTTACCCATAGCTAAAGGGATGAGGAGGTTCATACCTTTCCCAGAGTATGTCTGAAAGGGAATGTAATACTGCAACTGGAATTTGAACTCACTAAGAAATTGCAGTCAAGCAAATTATAGGAACTCCCACCAATAGTGGATGGGTTAGGTAAATACTCTACTGACTGCATAAATCTCACTATGTACTAACTGATGGTATTTGTACATGGGCCTGTAATAAGTAATTAAGAGTTACCCCTCCTTTGGAGAACTCTGTAGTGAATATGAAACTATATAAATGCTCAGTAAGTGTACCAATTATTCTTAGTAGAATAAAGCTTTCCAAAGTCTATCGGTGTTATCGCTTGTTATTACAGGGCCAAAGAAAAGAAAAAGTTTCCATCATATTATTTATGCACAGATTGGCCCTTCAGCTTATCTACAGGTTCAAGATGATGTCATCAGTCATTCTGGCAAGTTGACAACACATGAACATTAGTCAACTTTCTAATCACTTAAATAAACAGAAAGAAAGAAAGATGAAAACAGAGTGAAACTAAAAGAAAATAGAAAAAAAAGGGAAAGATTGAAGTATAGAAAGTTATTGTGAGGGAGGAAAAGAAAAAAAAAGGCAAAGAACAAGAGAAAATAAATCATGTAGTCTACCTAGTCATTACCCATTAAAAATATCACATGTATATTTAAATTTCTAAAATACCTTGTATCACTATAATTTCATAATTTCTTGTTATTCTATCAAGGGTGCTGGTGGTATGAGCAATAAATAAATACTACTGTATAAATATACTACTGTATTTCCTGACAATGCTTGAGGAAAATATTACAGACAAAATGTTTTGATAAAATAATTCTATATGTATTTTAACAAGATTCTATATATTTAGAGGTGCCTGTGGTGTAATGGTTATCATTTTAGGAAATGGACATGGTGACACGAGTTCAAATCCTGGATAAGGCTGGTTGCATTTCACATAGCATTAATACCCTTTATAAAGGTATGAATCCAATTATTCTCCCTCCAGCTATGCATAAATAGTAGGTCAGACTTGATATGGCAACCGGTCCAGGAAAAGAAAAACTGAATTCAAACCTTTTAAACTCTTTTTAAAAATTGACCTTGTGTCATATTCTGCTTGTGCAAGAGGGTTGGTAAATACATAAGCAAGAACTCAACAATCAAAACCCAGTTCACCTGCGATTTACCCATAACTGAAGGGAGAACAATTGGATTCATGCCATCACAAAGGGTATTAGCATGAAGGGAAATACAAACAGCTTCATCCAGGATTTTAACTTAGGTCGCTGATTCTATTTACAACAACAATAAATGTTATGGTAAGCATGCCACCTAAACTTCAGCAGTGTGTGTTTATATATATATATATATATATATATATATATATAGTCAGATTCTTGCCCTGATGAGTTACTATGTGAAACTATTAGTAGATATATCTGACTCAGTAGGTTTAACTTATATATATATATATAATATATATATATATATATATATATATATATATATATGTCACATTTTGCTTTACATGTAAGTATTTTTTTTTTGTAACGTATAATATATTGGCCATAAAAAGAATGGAGGTGGCAGGAACTGTCAAGACCAAGGCTACTGCTTATGAGGTAAGATTAAATTGTACTGTTTCTTCCAACATAACTAATTAAAGAATCAGGCTCTTTGCCAAAATAGTCTATGCACTGAGTTTCTTTTAAATCAGGTCATGAGAAAATTTGCAAAGTGATTAGCATAAAAATTTTTTTTTTTACCAAGCTACTGTAACATGCAATGAACAGTTTGAGATTCTTATCTGTTAGTAATTTTCTGAGCAAAGAAACAAGTAAAATTGTCCAAATTACTCCAAACCTGAAATAGAAATTCCCTGATTTACAAATTACTAACATTAGCTAGAGAGATTTTTGTGTTACCCAGACAAAGTTTTATATATATCTTGACTTATTTATGCACAAAACAATTCTGTCATCTTCACAACAAATGCCTACAGAATCAAAAAAATAAATAAATAAGTGTCATCATTTTGACAAAAGAAAAAGACTCTTGGTGTTTCACTCTGTGTTAATATTCTTAGAAAATGTATCCATAGTGTCTCTTCATCACCAGCTATGATTAAATAGCAGAATAGCCCAGGTTCTTTAGAAACCAGTCCAGGAGAAAGAAAATTCTGACTTAAAACAAGCTTTACTCGGCTTAAAAATTTACCTTGTATCACATCTTGCTGTGGTGGACAGGTTGAATAAATACATATACAAGGTGTGTCAAAAAATATCAAAATTTTTGTACTTTTTGACATACCTTGTATTCTGAAAAAAAAAATAGCAGTTCATCCTTCTTCATTTCTATTTTGGTAAATACAGCTTCAAACTCAGTACTTTTATGACACACCTTGTATATGCGGGATTTGGGAGGGGGTGCTTCCATTAGTCTGACCTCAAATCCTGGATGAGACCATTTACATTTTACTTGGCACTTATACCCTCAAGAAAGGCATAGATCCATCTGCTTTAAACCTCCTTCCCCCAGCTATGGGTAATTAGTAGGGCAACCTGTGTTATGTAGTCTTGATTAGGCAATTTATCTACAAGAAGGAAAACTAAATTCAAACCAGCTTTACTCCACTTAAAAATTACTTTATGTCATATCTTGCCATTGTAGAGGGGTTGGGTAAATACATACATATAAGTGGGTGTGGTTGGGGGGTATCTATTAATCTGGTTTCAAATCCTGGATGAGGCAGTTTGCATTTCCCTTTGTACTAATGCATTTAGTAAAGGCATAAATCTATCTCTTTTCACCCCAGCTATGGGCAAATAGTAAGGTAGTCTCGATTCTTGACCCTTGGTTAGGCAACCAGTATAGAAAAAGGAAAACTCACCAATTACTCTGCTTAGAATTGGCCTTGTGTAACACCCTACTGTGGTAGAGGAGTTGGGTAAACATACGTACACACACACACACACATATATATATATATGGGGAGGGGGGCTTTAAATGCATCAGTCTTGTGAGAATATATAATCTGGTCAATCTATGCAGAATATGCGTCTGAGTCAGTACAAATGAAACAAAGTGTGTTTGGTAGACCAACAGATATTAGAAGTTTACCAAAAAAGTACTGAGTAGAACAGGTTCAAATGGCTTGTTGAACTTTAGTAGTTACTTTATGGGATTCTTCACTGATGTTGAAGCTTTTGGTTACACAAATGATTAAATCAAATTAAATGTTGCCGGGTTTTTTTTTTTTCAGCCATATAAATATTTTTTTTTATTGCATAACATTCATAAATAAAGGATACAACCAAGCCAAATTATTGAGCAAAGTTTGAAATACTTATCCTAATTAGTAAGGTTTCACAATTTCAGCATTTTGCAATTGGCATAGCCCACATTGTTACTGGCTGTCATAATCAAACTTAGAATCTGTCTCATATCTGGTTAACTTTTTATGTTGGCACATACACTTTTAAAGACTGAGCAAGTTAGGGAACATATCAAACCATGCTTGTTGCAACACCTCATGGTATTACAACCAGATCTACAGGTGCATAAAACAATTTCCAAGAGTTTCTGGGGAGCATATGTCATGGCCGGTATAAATTACTAAAGTTCAATAGACTATTTAAACCTGTTCCACTCAATATCTTTTTTATAAATTTTTAATATTTTGCAGTTCATGTTGGCCTGCCAAACAGCCATTGTTTCATTTCTGCTGCAATTTGTCCACGGTATATCCACAGACTGACCGGACAATTGTGTAGAAAATAGAATTATACTATATACCTCTATTCAACTAATCCAGGGGTTGAAACTTTTTCCTGTTTAAAATCTAGACTGAAATGTATTACCTACCAATAAGGATGCATTCAATATATTTTTGGAACGTTTACAACTGAATCTAAAATTTTTAACTTTTAGTTAACTTCATTGAAATTTGATTAATATTTCAACTTTTTAGATTTTGATTTTTGGAAAAATGAAATAGTCACAGGATATTCACAATCAGAATAGTAGAAGAGGTCAGGTACCGCAAGAATAGTTTGTGTTATACTCAGGATGACCCCTTCTTAGCCCTCTATACAGGGGATACAGCTGAAGATCTGTCATGATTTGTATAAACTACTAAAGCTCAATAAGTTATTTAACCCTGTCCCCCCCCCAATATTTTTGGTAAACCCTTAACATGTTATGCAGTACATGTTGGCCTACTAAACACACTTAGTTGCAATTTTTCCTCGGAATATTTGCTGACTGCCTTGGATCTGGGTGTAGGCTTGGGTAAGATCATATGAAAGAACAGTAATTGCCTGTACAGCTAGTCTTCCCCTCTCTATGCCACAGATATTGAAGGCATAAGGTGTAATGGTTATCATCATAGAAAATGGACACAGCGAGAGGAGTTCAAATTATGGACAAGGCTTATTGCATTTCACATAGTGCTAATACCCTTAGCAAAGGTATGGGTTCAACTATTCTCCATCCACCAATAGGTAATAGGTAAATATCCATTAAGAATTAATTCATTTCAAAACTTTGTTGGCATTAAATGACCCACTGAGGTTGATATGTCGTAAAACAAAACAAATAAAACCAAAACTAATTAGACAGATTATATCTGACACAATTACACTGTGTTTTTACTTGGTGTCTCAAAAATTAAAAGAAAGTTTTTAAATTTAATTAATTATTTTTTAAAATTTTCTTTTAATTATGATGCTATTAAATTCTTCTATGTACCAAGAAATGTAAATATATATACTGAGACTTATTTTATTTCAGGGACCTCCTGCAGCGCAAATGCATATATAGTTACATAGATGTGACGCACTTAATCTATAAATGTGTACACAGAAAATTAGAAGAAAACAAATCATGAGAAGATATTTCTTAATCTAAAAACAACTCAAGGCCATGAGACCACATCAAACCAGTTTTACTTTTCAGAGCTTGTTACTTCAACCCAAAAGCTGGAAAGGAAGTTGTATAAAAATATAAACATGTGCATGTGTATGTGTGTGTGGAGGTGCTTCAGTCCAAAGCTGTGTCCAAAAATGAACATATAATTACTCTCCACTTATTTTCCAAAATTAAAATTTCCTCTGATTTATATGCAAATGTAACAACTATTATGGGATAGAGGTAATACTAAGTATAAATAATATTAAACTTTTCTCTAAACTTTTCCTTAATGACCACTTCTCTATTGTTAATGAATATGCAATTATTCTCTACTCATTTTTCAAAATTAATATTTCCTCTGATTTATATGCAAACTAGATGTGGCTACCCAGCATTGCCTTGGTAGAGGGGGATGGATGAAGAAAAATCTGGTTAGAGTGAATGTATATATATATATTTACTTTGTGGATAATTGTTTTATTTTTGTAGTTTTCTCCAGACATACATACATACATACACAACAACTGCCCTTTATATATGTACTAGAAGTGACTACCTGGCATTGCCTGGGTAGAGAGGGTATAATAAAAAGTTCATTGATTGTTTTGGTCTAACATAACTGATTTATGTTTGAATCACAAATGCAACCAATGACTTTCCCTTCTCTTACTATTCAAATACTAATTTTCAAATATCATCCCTGATATAGATAAAATCTTCATTATTTTTTGCACTAAAAGCAAGCTCTAGTGATAGTGAATGTGTGTATATATCTACTTTGTTGTTGATTGTTTTATTTTTGTAGTTTCCACTGGACATACATACATACATACACACAACTGCCCTTATATATGTATAGATGTAATAACTATTATGGGATAGAGGTAATACTAAGTGTCGATAATATTAAAGTTTTCTCAAAACTTTTCTTTAATGACCACTTCTCTATTGTTAATGAACATACAATTATTTTCTACTCATTTTTCAAAATTAATTTTCCTCCAATTTGTATCCAAAAATGACCTTGTACAGCATCCTGCTTGTAGTAGAGGGGTAGTGTAGATACATATACACTTTTTAGAATTTGAAACCTACTACCACTCATGATATTGCATACTGCTCAAATAATTTTACATATAAGCCTATTGATGATTGGTTGTTTTGTTTTATCACATGTAAACACTTTCTGGTCATTTAATGCTGAATCAAGTCATTTTGATTAACAAAGTATTCAGGTTGCTTTATAATACCTGCTATTGCTTAAATGGTTACCCAATTAAGTATTGAACAGGGTCATCACAGCTTAACTTTGGTGATCTAGCTGGAACTGGTACTTTCAGTGTGAATTGACTGTAATAGACCTATTGAATAAATATATGAATGAAATATCCGACAGAAATAAGACATGAATGTTTATATATTATTATGATATTTCACTCTTTATGAATTTCATCTGATAATGATTTAGAAAAAAAATTTTTCAGTTTTGGGAAAAAATATTAGGGAATGTTACAACTGTCTATGAGGTTGTCATGGCAACAGGAATGCTGATCCTTATGAAACTTTAAAGAGTGGGAAATGAAAAGCATTTTGATTTGTTGTTATTGTTGGCACCTTTATGTCCCCTAAGGACGATGGTGTAATGTCAAAAACATATATATATATAAATAGATTTAAACAAAAAAAATTATGTTTAATGGCATATCAACTCCTTGTAGATTATGTAATGCCAAAATTTGATTTATTTTTAAATGTTTGATTACAATTAGAACTATATTTTTAATGTTCTCAGTCGTAGGGCGTTCGGCTAGAAACCACAAGGTTCCTAGTTCGATACCGGTCCTTGCCAACTCAGCGTATGAGTAGCACAGGGATCTGTGCGGTAAAGTAAGGAGCTGATGGTAGGTGTGGCGCTCCACCTCAGATGCTAAAACAATCTCCTTGGTCTAGTGCTATTGAAAAGGGGATAGACTCCCTCGCTGACTGGCTGATACCGACTTTAGGCCGCCCCGACGACTTTAATTTTACTTTTATTTGTCTATATGGATTTTTGCACAGTTATATGATATCTAGTATTCCTATCTAATACAGATAATTTGCAACACAGTTTTGTGGTTTCAAATATTCCTATCTAATACAATAATTTACACACAATTGTATGATTTCAAGTATTTCTATCTAATACAAATAATTTTACACACAGTTGTGTGGTTTCAAGTATTCCTATCTAATACAAATAATTTTACACACGGTTGTATGGTTTCAAGTATTCTATCTAATACAAATAATTTACACACAGTTGAATGTTTCATGTACTTCTATCTAATACTGATAATTTATACACAATTATATGGTTTTAAGTAATTATTTCGTCATAATTATTATTATATCATCTTATTTCTTATGAAGTTGATATAGTACTATGAAAATTTTCCCAAGAGTTTTGCATGGAAATGTATTTTTTTAATTTAAGTAAGTAACTCTTAATATCTACTAATTTAAAATATTTAGTCCTTACTAAGCAATAATGTTATATAATTATTTTACACCTCCTGCTTGAAAGACTACATATAAAGTTAATTAGTAATATCTAATTAAATGTTAATTATTTTAGTCTGGCAATAATAATTTTTTTTAAGTCTTGAAAATTAAATTCTATACAATTATGTTGTAGCATTCTGTTTTCCACTAATAATTGAACGGTTATGAATAGTAATTGTTGATATAAAAATTAATCCACATAACAGAAAAGAGATTTATTTATTATATATTTTTTATACAATCTTAGGGCAAAAAAAAAAATGTTTGAATTGATAAATCTCTTAAACATCATTATCTTGAATTAAAAGCATTTCTCTTTAAAACTCCCAGAACAATATCAACATCATAATATAATGTTAATATTGGATGTATACCTTTCCCAAGCCTATTAGTGCTATATGAAAGGCAAACAAGATTTTTACAGGATTTGAACTCTGTTTGCCATGTCCATTTCCTATGACAGTAACCATTAAACCATGAAATAATACAATTTTTAAAAAATCCAAATCATATATAAAAGCAATCTTTCTTTGAATTTGGCTTGCTGATATTCAGGGAAACGACTCTTCCATGAAGTGATTATTTCTGTGTAATAATGTTCCGTGAAGTCAATTTTCTAGCAAGCGACATTCGGTATTATAATTGCCTCCCTCTAAATATATATATATGCACATCTATACACATGAAAAAAAAACATTGTTTATTTTGTCAGATTGGTTAAATAACTACAGTAATTATGCACAAAAATTGAATTACTTTGAATTTATTGAATTTTCATCGAATCTCCAAGTAAAGAGTCAAAGATAATTCAAGAGTTTTGTTTGAAAAAGGAATCATAATAGAAAACAGATGAAAAAAAATCAAGAAAGGAATTTATTAATATCCCTTTATTTACAACAATCATCTCTGGTTAACCTGTTTTAATTGCACAAATAATTATACAACTATTTTTTTTATTTTTCACATCAGAGAATTAATAATCATATAAACAAAAAACAATGACTGAATATTAACAAAATTTAGGTTAGTTGATTTAATGGCTTGTTGAGTTATTTTATAATGAATCAGTCCAACTATTACGGTCTCCAATTATACCAAGTTGAGTCAAAAGTTTTTTTTGCATTTCACAATACAGTGGTACCTTAACTTGCGAGTGCCCCAATTTGCAAGTTTTCCAAGTTATGAGCTCTCACACAGTTGTTTTTTTTTTGTTTTTTTGCTTTGTGTTGAGGGCTATAATTTGGTACAAGTGAGCTTCACCAAAGAAAAATATTGTTTATGAAAAAATAAACATTTCCAAATTATGAGCTGTCACTCTATTGATTTTTTGCTGTGTTGAGAGCTAAAATTTAAGCTATGAATGAGCTTCAGATACACTTATGTTAATAAGTTCACTAAAAACATTTAAGTTTCCAAATTTATTATGCCAAAGACAAATATTATTTATTACAAAAATAAACATTAGAATACATTACAGCACATAATTTATTACATTCCATTCTATTATGATTTTATAGAATGCAGTGCTATTTTTCTTATTTAAAAAAAATGGAATGAAAAATAGGGTTTTGTGGGAAGGCTGGAACAGATAAATGGCATTTCAGTTTATTTCAAAGGGGAAAATTGATTTGATATATGAGGCAATTGAGTTACAAGTTAGCTGGAATGAATTAAACTGAGTACTAACTATTAAGTAAGTCAAGGTACTACTATCTATCATACTTCAAGTATTTCAGTGTTTGTTCACAGAGGTTGAACTTGTGGGGGGGGGGGTATCAATTGATTGTGCTTTTGTGAAGGATCAAGTTTTGCTGGCAATGCTTGTGCTTGGCTGATGTTCAACTATTTCAAACAAGATCTCAGCTTCCACAACAGAAGGTCTCCATGACCTTGGTTTTTCTTCAAGTCTAGTGTCACCTACCTAGAAATATCTGAACAAGTTCTTTGTCACACCTTCATTGACTGTTCCAGAGCCTTTGACATCATTCATTTATTTTGCCATTCCCCCTTGCATTCGGTCCTTTTTTTCTATGGACATTATAAAATGGCCCTAATTTCAATTTTTAACCACTCAATTTCGAAGTTGTGAAATAAAGAATGAACAATTAATGTTTATCTATACATATAGTTATTTACTAAGCTTAGCTTAGATGTGGCACAATGCCAGATTATGGGGAACCTAGTGAGAATCGAACTCACTAACAATGGTCTGCAAATCTAGTTTGCTAACCATTACACCACATGAGGTGCCCTTTATCTATACATATATAAAGGACTGTGGGTGTGTATGTATGTCCAGATGAAACTATTAAAAAATAAACCAATTAATAATAAAGTAAATATATATTTATGTTAAAAATCACAGGTTCTTGCTTTTGGGGCAAAAATTATGAAGATTTAATTTATATTCTTTATGGAGATTTGATTTATATTCGAAGATACTTAAAATATACATAGAAATAGCATTCAAATTCTACTTAAAAAAAAAGAATTGAACTCTGGTCGACGAGTCCATTTCCTACGACTCTAACCAGTACACCATCATGCTTCCCTTTTCCATCCACTGAGAGAAAGAAGTTACAGAATTTCTCTTGACAGAATAAGTTGTTTTATATGTAGATTTATTTTGAGTAATATTTTCTTTAATTTTTTAGTTGCTTTTTTATGGCAACTTATTTAAGTCATCAGTTTAATTGATGATGAATTAATGTTTCAAAAATGATTAAAGTGACGTTTTGCAATACACTACTCAATGCTGAAGCACACATGTGAGAAAAATAAAATTTCAATTTTAAATGTTGAAAGGGCACAAAAAACGACTTCTACTTCTGTGTTTCTTCTTCTTTAAAGACTCTACACATCTACTGTTGTTGTCTAACATGTAAGATGCGCTGTTTTGTTCTGACCCCTCTGTTTCTCCTGGTTTATTTATATCCTTGTTATAGCCTTCATACTGGAATCTGGGTTTAACATACAGGGAATTTGAGATAGCTCGATTTTCAGTGCTAAGTATCACCTTTTAATATTCCAAAGGACGCAGGTCCGATCTTAGGTCAACGTCCTACATGCCAAACAAAGCCTAATTCGCCTTTATATATATATATATATATATATATATATATCACTTACTAAGCTAAGCACAAGGCCAGATTTGGTGTAATGGAGATGTACTAGTTAGTAAAGTCTGCAGAGTGACCTATTGTCAGTATCAGCCAAACAGCAAGAGAATCTATCCTCTTTTCCCTAGCACTAGACCAGGAAGATTTTTTCCTGAGGTGGAGCACCACACCTACCATGAATTCTTAGAAGCTATACTGTACATATCAGATTACCCAAGCCATGTTCTTCATGCGGTGAGTTAGTGAGGACCAGTATCAAATCCAGAACCTTGCAATTCCTTGGCCAATGCTCTATTGACTGAGCTAAACCAGCCCCTTATCCAAATCTTCTAAGGAGAACAGAATTAGAATTTGAAATCCTGGTTTTTATCTGAGTTAAAAAGGGATTACTGGCATCCATAAAATATATATAACTACAGGGATGCTGATAGGTATGCGTCCTGCATCCCTGATGCACAAAAATCTAAAAGGACACAGCAAAATCATATCCATGCATCCCAGTGCTTTTCTTTTTTCTTTCCTCACCATTTCAAGCTAACTTGGATAGATTACAAGGTAGGAGTTAGACAGCTTTAGTTGGGACCCATAAATTTTCCTGGAGACTCACTTAAAGTAAATATGTGCGTCCCAGGACGTACTAAATCAAAAAGCTATCAGCATCACTATGTAATTTTATCAACCACAATATTCTGTGATAAGTAACATTAGAAACCTGGGGTCTGTACACCGGACTAAGCTTAATAAATAAGACATATAGTTAAGTCATGCTGAAAGCTCCAGTTCCCATCAGATCACCAAAGTTAGTCAGCAATGAGCCTTTTCAATTCTGAGATGGGTGATCACTTAGTAACATCAGCTACCATATGCAATCTGACATCTGCTTAATAAATAACAATTATACCAGTCATGATATTCATTAGTCTAGCACAAGATCCCAAAAGCAAAGTATCAACTGAGAATTGAACTTATAATATTCATCAATGGTCTAACTTGACTAGCTTGATAGACAGTATGTTACACCAGTTGCCTCAGGCTGAAACTTATCTAGAATAAATAAAACTGACTGCAGTAGGAGTAGCAAAAGTTCCCTTTGACCAGGGAGGCAGCCAGTCTGGTTACCAGTTGACAAAATAAATTAACTTAATGTTGACTTTACCCAAAGGAACCCAGTTTCCACCCTGTTGAGGAATATTATATTCTGAGTGATGACAGCCAAAAGAAATTTATTTCTTATCACAAAGAAGGCAGAGAAAAAATTACTTTAAGAAATTATGAGTCTTTCTCAATTTAAAAATAAATAAATGAAGCAGAGAAAGTAGAGATAAAAATTCCAAAACAATTTACCAAATTTTAGTTGTCTGAACAATAGTTTTATTTAAAGTCTTTATTAATATAATCAGACAAAAGAAAATATGAGGGTAATCCCAACGGTGTGTTTGGGGTGGGGGGAACTGTCTGTTCAACTATTGGCAACACTGTTGTGTTTTATTTGTCTGATTTTTTTTTAGATGAGGCTCTGGTATATACTATTTTGATTTTTCAGACAGTTTTCCTCATCTTTATCACTATTCATACACCTGTATCGAACCCAGAACCTTGTGATACCTAGGTGGATGCTCTACTGACTGAGCTAAACTGGCCATATATATATATATATATATATATATATATATATATATATAATGTGTGTGTTAGATTACTACTTTAGCATTTCCACTGTAGTGGCATTAGTAATTTATCCAAAAAGTGCTCAATATATCATAAAATACAGAGCATTAATAACTGCAGAAAAATCTTCCAAGTAGAACAGAATCAGAATTTGAAAATCTGTTTTTTATCCGGGTTGAAAAGTGATTACTGGCATCCATAAAAAATATATATAACAATATCAACCACAATGTTCTGAGATGGGTAAGAACTTAGGAACCTCAGCTACCATTAGGGATGATATATTTATGAACTAAATTAAACTTATTTATAAACTAAAGTAAACACTACAGAAGAAAACGGGAAAAGTTATTAAAATATCAGTTGCACAAACCTTCCCACCTTCCTACTAGCAAATGTATATAAATAGCAGTAATTACCATTAATTCATTATCCTATCTATTAAAGATTGAAACCATGGTAGAAACATAAAATTAGTTTTACAACTATTTATATATATATATATATATATATATATATATATATATATATATATATATATATATATATATGTATATAAATCAATATTTTCAGAGTTTCCCTGAAGATCCTTCTCAATGAAACCTGGGTAGTAAACTTCTGCTACTAATGTGGTTCTCTAAACCAGCTCAATGTATGTATTGAGTACTTTTCAATATCTGTCATTATTCTGACTCATTCAATCTCTTTCTTTTTTCCAGCAGTCAAAATTGTGACGCACTTGATTTTTTCTTTCTTTTTGGAAAAAACCATTGAGTCATTCTCTCTTAAAAAAAAAAGTAAAAACAATTTAAGTTTGAAATGAATATTTATCATATATGAAAAGTTTTGTTCCATTTGTGAGATGATGGTCCCTATTGGGTTAATAATAAATACCCCCTCCAGCAAAAAAAAGGGTATCTTGTGTATGAGACTAAACTGCATCTGGTAGTGAGGCTCCAATTCTGGACCTTTGTGGAGTATGGAGTACACCCTTCATTGCCATTACTCTCTGGTCCACTCTCACCTGGAGTTGTAATACCTGTTAGGGTCTCATTTATGGGTTGAATAGATATTTTAAAAATATTAAAAAAATTATTTGTGTTAGATAAGAATATTTGGTATCATATATATATATATATATATATATACAATAAAAAATATGTTTACACAATTTAAAATTGATATGAATATCTATTATATGTAAAAAGTTATGTTCTATTTGTGAGATAATGGGTCAATGATAATAGTATGAGATCAATGTTTACATTCACCCCAATTATTATATGGGTAATTCCATGTCAAATCATCCAGGCCATGACACCCACCCACTTCAATTTTTCTCCCAAAATGTGAGCTTCAAATTTCTAAGAATTGGCAGAATTATGTTGATTTTTAACTTTCCAAATTTGGGTGGTCAGTCGGAAAAAAATGGCGACTTTTTGTAATCTAATTTTGTCTGTAAAATGAGTTTTAGAGCATCTCTACTCCTAAAAATTTATATAAGTATTTTTGCCCAAAATGCTATAAAAAAAAGTCTGAAAATTAACCAGTTTTAAATTATTCATAATTTCTAATTTGAAAAATTTTAACTGCTGTTGTAGTTTCAGTTCTGGGCAAACACCAAACAATCCTTTTGGTACAAATAAAGTTGAATATATGTGAAATAATAATAGAAAAAAAAATTGTCTTAGATTCAGTGCCACATCAAGATATTGATCTTGCTAGGAAAATATCAGAAATCATCAATAACTTAAAATTGGTTGACTTTCAGACTTTTTCAATAGCATATTTGGATTCCTTTGGCAAAAATAATTTTATAAACCAATTTTTTGTAGTAGGAAAACTCATTTTACAGAAAAAATAGATTATAAAAAAACACCATTTTTTGCCAACCCCACCAAATTTGGAGAGCTAAAGATCGACATAACTCTGCCAATTTTTGGAATTGGAAGCTTAAATTTGGGGTATTGTCTAACTTTAACACAGTCAATACTTGTACAAAATTTCAAAAACATTGAAGGGGGTGGGTGACAATTTTACTTTTTTCTGGATGATTTGACATGGAATGCCCATAACTTCTCAAAGGAGATAACTATTAAATACTAATTATAAAGTACTTCCCATTACTTGTTTATTTGCAATTATGATATAAATTCTATAAATAGAATGTGAATGTACATGGAGGTTAATAGTCACCAAAGGCCACCTTTAAGTAAGTATTTACTTGTTTGCCACACCTAGGATATAACACAAGGTTGCAAGATTGTATCATCCAGTGAGGATCAAACTCACTATTCAATAGTAATGAATCTGTAAGACTAGCTTGCTATCCATTACACCACAACTTTTTTACCCAACCTATTTGCCACTGGTAGGATGTAACGCAAGATTGCAAGTATAGGGCATCCACTGAGGATGAAACTCATTATTAGTGAAATAAATGACTAAATAGGACTAAGCCTATTCTAGTAGTTACCATCCCAAGCGGAGTTTAACAGGTTTTAATTCAGACTTTTCTTTCTCCTAGACAGGTTGCCTAACCAAGGTTAAAGACCCCAGTATTCCCTACTATTTACCCATAGCTGGAGGGAGAGTAGTTTGTGCTAATATCCTTGGGAAAGGTATGAATCTATGTGGACAGTAGCTTCGTCCAAGATTTGAACTTGGGTTGACAAGTGCATTTTCTACGACTAACCATTACACCATGCACCTCCAACTAATTCATTTGTAATGTAACTGCGAGACCAGATTGCTAACCCTTACATCATGATGTGACACCCAAGGCCACCTTTGAATATTAAGATTTATTTCTACAGATGAAAAATTTGATTCACATACAGAAATATATTTCAGAGTTTGCATTCCTGATGCATAAAAATCTAAAAGGACGCAAGAAATGTGTATCCATGCATCCCAGTGTTGTTTTTTTCTCCATCATTTCCAGTTGTAAATACATTTCAATATTTTCTTGGAAACGAATTATACTGTATGGGGTACAAGGTAGTGGTTAGATGGCTTTAGTTGTTCATAGATAAAAACTCTACAATTTATTAAGAAACTTTAGTTGGGACCCATGAAATTTCCCCGAGGACTCATTCAAATCAAATTCATACATCCCAGGACACACTAAGTTAAAAAAATCTATCAGCATCACTGATATTTTCTACTGCTTTGTCTGTTGCAAAAGTTAGAAACACCTGTTTTTTAACATGATTATTTTTCTGGTTATAGATTTTTATTTCCACTTTCCGCAAAGGAAATATGTATGAGAATTGTGTGACTCAGAACAGGTGTTGAACAAATAATTTTATGGATGTGTATTCACAAGTAAGCACTTGAGTTTTAAAAAAAAGAAAGAAGTTAGCTATTAAAGTTGTCATGATATCTACCCAAGTCACAAAACAAATTTATACAATGCTTCACACGGTAAATGTATAACCAAGTTATCAAGAATTCACAATCATAATTTATAATGAGAGCTTTCTTATCTAAAATTAGTTGATTGGTAAGACAGGACTGATTCAAACCTTCCACTCTTTCATACATAAAAATGAAACATATACACCATAATAAGGTATTTACTGTGTACCCCATGTGTACTGATTAGGCACAAAGCACTATTAATGTCACACAACCCATGAACCAAAGCTCATGGGTGGCAGGTGCAAAAAATGCGTTGATCCCATCGACATCCCCCCTCGGGGCCTCAAGCACTGGGCAATAAACCCAGAAATATGTCTGCATAATTCAGAATATATGTATTTACAATTTAAGATATGAATATTCATCCTCATCAGGATCATTAAGTTGCACTGTCAGCACGAACTCCCATGACTCTCTCTTACCAACCATCCTTATCGGTCATCAGCAAAGCATCCAGAACTGATGTATGTTTTTGCTGGTCAGCCTATGCTGGTGTGTCCATGTGTAGGGGTCCATAGGAAAATGTCACTTTCAAATGTCTCCAACAGTGTCCAGCATGTCTTGTTTGCCTTACCAGGATGGTTTGCGTAATAAAAGGCAGGTGACTGTCTAGCTGTTTTCTTGTGAGGTGCTGCTTCTAGGATTTGTAAGGAGTTTTCTTGTCTAAAATTAGTTTATGGTAACCACCCTGACAGAATTTCTACAGTTTTTTGTATATAAAAAATAAACCATGTATACAATCTCTAGAAATAAATGTGAATATCAGCGTGTCACATTTTTTTCAACTTTACTCCTAGAGTCCATAGCTCAACATATCATACCATTTAGAAATCAGGATGAATGTGCAAATTAGAAACATTCCAGGCTAAATCCAGACCCAAAATCCTGAAATTTTGGAAACCCAAATATTAATTACTACATTTTTTTTTTTTTTTTTTTTGTGCAACAAATTTTTTTTTACAATAACAATTTTTATGACTTGAAAATAAATTTGGCAATAATCAAAATTAATTGTGAAAATTTCTTAAAAATATTATTCAAGTTTAATAAAATTTGATATGTATTCAATGCATGAAATGTCATTGTTGGGCCAAAGGCAAAATTAAAAGCCTTTCACAAGAGATAGCTTAATTTTAAGCTTGTAAAAAATATGTATGCACAATTTTATATGTAAAAAGTTATGTTCCATTTGTGGGATGATGATTCCTATTTAGGTTACTCCAATGAATAATTAAACGAATAACCACAAAACAAATTTATACAATGCTAGACAGGATAAATATCTAACCAGATTATCAAGAATTTATTACTATTTCTTGTTTAAAATTAGTCTATGGTAACAAGCCTAACAGGACTGATTCAAACATTTCTGTCCTTTTTTTTTTATTTGTGTAAGGTATCACCTGTTACTCAGTTGACCAGTCCAAGAGTTTACAAGTGATGAGGATATGATATTATGAAAAGAACTTACTGAATAAGAAGTGGAACATTTAGTGTAATGGTTATCATCATAGGAAATACTTGAAACCATGTAAGTGTGTGCAAATTATTTGTATTAAGAATAGTTACTTGAAGATATAATTATTTACACAGGATTATCATTAGTTACTTGAAACCATATAATTGTGTAAAAATTATTGGACCATATGACCTTTAGGCACCCCTTTTGTGATCTCGATTCATAAGGACATGTTTTTCATTTACACCGTCAAAATCCGGTTGTTTGTTAGGGGTTAGTTTTATAATCAAAAAAAAAAATCTAAAAATCGTCTGTTAACAAACAACCGGATTTTGACTGTGTAAATGAAAAAAAATCTCCTTATGAATTGAGATCGCAAAAGGGATGCCTAAAGGTCATATGGTCCAAATTATTTGTATTGAGATTAGTTACTTGAAGCTATAATTGTTTACAAAGGATTATCATAAGTTACTTGAAACCATATTATTGCTTGCAAAAAACAAAAACAAATGACTTCAGCATTAAATAACTCAACAAGGGTTGACATGCTGTAAAACTAACCAACCAACATTATTAAAATTGAATTTAGACTGTGGTGATTGGTTTTAAAGTACTCCTTTTAAAATTTGAAATTGTTTTTGGTGAGGTCCAATGTATATATTTATAACATCCTCTTATATGTTACAAATATGCGTTTGTTGTGTGGTAGTGAACAAATATTGTTGCTATTTATGACTTGAGGCTATTTATTCTTTTCTGAACCTGTTCTGCAACCATTTCATAAGTGTACCCAAATAGAAAATAGGATATACAGTCTTGGTCATACAAGATGCAACCTAAAGAATAAGAATGTATAGATACAACCATTGTAGACTTCAGTGATAGTTGGCTGGGTCAGGGGTGAAGACACTTTCTCATATCCAGTGTGGTGTAATGGTTAGTCATAGTAAATGGACTCGTTAACCCAAGTTCAAATCCTGGACGAAGTTACGGTCCACATAGTGCTACCTTGGAAAAGCTATGAATCCAACTATTCTCGCTCCAGCTATGGGTAAATAGTAGGGCAGACTGAGCTTTTTAACCATGGTTAAGCAACCAATCCAGGAGAAAGAAAACTCTGAATCAAAACCCGTTAAACTCAACTTGGGGTGGTCACTAATAAAATAGGCTCAGTCCTAATTAGTGATCAATTTCCCTAATAATATGTATCTCAAGACCATATAAAAATGTATTATCTACTAATAAGGCTGCATGTATTTTCAACAAAAATCAAAAGCTTCAACTTTTAGTTAATGACTTATTTCAAATTTGATTAATATATACTAATTAAAAGAAAGGAAAAAAAACTTTAATAATCTTTTAATGGCCATTTTTTTAATTTTTTTTTTTAGATTGCTTTTTTTTCTGAGATTGCATTGGGATATCAGGCCATGGTTTAGACATTCTCATGTAGTCTTAAGGCCTCAGTTTACCTACCTCCTGAACTTGGCCAAGTTGCTGAATTCTAGGGGTTTTATCTGTTTTGGGAGGCCCTGTGCATTTTTTCAGAAAAAAACAACAAAAGCAACAACAAAAAACAAAACAAAATAAAAAAACAAAAAAAAACATTTCAATTCTGCATTAATTTGGAAATAGGAATTTGTTTTTGCATTTTTCAAGCCTAGCTTGTAGGATCCAATTTCGGTGTTTTTATAAATAATGTTCTATTTTTAATCATTTATTTTTGTGGTGCTGTAGATAACATCTCTGATAGCTACCTATAGAGTATTGGACTAATATCCTGATCTTGACTGTATATATTATTAAATGTTTATCTGGGAGAAACGTTTAGTATTTTCAAAATACTTATAAAATATTTTGGATCTGGTTAGTTCATAGACAGAATTCAATAGCCAACAATTCCTAGCCATAAATAATTCATAACTAACAATTCAGGAGATTTTAATGAACCAGTAAGCAACACCCAAGATAAAGAGTGAAGGAAGGTAATAAGTTTTACCAATGTATATTCTCATAATTCAGGAATCACCAAACTTTTTTCACGGTGGGCTGGATAATTTAAAAAAATAACGAGGGCAGGCCACATTATTATTGTGTTCAATACTTGCTAGCCAGAACGAAAGCTCTGAGAAAAAGATGTAAAACAAAATTTATCTTTCCATGTTATATTCATGGATGAATGGCATAAGATGCACAAAAACAAATTTAACCAACATATTTATTTTTAAAACATTATGAAATAATGCAACATTAGCAGAAAGGTTTAGTGAATTTGCGAAACTGAAGTTTGCTTTTAAAGATATCGTCAATGTTTGTTTTGGAATTGCTACATCCAATCAAGAGAATTGCTTTCAAATATTTATCAGTCAATTTCTTTCGATAGGTTGATTCCATAGTCAAGTCCATGAAGATTTAGTAAGCTTAACATGATATTTAAATTTAAATAATATCAAAACGTCTCACGTTCTCTACGTTTTAACTAACAAATTCAAGCCTGATAAAATGCCATAGTTTGGTGACCTCTGTTATAATTGAACTAAAAAAATGTCATTGGGAGGGTGCTGCTTTAATGTAAGTGAGCTTTTTCCTCTTCTGATTTTGAGTTGGAGTTTTTTTTTTAGATAAATACATTCTTGAAATTTATTGCCTTCCTTCTAAATTTATGTCACTTCTTATTTCCTGGTTGAGTCCTCCTACTGCAGCACTTCAGTTATCCATCATTTCCATGGCTACAAGAATAGGGAAACTTATTATAATGTATGAAATTTATTACTAACTTAAATCTATTTAATGATCAATTTGTAGCTGTTACTAATATTATTAAACAAGTTGTTGAGTATGAACTTTTAGAGATAAACTATTTAGGGTTGAACTATCTATAGCTGTAAATTGTTGTTAATGAATGTTCCATAATCCAAAATAATAAAGTAATTTTTAAAACTAATTTGTATGCAGGGCAGCAATCTTATCAGGATCCCAGATTAAAACTCATTAATCCGGGATCCATTATCAGCTTTAACACTTCAGGATATAATTTGAATCTGAAATATATGTGTAAGTAAAATTAAAGTGGCCTATTGTTGGTATCAGCCAGACACCAAGGGATTCTATCCTCTTTTCACTAGTGCTAAACCAAGGAGATTGTTTTTTTTTTTCATCTGAAGTGGAGCAACACACCTACTGTCAGCTCCCTACTTTACGGCACATTTCAGATTATATAAGTTATGCTACTCATGTACTAATTTGGCGAGGGATGATATTGAACCCAGAACTTTGTGCTTCCAAAGCGGATGTTCTACTAACAAAGCTAAACCAGTCCATTACAACAAATTTCAGGGGTAAATCAAAACCGGAAAAAAAATGAATTTCATTTTTCAAATCTTTGTGCCATCAGCAAGGAGAAAGATTGTCAAAATCTTTACATTAGAATTATTTATAAACACTCTTCCAAACTGTAGCCATGTCAGTATTATTATATGGTTACATCATTTGGACTTTAACCAAAATGCTGTGAGAAAAAGATAAATAACAACTACACAAGGATGCTGTGTGCTGTTTTGAATAAATCCTGGAAGCAGCACACTACAAAACAGCAGCTGTATGACCGCTTACATCTCATCTCACAAACTAAGTAAGGATAAGTAAGGACAAACTCCTCATTACCCTATGGACTCCTACACATGGACATACTACTGTTGGCCAACTGGCACAAATGTACATTAACCAGCTCTATATGGACACTGGATGTCATCTAGAAGACTTACCAAGAGCAATGGCCAATAGTGTTGGCATGAATCCCTCTCTATTCCCACCAAACTATGGGTAAATTGTAGGGCAGATTGGGCTCTTAAACCAAAGTAAGACAAACAGTCTAGAAGGAAAAAACCCTGTTTATGTGTGAGTGTGTATATATTTATATATATATATATGTATGTTTATATATATATATATGTGTATATAAATGTATGTAATGAAATGGCACATGGTGTAATGATTATTATTGTAGGAAATAAACTTGGCAAGCCAACTGTAGGAGTATTATATATATATATGGTGAGGCATAAGTCCTATGTGTCACAAGGAGGCTAAAGCTTGTAGTGTTTTTTTAGTGGTAATGTATTAAATCAAAGGAAGTCATCTGTAAGGTTATCAACAACCAGATTGATATAATATTTATTAATGGTATAAAATGCATTTAGCTTCTTTAAAGAGATATCACAGTAGAATTAATTTGCACTTAAAGACCTTCCAAATGGGTGAATAAGTGCTTAAAACAGGAAGCCAATTTCTGTGACATCAGACTACTAAAAATTAATACATGTAAAAATTACACTAATAATGATATTACACACACACACACATATATATATATATATATATATATATATATATATATATTTTGCCTTAAAAAATAAATATTTGTATTTTTTTTAAGTATGAAAAGAAAAGTCTACTATATATATATATATATATATAATGATATAATAATAATAAGAAGAAGAAAAAGAACTACTACTCTTACAACTAATACTTGTCATCTGGTGGATTTTGCTGTTGCTGTTGCTGTAGACCATAGAGTGAAAATGGAAGAAAGTGAAAAGATAGTTTAACATTTGGAGTCAGAATGAATATAATTTTTTTTTTTAAATTCTTCAGTTTTTTTCATTCAAAAATTGTTGAATTTATAAAATAGTGAGTTGACTTCTGGATTCATTGAATCAAAAACTGATTCAACTCAAAAGGACACAATACGTCTTTACATTTTTTTCATCTTGCGTCATTTCGGGGGTTTTTCAGCTATCTTAATTTTTACACAATACATACATATATATATATATATATATATATATATAGTAGACTTTTCTTTTCATACTTAAAAAAAATACAAATATTTATTTTTTAAGGCAAAAATTAAAATATTTTCAGTGAAATAATCTCATTTAATCTGAACAATAGCAAAATGATTTCTTTTTCTTTTTAAACACGGATTTTTAAACATAAAGTATGACAATTTATAAAGCAAGACAAAAACAAATTAACAATATAATTTAATCAAAACAATAAAAAAAATAATTTACTTATATTTATTTATAAGTGCATAACAGAATCTAATTTAATTAAAGCAGAAACAATTTATTTTTAATCAATCTAATTTAATAAAGAAATTTTTTATTTTATTTTATTTTATTGAGAAATGTATTGTGAAAATAAACATGGAGAAACAACATTTATATTGTTTCTACATTTTCCTCATGATGTATTATGTGTATTCACTCAAATGGGAAATAAGATGAAAACAATATATTTATTTAATATGTTAAAAAAAAAATCTTTAAATATTAATTGTTATGACAACATAATTGTATTGTGAAAAAACTGAACTTTTAAGAGGAGTCAGTTTCTGATCCAATGAACTGGATTTGACCCAACTTATTTTAAAAGCAACCCCCCTCCCTATTAAACCACGCCCTGTCAACTCGGCCTAGAATATGCCAACTGCAATCTGTGCAGAAGGCCAAGATACCACTCCATCCTAAAACCTGTTCACCAGTAGCAATGGATCTGTGAGACTAACTTGCTAACAATTACACCATGATAGGACACCTAAATGGTGTCCTGGGTATGACACTAAACTGCATCCAATGATGTGACTGATTCTCAAGCTCAAGGAAGTGTGGCACCACTTTAAATTCTTTACCATCACTTCTACATAGAGAGTAGTAGTACCTGTTAGTTTCCTATCCCATCAAATAAAATGAATTGGATAGAGTCAAGGATATGCCGATGCCAAAAGTTGATGAAACTGAGCAATCTATGAACACTAACCCACATTCAAAAATAAGGTACTACCTAATATCAAAATACACAAAAGTTTCAGAAGGATGTCAGGAAAGGTACAATGTATGGTGTGTATATATATATATATATATATATATATATATATATATATATGTAATGTGTGTGTGTGTGTGTGTATTAGTTTGTATATATATATATGTGTGTGTGTGTGTATTAGTTTATATATATATATCTTCAATTACATGGAAATTTTAGCTAGGTTTCATGCTTTTCTTGGCAATCATCAGGCAAAGTGAAGAAAGTTTTTGAAAATTTGACAAAATTGAAAAAAATTCAGGGTCGCAGCTAAAATATCCATGTAATTAAATATATATACACAACCTAATATATATTAAGGGTCGCAGCTAAAATATCCATGTAATTAAATATATATACACAACCTAATATATATCTATTTATTATTATTATTATTATATAGTAGCTCTACCACAGATATTGAGCACTCTCCTAATAATACCACAAATATTACACTGCGACTAACTCACCAAGTGAGATAGTGATAACCATACACTGTTGTAATATATATATATATATATATATATATATATATATATATATATTTACATGTGGGCAAAAATAGATTTATAACCACAAAATGACCAGTTTTTAAGTCTTTTTCTTTACCAATTATATTACTATGAACAACTCTAACATTCCGCCGTTTGAAGAAAGGGCTAACTTAGAATCATCCTAATACCAACTTACCTGGTAAACCACATATACATATATGAGAGAGAGAGAGAGAGAGAGAGAGAGAGAGAGAGAGAGAGAGAGAGAGAGAGAGAGATTTATGATTATTATAATCAGGTTGTGCTAACAGCATGAATACCCATGACTCTCTCTCTCTCTCTCGCCAACTGTCCGTATCAGCCAGTACCCCTGGCAGGTCTTTCACATGGCATCCAAAATTCACACAGCTGATTTATGTAGGTTTTAGCCTACACTGATGTGTCCATGTGTTGGTATCCACAGAAGAACGTCACTTTTGTATTAATACCCTTGGGAAAGGTATGAACCCCCAATCTCCTCCAGCTATGGATTAAAGAGTACCATGACTTGTTCTTCTACAAGGATGACTTTGGAATTAAATAACCCACAAAGTTTGATATGCCATTCAATGAAGAAACCATTTATGTGTTTCAGAAATTATCAGAATTATGTGACATAAACTTAGATATAGTTATTTGTTACAGTTAGATTTTTAAAGCTGAATATCCAAATCAGCAGATATCCCTGTCAAAAAAGAGCTGCTAATTTGGCTCAGATATAAGAATCATTTTATGAACAATGATTTACCAACTAAATGGTGGTTGTTTTGGTTACAATTTTATATAATATGAGCACATATACTTCTGGCATAATTAGCTTAATTTCACCCCCCCCCCCACACACACACACACCAGGAGTATCTGCCCCCTCACCTAAAAGGAATAAGGGTTGGGTTTATTGCTCAGTACCTGAAGGGGAATGCCAAGAAGTGAACAATTTTTGCACCAACCCTGTGGTAGGTTCACTTTTTGCAGAGCGCTCCAATGTTAAACTGACATAGTGTCACATTTTGGCCATGTGGCAGGGTGCAGGAAATAAATACCCAGACTGAGTAAATGACAGTTATTTTGGTTACAATTTCATATAATATGAGCCCAGATACACATCTGACATTCATGCTGGGTGAGGTGTTAAAATAATTCATCTCAGCTTCAGAGGGCAACTGCCTCATCATCTAAAAGAGGTAAGGGCTGAGTTTATTGCTAAGCAGCTATGGTACTTCAAAAGAGGAATGATGATATAGTTGAACTATTTAAACTGGCCTTGTGTCAACCCAGCATTGTAGGGAGTGTGGATTTAATAAATACCGCACACAACTAAGTTCATGGAACAGAAATCTCACTTTACCCCACCTTTGATGTTGGGATTAATGTATGGTATCTATTCATCTCATGTAGGATGCTGAAGAAGAAAAAAATCAAGGAAAGCCCAATCATGAGGCTGAAGCTTTTATGACAATGGTTACTTAGACAGGGCTATTCTTGCAGTTACCCCTACATATGAATATCAGCCTTTTCATTGAAGTACCCATTGGTCATATATATAGGGTGAACCATAATGATGGGACACATTTTAAATGGCTGTTTTCTCAGCTTACAAAAGCGACACAGAGTACTAGGTATATGTATTACATAACTGATACACAGGAGTTTTACATGTGATCTAAGATTTGAATATTATGACCTTGAGATGGTCACATTGCCATCACTTTGTTTTAAAGATTATAGCATCCAAATGCTTGCCCTTAAAAACTATACACTCCTGAAATCTTACCCTAAAGTTCTTTCATGTTCGCTTAGTTGTTGCCTCTGGTATTTTTGCAATTTCATGATGAATAAAATCTTTCAGATCGTCAGCTGTGTACAACCTGTGACCTAAAGAAGAATTAATCACCAGATTTATCTGATGAGTGAACAGGCTATGGTATATCACAACATAGGGAAATTAGTTTAAATTACAAACACGTGATGTTCACCACGGTTATGTTTTTAGTATGTCCAGTATGCTCACAAGTCCGTCCAATTATTACTTTCAATATCAATATGCATGCACAGACTTACAAGTCCACCCTGTGGGGAGAGACATCAGCAAAACTGAGTAAGCCATCAACAATATTACCATTCATAATTTTTATTGAATTTTTTCTTTTTTGGAAGAGTTGAACAAAATTGCAAAATGGTGCACCGAGTAGTTATTTTCCTGATGTCCCATCAGGCTAGATTAACACAAGATCGTTTTAACATGTGGAGCCACACACAAACCGAAACTCATGTAATGGCCAATGCAAAAAATGCATGGCCTGTCAACATTCCCCTTATGGAGTCCCCAAGCACCAGACAATAATACTGGCCCTGCCTCTTTTAGGTAAGGAGGCAGGCACCACCCTGGGGTGGGGGACAGCCCCCTGGGACCATGCAGGTTATTTTACCTTACTCACCTGATTAGAATCCGAAGACCCTGAACAAAGTTAGAAATGATTCACCAAGTATGATGAACTTCAGGATGAATATGTAGAGTATAATTTACATTTCATGACAGTAGATTGTTTCCTTCTTGGTCTGGCTGAGAACTTTTTAACACCAACTTATAGTCTAGCCTGAATAATGTATTAAGTATACTGAATAATCAAACAAACAAATCTTTTTGCTTGGAGAATGTTTTAATCCTATTGTTTGAAGGGATTATTTTATCATATTGTTCTAACAATTTCAGCTTAAAAGATGCAACCAAAGTAAACAGGTCAAATTTTAAAACATTTAATCACAATAAAATTTCCATAGATACTAGGAGTGCTTGCCCTCAAAACTTGTGTAAAAACACCTGTCATCTTGTCATTTCAAATTGTCTACTAGACTTTAGTGAAAGGTATGTAGAAAAGAAGCCCTCAGGACCTTAATTATCAGAAAACTATCAAAACGAGGTTTGAGAATTTGTAAATGTCAACTATTTAACTCTTTATGGCTATTTAACCTTATTCAACCCTTTAACAACTATTTAAACCTTCTAATGATTATCTAACCATTTAACATCTTGTTAACTCTTCAATGACTATTCAACCCTTCAATAATTGTTTAAACCTTAATAACCTGAAAACTATCAGAATAAGAACTTGTGAAAATTGATTATTCAACTCATTAATGACCTTTTAACCTTATAACAACTACAGGTTTAAAATACAGGTTAAAAAATCATTAAAGTGTTAGATATTTATTTTTAATGACTATTTACCATGTTTAAAACATCTATTTACATCTTTAATGACTAACATTTATAACAACTATTAAACCCTCATGACAACTAAGAAAATAAATCCTCAGGCCCAGTTCAAACTCATAATGCATAAGTTCCTGAATAAGACTATGTTGCACATTTATCTATAAGGCTTTTAAATTATACATAATGTGAAGCAATGCATAACTTGTCAGCACACCTAATACCACAATACTCCCAACTACAAAAGGAGAGAGAGAGAGAACTTTTCGTGCTTATTTCTTATTTGCATTTTATCTGTTATTTTATGTATGTATGTATTTATATATGTACACACACACACACACACACACACACACACTAGAATAATCTGATGATATGTTGGTAACTCTAACCATTTCTAGCATGCATATATATATATATATATATGCATGCTAGAAATGGTTACCAACATATCATCAGATTATTCTAGTATATATATATATATATATATATCTTTGAGAAGGAAAACTGAATTCAAACCCCTTGCAAACATATCAAGGGCCAATATGTTAGAGTAAGACCCATAACTCCCCATATAGTTCAGACCTTAAAGAAATCCTGTAGAGGACTTAGAAATAGGCTGATGGTGTATATATATATATATATATATATATATATATTATAGTAGGTTTTGTGCTTTTAGACTGTGAAATATAAAGTGCTCTAGATTTTAAAGTAAAACAGAACTATATATATATCTATAGAGAGAGGGAGACAGACAGATAGAGACTGAGAGAGTGTCATGGGATACAAAATAAACACATGCTTTTCTTTGCAAAAAGAATATATGATATACCTCCACACCCTAGTAGTATACATTAAGAGACTTGAACAGATAAGATTACTGCTCATTATACATTTTGCATACAAAATTCCCTAAGTACTTATGGGGTACACAACATATGTCCCTCATGACTCTTTACATTTAGAAAAATCTAGGGCAGAAAGACTTAATGGCACACATACACTTTTTATGTCATATTTGTTTACATACCTACATGTAGATATTTGAGAAGTTTTCAAAGATATGAGCTACTCCCACCCCATTCTAAGCACCATCCCGATCCAACTGAGCAGAACTGAAAAAAAAAAATCAGAGATGTCTCACAAAGAGAGTCTGGTTGCTGATTATTGGTTATGGTAAAGAGAATTTCATCATTACAAATACTCCATCACTGTCAATCTATAGCAGAAAGACAAACATAAAAAAAAATAATGCAGTATTGCTCACAATTATTTTTATAAAAGTTAATTTTCTTCTAAACCAAAGATACCAGGATTTTATCATTTCTGGTGGAAGATTATTTGATCAAGATATTTGGTTTGGTTTGGTTTCTTTGTTAAATGGTATATCAAACTTCATGAGTTATTTAATGCCAATGCCATCCTTGTAGAAAATCAGTAGTGGTACTATTTAACTCATAGCTGGAAGAATGAGAGAGAGCCCATACCTTTCCTAAGGGTATAAGTCCAAAAGGAAACATAATAGCATAACTGGAGTTTGAATGTGCTTAGTAGAATGTCACTGTCCAGTTTATTAGCCACTAGGGGTCACCTATTACCTATTATTAGGTACAGTATCTATAAATAAATAAATATACCCCTAACAATTCTTTGATAAAAAGTTAATTTTCTTCTAACCCAAAGATACCTTGATTTTATTATTTCTAGTTGAACATCATACAACCATAATGGGTATTATTAATCACCATTCTCTAGTCATGAAATTGTATAACCAAAAATAAAATGGCACAAATATATAAGGGGGTATATTTGTCTTTGGATTTTTCCCTGTTGGTGGGGTTTAGAATACCTTGACTGTATCCCCTGTAGAGGGGTAAGAGCTCACCCCCAAAATGAGTGTCCTGAATATGACGCTAAACTGCATCTGATGGTGAGACTTCAGCTCTGAAGATCTGGGGAGTGTAGAGTACCCCTTTCATTGCCATTACCCCCAGGCCCACTCTGACCTGGAGTGGTACTATCTGTTATGGTTACATCTATGAGACAAATAGATCTCTTTAAAAATTATTTGTATTCAATAAGACCGTGTGCAAAATAAAAAAAAAAAACATAAAAAAAACTCTTAAGAAACAATTACACAAAAAATGTAAATATCAACATGATTTCCTAACCTCTAGGCATAAAATGACCCCATATAGGTTGACATACCATTAAAATCAATCACACACTTTAGAATTTCTACATATTCTTATTTTCCAATTTAAGTTTCAGTGCTGAAGTGTTTGGTAATAACATCAATTTATCAATAAATGCAGAGCAATTGGTATGGACTGCTATAAACAGATTATGGATCATATAGAAAGATAAGGTGATAATTCTTCCGAGTTGTAGCCATGTCAGTGCTACTGTATAGATATCAACACCTGGACATTAACAAAATGTTTAGAAAGAAAGCTAGATGTTAACTATACAAGGATGTATAATGTTGTCTTTGGTCATTTCTTCCAGATAATACTGGGAAGTTTTGCTAGTTTTTCAGTTATTGTACTTGCAAAGTTATAATCTAAAAAATTAGTATTAAATTTCAATCTGACTTCAGTCCTAACTAACATTGGTATTAAGTTGTTATGAACAAATCCTGGAAGCATATAAAAACAACTATATGCCACTTACCTCCTATCTCATAAACCATCCAAGTTCGACAAACAAGACATGCTGGATACTGTTGGAGAAGTAAGGATGAACTCATGCTGTCAGTGCAACATGATGATGATGATGATGATGATGATGATTAGCTAATGTTCTTCTGGAAATTATACAATTCTGATGTTTTTGGTTTTAAAAAAGGTTAACTTTTTATCAAAAAACAAAATGTTAGGATTGTATTTATTTATGGGTGATACTGTATTTATGTATTTACCTACCCCCTCTGCACAAGTAGGATGCAACACAAGGTCATTTTTAAGTGACCTTTCTCAAGGGAATTAGCACTTTAAGAATCAGTTGAAACCAACACTAAGTCCTTAAAATGTATTAGTGTATCCATAGATGCTGATTCATACCTTTCCCAAGAGTATTAGCGCTATGTGAAATGCAAACAGCCTGGTCTAGGATTTGAACTCGGGTCGATGAGTCCATTTCCTACATATAACCATTATGCCACGCGCCTCCATAATCCTGAATAAGGCTGACTGCGTTTCACTTCACACTAATGCCCTTGGGAAAGGCATGAATCCATCTCTTCTCCCCCAGCTATGGGTAAATAGTTGAGCAGACTGGTTTCTTTAGACTTGGTAAGACAACCAGTCTAGAAGGAAAACCAACTTTGCTACTTAAAAACTGACAATGTGTCACATTCTGTCCATGGCGGAATGTTTGGATAAATGCATACACATATATAAATGCCGCGATTATTAAACTGACCATATATCAAATACTATAAACTGGGGTAGAGGTGTAACCATTTATTCAGCATTGCTTAGTTTAGCACAAAGCCAGAAGTATGGGGGCATAGAGTGAGAATATAACTTACTAACAATGGTCTGTTAACCTAGCTTATTTAACCATTATACTATGCAAAGCACCTGGGGTCTAGTTAAATATTAACAAACTTTAAAATTCCATTGGCTTAGTCTAGTACACTCAAAAACAATATGAAATTTGAATTATTTAAAAAGAAAAAAAGTTACTTGTTTAAATTAATATTATTAACTACTCTATTCTACCCCACACAATATATATTACGAGACGATCCATGAACCTGTTGGGTTCAAATTCTAACAGCACTTTCCTCACTCCTGCCCCTGCCAGAGGGACACCCACTCTTCCTTTATAAAACCTGAAATAATTACAAAATTAGTTTTATATATATATATATATATATATATTTTTTTTTAATGAAATCATTTTACTTTCATATTTTTTTTAAATTTCTCGTGTACCCAATTCAATTTCTATGTTGAGGCAACTTAAAAGGCCCCCTAACTAGAAGTGCCTTACAAGGTCAAAATCCAGCTGTCCATGATATTGATGCTTCTCAAAAGAAATGATAGGATTCTATTTAATTACCATATCAGAGAAAAATAAAATGACCTTCAGTGCAACAACCCCACTAAATCATCATTCAGTTGCAAATTGGGTTGGATTATCTAATGGAATATGAATCCCCTATAGGTAATTTAATGCCAAATTTTGATTAATTTATAAATGTTTGATAATAATAATAACTATTTATATTTCCAATGTTTCATTGCAATCATTTTTTTTTAAATCACTTTTTGTCTATAATAATAATTTATTTGCACAGTTATATCATCATTATTATCAGGTTGTGCTGACAGCATGGATCCCCATGACTCTCTCTTGCCACCTGTTCCTATTGGTCATCACTCCTGGTAGGTTTTTTCCACAGAGACAATCAATGTAGGTTTTTGCTGGTTGGCCTACACTGGTGTGTTCATGTGTCCACATGATAACATCACATGAGTTTGTCCTTGCTTCTCCAGCAGATCTAATGAAGCATAGTTCCCAATGACTGCTATGTTTGTAATGGTGATCATTTGATAGATAAGAGTAAGCACAAAACACAAGTTGCCTCAAATGTAGGACCTTCTATTGTTTTATTCCCTTTGTTCAATTACTTATTCCTATGTAAATATGTGCAAATGGATAATGGGCACAATGTGCAGGGTAGTATCTTTGGTCTAGTAAGAACCAACCCTTTGGTCTAAGCTACAGATTGTCCCCAGCTACCAAAGAGAGGCCAAGTTGAAAAACCCAACAACTTTTAATGGGTTCATTGAACACTAAACAACCATTTCCACCTTGCATGGCCGGACCACTGGACCAGCACCAGGACCATTCACATGACTAATGAAGTCTGGTGATTTCTTTTGGTTAATTACTGTTTTTAGTCAGGGTGGGGTAAGGGTGCGCTAGATAAAGCATATCTTATTACACCTATCCTACACAAGTGATTTTGAACTTTGTCTACTCATCTTTATTCCAGTTGCTGGCTTTTTAAAAAAATAACTTATTATTCACACCCTGCAACCACTCCTCCCTTACAGTGTTACACTAATACTAATAAGAAAAGTTGTGGCCTATTGTCGGTATATAATAGTGCTAGACCAGGGAGATTGTTTTTGCTGAGGTGGAGCGCCACACCTACCGTCAACCCCCCCCCCATTACTGCACAGATCAGATTATCTAATCTGTGCTACTCATATGCTGATTTGGCTGAGACTGGTATTGAACTAGGAACCTTCCGATTCCTAGGTGGGTGCTCTACCAACTGAGCTAACTAATATTAATGATTTATACACAATTATATGGTTTCAAGTAACAATTCGTATTTGATAATTATAATCATTTATGTGCACATAGTTATATGGTTTCAATTATTCCTATCTAATACTAATAATTTATACACCATTATATGGTTTCAAGTAACTATTCCTATTTAATAATAATAATAATAATTTGTTTGTACACAGCTATATGGTATTAATTATTCCTATTTAATACTAATGATTTTCAGATATATTCTACTAACACTCCGGATCAGAGTACATTTGAGAAGTTGCAAATTGGTCTGGAAATTGCTGTAAAATTTCAAGTGTATTGCTCTGATAAAAATCTCGCTCTAATATGCCATTTTTTCATACATACATAAATCAGATTTTTTTTAATTCAGAAAAAAAAAGAAAGAAGGAAAAAAAAAAAAAAAAAGAATGATAATGATTTTGTCCGGTGTCCTAGAACCTAGAATCACCACCCCCACCTCCTTACTCCGCCAGATTGATTCAAGGACCTACTGACCCAAGAGGTTAAAAGGCGTTTTTTGTTCTCCAAAGGTTTCCTTTTTAGGACACCGCATTTTCAATTCTTTGGATATTGGGATTGTGGATCGGAAATAAATGTCCAAACTATTTTATATTTAAAAATTATTGCGTCATTATTCTATCACGAAATTTAACCACAACTAAAAAAAGAAGAACACAAAAAGACAAGGAAAAAAGCTACAGATATGTATGCCTCTGCCTCTCTCTCTCTCTCTATATATATATATATATATATATATATATATATATACCTCTACTACTACTACTACTACAGTAACATTTTGTTTTAGGACAATCAGAAACACCCACGCATATACAGACGGAAATTATTAACACTCTAAACCGGAACACTTTTCACCTATAAACACGAAATAAAGGAGTGCCGAAGGAAGAAACATGGAAATGTCGCAGTAATGACATTTTAGCTGTATTTTATCTTTATATTATTTTAGCTAATTTTTTTTTTTTTTTGAACGATAACACTATGGAACAATTTTAAAAGTTTTTTGGTGCCTAAGATTTTAGACCTGATTCTAGATATATTTATTTTATTATATATAAAAGAAAGATTCTGTATGTCTGTCTGTATATTCGTTTATACAACGATCGAGTGCGGTATTTACCACGTACCCCATGTGTACGGGTTAGGCACAAGGCCCTATTAATGTGGGACCACCCACAAGCCGTGATTCACGGGTGGCAGTTGCAAAAAATACGTTGATCCCGTCGGCATTGCCCTTTAAGGGGGGGGGGCTCAGGCACTGGGCAATAAACCCAGCCATGCCCCTTTAAATTAAGAGGGCAGGTGTTGCCTGGGGGGATGGCCCCCTGGGATCAACGCTGTTAATCAATAACACAGGTCCAGTGGCCGAAGCCACCGGATCTCTGCCCCAGGGGACGATCGAGTGCTGGTCCTTTTATAAAGGAAAATTGGAGATCAGTGAAGACAAAAGTTTAATAAAATCCACACCTTATTTTTGCCCGAGAGGAGTAAAAAAACAACAACTTCTTACCCCTCATTTTCCATAGGAAAAGCTAAATAAGAATATAAGGTATAATATCAATATATTAAAAAATTGATTTTTAAAAAATGATTAAAAAATAAAACAAATTAATAAAGGATAAAAGATAATAAGCAACTAAAAAAAAATACAAAGAAGAATAAAATAAACAACTTATAAACAAGAATATATAAAGAATAAAAGATAATAAAACAAATATACAGAAAAAGAATTTTTATTAATCTATATAAGAATAAAGATTTATTTTTAACTTTTTAAATCCCGGACAATGCAGGATATCTCTGCTAGTTTATTATATGATTTTAGCTGCTCTAAAGGGAAAATAACAAATTTGCAATATAATGAGAAAATATTTTAGGGGACTTAAATGGGTTAATTCTTTTAAATTCCATCAGTCTGGTTACATTCACTTTGTGTCAATACCCTTGGGAAAACCATGAATAAATTTGTGTTATCCCTTCAGGGCATGGGTAAAATAGTAAGGAAAACTGGACTCTATTCTCGGTAGGCAACAAGTCTAAGAGAAAGACAATTCTGAATTCATATCCAAAAGCTGGAGTCCCTAAGAAAATCTGATGCCTTCAACCCCATTCTAGCAATTCCAGCAGACCACAGGGAAAATTTAAAAGAAAACAAAAAACAAAAACAAAAAAAATTAAACAAATACCAGAGAAACTGAAAAAAAAACTTTGAATGTGAGAGTGATGCCAATCATAGTCAAGTCCTTGGAACACTAACAAAGAACCTGGAAGAGAGACTTATAGAACAGGAGCTTCATGGAAGGATTTAGACTATCCAGACCTCAGCACTTGAAATTGTCTCAAATACTGAGATGATTTCAGGAGTACTTACTGTCACTCACACTTCAATGAAGACCAGCAAAGTCCCCATGACATAATAAATCATGTGCTAGACTGCCACATTATAGTAAGTGAGTTTGAACTCCAGTATTGTTATTACATTCACTTATAGACTAATACCGTTGGGAAAGGTATGAACCCCCTCATTCTCCCAGCTATGGGTTAAATAGTACCACTTCTTTTCTTCAATAAGGATGGTTTTGGCATTAAATAACCCATGAATGTTGATATGCCATTAAACAAAGAAACCAAACCAAATCAATGAAGACCAGCAGTCAGCACTATTGTGAAAACTTAACCATAGTAATTTTCAGTGGATAAGTTTTAACACTGAAGAAGCTGAACTGCAACAGAATAACCTCACTTTAAGATTATTTTAAGTGAAGCTTTAGTGTAATAAAAAAAATTCCATTTATTCATTTATCATTAACATCAAAAAGTCTTAGTACAATGGTTAAATCATGACTGTAGATAACTCCTACAGCATAACCATTTTACGTAATAAACTTAGAAAGCTCATTTGTCTGTGTATGCATTTAGTGCATTCCATAATTTAGTTTATTCATTCCCAAGTTTAAGCACGTGAGGTTTCTTCCTATGTGTTAACAAAGAAGTCAATGCTACATTATGAAACAGATGACATTTTAAAACAATGCTTTTTTTGTTTGAAGCACAAAATGTGCACACTCATGACTGCATTGATTCAAAAAGACAAATATATGTAAACTAGCATAATACTCATCAAGTTGTACTGATAACACAGATTTTCTTTACTCTCTCTCGCCATCTGTCCATTTTGGCCAGGTCCTCTACCCAACATTTAGTGTTCATACAGAGCTGATGAATATATATATATATATATTTATACTAACTCCTCCAAATGAGCAGGATGCGACACAAAGTCAATTTCTTATGCAGAGTTTATCAGGTTTGAATTCAGAGTTTTCCTTCCCCTAGACTGGTTACCTAGCCAAGGTAAAGAGCCCATAGCTGGAGGGAGAGTAGCTAGATGCATACTTTTCCCAAGGTATTAGTGCTATGTGAAGTGCTTTATCCAGCATTTGAACTCAGGTCATCCATTTCCTATGCCATTAACCATTACACCACAGGCTTCCATAGAGCTGATGAATATGTTTTTACTGGTCAGCCAACACTCAGGTCTCCATGCATAGGAGTCCACAGGAGAACATCGCTTATGAGTTTGTCCCAGATTCTCTAGCAGTCTCCAACATGTCTTAGCACTCATTAAAGAAATAAAATAAAATAACAGATAACAACTATACAGTTAATTTCTCTGCCTATTCCAATTCCTTCTTTCTTTCTTTTTTAATTTTGAAAATATCCCTTTTTTAATTTGATAAACTTTCAAATTAGAAGAGAATTTAAATGAAGGAAAAAATATATCAATGTGACACATTTGAATAATCATGTAAAAAAAAAAAAATAAAATCGTCAGGGTGGCTTAAAGTCAATATTAGCCAGAGAGCAAGGGAGTCTATCTCCTTTTCCCTAGCACTAGAACAAGGGGATTGTTTTGGTGTCCAAGGTGGAGTGCCACACCTAGCATCAGCTCTTCACTTTACTGTCCTGTGCTACTCTGAGTTGGCGAGGCCCAGCATTGAATCTGGAACCTTGTGGTTCTTAGTCAGATGCTCTACTGACCGATCTAAACCAACCAAGATATAACTAATGTTTTTAGAAGTAACATTGTAGAAGTTAATACATTTTATCATGCATGTTTGTGAGTGTTCTCTTAACATATTGGTTATGGTGCTGGACCCCAGCCCCACATCATGACAATTCTCAGTCTATAATTTGGTTAATTTCAACATGACAATTAGGTAAACAGAGAAATTTACATAGGAAGTGGACTCAGTGACCTGAATTCAAATCCAGGACAAAGCTGTTCACATTTCATGTAGTGCTAATATACTTGGGAAAGCTACACATGCAACTATTCTCTCACCAGCTATGGATAAATAGTAGAGCAGACTAGGCTCTTTAAACATGGTTAGCCAAACAGTTCAAAAGGAAAACTGAATTCAAACCTAATAAACTCTGCTTAATAAATTGACCGTGTCACATCCTACTCATGCAGAGGGGTTGGTAAATTATATTATATTATATATATATATATATACTAGACAAAAAATGACCCGTTGGGTCACCCGTTAAGCTCTCACTAGATGATTGGGATTAGGAAAAAGAATAGGATCTGCCAAAATATCGTCTGCTTTTCATTTTAAAAATGAATCAAAATTCATTAAACCGATTATTTAAGGTCAAATTTTTGTCTGTCGAAAAAGTAACATAATAAGCATAAGCAAAAAAGCAAAATAATATTACACGTATTTTATTTTTGATACATTTAAAACAATGTTTTTAATCAATTTCGATCATCTTGATCTGCCAAGACGCTACTTAAAATCCGTTTTTACAAAATAAATTCTAACTTTTGTAATTGAAAAAAATTCACACTGGATTGTCCAATTAGACACATAACCTAGTAGATAAAGGAGTTAGGTTAAGACAATTCTAAATGACAGTTATCTCTAGATTGCAGGTTCAATCCTGGTCAGGGGTAGCAGTAACATAGAATAATAATTAACATAGCTTAACCCCTGTACCCCAGTTATGGTTAGTGGAATGAGAACAGGATACCCCCGCTGAATAAAGAGTTAGGTTCAAAGTTCTGTGATGGCTCCCTATTACAAGAAGGTTCCTGTGTCCGACAAGAAATACCTGAAGAAAACGCTGTACAGATAACAATGAAGATGGGGACAATAGTCTGAATAATACAAATAATGGTAATCTTTGCAGAGTTCCATCCTGGCCTCTGCCTCAAAAACTGCTAGCCGCAGACTGCTGAAAAAACAACATCAGCTACGATTGAGGTCTGTAGCCGAAGCGGTATCACTTGAAAAAAAGAAAGAAAAAAAAAACAATCTTAGGGCGTTTTTCCTGAAAACCCAACCCCAACCCCCTCTAGTTAAAATTAAGTTTTATTACAAAATTTGTGGTTCTGTTTTTCCTGGGTCACCCAAATTATTTATTTATTTTCCATTAAACTAACCCTAAACCCAAACCCTAGCCCTAAACCCTAACTATTTTTTTTTTTACACTGCTTCGGCTATGGATTTTAATCGTAGCTGGTGTTTTTTTTTTTTTCAGCAGTCACTGGCTACCATTTTTTGAGGCAGGATTCCAGGACAGAACTCTGCAAATATTACCCAAATAATACTCCAAAAATTATTTTTTAGTTTTCATTTTATTTTTCGATTTTCGGTACTTATTTACTACTCGAGCAGATTCTTTAAAACGGTACTCTTCGCGGAGAACCATCCTGCCTCAAAAAATGCTAGCCAGTGGCTGCTGAAAAAAACACCAGCTATGATTGAAGTCCGTAGACGAAGCGTTGTCACTTGCAAAAAAACAAAACAAAACAAAAACAACCAACTTAGGGCGTTTTTCCCGAAAACCCAAACCCAACCCTAACCCCACCCCTACTTAAAATTAACAGTTTTATTACAAAATGTCTGGGTTCTGTTTTTTCTGGGTTAGAAAAAACAGAGCCCAAATTATTTATTTTCCCATTAAACTAATCCTAAACACCAACCCCAAACCCTAACATGAGTTTTTTTATTCAAGTAACACCGCTTCGGCTACGGACTTCAATTGTAGCTATTGTTTTTTTATTTTCTTTTTCATTTTACAGCAGCCACCGGCAAGCATTTTTTGAGGCAGGGGGCCCGGACAGTTCTCCGCGAAGAGTACCAAAAAAGATGTTTTTTCTTCTATTCACACCTTCTGTCTTTAGTCTTTATTTATGCAGAAAATAGTATCAATAACATATGTACACACCATTATTTTGTACCCGAAAAACAGGGAAGATAAAGTTAAGTGACTTGAAAAAAATCAGAAAGTTCTAAAATAGAATAAAAATTAATTCATTGCTAAATCAACACTGAAAATTTAATTAAAATCGAATACTTCCCTGAGTTTTGGTACATTTTTTTCAAACGTGGGGGTTAGAACTGTATTAAAAAAACAAAAAAAAAAAACAAGGATTTTTCAATGAATTGACCTAGACAATTGAAATAGACATTAGAATTTTTATTGTGGGGGTGGGTTTTTTCATCTCCCCTTTAGTCTAGAGAGTATAATGTAAGACAAGCGAAGGGGAGGGGCGACTCTAGACTTAGAGGATGTTGGGATGGCGTGACTGCTGCCTTTTTAGTAATAAAACTATTACATGTGATCAATTTCACTCCCCATCACTCTATATGAGAGTAAAAAGGGGAGTTACGTATAATGTAAAGACAGAGACGGGTCAAGATTTGACTTAATTGCAAATTACGACTAATTAAACCAATTAAAGTGGATTTTTTTTTCAAACATTAAGTAATCCTAAAACTAAGGAATACTTTATGACAAATTTTGTGTGATCAAGGTCACCAGCAAAATATCTCTTAGCTATTGAAAGCTCAAAATCTCAGCTTTAGTATAATAATAGATAGATATATATATATATAGCAACAATCATGACGTCATAGACATATTTTGCAAAATCAAATCACTCTCCCCCGAATTGAAAAGAAATTACTAAAAATCAGGGAATTATCCGATTTTAATGAAATTTTCAGTGTTGATTTATCAATAAATGTTTTTTTTCATAATGCATTAGTTATTTTATTTTAAAATTTTCTGATTTTTTTCAGGTCACTTATCTTTAACCTTCCCCTCCTTAATATTGGTGAGGTTATATATAATTGAAACTAATTACTGCATGAATAAAAAGACAAAAGACTGAAGGTGTGAATAGAAAAAAAATTTAAAGGAGGGATTTTGGTAGAAAATAAGTACCTATAATCTGATAATTAGATGTAAAAATTTTTTTTTTTTTTTTCCTCTGTTGTTTATGAAATAGAATTTCTTTTAAATTATCAATGAAAGAATTATACATTGATATTTTTTCTGTTTAAAAGGGTGGGAGCCTAACTTTTAAACTGAGATATTTTAATTAATCATTACATAACCATACTAAAGTAAGCTTGTTATTAAATAAATATTTGTTTTTAGAATCTAAAACTATGAAATTTAAAAAACTTAAAACGGATTTATATTTTAAATGAATTTTATCTATTAATTAGGTATATAAGTTATTGCTTTAAAGACTCATATGGATGGAGCTCATAGTAATATTTATTTTAAAGAACTTCGATTTATTTTCATTGAATCAGTTTGATTGAAACAATTCCAAAATTTTAAAAAAGAATTCATTGATTAATAAGTCAATACAGAAAATGTTATTAAAATCAGATAATTCCCTGATTTTTGGTTATTTTTTGTTTATTAATCTGGTTACCAATCTGGTTACCATATTTTAAAGAATTTTTTTCTCACTGACTTTTGTAAACAAAAAACAAAAGATTCTTTTTTGCCCCATTAGTTTTTCTGCGTATTTGAGAGAAAGAAAAAAAAAAGAAAGATATTTCATTTAAATAAAATAAGTTAGTAATTTTTCTGTATGCAGTGTATCTAATGTTTTTTGTTATTGATTTCTAAGAAAAAACTGTTATAAGTTTTTAAAAAAACTTTTAATAATGGGTTTTGTTAACTTCACTTACAATATCAGATTTCTTGAATTTTCAAGTTAATCTAATATTTAAAATGTATTAAAAATCAATGACATATGTAATATTATTTTACTTTTCTTTTTTTTTAACTGATGCTCATTATGTTACTTTTCAACTTAGACCAAAAAATTGACCTTAAGTAATCAATTTAATTAATTCTAATTTGTTTTTGTTTTTTTAAGTGAAAATCAGTGCTCATTTTGTTGATACAAAGTATTTGTCAACACCTCTGCACAAACAGGATGTGTCACAAGGTCTATTTTTAAACAGAGTTTGCCATGTTTGAGTTCAGAGTTTTCCTTGTAAACCATTTGACATATCAAGATTTTAAAAAAATCTTGTTCTACTATTAACCCATAGCTGGAGGGAGAATAGTTTGATGTATACCTTTCCCAAGGGTATTAGTATGTGAATTACAAACAGCCCCATCCAGGATTTGAACTCGAGTCACTAGTATTGAATTGTCCCTTGAAATAAAGTACAAAATCAGAAAACATGAATTATTGGTGATCATGTTTTAAAAAGCAAGGTATATATTTACTCAACCCCTCCACATGAATGGAATGTGACACAAGGTCTATTTTTAAGTGGAGTTTTAAATACAGAGTCTTCCTTCTCCTAGATCAGTTGCCACACCAAGATTAAATAGCCCAGTCTGTCCTAATATTTACTTGTCCCATCTATGGGTTAAATAGAAAAACATGAGTTGATAAACAAAATTGTATTATCCATTATGAATTGATTTATTTCAAAACTTTATCGACATTAAATGACCCACTGAGGTTGATATGCCATAAAACAAAACAAAATCAAATCAAAAATATTTACTCATAGTTGGATGGATAATAATTGAATGCATATCTTTCCAAGTGTATTAGCACTGCATGAAATGTATTCCCAGCATATGCACAAAAAGTCCAAAGCAGTCAACTTCAGCATTTACTGTAATAAAACGTTTTTTTCCCCTAATTTTTCCTACAGATTCAGACTTTGAAAAGGTAAAATTATATTGCTAGTTGGAAGAATTGTCTACTTCAGAGATGCTGATGAGTACGTGTCCTATGTTCCTGACACACAAAACTAACAGGATGCAGTCAAATCATATCCATGCATCACAGTGTTTTTCTTTTTCCTTCCCTCACCATTTCAAGCTAACTGTAAATACATTTCAATAGTTTCTTATAAGTGAATTACACAGGATAGGTTACAAGGTAGGAGCTAGAAGGCTTTAGTTGTTTTCCTTGTTCATAAATAAAAACCCTACAATTTATTAAGAAACTTTACTTGGGATCCATCAAATTTTATGCAAAGCAAATATGTGCAGCCCAGGATGCACTGAATTAAAAAGATATCAGCATCACTGCTAACTAATAAGTTAATTTAGATCTCTGCTTTCTCATATTCTTTAATGGTCCTTTTAATATTAAGCAATTAAAAATATATTGTGTGCCTGTTCAAATAATTTGATAAAGCAAGATTCATAAAAAGGTACAAGCACAATTTATTTATCTTTTATGAATTGCTTTAGATTATGGGAAGCATGAGGGCATTAGGAATTTTTATGAAAGCAGGGAACCAAATTACTAAGGATTTCAACTTAATGGTATTTAAAAAGAGTAGTATTGAAACTAACCGAAACTGTGAACTTGTTCAAGCATTTGTGGAATGTACTCAAAAGGAAAGTAGAAAAATGACAACCATCCAACAAGATAGAACAAAAAGTCTGCATCATACTGTCAGAGTGGAATGCTGTAGATTTTAGAAATAGATAATTCCAAATAATATATATATATATATATATATATATATATATATATATATATGAGACATATAAGTGTTAGCTGACCAGCAAAAACTTATATCGGCACTATGTAGACACACGATCCCATGTAGAAGACCTACTGAGAACAAGGGATAATGAGAATTAATGGAATTGGTGCTCACACCACAACTTGATGATGAAAATCAAAAAAAATAATCAAAATTATACATATATACACACAAACACACATGCATAATCATACAAAGATAAATGTAGAAATATATATTTACTTGTACAATGTTAGTGATATCTTATATTAAACTTCAAAAACACTTTTGTGTTTTTGAAGTTTACTATATATGTAACATACAGAAAGTAAGAGAGGGCAGGATGTAGACTCAAAGATTGTTCATTCCTGATCAATAGAACATGTGTGAGAAGCCTTTTGCAACCAGTGGGTCTCATGAGATATTCCTTATAAAAAAAATCAGGCAAAGAAAACTTAACTACAAATATTGTATTTAGTACAATGTGTGAGGGTAATCCCAAAAGCAAATCACCGGGGGTACAAGGAAACTGTTCATGTGGCTATTGGTAACACCGTTATCTTTATTGTTAATACACTGCCACGCTCAGTCTTGGCTTGGCAGTTGTTTCTGATGGATCTTCCAATCGATGCTACTGCAAGTGGCA
>CM042145.1:57562495-57629995 GCA_023376005.1 Doryteuthis pealeii | reverse complement strand
AGAGATTAGTATCACTAAATTGGATTTGTATACATGCAAGTAAAAGAAGAATGTAAAATCTGTAGTACCTATATTGTATGAGTGAATGAATGTACAGTTTTTTTTTAAATAGGTAAAACATTTCTTGAAAAGGAATGAATACGCAATCTTTTAAATAGACCCTTGAAAATCATCTGTTGAAAGATTTTAAACTTGGCTCAAACTTTGACAATTATTAAATATTTCAAGTCCCAATATTTATTAAGGTAAGATTATCACAAGGCCAGATGAAGTAGGGAGGGGAATATAATAAGTTCTATGGAACTTACTAAAAAATGCCAACCATATAGCCTGAACATAATCTTACTGTGTGTGTATATATATATATATATATATATATATATATATTATATATATACACACACACACACACACACATACATACTAGAAAAAATGTGACTCGTTGGGTCACCCATTGAGCTCTGGGTAGATAATTGAGATTAAGGAAAAAGTATATTTGCAAAGCGAATTAAATTAAAAAATAAAATACAGCTAGACAAAACATTAAAATCATGTTGTAAGATTTCTAAGAAAGGGAACATTTCACCTAATTTAAGCTACGTGATGCTGCTTATGAAATTTAACATACAAATACATTTCAAATTCTCCCAGAGAAACTAACATATACAAGGAGGTAATCAAGATATATACAGAGAGGGGGGGAAGTGATAGGCAGAATGTAAGATGGGTTAGTTTTTGACTTAATTGCAAATTACGACTAATTAGAACCAATTAAAATGGATTTTTTTTCCAAACATAACTCGATCCTAAAAGTAAGGAATAACTAGTATAACTGTGTGTCATTAAACTAAACAGTAAAAAAGCCTTTAGGAGACAAACATTGATTTGCTCAGCTTTAGTAAAGTAATAATTATAATAAATATATGTATCATATTTTATATAATACAGAAAAGTTAACTAGTGTAGCTAGCTGACAAATTTGATTTAAATTCAAGATAACTAAAACTAGTATAAGTTTTAATTAAATTCGATCCAGAAAGGTTTAAACACTTAAGTTGATTTTAGGGCTACAATAAATAATTATCTCCCTAAGATAAGTGATGTTAGTGGCCCTGCAGTAGGTTACATGACAGTCCCTGAAAACCATCCTCAATCTCTTTTCACCTCTGGTCTTTGATCAGTAAAGATGTTTAACCATGCTAGGGAATGGTAAAACCACATGGTCATATTTTACCTATCCTTATCAAGTAAGTCTTTTGCTATTTTGTACCCCCCTCCCACATACTTCGTAATCATAGAAAACTAAGTGCATAGATTTAGCTGTTGGGATACATTTGTCTATACTTCCTTTCTTTTTGTTTTATATTACCACTGGTATGCATATTGTATAAATAAAAGGTTAAATGTTATATGTATAAGGAGTTCACGTCTTTCCTTCTGTTGTGTTTAATGTTAGAATATCATAGATATACTTATACTGGCCCTTGAAGAGTGGAGACTAGACTAACCTTACCATTAAGACTTCCGATACTGCTACAGCACTAGAGGTACATAGACATTAAAAATACATAGAGGTTCAAGTTACTAAAAAGGAGTTTGGAAGAGAAAAATAATTCCAATTCAAGATTTTTCCCTGTATTAAACTGAACATGCATGAAAGTTTTCACCAGTTCACTGCTAAAATTCTGACCCTAAGTTCTAACAAATCAATCACATTTGTTTGGTTATTTTTTTTTAATTCATTAAAACAAAATTAAACTTCTATATTACAAGTAAAGAGAAAATAAATTTAAAATTGTGTTTTGCCACAAGGATTTCACATAAACAGATTGTGCATTTTTGGCCCAGACCAGTTAAGTAATTAAACAGCATTGATCACAGGGGGCTATCCCCCCAAGCAACACTTGCCCCCTTGATTTATAGGGGCAGGGCTAGGTTTAATGCCCAGTACCTGAAGCGTCCCCCCCCCCGTTGAGGGGGAATGCTGACGGGATCAATGTATTTTTTTTCACCTACCATCCCATGAGCTTTGGCTCGTGGGTGGTCCCACCTTGTGTCACATCTGCATACGTGGGATGTGTGGTAAATTTCCTTATGTAGATCTCAAATTAAATTTATCTTAAAAGCTGGTAAAATTTCTGAATGAATCCTGTCAAGAAAGAGTTAACCACCTTTATGATTGTCATCATGAACAAATAAAAAATACACTCAGACAAAGATTAACCATTCAACTACAATATAGAAAGCACAAAATCTGGCACACCCCTGACCCCTTTAAGTGCAATGGGGAGATATTGCCTGGAAAGCAGATCTCCAGTATAAATTCATTGAGATTGAGTCATCTTTAGAAGAGACATGACTGATCCATCACAACCATTATTTGAATTTAACCCTTAAATTCTGTTTTGTTTTACAGCATATCAACCTCGGTGGGTCATTTAATGCCAACTAAGTTTTGGATTCGTAGCGGTAGTTTTGTAGAAAACAAATGTGTATATATATATATATATAGATTTTTAACTATGTTCAATTACTCATTTTTTGAGTACAATCCCACTTTTAGGAAATGTAAAATCCTTGATGGTCTTATATTTGTGAAAAGTTTTTTTCAAATTACTTGCTTGGTATTATTTTGTTTGCAGTCAATCAAAGTCTACACACACTAGCAGTATATGTTTCACTGTAAATCTCTTGGCATGTATTGCAATTTTTAATAAGATTTTGGAGGATAAAGACAAAAATAGATGCTTTGTTTAAAACTGTTTGATGCCATTATTACTTTAATCCTTTTGGTGCAAATATACTTAATGAGTGAGTGGTGAAATTCAAGTTTAGTCCACATTACTTAATTATGGATTTTGCTGGATATATTCCAACACTATATAAAAAAAAAAAAAAAAAAAATAAATTGTATATATATATATATATATATAAGTAAAAGTAAAGTCGTCGGGGTGGCCTAAAGTCGGTATTAGCCAGTCAACAAGGGAGTCTATCCCCTTTTCAATAGTGCTAGACCACAGAGATTGTTTTAGCATCTAAGGTGGAGCGCCACACCTACCATCAGCTCCTTACTTTTCCGCACAGATCCCTGTGCTACTCATATGCTGGTATCGAACTAGGAAGCTTGTGGTTTCTAGCCGAATGCTCTACCGACTGAGCTAACCCGGCCTCATATATATATATATATATATACTATTAGTAAGTCATTTTTAGAATTATTAATGAATAAAAGATTCTTATAAAAATACACTTGTCCTATATACCCTCCAACACATACCCCTATACAAACAGCATATTGTAATTGCAAAACTTTAAATTATTATTTGCAAGCTTTATTTTATTTTATTATCAAAATATGCTTCACTAAAAAGGGTTAAACCGATCCCTGTTTGGATTGTAATAATCCTGATTTTATCTAAAAATATAATTGTATTTAGAATGGATTGTCAGTGTCATGATATACATTGACAGATATACTAGTTTTTATTGGTAAGCATCTTGTCATGGTTAGCAAGCTAATCTCAAAGGGTCATTACTACTAAATAGTGAGTTCAATCCTTGCTGCATAATCCATACTTGTAATCTTGTGTCAAGACTTATCCATAGGGTAAATGATTTATTTTTTTAAATTTACTCTATTCATAATGGTATTGTCCATAAACACTGCCACTAGTTAACTTGTGTAGATAAATTCAATTTGAGAGTTATCTTAAAACAGGCAAAATTTATAAGTAAATTTATTCTAGAATGAGTTAACACCAATCTGACTTTCACCATAAAAAAAAAAAAAAAAAAAAAAAAAAAAAAAAATGCAACCGATAAAAGATTAACAATTCAATATGGAAAAAACAAAATCTGATGTACAGTTTTTTTTTAAAAATAGATTGGCAAAAATGTAGAAATATATCCAGTCTGAAAAATGTTAAGTCTTTATTCTTTTGCAAGTTACTACAAATACCTTTTTATTTTTTAAAAACTATATTCATAGTTATCTACAAGACAAAAGAAAAGGTTTTTGATGTTGAATTCTGTTACAATTACAGCTCTCTCCATTTTTTATATTAGAAATATATCTCATGATATATTTTGTTATGGTTGTAACTTTTATCTTAAGTAAACAAATATCAAATGTAATGAACTACATCTTACAATATAATTAGACCAATTCCCCTCCCCCAACACAAAGCAAAATTAAGCCACCAAATTTTATGTGCTTATTAAGGAAACTCTGGAGCATGTTTTTAACATTAGTTTTTGAAAATACTAAAACTTGATACAGGTATATTAACAATACTAGCAAATATATGCACCCACCATGTGCAAGTATTTAAGTTTTAACGTAATAAAATATCATTAGATTAGAAAGGCTAATGAAACTAAATAAGAATGCAGATAAAAAGTTTTGAAACAGGGGGTATAATTGAAAAATAGAACTGAAACTTACTCTTCAATCACTCCCGTCTTTCATTGCTAAATTTTCCTAATTTGAATATTTAGTTAAATTAGGAAGTAAAGAATAAAATGAGTTATTTCTTGTTAATGGATTTCCTTTAAGATTTATTCCCAAGATTTTTGCTCATATTCATTAACATAAAACTAAACAATTAGAAATCAATAATACTAAGTACATATTAAAATCAAATTGAGATCAATATGCAAACCACTTTTGTGGTGTGTGTGCGTGTATGTATATATATATACACACACACACACACATATATATAGGTTATTAGTATGTAGATATGCCCAACAGTATTAATGTAATTTTATTAATAATAGAAGTTTAAATAAAAAATAAAATCAGGGAGAATGTGATGTAAATAACTAAAGGAATTAAGACTTGAGTAGTAATATGGTTTCGGTTAGACAGACAAAAACACAATCTCCATTATAATAAGATTATTTTGCATTTCTATAGCCATTAATATAGGGCACTCAGAATAAAATTCCCTAGCAAGGGTCTACTAGTCTAGCTCAATAACCATTTCACCCTTTGAAGTGACCAAGAAAGAGAGAGAACTTTTAGTTGCTTCCATCATTAGATTTGAATGATAATAAGTAATATTAAAAATTAGATAATTATGTGTAAACAAAAATAAAATGCAAAATAAGAATCAATTTAAAAGAAAAGAAAATCAACTGGCAAATAGATAATGGCATTTGCAATTGAAACAAATATAAAAAAAAAAAAAAAAAAAAAAAAAAAGTTTCTTTTTATAGCAAATATGGTCAAATCAAACTTAACAGACCTAAATTCCACCATCGTATGTTACCCTGACAAAAAAAAAAAATCAGATAATTAACCAAATTTAATGAAATTTTCAGTGTTAATATATTAATGAATAAAATATATAATGCACTAGTTATTTTATTTAAAAACTTTTACATTTTACCAGGTCAGTTAACTTGGAACCACATATCTGAGGTGCAATACAGATTCTCAAAGATGTGGTTCAAAGTTAACTGACCTGAAAAATGTAAAAGTTTTTAAATAAAATAACTGGTGCATTATATCTTTTATTCATTAATATAACACTGAAAATTTCATTAAATTCTGTTAATTCCTTGATTTTTGGTATTTTTTTTCTTTTGGTGGGGTGACATAGGATGGTGGAATTTAGGTCTGTTAAGTTAGATTTAACCACAAATATTCAGTTGCATAATAAAGGATAGTGTTCATTATTAATAATTTTGATGAGTATTATTGTTCATCTTTCACAACTCCCATCTTTCTGCCTTGGAGAAAACTTGGTTTTACATACTAGCTGCTTTACCAGCTCAACCATGAGAGCATAGATGACATCATAAAAGTCTAAATATTACCTACAAAGACATTTAATACACCCTATTTGATTATCCTGTCTAATTGTTTTATAATCTTACTACTAAGAGTATATACTAATGAATTATCAAAAACATGACACCTTTGACTTATATTGAAAAGAGTGAATGAACCTGAAAATAAATCTTAACATTTACAGTTGAACAAAAAAAAAAAAAAAAAAAAAAAAAAAAAGTTTTACAGAAAATATCCAGTTATATAACTAAGATAGTGTTTTGTTTTTAAAATTTATAACTTTTCAGCATCAGATAACCAGAAAATAATTACAGAATATAAAGAGTGTACATTTAGGCTACACAAAATAGTAGTAAACCATAATACTAAATTCAGGAATCCAAATCATAATTTGTTTATAAACATTAAAAGTAATTGGTGCATTAAAACCACATACCAAAACATGTCTAGCATGTCAAATTGCCTTTGGAACAGAGTATTTGTTTTTATCAACTTTTTGTAGACAATTTGAGAATTTCATATGATATAAGCAATAAAAAGAAATACTAAATAAATACTTGGTTTTAATGTGGGATCAGAGGTTGTTAGCATTTCAATTTGCACTAATGCCCTTAGAAGCAGAAATCCATCTTTTCTCACCCCCAGCTATTGGTACATAAAACAGAATGGGTAAATTTAGCCTTGTTAGTCAACCAGTCTAGGAGAAGGAAAACTTCTAATTCAAACAAACTTTACTGTTTAAAAAAAAAAGTTAATCTTGTGCCACATCCTGTTCATGGTGGAATAGATAGGTATTTTTTTTTATTTTTTAGATGATAGCTCCTCCACCCCTTCCAAGTGATCTGCAAATTCTGATGACTCAAACAAAAAACATACCCGCTAAGATTTAGTTACTATAGTCAAGATATGAATTGTCAGATGGTTACAGAATTACAGGGAGTATAAAAAAAAAAAAAATTGATATATACAGGGGTTTCAGAAGAAGAAAAAAAATTATAATCTTGAACCAATTCTCATTCAAATGATCAAGTTTTAACAACATGTGTAGAAATAACTCAAAATTCTATGCTTAAATGCTTTTTCTTTCCCAGTGAATGGTATTTCTTTGCCTGAAAAACCTAAAACATTAAACAGAATTTGGAGTTGTTTCTACACGTTAAAATTTGAAATTATTTGAAGGAGAATTAGTCAATTTAGGACGTATACAAAACATTAACTATATAAAAACTTTCCATTTAAATTTAACAAATGATCAAAATAAATAAAAATCATACATTGTGAACCAAAGCAAAAAAAAAATAAAAACAAACAAATAAAGTATAAATAAGTAAAAAAAAAATAAAAATAAAAAAAATTTAATTTAGAAATTCAGAAAAAGGTATCCAATGAAAATAAATAAATCATTTTTTTTTTTAATTAAAAAGTCAAACATAACAGCCAAATTGGAATGATAAAGATAAAAAAAAAAAAAAAGAAAAATAAAAATAAATCTTTGAAAATGTCAGTTTTTAAGTTCAGCACTCCGATAAGCAGTTCCTGTGGAGAATTTTTTATTTAAATTCATTTTCAAGTAAATGCCTCATAACTGGACCCCCCCCCCCCCAACAAAACACACAATAAAAACAATTTGAAAATATTTAATGATAAAACCCTACAAGGGTCAACTTCTACGAGACATCAAAACAATATGACTGAAAATAAAGTGGAAGGCACTGTAAAAGTTAGTCAAACTGCAATCGTGTATTCCTCCAATGAGGCACGGTGCCATTAAATCAACCATTGTCATAAGCTGTACATAAAACTGTTTCATTTTCTGATGATCCACTAACAGCACCAACAGTAAAATTGTTGTAGTTAGGATATCATCCGAACACGCTAAATAGTCAGAATTCTCAGAAGAGCACTGGGTAGAAATAGTAGTTCCAAGGAATCGGAAAATACGAGTTAGACACCGGAGTTTACCAACAATACTGCTAGTAACTAGCATGTTATCGATGCATTTCAAAGCTGGGGAGAAAGTCTGTTTGAAATTCGTCAAGTCATATTCGAGTTTTTTTTGTGGAGATACATGTTCAATCTGAACATCGGAAGGTTTAACCGCGACACCGATTTCACCCATAGCATCGTGGAAGCTTTCAACAGAGTCCGAAGAGCTTTGTGTCTTCATGGAGTTCCTACGAGTGTCAATGGATTGCTTTATGGATTCCATAAGACTAGAGCAATCCTCATCGGCACCACGATACAAATCTTTCACCAGGTCACCCTGCCATTTCAGTTCATCCATTGATGATGAAAGCTGTATTTTCCCATTGTCAACCTCATCTTCACTGCTTTCGAGTGAGTCTGTGGTAGGAGCTGAAAAAGACGACACATTTTGTCCGAGCAAGAATTGTTGAGCAAATGACCCCTCATTGACAAATTCCGTGACGGAAAACTTGTTAAGATTATTGAGAAGGTTGTTACAGACAGATTCGTAGGCAATTTGGTAAAGATCAATTATATCATTCATGAGATTATTGTAGAGATGGTTCTCGTAGATGAGCCACAGTTTGCTGAGAGAGATCTCGCACTGCTCAAATGCAGCTGGTAGGGCATTCTTGCACATGTTTTGGATGTGAGAGTGAATATCAGAACGGAATGTGTCAATGGAAGACTTCAGAGGCAAAGTATGGAATTGATCGTTTAAGGAAATGTCAGACATTCTCAAATCCAAAGGGATGTTTTCCTCCTCACCTTTATTCCTCATTTCAGGCAGTTCTAAAGAATCTGAGCACTTGCTGCTTAAAGACAAATTTAAAGTATTTGTGTCGATGGGAACATAAAATCTCGTGCGGTGGCTGGAGAGACCGGATTGGTTGAGAAGCTCCATCTCTGTAGGATCTAGTTTAACCTCTGTACATGTGCCATTCTTTAATGTTCCAGCACGAAACATAGTGTATTCTTCAATAGCAGCTTTAATACGATCTCTAATCCGGTTACAGAACAGTTTGTGTATTTGGTAAGGCTCTTGTTTAGGATTACTTAAAATAAGTGCAACCTTTTCCTCGTGAGTCTTCCAACTGTCGGGTTTGAGCTTGACATCGAAGATATCCGTTGCCCGTTCACTACCGTCAATCTTAATTTCGATACCCACAGTTTCACCAACAGTCTGGACGTCTCGAATAGACAGAATAATGGCTTCTCGAACAGTGACTATTTTGACCTTTTGAAAACACATGGTCTGCAAAGTTTCCTTCTGTTCGTTTAACTTTTTGCTAACTTCAACATAAATGTCATGAAAAACATTTTGTTGTTTTTTCTTTTTAAACTTTTTCTTCTTTTTCATAACAGGACGGACTATAACATTTTTTATATTTTCTCTAATGTGTTCCAAGTTGGCTAACTGCATGTGAATATCATCCCTCTCTTTTCGTAAGTTGACCAATGCCTCTGCTTCGTCCCCAGAGTCAGCCTTGACATTATTAATTTTCTGTTGGTATTCGTTTAGAAGACGATCGTTTTTTAATATATCCTTTTCGACATCTTTCAGAAGAATACTTAGAAATTCAGTTTTGCAGATTCGTACGTTGGATTCCTTCTGAAAATTGTCCGTGCGAAATAATCTGTCCCGTTGAGACTTTAAGGAGGACTCAGTAAAAAAGACCATTTTGTCCTGTTTCAAGATCCGTTCCTCTGCTTTAACTACCTGGTGATTGATATAATCCTGGGCCATTAACAAAATTGGCAGGTCAGATACAATAAATTTGACAGAGGGTAAAATAAAACAATGCAAGAGTTTTAGGACGCAGATGTTAAAATCCGATTCGGTAATAATTCCATCGCTGAAATCGATAAGATTTTCAGTGGCCTGGTTAAAAAATTCATCAATTAGACAATCAAAGTCGTAACAGTCTCCATCGTCGTACACTTCGTAGATAGAGTCTGTAGAGAGGTTACCGAGAAGAGAATTGTTTAAATCATCCCGTATGGTTGCTGTACGTAAAGACAGTATTTCCCCATTTTGGGAAGAAGAAGAGTTCGTGTGACGATTTGGTCGCCAGGTATCACTATCAGAAACAGTTGACAGTTCAGAGATCTTTCTAAATCGGACTCGTCGTTGATCACAATCGACATGAATGTAAGTTATAAGTAGACATTTGAACCAAATAGCAGGTTCGAGCATTTGCGATTCAGTCAGGTTTTTACCCTTATCGGACCCGACCCTGGGGCGACACCCCTCGTATAAGTTAATATTACAGACTCTCTTGTAGAGTTTCCCATATTTCAAGTCCACATCCATTCTGACATAATAAATATTTACTGGATTACAGGGTTTTTTTCTTTCTTATAAGCAGAATTTTCCTTGCTGAATGAATGTGTCAAAACTTTTTTCTTTCTCGAGTTAAATCAAGTGGCAGTCGTCATTTTGCACAATGTAATTTGTGATTTCGAGAAAATAAAAATAAACAATGAGAGAGGGGAGAAAAAAAAAAAAGAGACGTAATAAATAATTATTACTTAACGAATATTTTTCATAGTCAGGAAGACAGACATTTTTTTTCTATTTTTACAACCGAAATTATGCTTAATGAATAAGTTTTAAGGAAGTATCAGGTCAGCCCATTGCAGGGTGTGAATTTGAATGTTTGTTACTTAAACCAAGCAAGTAGATATTTTTGGTTGGTGGTTAGGTCGGTAAACAAAACAAAAAGAAAAATAAATAAATAAAATCTCACCTTAAACAATAAAGGTGAATTGTAATAATCCGATTATTAAGTACATTTTGAACGGAAAGAGATTTGTAATTTTAAGTATTTCCGAGAAGGTACAACCCACACACATCAAAAAGAAAAGAGAAGGAAAAAATCTCATAAAATAGAAAACTAAATTAATATTTACTTAGAAATAATATATTTTTTTAATTGTTGGCTATTTTTTAAACAGTAAAAATAAACAAGTTAAACAAAACACGATATTATTAATTAATGAAACAAGACTTTAAGAAAAAAAAAGTGATATTCCTGTATTTTTGAAGTTATGTTGTTAATATAAATCAAGTTTACAAGGTGAACAAACATTAATTATTAACATTTCTTTTTCGGTTGTAATTAAATTGGCGTGTAGAAAAAAATAAGGTTGGGTCCACCGTCATTCATTGAATTATAAGCAAATAAATTCCAAAATAAAGTTAAGGAAGAAACTTATCCGATTCCACGTGGTTTAGCCAAGTCCAAAATAAATAAATCCAGAATAAATCAGCTGAGTGTTGTTTTCGTTTTCTTTGTGTTTTTTTTTGTGTTTTTTTTAAGAAGTAAAAAATAAAAATAAATAAAGCTGAATGTTTACAATTTCAACTTCATTTTCTTGTGCAGTTGGGAAACTTTCCTTTTTTTTCTTTTTCACGTTTTGTTTTTATTTGCTGTGTAGTTAAGCAAAGTTGAATGCAGAGTCAAATCGACTACAGAAACCATTTTTCTTTTCTTGTTTGAAAAAGAAAAAAAAAAAATAGAAGTTATGAATCCCGTCCTTTGGTTCACACTAAGTTTCAATAATAGTCCATCAGCACGTTTAAAGTGGAAGCGGTTGGTCTTTTATGTCTTCTCTTGTTCACGGCATGAATTGTTTTAAACCAGAAGCAGCTGCAATGCTTTGCGAGGGTAACAGTAGTAAATAATGACCCCCTCCTTCCTTCTTTAAGGACACATTTCCCACCAATCAATTTCAGACTCACGATGATGTAAACTTTTAGGTGTGGTAGTTGTAGTAGTACAAGTAATAGTATTAGTAGTAAAATAGTAAGGGAATGCATTGGAGATTTTTATACACAAGAATTACATATTAGATATATGGGTGGGGGAAAAACATTTTTTTAATAACCAAAACAAAAACAGAGTTATATCAGAGTAGGATACTCCCGTTTTTGGGTATCGACTAGAGTACTACCAGATACAAACTCACGTTGAAAAATAAAATAAAGTAATGATAAATAAAATGAAATTTAAGATAATAATAATAAAAAAAAAAACGGTTACAAAATACAAAACAAGATCGACTTTAAAGGTTTGAATAATAATAAGTAATTATTAATAACAAATTTGTTTTTAAAATAAAAAGCACTTTTTGTTTCTTTAAAACTCTCTTTAAAAAATATTCACTTTCCTTACATTTAATAGAACTTTCTTTTCAACTGTTTGTTTAATGATATAAGAAAATACTTAGAAAATAAATAATAATTATAATAAAACATTTTAATTATTATTGATTTTCTTAGTATTTTAGACCATTAAAATGACGAATTTAAAAAATTCTTGTTATTGGTAATAGTAGTAGTAGTAGTAATATTTGTCATACAAACGAAAAAGAAAAAGAATAAAAACGTCATTATTGTAATTATTTGGTTACTCTTGTTTTGTGGGTATCCTCAAATTTTTATAATAAATCAAGTTTACAGGGTGAACCACTGATTATTTAACACATTAAGAAAAAAAAAGCGCTCCACTCATCTGATTTTTATTTAAAGAATTTTTCGACTTAAAAATTTACAACTTTCCTTTAAGTTTACTTAACAGTTTAATGATCTAAGAAAATACTCGAATCGACAATAATTAGACTAAAAAAATTAAAGGCAATATTATAAAAATTATTTTTTTGTTGGTAATGATAGTAATAGTAGCACTAGCCGTAATTGAAGTAGTAGTAGTAATAGTTCAGTAGTAATAGTAGCAGTAGCAGTAGTAATACTAAAGTTTAAAAAAAAAATGTTGCTAATGTAATTTTTATTTATTAGTCTTCTTGTTTTGTAGTTATCCTCGAATTGTGTTAATAAATTTATTTCTGCTTTTATTTTGACTTCAGTTTGAATTTATCAAACCTAAGTAAAATGTCAACTGTCAAGTGAGATTTTTTTTAGTTAAGTTATAAACTTGCTTATATACGAGATATTTTATTTGCGACAGTCGTGGCGAAAAATGTATCAATTTTCTAGATATTCATTAATCTAAAGCGTAACTTAAACGAAGATCTCCCTCTGGCCTTGTGTCATGTTAAGCTTTTTAGTAAAAGTTTTCAACTCTGGATAATGTATTGATTAAATTATTTAAAGGAATTTAAAGCTTGTATGCGTTATCTCCCTTTAAACAATTTTTAAAAATATATATTGAAAATCCAAGTAAAAAATGATAAAAAGTTAGTTCTGATTAATTTCTGTTAGAAAGATTAAGGGGATAGGATGTTGTACCGTTTTGTTCTCTTTCTTTTTAATGAGTTTTCCTTCTCAAAACCATATTCATCTTTACCGTTTTCACATGGAAGGACTCCAGTCACTGTGTGTTTGTGTGTGTGTGTGTGTGTGTGTGCGCGTGCGTGTGCGTGTAAATTTTGCGCTGGAAAAAAGTATAAGAATTTAAAGGCGGAGTTTTGAATCACGCGATTTTTACCAGAGAGCGAAATATAACCCAATACTCTGAAAGTGAGTTTCATTAGTAGAAAAATACCCCAGTAGGTGCCATCGTTACATTCTTATCATTTATGAGACATTTTTACTAAAATTGCTATATTTATATTTTGTAGAGTCTGGGAATCGCAAGTTTCCTGGTTCGATTCCACCCCTTGCCAACTCTGCACACGAGTAGTATAGGGATCTGTGCGTTAAAGTAAAGAGTGATGGTAGGTGTGACACTCTACCTCAGACGCAAAAACAATCTCTTTGGTCTAGAGCTAGTGAAAAGGTGACAGACTCCCTCGCCGTCGGGCTGATATCGACTTTAGGCCACCCCAAAGACTTTTACTTATATTTTAGATTACGTCAATACCCCATAAATTAGACAGAACATTTTACATGTAATAACTATTCTTACCAAATCAATCTTAAATTGTGTATTTTATTTTTGGAAAGTTCCCATGCTAATTATAGAAAGTTTTTAAAAAATTGTTATTCCTTTAATACTGACGGGTATTGGGTTAACAAAGAGTTGTTTACCTTGGTTTCTATTTAACTTTAATATTTTACGCCTGGATATTTTTTTAGTATTAGATTTTTATATGCTCTTACTTGAGGTATGACCAAAATTTCACGTTTTTAACCCCCTCTCCATGAATTAAAATTCAACAAACTCGGAAAAAAATCAATGAATCTTAACGTAATTTTTGTTGTATTATGAAGGGGAAGGATTTAAAAAATCATATGTAAAAATTATTTACAGTGATAGACTTGGGTTTGATTTGTTTGTTTTGTTTTGCGGCATATCAACCTCAGTGGGTCATTTAATGCTGATAAAGTTTTGAAATAATTTCATTCTTAATGGATACTAAATTCTTTTTTATAAATACATTTTTCTATTTAACCCATAGATGGGACTCTAACAGGTACTACCACTCCGAGTCAGAGTGGACCAGGGAGCAATGGTGATGAAGGAATGCTCAACATTCCCCAAACCTTCAGAGCTGGAACCTCACCATCAGATAGTTTAATGTCATTCCCAGGACATATAGACCCTCAGTCACCGCCTTCTAGCACCCATATGATAAATAGGGTTGGGGCTAGAGACTTGGGGGAAGGGGGCCTGGCACTTTGAAGTGCCCCCATCAACATTTTGTGATATCTATTATGTAATGTTGGTAGAAATGCAATAGATGAAATACAATTGATAAAGATTTTATCCCTCATCTCCAATAGTGTATCTTGAAATAGTCCCCCCATCCCCACAGCTATGCCTCTGTAAAATGAGGACAATCAGTTACTGTAATATTTATGTATTTGAAAGTAATGATAGGGGTATAGCAAGAAATGAGGGGGTTAAGATGGTAGGGGATTTTGTTTTTTGAGGACCCTCTAAAATTTAGTGAGATTTGTTATTGTATGTCAGTAGAAATACTGAGGGTGAAATACTCTATAAAGCTTTGCAAACTTCTTTAATTTAGGATCATCTTCCATTAGGGGCCTAGTGAGGGGCGTTTCCAAATAACCCCTCCCTGCGTATGATGAGGAAGGTTGATTGCTGTAAGGGGAGCAGGGGTAAATAACCCTGGATTAAAACTGTTCTTCACAAATTTAAAAAAAAAAAAATCACATTATTTTCTTTGTATGCATCCCAGGTAAAAGGATAAGCACAATTTGGGTAAACTAATCTGTGTGATAAAGCATCTGGGAGCTGAAGTCAGGTGTAGCGCTCCAACTTAGCAAAAATAATATCCCTGGTCTAGTGTTAGTGAAAAGGGAATAGACTCCCTCACTGTGTGGCTGATAGCTACAATAGGCCAAGCTGCAGATTTTAGTTATTACTTGCACTTATGAGGTGGCATTTGGTTTTGTGTTTTAAAAGTGGCTGTTGTAATTCTTGATTTACTTTTAACCCCATCTTAATTGTTGGTCGTGCTGAACAAAGGAATTTAAGGGAAGAAAAAAGAAAGAGACAAAGACAGAAGGTGGTTTTATGATTTAGGCTTTATTCCCCGGTCATAGCCACCACGTGGCAAGGAATTTCTCCCTGAGCAGTAGTTTCTCGGGTAATAAAGGACTATTTGCTCGTAAATTCCTACCATAAAATAAACTGAACCCCCATTTTATGTCCGTGTTTTTGCAATAAATGTTTTATTTTTCTTGCACCCATTATGTTACAATACTAAATATATTTCCTTTATTTATTTTAATATTCACTTCAATGTATATATTCTAAAAGCTTTTATTTTGTGAGAATGCTTAGTTTTAAAGTGGGGGTTCGTTTTTACACTTCAACTTTTTACTCATAAATTCCTACCATAAAATGCCCAAGCCTAATTTTATGGCAGGAATTTATGGGTAAAAAGTTGAAGTCAGATTGTATTGTAACATAACGGGTGCAAGAAAAATAAAACATTTATTGCAAAAACACGGACATAAAATGGGGGTTCAGTTTATTTTATGGTAGGAATTTACGAGCAAATAGTCCTTTATTACCGTGTCTTGTCCCAGAGAAAGCCTAAACTCGAATGGCCGAGAGATTCTCTTTTGGGGTCGGAAGTGGGTCCTTTTTCCCACACATTCGCAGAGGGTTCTTCCGGTGAAGGCTCATGGGAGTTTGTTATTTTTAAATTTTTTTAATTTTAATTTTATTTTATTCCCCACACACCCCAGGTAAAAAAGGATTTCCAAATCTCTAGGGAAATGGCATTCCTGAAGTTGTGTAGTGGTAAGCACTGCTGTAAGGAAAAACATTTCATTTTACTTTTCATTTTTTTCTTAGTGATTCATTTAGCAAATAAATTTCAAGCTTTGACATGACATCTTACAGCTTCTAATCCAATGGGCTTTCTTTTTGTGAGGAAGAAAAATTGATTAAAAGAAATATTTTTAGTTCCTTGGAACGGTGGGTGGAATGTATTTGAAGAAAAGTCAACAGATGTGAGAGAAAGTAATTAAAAATGAGTCAGTCATGTTCAAAGTAATCGATTACATTTTTGACTTGGTGACTTGGTGTGTCTGTGTGTCAATCTGTCACTAAGAGCCTACAAGAGAAAACAAGTAAACTTTTACTAAGCTTAGTTGTGGCACAAGTGGATATAACTCACTAGAAATGATTGACTAGACAAGATTGCTAATAATTACACAACAATGATTTGGTTTGCTTTGGTTTATTTTACGGCATATCAACCTCAGTGGGTCATCTAATACCGACAAAGTTTTGAAATAAATTCCTTCTTAATGGATACTCGATTTTTTATAAACTCATGTTTTTCTATTTAACCCATAGATGGGACCCTATCACTCTGGGTCAGAGTGGACCTGAGAGCAATGGTGATGAAGGGGTGCTCCACATTCCCCAGACCTCTAAAACTGGAACCTTACCATCAAATAGAGTTTAATTGGTATGCTATCTACGTGTAATGAAATTGATTTCGTATGGGATCTACCTTTTTATAATGTGATTTATAACAAGATATGTTATATTCATCAAGAACAAATAAACTCATATCAGTTTTGAGAAAATGTTTGGTTAGAGAAACATTAATGGATTTTCTGTTTAAGTGTTGACGTCCAATCATGAATCAACAAAGTACATGAGCAACATGCACCAGTCTGGCATTTTCCTTAGTCTCGATAAATGACCTCTATTACCTTCTGTGATTTTACCTATTTTTCAGTATTCAAATATCTAAAACAATTGGTGATGTATATTTTATTTGGCAATGAATTTGATAAATCATTTTCAAATTTGTATAATTTTAATTCTTTTTAAATAAATGTAATTTTTGGCATTAAATAACCCACAGGGTTCTTATACCATAAACAAACCAATCTGAACCAAACCAAATGAAATGAAGTTAGTGAAAATTATTTATACGAATTTGAAGATCTTAAGAACTTGAAACATAGAAACTTTTATCAAAATTACTTGTTTGCCTGAAAGGAGTTGATATGCGATAAAACAAACTGAACCAAACTAAATAAATGTATAAAAATATGATAATGTTTTATTCAATCCATGATAATCAAATGATAAATTTAGATAACATACAAAAATAAAATTTGACTTTTGTAGACCATGTTAGCATGATGTAGATCGCATACCAAAGTAGCACTGCACATGTTTTACTAAGTTTAGCTTATTTGTAGCACATGTGAACTTTGAAAGAGGGACCCAAAGCTTTATAAATAGTATTTCACCTACTCTATTTTAACTGAAATCTCTATTGGCACCCAGTGAGAGTTGTGCTCACTAGTAATGATCTACTTACCTAGTTTACAGATCATTCACTGTTAATGTCAAACATCATCTACTTATAAATAAAAACCCACTGTAAACTTATATGTATATGTATTTAACCAACTCTTCCACACAATCAGTATGTGATAGAAGGTCAATTTTTCCTTCTCCTAGATCAGTTGCCAACAAGGTTAAAGAACTCAGTATGCCCTACTAGTTACACATAGCAGGAGGGAGAACAATTGGATTTATGCCTTTTCCAGAGTTGTGAAATGCAATCAGACTCCAGAATTTGAACTCAAGTTGCTGTGTCCATTTCCTACAACAATAAACATTACACCATTATTTATATATATATATATATATATATATATATATAAATTCTTCCAAGCAGTGACCATGCCAGTGCTACTATACAGCTGCACCTAATGAAAGGATTAGCAAAAAAGCTAGATGGAAACTGTAGAAAGTTGCTACAAGCTGTTTTGAACAAATCCTGGAAATAGCACTCCACTAAAGAGGAACAGTACAGCCACTTGCCTCCTATTTACACAAACCATTCCACTTAGACTAACCAGACATGTTGTACACTGTTGGGGAAGCAAGGACAAGCTCATAAGTGATGTTATCCAATGGGCACCTACACATGGAGACACCAGTGTAGATTGGCCAGCTAAAATCTACATTGAACAGCTTTGCATGAACATCTGTGCTGTCAGCATAACTTGTTGTTGATGATGATGATGATGATATATACTAAAATGGATTTAAAATTCATCTTATTAGTTTTGTTTTATTGCTAATAATTTCATATAGAATATACAATTGTCAGATTGTTTAATCTAATTTGTGTTTTTTATTTTATAGAAAATATATGAAACTATCAGTAATAAAACAAAACTAACAAGTTAAGATTTAAATTATTTTTAGTTTTTATACTGCTTTGTTGGCTGGCATTTGAGTACTTTTGATTTATCTTTATTGTTCTCATGTATATATATATATATATGCATATGTATATATGTATATGTATATATATATGCATATGTATATATGTATATGAATATAATATGTATATATGTATATGAATCATCATCATTGGAAATTCAGTCTCGAAAGACTATGATAAAAGTTTTTGTGTGCCCCTGAAGTTGCAGCGCCTCCTGTGACTATGAAGTCCTATGTTTGAGAAACATTCTCGACCACAGATTTTGCATTTGTAGGTTGTCCCTGTAGATGATGATGTTCCGATGCTTTGTTGCCGTTGCTTTCTTATGGACCTTTTAGCTTCATGATGTTGTATCAGGGTGACTTCTGACATGTACAGTCCTCTGTGGAGATTCTGCCACCACCGAGGGGGGGTCTTGAGCCAAATTTTCCCAGCTGGAAGGGACAATGCCAAAGCACCTGAGATCATTTTTACAGACATCTTTGAATCGCAGTAGGGGGCGACCAATCTGTCTTTTACCAGATGTTAGCTCTCCATACAAGATGTCTTTCGGGATTCGTCCATCATCCATCCGACGTACATGACCCAACCATCGGAGACGACGTTGTCTCAGTAGAGAGTACAGGCTGGGGAGTTGAGCTCTCTCTAGGACTGCTGTGTTAGTGATCCTGTCCCTCCAGGTGATGCCCAGTACACGTCTAAGGCAGCGAAGGTAGAAGGCATTTAGCCGCCGCTCTTGGTGGGAGTATAAGTTCCATGTTTCACTTCCATACATGAGGGTGCTGATAACACATGCCTATATACTTGTACCTTTGTATGGATAGTGAGCTTGCTGTTGTCCCACACTCTTGTTGTGAGCTTCCCAAAAGTTGAGGCAGCTTTTCCGATCCAGCAACTGAGTTCAGCATCAAGTGACAGGTTGTCAGTGATGGTGGATCCAAGGTAGGTGAAGGTGTTTACAGCTTCTAGGGTGTAGCTGTTGATGGTGATGGAGGGAGGATTTCCAGTTCCCTGACCCATCGTCTTAGTTTTCTTTATACTAATGGTCAGGCTGAAGTCCTAGCAGGCTTGGGTGAACTGGTCCATGAGTGTTTGCAGGTGCTCCTGAGAGTGTGCTACCACTGCTGCATCATCAGCAAATAGCATTCCCGAATGACAAATTGCTTGACCTTTGTTTTTGCTTTTAAACGACTGAGATTCAACAGATTTCCATCTGTCCTTGTGTGAAGGTAGACTCCTTCTGTTGATTTACAAAAGCCTGGCGCAGAAGGAGGGAAAAGAAGATCCCAAACAGAGTGGGTGCTAACACGCATCCCTGCTTGACACCACGACGAATGCTGAAAGGGTCTGAGGTGGACCCATCAAACTGGACGGTGCCTTTCATGTCAGCGTGAAAGGACTGAAGAATGCAGAGAAGTTTTGGGGGCAGCCTATTCTTTCTATTAACTGGAAGAGACCACTCCTGCTTACAAGGTCGAAAGCTTTTGTGAAGTCAATAAATGCTATGTAGAGTGGTCTTCTCTGTTCTCTACATTTCTCCTGAAGTTGCCTCAGAGAGAAGATCATGTCAGTAATGGACCTTCCTACTCTGAAACCGGTCTGTGATTCAGGGTAAGTCTTTTCTGCGAGAATCTGAAGTCTATTTAGTGCAACTCTAGCAAAGAATTTACCTGTAATGCTGAGTAAAGAAATACCACGGTAATTATTGCAATCGCTCCTGTCTCCCTTGTTCTTATACAGTGTTACGATGGTGGCATCCCTCATGTCTTGTGGGATAGACCCTTCACTCCAGCATAGGCAGAGGAGCTTGTGGAGTTTTTCTAGGAGAACAGGCTTCCCACACTTTAGGATTTCAGCTGTGATTCCGTCGCTTCCAGGTGATTTGCCACAGTTTAGTCTGTCAAGGGCAATGCAAAGTTCTTCAGTTGTAGGTTCCTTATCTAGCTCTTCTGCTACTGGTTGTTGCTCTACATGACGTAGAGCTGCATCAGAAACGGTGTTGTCGCTGGCGTAGAGTTCTGAGTAATGTTCTACCCAGCAATCAAGTTGTTTAGATCGATCTTTTATGATTTCTCCTGAGGCTGATTTCAGAGGAGTGATTTTGCGATGTGATGGTCCAAGCGCCTTTTTTATGCCGTCGTACATGCCTTTAATATTACCAGACTCAGCAGATGATTGAATGTTGCTGCAAAGCTGTAGCCAGTAACTGTTAGCACAGCGATGTGCAGTTCATTGTAGCTTCATCCTTGAAGCTCTAAGGGCTTGTAAAGTCTTGTCATTCGGCACAGATTTGTAATTAATGGAAGCTATATTTTTTTCTTCCAAGATTGGTGTCAATACAGAGTCATTGGCTTCGAACCAGTCATTTGACCTACGCACTCTTTTGCCAAAAACTGCCAGGGCTGTGTTATGGATGGTGGTCCGTAGGCCATCCCAATATTGCTGGGCAGAGCAACACTGTGGTAGGTGGTGGAGAGACTCCTCTAGGGCACAGAGGAAGGCAGCAGCTTTGGTTGGATCAGCTGCTTTGGCACTATCTACACGAGGGGGTCCATTTAATTTGACTCTGTGGAAATTTTTAATTTGCAGTTTCACTCTACAGCAGACGAGGGAGTGGTCCGAGTCACAGTCTGCGCTGTGAAAGGTACGGGTTTGGAGGACACTTTTGAGGTTGGAGTGCCGTGTTATGATCAGGTCCAACTGGTGCCAGTGGCCTGATCGTGGGTGTCTCCAGGAAACTTTGTGACGCGGTTTGGATTGAAAATATGAGTTGGTGATGCATAGATTGTGGTATGTGCAGAACTCAAGGAGACGTCCATTCTCATTACTTCTACCAATGCCATGATAACCCAAGCAAGATGGCCAGGAGTCATGGTCAGCACCAACTCTTGCATTAAAGTCACCAAGAAGATAAAGTTGATCTTGTTTGGGGATGTTTTTTATAATCAACTCAAGCTCATCATAAAATTTGTCCTTTGTTTCTTGAGGGGCGCTAAGTGTTGGGGCGTATACACTAACCAGGTGGACAGGTCCTATAGAAGAGTTCAGGTGGAGGGTCAAAATTCTTCTGAGCCACCTGTAGGTGGTACTATTGCTCTCAGTAAAGTGTTCCTGACTGCAAAGCCAGCTCCATGCTCTCTGGTTTCACCAGGAGGTTTCCCTTGCCAGAAAAAGGTGTAGTCTCTTTCTTTCAATGAGCCTAACGAGAGAAGTCGGGTTTCTTGAAGAGTAGAGATGTCAACTTGTCTCTTCAAGAGTTCTTTATTAATGATTGCAGTTTTGCGAGCATCACTTATATCCATTTTATCGTTGTCAGTTTGTCCGGGTGTCATTGTCCTAACATTCCAGCATCCGAGGCGTAATGCAAGAGTCTTAGTCTTGTTCATTTTGTTTGGTGCATATGTTTGCAACCCACTTGTTAGGATAAATCCCTTAGCTACATGCACCCAATGAAGCAGGCAGGTTGTGGCGGGACAGCACCTAATTGGCTGAGGGCTGTCCAGCTTGAGGCGGGCGGTAGCTGTCTAGTGAGATGAAGACATCTCTCCCACTGACGGAGGTCACCCCTGGTGCCCAACTCTACGTCAAATGAGAAAGGGCTTATAACCGGTAACTGCTGACCTCCGTGCTGTGCCCACAGCACAGTGTAGAAGGAGTTTCCCTCCAGGGCACAAAAAAAAAAAAAAAAAAAAAGAGAGCCTGGGCAAGATGTAAGTGACAGGGCCCCCCTCTCCGCCTTGCTGGTGTGATCCAAAGGAATGGTGAACCACTACATTCGGCGTCAGTTTGGCTGCAGGAGATGCCAGTTAGTGTTTTACACACTGAACTGCCTAACGTGATTTCTGTCAGGGTTTTCTCCCTTAGCCTTTTCCTATCCAGAGGATAACCACAAGGCAGTGGGGGTTATTTAGACTATTACGCGCCTGGATACCAGCCGAGGTATTTCTGTGCTCTCGCATTAATATGCTAAATGGCCGTTGAGCGGGAAGCTTCCTCCGCCCTTTCGTATATGAATATAATATATATATGTATATGAATATAATATATATATGTATATGAATATAATATATATATATATATAATATATATATATATATATGTATATGAGAGAATATGTGCTTTTAATTTTAGTCAGACCTAATTTTTGAAAGTTAATTCATTTATGTTTAATTAGGTGGGATTTTAACTACTTAAATGTGAGGCTAAACAAATCGAGAAAAATCAATCTCTGAATATATATTTCGACCTATTAGGTCTCCCAAATATACTGTCGGCTGAAAATAGCTAAAAGTTGTTTACATTTGCATCGTGCGATAAAGTCTCTAAAGTGGAATATAGAATGCTACTAATACCTAAACAAAGCAAGACAAATTGCGATTTCTGTTTGGCGTGATGGTAAGATGCCGGCGTGCCGTTTCGGCACAAAGGGTTTGAGTCACACGCTAGGCGGTCCTCATATCTATAGCTCTGCTGATGAGACCTAATAGGTCGAAATATATATTCAGAGATTGATTTTTCTCGATTTGTTTAGCCTCACATTTAAGTAGTTAAAATCCCGCCTAATTAAACATAAATGAATTAACTTTCAAAAATTAGGTCTGACTAAAATTAAAAGCACATATTCTCCCAAATATATATATATATATATATATATATATATATATATATATGCAAGGTGTGGTCAAAAAAGTATTGAGATTTTTAATACTTTTTGACACACCTTGTATTCTGAAAAAAATAATGTTCCATTCATTCTTCATTTCTATCTTGGTAAATACAGCTTTAAACTTGGTACTTTTTTGACACACCTTGTATTTTGAAAAAAATTAATGAATGGAACTTTTTTTTTTAGAATACAAGGTGTGTCAAAAAGAAGAAGAATATTTAAAAAATCACTAGGAAACAATAAATTAAACATAATAGAGCAAATGAATGAACAAATTCCAAAATTAATACAATATAGGCCTTTAAATAACCACATAGTAGTATGAATCATATAAGTAAAGTAAAGTCGATGGGGTGGCCTAAAGTCGGTATCAGCCAGTCAGCAAGGGAGTCTATCCCCTTTTCAATAGCGCTAGACCAAGGGGATTGTATTTAGCATCTGAGGTGGAGCGTCACACCTACCATCAGCTCCTTACTTTACCACACAGATCCCTGTGCTGCTCATATGATGAGTTGGTGAGGACCGGTATCGAACTAGGAACCTTGTGGTTTCTAGCCTAACGGTCTACTGACTGAGCTAACCTGGCCCCTTTGTGAATTATATATAGTATATATATAGTGTTAAATGTTGGTATATTATCATTTATAGATGAATACATCCTCTGGATATTTCATTTTTTCATATTTTTAATTTACATACCATTGGATGTATTTCCATTTTTCTCTCATATATATATATATATATATATATAGAGAGAGAGAGATGGAGAGAGGCACAGACAGACAGACAGACAGAGAAAGAGAGTGACTGTCATTTCTTTATAGAAGAAAGCCATCTCCTCAATCCTGCAAAAAGCACCCGTGGGAACACATGTGAGTCCTTAGGCTAAATTCTCCCTTGTAAGCCTTACTGATTATGTGATAACCAAAAGAACTGTTTTTGGCATTGATATTAACCCCCTCATATGGTTTCTTAGACCTGCTGCAGAGCCGCATACTTTGTTACAGAATTGACACAAATTATCTGTAGGTTGCTGTGAAAAGACCCATGTAAAACCAGCCTGTGATTGTTTGTAGTCACAAGATCTCATATGACTAGCAAATCCAGCTTTGGACAAACAGACCCTACTGCAGATATTACAAAAATGCTGGACATTTTTAAGTAGAATTTCAATGCTATTTCTATGTATATTTTTATTCTTGAATATCTTCAAATATAAATCAAATCTTCATAATTTTTGCACAAAAAGCAAGAACTGGTGATATTTAATATGTGTATATATTTACTTTGCCATTAATTATTTTATCTTTGTAGTTTCTTCCATACATACATACATATATTCACACCAACTACCCTTTATATATGTATAGATTATAATCAGAAGGGGAGGTAATTAAGTTCATAATATTAACATTAACAATCATCATCATCATGTCGCACTGACAGCGCGGATATCCATGACAATCTCTCTCCATCCGTCCCTATCGCTCATCATTCTCGGGATGTCCTCTATGCAGCATCCTGTATCCGCACAGAGCTGATCAATGTATGTCTTTGCTGGTCAGCCCACACTGGCATGTCCATGTGCTTGCTTCCACAGTAGGACGTCACTTATGAGTGTCCCGCATGTCTTGTCCGTCTTACTTGGATGGTTTGGGTGATATGTGGCAGGTGACCGTACAGCTGTTTTCTCGTGGGGTGTTGTTTCCACGTCTTGTTCAAGATCACCTGCAGCATTCTTGTGCAGCTCCCATCTAGTTTATTCTCTAGTCGCTTAGTTAGGGTCCAGGTGGTGCAGCCATACAGCAGCACTGATACGACAACGGCCTGGAAGAACTCTCTCTTTAACTTGTCTGTGAGATTGGATTTCCATATGACCGATAATTTATTTATAGTGGCCCATGCCTTTCCTATACATGCATTAACATTGTTTTCTGTGGAGGAGATGTTACTGCCTAAGTATCTAAATTGTTCTACCGAGAACATTAACAATAAGGTCTTATAAATAAAAAGACAAGTGGATCTGAAAATATAAAATTAGCCAACAGTGAAATGATTTCATCATTTAGACTGGTATGCTTTGTATTAAGAATGTTATAAAGGATACAAAACATAAGTTTAGTTAAAAATGGAAGCATTCATTTCAAATAGAGGGTTCAATTCTCCATACTTCAAATGCTTTACAACCATCATAGACCCTGAGGAAGAACAGATACTAAACTCAGATCTGATCCTGTATTTAAATATATCCTCTAAGTTGCAGTATGTGATATGTGGAATAAGGAGCACCATGTCTGTATGCATGAGCAAGATGAAAGACAACTATAGTCCCTTTGACCATTGTCATACAGAGATCAGAATACTCCAAACGTTTCCTTTTAGGATTCCACAGGGTTATAGTTATTTACTAAGTGTAGCTTAGATGTGACACAAGGACAGAAGTATGGGGCACCCAGTGAGAATCGAACTCACTAACAATGGTCTGCTAATCTAGCTTGATAATCATTACACTACATGAGGTGCCCATTCTACAGAGTTATAATCCTAGGGAACAGCTTCATCTCAATTTTAACTGTGTCATGTCTAAAGACAGACAAGAGTTGAAGGAAAGGAACAGATACTACATTTTAATCCCAGCCGAGAGCCGGATAAAGGATGCTTGAGTTTTATTTGACCACATCCCAACCACTCTGCCATGAGTAGAATGTGACACAAGGTCAGTTTTTACGCAGAATACAGTTGGTTTGAATTCAGAGTTTTCCTTCTAGATCAGTTGCTTAACCATGGTTAAAGGACACAGTCTGCCTTACTGTCTACCCATAGCTGAGGAGAGAGCAAATCCATACCATTACCAAGGGCATTAGGTGAAATGCATCAGCCTCATCCAAGATTTGAAATCTGGTCACTGATTCTATTTCCTATGACTATAACCATTATGCTAAGTACGCCTCTATTGGTTATGATATGCGAAACCTAGGTTAATGAAAGGTTCAGTGCATTTTCACAAAGGCAAAGCCAAAAATTACCCCACCTCCCATGACCACTGTTGCACGCACGCTGGATTCTTCCTTTGGTTCAATGAGAAAAGTGTCCTAGGGTTGAAATTTGCACAGGCAAAGTAAAAAATAGCCCCAGTTTCTATAACCACTGTCACATTCACATTGGATTCCTCTTTTGATAGAAGGAAAAAGGTGCAAGGCCAAAAATAGTTACAGACCTGGTAACCATTGTCATACTTATATCAACTACTCCAGCCCTCTTCTTTTTGTGCAATGCATAGGCTGCAATACTGGAATTCCTGGGACCAGGCTCAACCTAAGCCTCACTAACAGGGCATCAATTTTAACTGTGGAAGAGGAACAGATACTACTGGGTAATTCCATGTCAAATCATCCGGGCCATGTCACCCACCACCTTCAATTTTTTTGAAATTTTGTCTAAGTGTGGATTATGAGAAAGTTAGACAATCCCCAAAATTTGAGTGTCCAATTCCAAAAAATTTGCAGAGTTATGTCAATTTTTAACTCTCCAAATTTGAGGGGGCTGCAACAAATGGCAACTTTTTGTTGTAACGGGTTCAACGACGAAACGTGAACTGCCGGCTTCGAGGAGGAAGCCTGCTTATATTATTCCTCCCATGCCTTGCACGTGCATGGGAGAGTCCATTATTGCAGGTGACTGCCGGTGACTGTCCAAGGGCATCCCAGTACAATATCTATTTCGTCGTACTACTCTACATTTGTAACCTATTTTTGTCTGTAAAATAAGTTCTAGAGCTTCCCTACTCATAAAAATTGGTTTATAAAAGCATTTTTGCTCAAGGAATCCAAAAATGCGATATAAAAAATCTTAAAGTCAACAAATTTTAAGTTATTGATGATTTCTGATTTTTTCACAGGTAGTGGAGCTCTGATCTTATGCAGGGGTTCCATGGAGAAACATTTTGAATCTTGGCAGAGTGCACAGATTCTACACTATGATACTATATGGGCATCCCATCATGGAGTAATGGTTAGCAAGCTAGTCTATTACTACTGAATAGAAATTTCAATTCTATGCTGGACACCCCATACTTGCAATCTTGTGTCACATCCTACCTGTGGTGAATGGGTTGGTAAATACCTACACCTGATACTAGTTAATTTTGACAGGAACTATGCTGGTTCTCTTACAAAAAAAACCCAACTGACTGAAATGAGACATAATAAATTTGACACTCATTATTTTATAGAAATGACATGAAGTCAAGTGATTGTGTTGTGTTGGCTTCAGTTCAAGATTAGGAGTAGACTTTAAACATTTTACATATCTTTGTCTTTAATATCACATACCAAGTTGCATACAATGTCCATATAATTATCAACAATATGTAAATACAATATAGAAATAACAGTATTAATTGCCATTTTCTTGTTTAAAAATTCTTTTGTCAAATGTCATCAATAATTTGTTCTGCTTGCTTTTTATTGCGATTCCAGACACGTGCCTCTTCAGAGTACTGTAGCACTGCCATGTGTATTTGTATATTCATTTTTGTCCGTAGAAGTCGAAATCAATTAAAGTTTCAAGAGAAATAACTTAAGAAATAAATATTAACTTATTTCCCTGGAACACACCATTAACAAGAGTAAATACATAGTAAGTTGTTGTAGAGTAATATGTAACACCACCGGCGGGCTGCGAGGCCTTCTTGCACATTACTGCATCTCTCCTGCTAACTTCTAGGACCTGTCCACGTTGCAACAGGCTCAAACACCTCGCACCTGAGGGGTGCACAACAAACAAGTATTGCAAAAGAGAAAGAGAGAATAACAACAACAAAGACGAAATCAGTCATGTGAACATTAAAATGGTCAGAGAGGTATATAGTTCTTGCATTCATTCTCTATCGCTATCCCAACTTCTCCCATGTTTGTCGAGAGGTGGGGCATCCCCTGTTCCTTTGTGGACCTCTGCTAATGCTGGCCTCTACTTCACTAGCCTCAAAGAGGTCTGTTCCTTTCGCTGACCAAGAGCTAACTGACTTGACTTTTTAAAATTTCCCAGAATCCCTCAGATCTCATCTCACTCTCATTCCCCGGGATTCTTCACGAGATTTCCAAATCCTTTGTTCTAACATTGAACTCTATGATGGTGGTCACATATTTTTATGACTGATCCCTATCTCTCCCCTCTTTTGCCTAAATCCAGACATTTGTCTGTTACTGGTCTTTATCACCTTTTTCATCTAGCCTAAATCCTTTTCTTAGTTTTATGATTTCTTTAACTTATCATTGACCCTACTTTACACATACAATATATGTAGACACACACATGTATATATGTATGCACACACATTATCCACACTAGTTACTATTTACTACTGGTCTTGCTACTACATATTCAATCTACACACATACACACACATATATGTGGTTTGGCTTACTACTTATGTATTCAATATAACTAGCTCCTACGTATCTATATAACTAACTGTGCAGCCACATATGCATGCACACTGCATAGTATTATAAATGATTGATTGATTGATTGATTTTAATGGCATATCAACCTGTCTAGGATGTCCAGGAAGTGCATTCATTGTACATTTGTGTTTGCATTTTTTGTTTCTTAAAAGGTTTTGTACACATTTATATCAAGTATTACTATCTAATATAAATAATTCACACACAGTTGTATGGTTGAAAGTATTCTTATCTAATACTAATAAGTATGTTTTCAAGTATTTGTTTCTATTTAATAATAGTCCTTTGTTTGCACACAGTTATATACTTTCAACTAATTAATAATAATACATATTAAACAATTATAGCTTCATGTAACTATTCTTAATACAGATAATTAACAGTTATTTGGCATCAAGTATTCCTATCCATTGTGAGTAATGGCAATGAAAAGATACTTCACACTCTCCAGATCTCTAGAATAGGAGCCTCACCACCAGATGCCATTTAATGTTTTAACCAGGACACCCCTTTTTTGGAGGAGAGGGGGTCTTACAACTCTACTGGGGATACAGTCAGTGTATTCTAAGCCTTGTTGGCAGAGCAATGTGGAGGTGTGGTTACCAAGTTAGTTTAGCTAATCATTAGTGTTATAGTAAGTTTGATTCTCACTGAGTGCCCTTTACTTATGTCTTAATAAATTTTCCTAAATATATTGCATGAGATCACACCTATAACTGGAAAAAACATATTCAAAAAATGACTTGTAAGTATTGTAAGGGCTTAACAAAATATCAGTTTTATAGACGACATCATTTTTTACAGCACAGGTATATCTATCTATCTATACATATATAAAGAGCAATTGTATGTGTGTGTGTGTCTGGCTGAAACTATGAAAATAAAACAATCAATGACAAAGTAAATATATATATATATATATACATATTCACTATTACCACAACTTACTTTTAATGAAAAAAATATTGAAGATTTTATCTATAATTGGGAAGATATTTAAAATCAGGATTTGAACAGTAACAGAAGGGAAATTGGTGGCATTTGTGATTAAAACTTAAATCAATTATATAAGATCCGAACAATCAATAGATCTACAAGACTAACTTTTTATTATCCCCTCTCTACTCGGACAACGCTGGGTAGGCACTTCTAGTTAGTAAAATAAAGTAAGGTCAGTGGAGTGACCTAATTTCAATTTCAACCAAACAGTGAGGGAGTCTATCTCCTTTTAGCTAGTGCTAAACCAGGGAGATTGTTTTTGCTGAGATGGAGTGCCACACCTAAGTTGTACATCTAAATAAAAAATAGAAGAAAAAAAGACAGAAAATAAGAAAATTACCTAAGAAAGATTTTTTTAGATTTATTTATTTCAAAAAAGCTTTTGATAAAGCCTTGTCAATTCTTATGAATAATTTTAACTAGCATTATCCTTCATCTTCAGGGTGCTGGTTTAGTCAGTTGAGCACCCGCTTGGAATCGCAAGATTGGGTAATCTGATCTTTGTGGTAAAATGTGAAGCTGACGGTAGGTGTGGTGCTCCATCTCAGCAAAAATAATCTCCTTGGTCTAGTGCTAGCAAAAAGGGGATAGACTCTCTTGCTGTCCTTATCCTGATAATTGGCCACTCAACTGCTTGCGCTGTCACCGCTGCACAGCCAACTTTATCCTTCATCTTCTTTTCAGTTGCTTTTTATAGCAACTCATCAGGTCTTTATTTCAATAACTAGAGAAACATGATGCATTGAACTCAAGAATAAAGAATAAGTTCTAAGTGTAAACCTGATCTACACCTCCCAGGTCATCAATTGTATTTGTGTGTGTGTGTGTGTGTGTGAGTAAACTTGTTATTGTTGGCAATGTTTATTATCTTGAGTGAGGCCTTATCATATTCTCTCAGCCAACCTGTGGGGACAAGTCTTACAATTTATTGACAAAGAAAGAAAACATAGTACAATTATAAACCCAATCTCATTCAATTCTGATTTGCACACAGGCAAGAAATCTGGCAAAGAAAAGAGTTGCTGAGATGAAAAAAAAATCATTTTCTTGACTTCCCACAGGCCAGATTAATACAAGGTCTTTTTAATGTGGGGATTTTTTTTATGGGGCATCCAGTGAGGATCAAACCCACTCTTCAGTAGTAATAGATCTAGCTTGCTAACCATTATGCCACAATAGGAGTTAAGATATAACTTGTGAGATTCCCCTCCATACAGATGTTACCAAAGATTCCTACAAACATTGAGGTTTTAACTAAGACAGTGGCTAGAATAGCTCAGTATTGCTTCTTTACACCAGGGCTGGTTCTCCAGAACTGTCTATCTAGAATTGATTAGTCTTGGTTTGGTTTGATTGGTTAGTTTACAGCATGTCAACACTTATTTGGTTTGTAACATGAGAGAGAGAGAGAGAGAGAGAGAGAGAGTCAGTAGGTTAGCATGGAAAAGTTTTTGGATGAATCAGCACAACGCGACATGCTGTTTTCTCATTGGCCAATGAGATGTCACATGACGACGTGTGGAAGAGTAGGAGTGACAGTGTGGAGTGAGTTTGGGGCAATGCATTGACTGGCTGAGACATGGTTCTCACTCAGAGCAATTTTGACTTGGAGGAAAAATATTTAAAAGAATATAAAAAAATAAAAAATATAAATGGTACAAGGCAAATGTCTCTCAGCATACCAAGTTGTTTTGCAGACTCCAAACATCAAAGAACTCAGCCAACTCAACATCCACACCAGCAACCAGATTTGAGCCTCTCCACAAAGCACACAAAATGAGATAAGTATATGACAATGAGGATTGTAACATTACAGGTCATCTATTATACCATGGGGACTTCACCCCCTTGAAAAATGTATAGCTTCAGATAACTATTTTTAATACAAATAATCTAAACATATAGTTTCAACTATTCCTAGCTCTAATAATTTTCAAACAGATCTATTTGACCCATAGATGGGACCTTAACAGGTACTACCACTCCTTGTGAGAGATCTGAGAGTAATGTGAACAAAGGTGTGACTCCACATTACCCAGAGCTCCAGAAGTGGTGCCTCACCACCGGATATTGTTCTGTGCCTAAAAGTACAACTGAAATGTTTGTATGAGCAAAAAACTGAATTATTAATTTCAATATTCATAACAATAGTCAGAATAAATTGTAATTTTAGAGATAATTTTTTAGAATGGTGGGAATTTTTTTCTGCAAATTATTGACAAATTAACAGTTTACTGTGAGTATTATTGAATATATATATATATATATATATATATATATATATATATATATATATAAAAATTTACCAAACCGTAAGTACCTTTTCTTCTACCATATACACCTACAAGTACCCTTATTATTATACATCATTATGCACAATACAATTCCATATTTATCACAATCTCCACTCACTGCAACACACCAACTAGCCATTTTATTTACCATACCGTTATATTACATCATATTATGTCCAACACGAAATATTATACCTGACTACACTGTACAATAGTACTACACTAATACAATGTTCACAACCATACACTCCTGTGGCATGAGTTGAGTTTTGAACTTCCAAGACAGCCCAGCCCCCCTCTCCCACCACTTACTCTATGAAATAAATACAAATGTTTTATTTCTAACTACCGCTACTATTAACAGACTTCTCCATCCCTACCTACTGCTAACAGACTTCTGTACCTCTAACCCCAGTTTTTTCTAAAATAAAAGAAAGAATACCGCTAACAGACCTTCCACCCACCCCCAGTAAAAACAGACCAACCCACCTTATGGATATATATAAAAAAGAGCATTTTTTAAATTCTGAAATAATTCTATTTCAAGTATATGGTACAAAGACAAATGATTTTTACTAATATGTAAGATATCAACAATTCAATTTATTTAAGGTCAAATTTTTGTTTAAATGAAAAGTAGTAATGTAATGAGCATCAGTAAAAAAGTAAAATAATATTACACATGTAATTAATTTTTGATACATATTAAGCATTAAATTCTGCCAAAACATTGACACAAATGAGCACTTGGTGTGAAGTAAATTATTAAGATTTTAAAACACTTATATTACAATTTCTTCTTAGAAATCAATAACAAAAAACTTAATACTGTAATTAGTCTCACTTTTATATGACCCCACCAATATTTTGCATCACAAAAATAAGGTGGGGTCAAGTTAAAAAAAAGAAAGCTTTGAGATAAAATAACTGATGCATTATAAAATTCATTCATTGATAATTCAACACTGAAAATTTCATTAATAATGAAATTTATTGTGTACAGTGCTCAGGGCACCACAACTCATCAAAGTCTCATGTCAAGTACACAGAATAATGTTGTGTCAGGAACATGAACAGTTCACAGTAGTAATATGCATGTATGTGTGTGCATGTGTATGTGGAGAGTGGCATCAGGTATAGTGTTGGCGGACTACAGGAAGCATGGAGGCTTTGAAAGATTCAGTGCTCCGGCAGCCTACAATAGATGCAGGCAGTTTATTCCATGTCTCCGCAATTCTGAGCGGAAAAAATGTTTCTGAAAGTCACGTGAACAGTGCTGTTTTCTGACTTTGTAGGCATGCCCGCGTGTATTGTAGAGATGGAGATCAAAAAGGTGCTCAAGGTTGCTGTTGTTAAGATGATTAATGACCTTATGAGCATTTACCAGGTCAGTTGCCAGACGTCGAAGTTTCAACAAATCCATTCCCAGGGCTGCGAGACGTTCAGAGTATGGCAGATTCCTGATGGAGGGTACTCGCTTGGTTGCACGTCTCTGTACAGTTTCTAGGAGGTTAATATTCTGAGAAAGATAGGGGTTCCAGACTGGTGATGCAAACTCCAAGTGTGGCCGTACCATAGCTTTGTACAGCTTCAAATAGATAGCCGGTGAGCGGCTGACAAAGGTCTTGCTGAGTGATGCCAGGACGCCCTCAGCCTTTTTGGCAATTTTCGAGATGCGTTTCGTCCAACGTAAATCATTGCTGACAGTAATACCCAGATAACGTTCACAAGAAGATTCCTTGATATTAGTGTTGTGGAGGAAGTATATGTATGATGGATTTTTCCTCCCAAAATGCATGGTGGTGCATTTGTCCAAAGCCAGCTTCAATTGCCAGTCAGTGATCCATTGTTGCACTGTGTCCAGGTCTGATTGTAGTAAAGATCTGCAGCGTTCAGGATCTGTCTTTTTTATTTCAAGGTACAACTTGATGTCATCGGCATACTTCAGGACTATGGTATTCCTTAACTTATCTTATATAAATATCTAATAATAATTTGCCCAAAAATACAAATTTCCTTTCAAAGTCCGGTCATTGGGTATATATTATATAGACTTAAAATTTGTATCACCAGTCTGGAATTCCTATCTCACTCAGAACATTGACCTACAGGAAACTGTTCAGAGACGTGCAGCCACGCAAATACCCTCCATCAGGCATCTACCATATTCTGGGTGCCTTGCTGCGCTGGTCATGGATACATTGAATCTCCAACATCTAGCAACTGACTTGGTAAACACACAAAAAAATATTAACCATCTTGCCAACAGCAACCCTGAGCATGTTTTTGATTTCCATATGTCTAACACATATGGACATGCCAACAAAGTCAGAAAACGGTTCAGCTCCCATGACTTTCAGAAATATATTTTCACACTCTGAAATACAGAACAAACTACTTACATCAGTTTTTAATTATTGAGACACAGCAAAAAAATTCACTGTCACTATATCTGATATCCCCTCTCCATACACGTGCACCACACTTATATAGCACATATAGGTGTAATGGTTAGAATCATAGGAAATGGACTCGTTGATCCTAGTTCAAATCCTGGATAAGCCTGTTTGCATTTCACATAGCGCTTATACCCTTGGAAAAGGTATGCATCCAACTACTCTTCCTCCAGCTATGGGTAAATAGTAAGGTGGATTGGGCTCTTTAATCTTAGCTAGGTAACCAGTCTAGGAGAAGGAAAAGTCTGAATTCAAACTTGTTAAACTCCACTTAAGGAATTGACCTTGTGCTACATCCTGGTCATGTGGAGGGGTTGGTAAATATATATATAGCACATATATATTATGACTCATACATTGTTTGATTTCCAGAAATGTGTATATTATTCTATACATACAAGGTGTGTCAAAAAAATATTGAGATTTTTTGTACTTTTTGACACACCTTCTATTCTGAAAAAAAAAAAATGTTCCATTCATTAATTTTTTTCAGAATACAAGGTGTATCAAAAAAAATTAAAAGTTTAAAGCTGTATTTACCAAGATTGAAATGAAGAATGAATGGAACATTTTTTTCAGAATACAAGGTGTGTCAAAAAGTACAAAAAATCTCGATACTTTTTTGACACACCTTGTATACTGTACATGCACCTTTGATGAGATGTAGTACACAACCTGAGCACAATAATTTCATCCATTGATTATTATGACATTTTGTTCTGCATAAAATTCATCAGATAATGATTTGGTAAATTATAGAAAAAATATTTGGACCCTTCACAACTATTTCTGGGATTCACGACCCCAATTTTCTAATTCCTTATCTGATGATGTCATCTAGTGGTAAGGTTTCAATTCTGGAGCTATAGAAAGTGTGGAGTACCTGTTCATTGTCATTATTCCCAGGTTCATTTTGACCCAAAGTGGTAGTACCTGTTAGAGTTCCAACTATGGGTTAAACAGATCTATAAAAAAAGTTTTTAAAAAAGTGAGTTTAAAAGAAAAAATTGGAATACCCGACCAGAATGTATAAAACAAAAACGTCTTCAACATAAAATGACCCAAGAGCTGACATGCCATAAAATACAACCAACCAACCAACCAACCTAATGACGCTGTTGCAAGCAAAATGTATGTAATCTTATACCAATATTTGTGGTGTTTGTCTGTCTATCCGAGGATTCAATCAAAAACAAAACCCCATACCCTAAGATCAAACAAAACTTTACATAAGTAGAATTTTACGAGGAATCTAGTGGTGGAATTTATATTTACACATCAATTCATTTGGGTTTTACTAGAGACCAAATGTTATTAGAACATAGAAAAAAAAATAGGCTAAGGGAGATAACTCTGATAAATTTGCAAATTCAATGAATTATTGAGCATTCTGTTCTGTAGGACCACTTGAATTAATGATAACAATGTTGATATTTTTTTCTCACCTCTTTTCAAAAAGTATTATTATTTCATTATTAGTAAATGGGGGTTAACATATACAAATCTCCATTGTAACATTTTCACAGTTGGCACATAGAGCAATAGATACTGCTATCCAATGGTGAGCAATATGCGATTTAAAAATTGTATATTTAAATTTAGATGGATACTATATAACTTAAGCAATGTCGGGAACATACATCTAGTAATGAATATATAAACATTTCACCAAATTGGTTTTTGCATCTTATTTCTCTTCCACATATAAGTTACATCATTTAGTTTTTAATCACAGACATTTCACATATGAGTTGTCCCATCATGTTTTTTTGTTTTTTTTACCAAGAAATCTGGGATCTATTCTATGTATAATAAATGAAAACAAACTTGAAAATGGTATTTTAATATTTTTTTCTTTGTTTTTGTAAAACAAATTAGAGATTTCCACCAAAAGAAAGTGTATTTTTTGTAATACTTAATTATATATATATATATATATATATATATATATATATATATATATTATGAACAAAAAGTAATAAGACAATCAGGAATATTTCTTGTATGTTGTTTCATATATATATATATATTCAGTGCCTGCTTCCAAGGCACGCCAATTATTTGTCCACCTAACTTTACAGAGAAGTATCAAAGTGGTTTCCCCTTAATTAACTCTAATATCCTCAGGGCTAAGAGTAAATTTTCTCAATTTATTTTCAGAAAAGTATCAATTTCAAAGCTTGGAAATATTCCATCCATCTCAGTAATATGTGTACAAGCCTCTCTCTCTCTCTCTCTCTCTCTCTCTATATATATATATATATATATATATATATATATATATATATATATATATATCATCATGATTATCAGGTCATACTGACAGCATGGATTCCTATGGCACTCTCTCACCATTATCCCCATCGGTCATCATTCCTGACAGGTCTTCTAAATGGCATCCAGTATCTGCACAGACCTAATTGATGTAGATTTTTGTTGGTCAGCCTACACTGGTGTGTCCACAGAAGGATGTCACTCATGAGTTCGTCCTTGCTTCTCCAGCAATGTCCAGCATGTCTTGTTTATCTTACTCGGATAGTTTGTGTGATAGGAGGTACGTGGCTGTACACCTATTTTTTGTGGGTAGCTGCTTCCAGGATTTGTTCCAGACAGCACATAGCATCCTTGTGTGGTTCCCATCTTACCTTTTCTCTAAACATTTCATAAGAGTCCAATTGATGTCACCATACAGTAGCACTGACACAGCTACAGCCTGGAAAAATTCTTGCTTTATCTTATCAGAGAGATCAGATTTCCATGTGAACAATAATCTGTTTATAGCAGTCCATGCTTTTCCCATGCATATATTGACACATATATATATGTGTGTGTCAGTTTGTGTGTGTGTGCAGTGATGCTGATAGCTTTTTAATTAGTGAGCCCTGGGACCCACGGATCTGATTTGAATGGGTCCCCAGGAAATTTAATCGGCCCTAACTAAAGTTTCTTAATAAATTGTAGTGTAATTTGTTTCTAAGAAAATACTGAAATGTATATCTCATCAACGTTCTCACAAAATTAAATTGTTCAGTTAAAGAAAGAGGCCAACTGACATTACAGTTAACTTGTAATGGTGGGGTAAGAAAAAAGAAAAACACTAACAAAAAAAAAAACAACAACAAAAAAACAGGAATATTTACAGTAGGGTCAAGCAATACCCTAGTTAGGCACAAGGCCAGAAATTCATTTGTTAAGTTGGCAGTGGAAATTTCCTGTTAAAAAGAACAAACTTCTTTCTGTCAGTTAGTAAAGAACCAACCTCCCTGAACTGTTACAGACTGGTTGGTTGTATGCAATGCATTTTTTATGGAAAAATGTGTCCTTAAGTTTGTCCCTAGGATGCATGGATATGAGTGAACTGCGTACTTTTAGATTTTATTCATCAGAGACATAGGATATGTACCTATCTGCCTCTATCTATCTATTTATCTATATCTATATCTATATCTAAATATATAATATTTATAAAAGAATGTCATGGTATGTACATGTTGTCTCTTAAATTTGAAAAGATATATCATTCAGATTTGAGATCTTGCATACACCTTAATATGTATATAACTAAGAAACAAACCAAATTTAGTTATTGATTTTTACTGATTAAGTGATATCATTAATTAATCAATTAAACAAAAAAATCAGCCAATTTTCTGAACTATTCACATGACGCTGCTCCTGATAATTTGAATGTTTGCCTGGCTGCTGCATATTGTAGCATTACTAGCTTGGACAAATTCACACCCTAATTGGTTTAACTCAGAATTGTGACCCAGTAAAAAAAATTATTATCCCTTAAATATTCTAGGAAAAAATTATTTTAAACATAAATTCATCTAAAGGTGAATAATAAGTATAAAAATTTTCATGAACATTTTACTCCCAATTGATTTTTCATAGAACTTTTAAAAAAAAATCTGTATGCATAACTTGTATGTGGCCACATTATAATACAATTGATTCAATTGTATAAAAAGCTGAAAATTTTTTTTTTTTTAATCATAAGACTTTTATAATGTTTCTTTTTTTGAATGGTCCAAAACATTTGACGATAATATTATTCAAGTTTCATTATGTTAAATATAGGGGGGGGGGTAATTTTACACATCGAATTGGAGGTCCCTATATAATAGATGAAAATGTTTTTTTCAAAAATACACTACAAAATTTTATTAAAATTGAACCAATATTTTAATTTTAGTGCAAAAAAATATACTTTTAAATTTTTATCTCAATTTTATCAATTTCAAAAATTATTTAATTTCTGAGTATATATAAACTAGCATTGTTCTTTATTTTATGTATCAATGATCTTGACTATTAATTAAATAATCATTGATAAATTTACTTAATTCCTGATGGTATTGTGACATTAGCAGTGATGTACTTTCAGTTACAGACAAACAGATACCAAATCTCCATTATATATAGATATAAAGGGTATTTGATGATATGATATAAGGCCTATCTAAGTTCTGTGTGTGCTTTTGTGTAAGTTTTTTGTGTATATATGTGTGTGTTTGTGTGTGCGTGTGCATTAACTATGTCCTAATATAATTAGTTATTATTAACTATGTTCCTGTGAAATTAGCTACTATTAACTATGTACCTAAAATTAGTATTTGTACTAAAATTAGTTATTTTAACTATGTATCCGTAAAATTAGTTATTTTAACTATGTAAAATTAGCTATTTTAACTATGATCCTGTAATATTTAAAACTACAAGTCTAATGAACACTGAGCTTAAGTAAGTATATAAATGTGTTATAAAAGAAGTTATAAAGTCTTATGTGAAAATGATATATGTTATAATCATGAGGACAAAGAATTGAGTGAAAATAAGACAAAATTATATCATGTTGAGCTATTGAACATAAAGGTAAGTGTTATAAAAGTAGTAATGATTATAAAAAGTTTTTAAAAATCGTGTCAAATCCTGAACAGGTTGTGTAAATAAAAATATTTACCCTACAGGTAAAATTGGATACAAGGTCACAAATAAGGGGCATCCAGTGAGGATTGAATTCGCTGGAATAAAGATTCAAAACGATGTGTTATTCTTTACTCAGTTAACTCCCTTGGACTGTTGGAGTGGCTTTTTTATTGTTTGAATGTATTCACCATATTTGAAAATGTGCGCTGTGAATAAATATATGGCTAGAATATCCAGCGGGAAGAGAATTAAGAATAGTAAACTAATTTGACTGTAGGGTTAAAGATATTCAAACACTGTACTTAATAATCACCTATGCCAATCTAATATGTGCATAATATATATAAAATTATACTTCTATATACGGGATTACTTCCCTTGCTACGTTCTTGCTTATTTAGTATTTCATATGTATGCTAGAAACGACCAACAAATTTTGGCGGGAAATTGACACCTGAGGGAAAGAAAAAAACAAACAAAAAAACAAAAAAACATGAATAAATGTTAATTCTATTATCAAAATCTCTGGGGTATTAACAAGAAGAAAGAGTGGAGAAAAATCTGGGCATTTGTCCAGAATATTCCTTTGAGGAAATGTCTGTGGTAATATATATATATATATATATATATATATATATATATATATATATATGATTAAATAAAATTTATTGTGTACAGTGCTCAGGTGCACCACAACTCATCAAAGTCTCATGTTTAGTATACAGAATAATGTATTAGTGTCAGGAACATGAACAGCGTACAGTAATAATATACATGTATGTGTGTGCGCGCATATGTGTGTGGATGGGAGTATCAGGTATAGTGTTGGCGGACTACAGGAAGTATGGATAATAATAATAATAATAATGTAATTTATTGTGTACAGTGCTCAGGTGCACCACAACTCATCAAAGTCTCATGTCAAGTACACAGAATAATGTTGTGTCAGGAACATGAACAGTTCACAGTAGTAATATGCATTTATGTATGTGTGCACGTGTATGTGGAGAGTGGCGTCAGGTATAGTGTTGGTGGACTACAAGAAGCATGGAGGCTTTGAAAGATTCAGTGCCTACAACAGATGCAGGCAGTTTATTCCATGTCTCCGCAATTCTGAGCGTGAAAAAATGTTTCCGAAAGTCACGTGAACAGTGCTGTTTTCTGACTTTGTAGGCATGCCCGCGTGTATTGTAGAGATGGAGATCAAAAAGGTGCTCAAGGTTGCTGTTGTTAAGATGATTAATGACCTTATGAGCATTTACCAGACGCTGAAGTTTCAACGAATCCATTCCCAGGGCTGCGAGACGTTCAGAGTATGGCAGATTCCTGATGGAGGGTACTCGTCTGGTTGCATGTCTCTGTACAGTTTCTAGGAGGTTAATATTCTGAGAAAGGTAGGGGTTCCAGACTGGTGATGCAAACTCCAAGTGTGGCCGTACCATAGCTTTGTACAGCTTCAAATAGATAGCCGGTGAGCGGCTGACAAAGGTCTTGCTGAGTGACGCCAGGACGCCCTCGGCCTTTTTGGCAATTTTGGAGATGTGTTTCGTCCAACGTAAATCATTGCTGACAGTAATACCCAGATCACGTTCACAAGAAGATTCCTTGATATTAGTGTTGTGGAGAGAGTATATGTATGATGGATTTTTCCTCCCAAAATGCATGGTGGTGCATTTGTCCACAGCCAGCTTCAGTTGCCAGTCAGTGATCCATTGTTGCACTTTGTCCAGGTCTGATTGTAGTAAAGATCTGCAGCGTTCAGGATCTGTCTTTTTTATTTCAAGGTACAACTTGATGTCATCGGCATACTTCAGGACTATGGTATTCCTTAAGTTAGCATCTATATCATTGATATACGCAACAAACAAAAGGGGGCCAAGAACTGAGCCCTGTGGTACCCCAGATGACATCTCATATGGTGAGGAGTGTTGCCCAAGAACTGTAACTACCTCTCTCCGGTTGAGTATGAAGGACTAACCAGTTAAAAAGATCATCCTTCACCCCCATTGCAGAGAGTTTTGCCAAAAGTCTTTTGTGCGGCACAGAGTTGAAGGCCTTAGCAAAGTTAAGGTAGACAACATCTACCCATGAGCCCCCATCAGTGATCCAGGTGATGTCCTCTAGGAACTCTACAAGTTGATCACAACAGCTAGAGTTTGGGACAAATCCAAACTGGGATGGTCGGATAAGACTGTGAGAGTTCCAGAAATTCCAAAGTCTCCCTCTGATGCAGGACTCCATCAACTTAGCAATACAACTTGTAAGACTGACTGGCCGATAGTTAACAGGTGATGTGCGGTCACCCTTTTTGAACAGTGGAATTACACTAGCAATTTTCCACTGTTCTGGGGTAGCACCATTTTTCAAGCAAAATTGGAAGAAAACAGCTAGCTGGTGGAGAAGGAAGTACCCGCCCCGTTTGAGAAGCAGGTATTTTACACCATCAAGACCTGGAGAAGCATGGTTGCGTTTACTCTTGAGGTGGCATCGCAGCATAGCAGGTGTGAATTCTATAGTAGTTATAGAAGTTAATGTCAGAGGTGGAGGAGATGGTACATTTTGGTCCTCGACAGTGAAAATGCCTGCATAGCATTCAGCAATAAGTTCTGGACATTCTTTAGGGTCATGAGTGATTTGGTTTGTATGAGGATTGCGAAGAGGGCCAACGGGGGAGTGAGGCCTCTGTTTCGAATGCACATATTTCCAGAACACCTTACTGTCCGGGCTGGTTGCTATGCGCTGTTCAAATTCAAGTACTGCCTTTTTTATCACCTGCTTGAGGTGGTTGGACAATTTGTTCCGTTTCTCTTATTGTCCTCTGACTTGTGACGTTGGTACTCCCGCTCAGTACTACGGCGTTCCTTCCTGGCGAGGCGGACTGCTGCAGTCTCCCAAATTGCTCTCCCTGGGTGTTTCTTCCGCTTACGTGGTACTGATGCTACACATGCTGCCCATATTGAGTTCTGGATATTCTGGAGTATAATGTTAACATCTTCAGACTCGTAGAATTGGGCGTTGCAGCTCTGTGCAGTAACAGTCCCAGTCCGCTTTGTCCCAGTCAAAATGAGCATCACGGGGTTGATTTTGTTTTTTGTTACTACCATGAGGGACAGATTGGCAACAATCATGGCATGATCAGAGTCACCTCGAGGTTCCTCAGTAGAGACATTAATGACCGCTTCAGGGGTAGTGGTGAAGATTAGATCCAGAGTATTGTCACCTCTTGTCGGGGAGGTGACTACTTGGGACCAGTTCGAATCCAACACCAGCTCGAGGAAATCGTTAGCACCTTGTGGCCATTGAAAGGTTTCCCAATCAATTTCAGGGTAGTTGAAGTCCCCTGTAATGAAAACATAAGTGGCTGTTTTTCTGGCAGCAGCTCTAAGGATATCACAGAGCTGCGTGTCCTGGTTATAATTTGGGGGGACGGTAAACAACTCCCAGTAGAAGCGATGACATGTTCATCCGTATCTCGCAGAAAAAGACTTCTTGCTGTGAATGGTTCAGGTCAGCGCAAGGAATTGTTGAGAAGTCTGAACGAATGTAGATCATGACACCACCATGACGACGATTGGAGCGGTCTTTGCGAAACAGGTTGTAGCCAGTTACGTTGAAGACCCCATCACATAATAAGGAATGAGCTCATGTTTCTGTGATTGTTATGAAATCAGGTTTTGAAAGATGCAGTGTTTCAGCAGCCCACAATAGACGCAGAATATACTTATAGTCTTAAAATATATAAAGAAAATTTGTTTTTATATATATATTCTTGAACAACTAATTTAGAAGCATACACAACATTTTAACAACTATGCATTATATGTACACACACACACACACACACACACACATATATATGTGTGTGATTGTGTGTGTGTATGTGTGTGTGTGTATATATATACATATTCACCCATTCATCTCTTGGTAGATAATTGAGATTAGGGAAAAATGAGTTTGCAAAGTGAATAAAATTTTTAAAAAGTAAATACAGCCTGACAAAACATTAAAATCATTTTACAAGCTTTCTAAGAATGAGAATATTTGACATAATTTGAGCTACAGGTTACTGCTTGTGAAATTTAACATAGAAATACATTTCAAATTCTCCTATGTGTGTGTGTCTCTCTCTCTCTCTCTCTCTCTCTCTCTCTCTCTCTCTCTCTCTCTCTCAGAGATACTAAGATTATATAAGAAGGAGGTAAGAGATACACAGAGGGAAAAAAGTGATAGGCAGAAAGTAAAGTAAGAGATTGGTCGGTTTTTGACTTAATTGCAAATTACAACTGATTAGAACCAATCAAAACGGAATCTTTTTCAAACATAACTCAATCCTAAAAGTAAGGAATAATTTAGTATAATTTTCGTGTCATTAAACTAAACTGTAAAAAAGCCTTTAGGAGACAAAAGTTGTTTCGCTCAGCTTTAGTATAATATACATATATATAATACTTACATTCACCATCGAGATAAGAGTATATATTTACCCAACCCCTTTTGCCTCAGGCAGGATGAGACCTGAGATCAATTTTTAAAGCAAAGTACAGCTGATTTGAATTCAGAGTTTTCTTTCTGTTAGACTGGTTGCCTAACCATGCCTAAACAACACAGTCTACCCTCCTATTTACCAATAGCTGGGGGTAGAAGAGATGAATTCACACCTTTCCCAAGGGTATTATTAGGTTTTGAACTCGTGTCGCAATTTCATTTCCTATGATGATAATCCAAAGTAAGTTCCAGTCATTTGCTTCTTTTTTTTTATTTTATTAAACTCAACATTTACATTTGAAAGAGGATGATTGTTAGTCACCTGGTGTGAGATTTAGTCTACTACTCTTACTTGTTCCTTCACTCACAGGAAGTTTGATCTAAGTCATTTAATGATGATGCTTGCTGTGAGGCATTTAGGAAACGTCATGCGTGTACAGGATATGCCAGTTTATTGAGAATAAAGAAAAACAAATATATTCAGTTGGAAAGGTCAGTATATTTTCAAATTAATTTGTACAAATGTTCAACTTAAAAAAAATAAAGAAATAAAAATTTATTCAATAAAATTTCTGTCAGACTTGAGGACGGCCTCAGAAGCGACTGTCTGCTCAGATCATTCATATTGGCCATCATTTCCACACAAAATATTAGCCTTCAGCAAGTCTTTGATTTTTGTAGAGTGACTGGTTGACTTCTTTCTAGATGATGATCCAAACATAAAGTTTCAAATCATAAGACCTAGGAGACCACTTTTTGCAAGTTCTAGATGATGTGTGGAGGACTGATAGGTACAGTTGGTGAGAGAGAGAGAGAGAGAGAGATGGATAACAGTGCTGTCATAGTAACTTGATGATGAAAGCCATCCCAAATATCTGGCACAACCTGTACAATACCAATATCTTGTTTTTTTTTTTTAAATAGGTAAAAACCTGCATTTTATGGTTTTTTGTTTGTTTTTCTTATATCTAATTTCTTTTTCAACTTTCTTCATTCTTCATAGAAAACAATATTGAAATTGTACACTTAAAAAAGTATTCAATGGGACAAATATTATTAATTTGTATTGTAAATAAATTTTAAAAAATACATTTTGGAAGAAAAATTACTCAACCAAATAAATACAGGATTACCTCCCTTACCACGTCATTAGCGTGAAAAAGAAAAGTATTTTCTATTTTCAAATCAGTGCTGGCAATTTCCTTAATCTAAAAAAAAATTAATTAGTGTTGCAAATAAATTACAAATTGAATTGTAAATATAAACACTTAAAAACATTCAGATGACATTTCAGGGGTAATTTGCTGCAACTAATTTAATCTTTAATTCTAGTTAATTATTTTTAATTCCACCTGCAAGATTATAACAATGTTATTTACTTACCCAAAGACACACATTAGAAAGATTAAAAAGAAAAAGAAAAAAGTTCAAAACAACTTGGATTCTGTTGTTTTCAACAAAATTTCTTTGAATATATATATATATATATATATATATATATATATATATATATATATACACATGCTGGCAGTTCATTCCCTACCTCAGAAACTCTGAGCGTGAAAAAATGTTTCCGAAAGTCAAGTGAGCTATGTGGTTTTCTGACTTTGTAGGTATGCCCACATGTGCTAGAAAAAAAGATTGATTGTTTAAAATAAACATAAGATAATATTGTTAAGTTTGAAGGATATAAAATGAATACATCAAGTACTTCAATTGAATAATGGAAAAAGTTATTACAATTGAAAAAGCAAAACTTTCTTTTAATTTATTAAACCGACCACAAAAGTGAACTAATAAAATAAAAAATTGAAACTAAAATGCATCGCTCTCAAACATTTTGAAATAAGCCTCTAGTTTTGGCCCTTAGCTGCACCATGAGAAGGCCTTTTGTATAGAAGATCATGTAAGTAAAGTCGATGGGGTCGCCTAAAGTCGGTAATGAGCAAGACAGATAGCAAGGGAGTCTATCCCCTTTTCACTCACGCTAGACAAAGAGATTGTTTTGGGGTCTGAGGTGGAGCACAACACCTACCACCAGCTCCTCACTTTACCGAGAAGGCCTTTTGTATAGAAGATCATGTAAAATAGAATTTATATTTATAATTGCTTAAGCTTGTGATATTTTGTCAAATTATTTCAATGTTAAAGTATCTGCTTAATTAAGTTGCTTGAGGAGCAGTATTAGCATTATGATTTGATAAATCATTTTGTTTGTAAATGAACGTGTGTGTGTGTGAGAGAGAGAGAGAGAGATTTTATATATCTTATATATTAGAAAGTATGCTAAATGATTGTCTTTTGGTGACTGTATTTTTTATTTAAACCTCATGTTTGATAAATTCCATTATCATTTAAAAATATATTTTCCTGTATATTTTCAATTAGAAAAATTTTACAGACAAAAGTTGTACCATTTTCTTACCACTTTGCTTTGAATTCTTATTGTATCTGAGTTGCCAAATGATCAACATTGTACTGTAGACTTTATAATAAATATTCTAAAACTTTAATCCTAAACTTTCTAAATGGTGATGAAGCTTATACAAACAGGAGGCACATGGTATAATTGTTAGAGTTGTAGGAAATGGACAAGTTCAAATCCGGGATGTGGCTGTTTGCATTTTACATAGCACTAATACCCTTAGGAAAGTTATTCATCCAACTACTCTCCCTCTAACTATGGGTAAATAGTAGAGCAGATAGGGCTCTTTAACCTTGGCAAGGTAACCAGTCAAGAAGAAGGAAAAATCTGAACTCAAACCTGTTAAACTCTACATAAGAAATTGAACTTGTGTCACATCCTACTCATGCAGAGGGGTTGGTATGTACAACCAAATGCAAAGACAGTTTCCTTAATTGAATTGTTTTTAGCATCCATTACAAATATTTGGATATTGGTAAGTGTAAAAAAATTCTTTAAAAGACAAAATCACTTATCGTTAAAAATTGAAAACATATGAAGAAAAAAAATTAAAACTCTAGGTATTTACCAGGGAAGTCCCTGTGGTTGATTGGTTGGTTGGTTGGATTTTATAGCATGTCAGCCTTTGGGTTATTTTATGCTGAACACCTTTTTTTAAAATTTATTCTAGTTGGGTATTCAAATTTTTTTAAATACATATTTTGATCTATTTAATTCATACGTGGGAACCCTAACATGTACTAGCACTTTGGGTCAGAGGGGATGTGAGATTAATGGCAATGAAGGGGTACTCCATACTCCCTAGAGTTCCAGAATTTGAACCTACCACTTGATGCTGTTTAGCATCATATCCAACACATTAACTGCTTCATTGGAGGTGAGGTGGGTGGATCTTACCCCTCTGCAAAGATTGTCGGCATGTGGTGTAATGACTAAAGTGCTGGACTACAAGATCATAGTAAAGAAGTGTGAACTCCAGATACACTATTATATTTACTTTCTGACTTATATAAAAGAGAAGAAATTTGAAAAACACACAGTTGCTTTTAACTAATGTTGTTTTTTTATTGGCTAATATTGCAATATTTCAATCTGTTTAAGATCATCACCAGAGCCTGTATGTTATGTAACAAAGAAAACAATTTTTTGAAAAATATGACCAGTTGTAAGGGAAATAACTTATAATGGACTTTAAGAAGAAAGATATTTAATATTCTTAAAGAATTCTTAAATATATAAATATATAATGTAAGGAAATACTTTTTGTTTTGTCTTTTTAATTTTTGAATTCAAGTGTATTTGACAGCAAAAAAGTTCCAAATTATTTTCCTTACAAACATGAACAGAACATTCAAACCCCAATAACTGTTTTTATATCTTTAAAAGGAAGAATAATTGAAAAAAATAAAGAAACTTATGCAAAAAGTATTTCCTTAAATTTTAAAGAAACAGTTATTGGGGTTTTAAATTTTTATTCCCATTTGTAAAGAAAATAAGTTGATGTCAAGTACATTTACTTTCTTAAAATAAACCAAAAAAACAACTTATAAGATATTTTTAAAACTTTTGTGCATTTTTCTTTACTTTTTTTTTTTTTTGATGATATAAATTTTGTGAAAATTGATCAACCGGTTTTATGTGAATAAATTAAGTTTTTTTTCAATGGGTGTCAATTTGTTGACATGTCTGTTCTTTATTGCTTTGATATAAAAAAAATCTTTAGATGAATCACAGGAGATGATTGAAGACATTTCTAGGTATTTCAAGATATTTTATAAACTTAAGTTAGTTTGGGTCTCTCTTCTTAGGAATCTATATTATAACTTATAATTTTTTTGTATGTATGTAACTGTTAAACAGCAAAACTGGCACCTTATAGCAAGATTTCTGTTACCACAACAGTGTTAAAATTCTCTTAGATAATAAAGCAATTTCCAGTTCAATTTGAAAGTTATTAATAATAGTTTAAGATCTTTGCAATCCCTATTCATTATAATTTCTGAAAGGAGATAACTATTAAATGCTAATTATATATTATTTCCCCTTATTCATTACAATTAATTATAATATAAATACTAAAAATAGAATGTGGTTTGGTTTGGTTTGGTTTCTTAATTGAATGGCATATCAACCTTCATGGGTTATTTAATGTCAAAGCCATCCTTGTAGAAGAGCAGTAATGGTATTGTTTAATCCATAGCTGGAGGGAGGGAATTTATACCTTTCCCAAGGGTATAAGTCTGAAAATGAACATAATAGCGCAAGTAGATTTTGAACTAGCTTACTATGATGTCCAATGTGTTAGCCACTACACCACGGGGACTCCCCACCCCCTGGAATATAATATGTCTTGATATCAAGCTTAATGGCTGCTGAAGGAGGTACTCTATAAGAAAACATATTTAAATTTTAATATTTCATGATTATGTAGAATTGTTCAGTAAAGAACATTTCAATGGTAACATACAAGGTGTAATAAGTAATTGAGAGTTACCTCTCCTATTTTATGATTACCTCCCCTAAGGAGAACTCTCTAGTGAATACTAGACTATATAAACTCTCAGTAAGTGTACAAATTATTCTAAGTAGAAAGCATTCCAAAGTCTATCAGTGTTATCATTTGTCATTACACTCTGACTGAATTGTAAATACTTTTAATTAATTGTGGGTTTGTATTTACCCCTGGCCTTACTACAGAGAAGAGTCAATTTTTAAGAGGGATACTGCTGATTTGAATTCAGATCTCCAGATAGACAAAGACATAACAAATATAGTATAAGATTGATGAATTGAAAATATAATCTTTCAATGTAAACAGTCCAGTTAAAAACAAAAAAATGAAGGAATTGACTGAAACTTACTCTTATCCAGATCATGAAAATAAGTAATACATTTCTATTTCTATATATTTTTTTATAGTTAAAAATTGAGGAAAAAGTGGATATAACAGCACAACTAAACTATAACTAATTGATATTTTACCTCGGTTTTTTGTGAAGCTTTGTCAAAATTTATTGTGAAGCTTCACTAAATACCATGACGAAATATCAATTGAATTTAGTTGTTGTGCTGTTATATCCACTTTTTCCTCTATTTTCAACCACATTTTGTCGGATTTACTCAATCCTTTACCCCTCATAGGTTTTTTGTATTTTACCATTGAAATTTTCTTTATTAAACAATTCTATACAAGCATGAAATATTAAAGTTTAAATATGTCTTCTTATATGTTTTGACATCTATATACAACTCACCACATACTTCTGTTAATTGGCAATGAATTTTAATTAGTTTAATGCTATTTGTGTTCAAAAACCAAATAACTTCACAAACTTCACACTTGGTGGTAGTATCAATTGGGAACTCCTTCAGAAATGACTGCCAAGACACGACTGAGTGAGGCAGTAAAATGCACACAGGCACATGCACAACAAACACTGCAGTATTGCCAATGGCTACACGGACAGTTTCCATGTGTCCTTAGCACTTTGGAAACCTTACTTTTGGGATTACCCTTGTGTGATGACACCGATAGACTTTGGAAAGCTTTATTCAATTCATGTTTATGTAGAATTGTTCAATAAAGAAAATTTCAATGGTAATATACAAGGTGTAATAAGTAATTCAATTACTTATTACACAGAAGTGAATTTATGTTCACCAGAGAGTTTACAGATATTAAGTAAATTCCATATGTAAATGGATTTGCTATAGAAAGGAAATGAACATGAACTTTGTTTTTTTTTTTCAAAGCCATACAGAGTAAAATATTAGGGAATAACACAATATTGAAAAAATAATTGCTAAAGTATGGAACAAACTGCCTACATCAGTTGTAAGCAGTCAAGACACTTATTGGAGGTATGTGGTATAATGGTTACAGTCATAAGAAATGGACTTGTTGACCCAAGTTTAAATCCTGGATGAGGCTGTTTGCATCTCACATAGCACTAATACTCTTGGGAATATTATGCATCCAACTACTCTCCTCCCAGCTATGGGTAAATACTAGGGCAGACTGGGCTCTTTAACCTTGGCTAGGTAACCAGTCTAGGAGAACGAAAAGTCTTAATTCAAACCAGTTAAACTCTGTTTAAGAAATTGATCTTGTGTTATATCTTGCTTGTGTGGAAGAGTTTGTAAATATATATAGATACTACATCCTTTAGAACCACCATGTTTACTGATATTCGGTAACACTATACCTGATATCCCCCTCCATACATATGCACACATATATATCATGACTTATACACTATTCATTTTCCTGATATTTGTACATTATTCGATGTACTATATATGCACATTTGATTAATTTGTAGTGTACCTGAGCACTGTACACAATAATTTCATTATTATCATTATTATTATCTGTAGGCCCAGTAGTTGGTAGAGCATCCGCCTCAGAATTGCAAGGTTCTGGGCCTAATACCAGTCCTTGCCAACTCAGCACATGAGTAGCATAGCTTGGTTAATCTGATCTGTATGGTAGAGCATCTAGGAACTGAAGGTCATGAGGTGCTCCACCTCAGCAAAAATAATCTCCCTGGTCAAGTGCAAATGAAAAGGGGATATTAACAATATTAAGGTCTGGTCTTCCTAAAACAAATACCAGTAGAAGCTTACTACACCTAAGACAACAAACTATCTGAATATTTTAATAGCTGAATATTTTGTCTTCATAAAATATACCCTTGTAGCGTTAGTTTCGTATTTACCTGTGGGAGTTGTCTGCCCGTTTAGTTTGCTGGTGCCCGCTAGGGGGCCGTTTTATATTTAAGTGGCTGGTTCAAACGCTTCTCTCTCTTTTTTTCTGTTCCTGATACTACGAGACACATGGGTTAGTTAAGGGCTACCCCTTCTCGTTGGGGCTTCGTCCCCCCCTTACATTACTGTAAGTTCTTCACACAGCATGGACTATCCCTAGTCTCATGTCTGTGGCTTTTATGTATCTTGTACCATTCATGAATGTGTCTTTATCTTTCTACATGTAACTTTGTTTTACCTATGTATTTTATATCTTGTTATATCCTTGTGCTGTATACGTATTAAATGTTTTGTTCATCAAACCTTTGTCGGAGTCTTGTATTCAAGTATATATAACTTTGAATCCTTTTTTATACCCTAAACAAACTAGATTATCCTTTCTTTTTTCTTTCTTTTTTTTTCAAGTACTTTTTATCTTGAAAAGAAAAAAAAGCCCCTTTATCTGACTCCTGACAGATGAATTCCTCCTTATCCTATTTCCTGTATACTTATATAAAAAGTTTTTTTTTCTTTTTCTTTTCTATTAAAAAACTATTGTGATCATTTGATACTCTTTGTAAAACTATATGACATAAAGGTTATATCCTCTTTGTGAAATAATTGAAAACAAAATACATATTTTTCATTCACTTAAGTTTAATGCACTTAACCAACAATTGGCAAGGGAAACCCCATGGTATAGTGGCTAACATACTGGACTGTGGCATTGTAGTAAGTGAGTTTGAATTCCAGTCTGGCTATTACGTATAATTTCAGACTAATCCCCTCAGGAAAGGTATGAAACCTCTCATCCCAGGTATGATGTAACACAAGGTTGCAAGTATGGAGCATCCAGTTAGAATTGAACTCACTATTAAGTAGTAATGGATCTGTGAGAGTAGCTTGCTAACCATTACTTCATAATGGTATGCCTTATGGAACAGGAAGTATAAATTTGAATAGATCAAATAAGCAAAAACAATACTTCCTCTATTTCTCTGAATGTTTGAGATGAGGCTTGTAGATTAGTATTATCTGTGTTATTCGGACTATTGTCCCCATCTTCATTGTTATTTGTACAACGTTTCGGCCGATGTACCTGAAGAAGGCTGGAGGGTATATCGGCTGAAACGTTGTACAAATAACAATGAAGATGGGGACAATAGTCCGAATAACGCAGATAATACTAATACTTCCTCTGTCCCATAATAATTGTTACATTGTTTGCATATATCGTTTGCATATATTGTTTGCATATATATTTATTCTTAATATTTAGCATTAAATAACTCTTGAATGTTGATATGCCATTAAACAAAGAAACCAAACAAACAGTTGGTCAATGAGATTGCTACAAGACAATAGCATTGTAGATATATAATGTGTTAGTTAAAGTGAATCAAGTTACCTGGGTTGGGCAGTTCATGATAAGTCAACATAAAGGCTCCTGAGTTTGACAAGTAGGTTCCTGACAAGAAACTCCTGAAGAAGGCTAGAGGGCACATCGTCCGAAACATTGTGTATATAACAATAAAGATGAGGATAACAGTCTGAAAAATCTAAATAATACAAATTATCAGGCCTCATCCCAAAAATTCAATGGAAGGGGCAAGGGATATTTCAAGGACAAAATAATTAGGAAGAATTACCTGGTACGAGTATGGAGGGTGGAATGAGAACAATCTACCTCTGGGAATTGTATAAAGGGTTCGGTTCAAAATTCCTGGCAGATTATCAATGGTAGCAGACACCTACTTCCTGTTGTTTCATCTTTTGCTGATATGTGGAGTCCTTTTTCACTATTTAATCATAAACATCCAAAATATATTATCAATTTGTTTGGTTAGTTTAGTTTGATTTGGTTATTTGGGTCATTTAATACCGACAAAGTTTTTAAATGAATTCATTCTAAATGGATACTCAATTTTTCTTATAAATTTTTTTTTCTATTTAACCCATAGATGGGACCCTAACAGGTACTACCACTCCGGGTCAGAGTGAACCTGGGAGCAATAGTGATGAAGCAGTATTTTTCTTTATCTTAATTTTGGTTGCTTCTTTAATCACACAAATGACCATTCTGTTGCAAGTAGCTGAAATGTATTCTGCTTGTCACTCTAACCGTCTGTAATTCTCTGATACACTTTCCGGTCCCAGAAATTCTCATGCAAGTCAAATGTGACACAAGATTGTTTAATGGAGAAGATGCTCAAACAGGGTAAAACAAATTGCTTAAAATTCTGTCAGCATTCCCCTTTTGGGGTGCTTCAGGCACCGGGCAATAAATCCAGCCCTGTCCCTTTTAGGTGAGGGGGCAGCTACTACTAGAAGGCATGGCTCCCTGGAAACAAGTGAGAAGTTTTTAATCCACTATGGTGATAAATTCTCATGCTGACCAAGCAAAGAATTCTGCCAGGTTTTATCTGTGCCTCAGTCGGTCATACAAATTTTCCTCATAACCAAGCACGGCTATTAATTAGTTCTGAGGTACTAAGTAATTTGCATTCCTGTGTATGGCAACAGGTGACCTTGTGTCTCTTATGTCAGTGAAAGAGACCAAGATGACTACATGTTCTATACAGATGCCTTTATTAGATTTTTTTCTATCATTTCTTTACGTATTCTCTTTTTTGTTTAGTTTGGAATAAAATTTTGAATAAACAAAATGGCAATAAAACCTGTTGAGATGTAGCTATTGTTTCTACATTCATTACCACTACTAAAATGATAACCATTTCCTGTCCACAGTAATGTAACAGCATTTGCTCACAACAACAATTCCTGTATATAATGGTATCCCAGATGTTATCACATGGAAATACAACTCCAACGTATATAATAATACTCCTACATCTCTAACTCCATTTGGCTATAAATAACAGATTTTGTCATTTGAGGACTACCATTAACACTTACATGGTATCTGAGGCTAATCTCAAATAGTCTATCTTTAAGGCTGGTGTAAAATGATTTGGCAAGCCTTTAGATGCGCTCTCTCTTGAAAGCTTTGATAAGCCAATGTAGGTACAGTAACCCATTACTACATTGTTTCTAATTCTCGAAACACCATTGATAATATGATTTTCATCTTGTAGCTTACTTTAGTCATGCAAATAACCAATTATTGTTATTACATTAAGTTAATGAATACTTGAGTGAAACAATATTCCTGACAGTTTTCCCTTCATTTTTAGTTTATCCAACTTTGCCCTGAATTAGTGGCGCTCCCAGATGTTAGTGCCCTAGGGTAATGTCGTCCCTGTCTACCTTAGAGCCCAAGATCATCTATATATCTATGTAAAATATCAGATCCCCCGTGACTTTGTGTTTGATTATAAACCTTGGAAAGACACGTACATAAAATTTAGCATAGTAGTAAGTAATGTTGTCGTAGTATCAGCCATACAGAGAGGGAGTATATCCCCTTTTCACTAGCACTAGACCAAGGAGATTGTTTTTTTTCGTCTGAAGTTGAGACGCCACATCTACCACCAGCTCCACAACACTTATTTTAAAAAAAATTTATTTCGGTCACTGTATCGCCCATAAATAAATTCACTCTACCAATTTCCGATAAAAAGATCATTTTCTTCTAAACCAAAAATACCAGGATTTTATTATTTCTCGTAAATAAAGTCAGCAAAGAGGCCTATTGTCGGTATCAGCCTCACAGTGAAGGAGTCGATCCCCTTTTCACTAGCACTAGACAAGGGAGATTGTTTTTACGTCTGATGTGGTGCACCACACCTACTATTAGCTCCCCACTTTATCACACAGATCCAAGCCGTGCTACTCATCTGTGGAGTTGGCAAGGGCTGATATCTAACCAGGAACCTTGTGGTTCCAAGGCGGAAGCACTACCGATTGAGCTAAACTGGCCTGTTATTATTTCTAGTGGAACATTATATAACCAAAACGAATATTATTAGGTATTATTCATTAACAAACTCTACCGTATTGAAACTAGGAAACCAAAAATATAATTGCAACACATCTGTAGCTAAAAATAAAATTGTATAAATATATATAAGGGGTGCAGTGATGCTGATAGCTTTGTGATTTAGTGTGTCTTGGGAAGCACATATTTGCTTTGAATGAGTCCCTGGGAAAATTTATGGATCCCGACTAAATTGTAGGGCTTTTATTTATGATCTGGGGAAACAACAAAAGCTGGCTAACTCCTACTTTGTAACCTATCCTGTGTAATTCGTTTCTCAGAAAATATTGAAATGTATTTACAGTTAGCTTGAAATGGTAAAAGAAGAAAAAAGAAAAAACACTGGGACGCATGGGTACGATTTTACTGCATCCTTTTAGATTTTTGTTCATCAGGGATGCATGACGTGTACCTATTAGCATCTCTTGGAATGTGCTTATTTTTGGACTGCTAAAATATTTTTAGTTACAGAATTTCAATGATGTGAAATATTAGTAGAGAAACAACATATTTGAATATCTCTTTATAAATTAAATTTAAACTAATGCCAGTTTACTGGGTAAGAGACAGAACATTTAAAACCAAGACAAAGATATATGGGAACTATACTATTCAAATAAAAAAAATAAAAATTATTGAAAAAAAAAAAAAGAAAAAAGTAACCAACAATAAGTAGGTTACAAAATTCGAATAGTCTTCAGGAGTCAACTTCTTAAATATTTATCTGGCTAGTGCTAATTGTGCAGGTGTAATAAAGAGCAAATTACATGACAAAGTGGTTAAAGAGCCAATCACAATCCAACAGTTTTTCAGTTTTTTCAGAAATGGGCAGTTGACTTTAATAGAAATAAAAAGCGAATAATTAATTCCTAATTCCAATACATGAGTAAAATACCAAATTTAGGGTATATTGGGAAATATATTTTAAGGGGATTTGGGATAAGTACCGCAATTTTCAAGTTTGGAGTCTGAATGTAAAGATAAGACAGAAGACACCAGTATATTTAACAAATTTGATAGCTAACAAAAAAAGAAAATAAGACAATTTCTCTCATGAGTGTTCTAATTTGTGTTAGTTCATCTTGGGATTCGTTACAGAAATATATCTTAAAAATAAAAACAACTAAAATCTTCACCTTAGGACTTATCATTTTATATTAGTACTAGCAGCGGCTACCCGAAGTCGCATGGGTAGAGGGGAATTTTTAAAAGTTAGTCCCGCAGATCCATTATTACTGAATCGTGAGTTGAATCCGCGTGAGATGCCCCATTTAAATCCCTATGTAAAAAATTTTTTAAAAAATAAATAAAAAATAGACCTTGCATTGATCCAGCTATTCTGAAAAGAAATGTTCATGTCTACTATCTAAGATATTAAATGAAAAAAAAATCCATTTAAATTTTATTTTTTTAATTATCTTCACGAATATAAATCACATCTCTATTATTTTTGCTAAAAAACCAAGCCCTGGTGATATTTAATGTGTATGTATATTTACTTTGTCGTTAATTGTTTTATTTTCGAAGTTTCCCCCGGACATACACATAGACACAACTACCCTTTATATTTGTATAGAAGATAGATTACATGACTGATGTTTTTTAAAATTTCAGATTAGAAATGTTTTATTTATTTTTCAGGTTAGAAACCCTGATTGCAAAAAATCTCTACTAGATAACCCAATTAGAGGTATACATCTACTAATAAACTCACATAACATTTCAGTACATCACTGAATAGAAATAAAATGTCGACATGTTCAAACAACAAAAAAAAAAACTGAAGTAAAATATTTAGTTGTCTTTAAACACACAAATTAGTATCATTTGCTTTAAAAAAAGTCCCAAAACTGATTTTTCTTTTTTCTTTTTTTCTTTAGCCCAATTAGGTTATACATTAGAAGCCTGGGAGACAGAGATATAACAAAGGGTCACCTGTTTCCAACCTATCTATCCTTCAAGTGTAACTACTTAAAGAGCAGACCAAGTAAATTTGAGATAACTACTTAACGACGGTTATTATGGCTGCAGGCAAGCTTGTTTCTTTGAATAAAAGGATCAACTTTGAAAGCTTTAATCGGATGAAGCATTGTTAAAAGCTTCTTTGATCCTACACCACAAAATGCATATTCTCTATTCAAAAATATGTGGGGGATAATGAAGAAAATCATATACAAGAATTATGAAATTATTTAATCTGTAGGTATTTATCCAACCCCTCCGCCACGGGTAGGATGTGACACAAGGTTACAAGTATGGGGCATCTAGCGAGAATCGAACTCACTAATTCAGTAGTAATGGAACAGCGAGACTAGCTTGCTAATCATTTACACCACGGTCTGTAAGGCAAAAAAAAAAAATTGTATTAGCGACTTAAAAATATGTAATTTCAAAATGATGTGGGATCAAGGAATGATTTTTTTTTGTTTTCAACGTTAAGGACAGAGGTATGGGACAGCCAGTGTAGCATAACTGGCGCGCCTTACCCAGGAACACCATATTTGTGGCCTTGTGCCAGACAAAGAGAAACCTTAATAGGATGTAGCATGATTCTCAGACCTTACGGGAGTGGGCGAGCAAGAAGATAACGGAATTCTCATTATCACCTGTGACTCGGTTCGATAGCCAGGAAGTCTAGGATTTGGCTATTAGAATTTATTTTAATCGGCTTGTCAGAAGAAAGGATGGTTGACCCGTTAACCTCTTAAGTGACACGTGCAATTTGGTAGAACAGTTAGAACATTCGAAAAGTTCCAGAATAGTCTAGAAAGCTCCACGTCCATTTCTATATAAAGAGGGAACCTTAGATTTTAAAGACAGTTGGTCTGGGACAGTGGAGTTGGTCTGACAATCGGGCTACGGAACTTACTGAGAGCAGTCGGGGTTGGCAGTTTGGCTGAGTTAGTCAGAGGCGAGCGACTGAGGTCCTGGATCAAGGCTGGTGTCACTGAAATGTGAAGCCTGATAATTGGTGCTGACCGTAGGAACGTTACTAAAAACTTAAGGAAACCGACCCCCCCCCCGTCTCTCTCTCTCTCGCGCGTGCTCTCTCTCAAGAACAATATAAGAATAAATTAAATAAATGAGCCATTTGAAAAGCAAGAAGTACTGTCCTCATCCTTATTTTACTACGCCAAAGAAATCGTACGAGAAATCATGAATGAAAGCCATTAAACAAACAAACGTGAACAGATACTTGTCAAATTGTCCGGAACGAAAAAGAGGCACGCGGCCTGGCCCTCCCTGAACATAAACAAGGAAGAGTGAAAGAATATTTTGGGGACCGCTGATACTAACGACGACTACTAGATTCTGTGAGTGTTGTAAACAAGCGCCAGAAGTCCAGCGACTTGTGTGAGTTTAATAGTGCACCCACGGACTGCACGGTGTAAAGACGCACAGAAAGCGCATTGTGCAGAAAGACCCACAACGTTACGTATATTATTTAGTGTCGTGAAAAAGGTACTACGTAACATATACGATTTAGTGTCGTGAAAAGCGCCATTACGTTACACCAGGAACAGCGTGTACTAAACCCGAACCCCCTCGGTCAGGGATGGGGTGGGCAAGACTCCTTTGGGGTCCCGGAAGGCAGGGTATCATATATTTCATATGAATGGTAAGTGACATGCAGTAGAGTGAGGGGGTGCTACTTTGGTATGTATTTACCTACCCACCCTAGGTCAGGATGTGACACAGGGCCTTTTTCACGTGGGAATCCACGCATAAACTGAAACTCATGTTCACTAGTGCAAAAAATGCGCGGTTATAATTGGTATTTTCATTTTGGGACGCCTCATGCACCGGGCAATAAACCCAGCCTTGTCTCTTTTAGACCAGGTGGCAGCTGCTGCCTGGCGGCGACCCCCTGAGACCACGCGATTATTTTTACTTTACTTAGAAGCCGAAACCCATAAACCAAGGGAGTGCTACTTTGGTATGTGATCTATGTGTGATGAAACTGATTTGGCATGCGATCTATCTAACCCTAACTTTAATTTGCTTTATTTTTATTTTTTTCTAGTAATAAACGATAGCATTTTTTAATATCAATTTGGTTTTTGTATTTTGGTTTCAAATTTTTGTGGTTTTATTTTTAAAAAATAAATATGTCTATCTATTTATCTATGTTTCTCAGCCTGCTCATATCTATCGTTGAATATGCGGAATGTTATTTAGGCATTCACCCAAACCTTCCGCCCCTGGCATGATGTGACACAAGGTCAATTTTTAAGAGGGGTAAAGTTGGTTTAAATTCACAGTTTTCCTTCTGGACTTTGACAAAGGTTAATGTATTTTCCAACAGGTCTATAACTTGAGACCAGCTGGTAAAAATCTAAGAATCACATATTCTGCCTTTAAAAATAAAGCTGAAAACTGACCATTAATCATTCCAGTTGCTGTTTATCTCAAAGAAGAAAAATTAAAATAAAGACAGACATTTTCATCTGTTTTTACATTATATTGTAAAGTTTACAATAGATATTTCTATAAACAATAAATACTTTATTAATATGATCTCTTTGATAAGATAAAGCGGAAATTATTCCAAGCCGTAACCGTGTCAATGCTACTGTACTGCTGCACCACTTGGACTCATTACACCAAGAGAAATGGGAACTACACAAGGATATTGCGTGCTGTCTTGAACAAATATTGAAAGCAGCATCCCTAAAAAAAGCAGCTGTACGGTCACTTAGCCCCTATCACACAAACTATCAAAATAAGATGACACTACTGAAGAAGTAAAAACGAACTCATAAGTTATGTTTACTTGTGGACATACTATACATAGACACACCAGTGTAAGCCGACCAGCAAAAGCCTACAACAGTCAGCACTGGGAAAATTTTGGATACCGTGTGGAAGACCTGTCAGGGTGATGGTCGATAGGGACGTGTCTTGCACAGAATATCCTGACGGCACCCATCCATCTCCAGGTCTACAACTGGTTTGAATTAGTCTGTTTGCCATACCAAAGTTAAAGGACCCAGTCTGTCTTACTATTCACCCATAACTGGAGGGAGAATAGTTGAACTTTTCCAGGGTATTAGTGCTATATGAAATGCAAACAGCCTTATTCAGGATTTGAACTCAATTAGTCGAGACCACTTCGAGCACCTTCACACGAATATAAAAAGTATGAAATAAGATGGAACAGGTTTTGTGTTTTGAATATGACCATGAAGTCACGTAAAAAAATGATTAAAAATTATAAATCACTGCGGCCCAATTCTTTCATTCATAACGGATACCAAAAAAATGAAATATTTGGCAAACCAAAATTTACCCGCAAACCAGATTTTTTTCTTTAGTCATGAGGAGAAAGAGGAAGCAAATGATATATGTTTGAAACGAATATCCAATGAGAACGTACGTTTAACCAACAAAATCTCTTTTATATATACACTATTTTCAAAAATATTTTGATAGTGTCGTGTAAGCGGATAGTGTTTTACATTGTGTTCAATTAGTAACGTTCTTTTTTTTCTTCTTCTTTTTTTGTAAGATTCTTTTTTGTATATACGTGTATGTGCATGTGCTGCTAGAATACAAATAAACTGGAATAACGATTTAACTGATTAGTAAAACCCCGCCAACATGGCTTAGAATATGCTGACTGAATCTTTTGCAGAGGGATAATACCGCTGCAATGATAAATGACAACACCTTTAGAAAGCTTTATTCTACTTAGAATACACATAAGTACGCTTATTAAGAGATTATATAATCTAGTATTCCCTAGAGAGTTATACAAAGAGGAGGTAATCATAACGTAGGGTAGGTAACTCTCAATTACTTATTACAACCGCCCTCTACACCCCCAAGTGCTATTCTGGATATAACATTAAACTGCATCTGATGGTGAGCAGAACTGGGGAGTGTAGATAATCCTTTTGATAAACTTGTTGGCTGGGGATGTAGAATACGCCAACTGCATATCAGCAGAGGAGGTAAGAGTCCCCAATGGGACCACCTGTTCACCGTGGGTGGCGACCCGTGATGCTTAAGAATGGAGTCCTGATGGCTGTGCTGTGACACCACTTTGGCCCTTATTTAATGTAGGCGGGCACTCGGAGAGGCCCTTTCCGATCAATCGGCTGGTCACATCAAGCCCTATTGGGACGATCATATAGATCGTCCCAACCCCAACCCTTTTTATCATATATGTGATTGAAGGGGGTGGGTATGATTTTTTTAATGTCCTGAGTATGACGCTAAACTGCATCTAGGGTGAGGTTCCAGTTCTAGAGCTCTGGGGAATGTGGAGTACCCCTTCATTGCCATTACTCCTAAGGCCACTCGCAGTAGTAGTACCTGTTAAGGGTTAAATAGATTTAAAAAATGAGTTTAAAAATTGTGGAAAATGAATACACAACAAAAATGAATAAAACAAAAACGTCTTCGGCATAAAATAACCCAACAATGGTTGACATTCCGTAAAATCCAAGCAAGCAAGCACAAAACCAAACCTTTTCAGTGATAGTACTTGTTAGGCTTCCATCATTAAGTCAAATAGATCTGTTTAAAAATTGAGAGAGAGAGAGAGAGAGAGGGAGCAAAATCGAGGCAAATCTCTTGATCTCGTGTGGTAATTCTTCTAGTTCAACGTCACCCATTTTTGCGTGAAATTTCCACTTTTTTAACAATGTACCGACAGTTAAAAAAAATGGTGGTGGGTCATCCCCCCCTTATCACAAAAAAAACCCGTCCTCAATTGGGGGGTTCGGTCCTGCTTAAAACCCTCTTTTTTTATAAACTATCCATAGATCAGACCACCTTGTCTTTCAAACGAGCGGAAGCGTTTTTGATTGGTCCCTAAAACCGCCTTTTGATATTGGTGCGCAGAGACATGTTTTATTCATTTTACTTTCATCCGTAGACGTGTGAACTTCTAGTTAGGCTCTAGACTTAAATCCCACAAAAATAATGAAACCACGAAAATGTAGACATCTTATTATAATGGAGATTGTGGGTTTGTCTGTCTGTAACCGAAACTATATTCCTACTCAAGTCACAATTCTCTTAGTTATTGACATCACATTCTCCATGATTTTATTTTTATCTAAACCTCAATTATTAATAAAATTGTCTTACATTATTAATACTGTTAAGTATGTCTACATACTGACAACATGCAATTATATTTATATATACAACAAAATAGCTGTTTACAGTGTGAACAGGAAGGCTAATTTGCATATTAATATTAAAAAATTGAATTTAATAAATATGTGCTTAGTATTATTGATTTCTAACTGTTTGGTTTTATTTTAATGAATATAAGCAAAAATCTCTTCAATGAATCTTAAATGAAATCCATTAACAAGAAAAAATAACTGTCATTTTATTCTTTACTTCCTCTTATAACTAAATACTTAAATTAGAAAAAATAACAATGAAAGACGAGAGTGATGGAAGAGTAAGTTTCAGTTGTTCCATTTTTTATTATACTCCCTCTGTTTCAAATCTTTTATTATACTCCCTCTGTTTCAAATCTTTTTATCTATATTCTTATTTAGTTTCATTAGCCTTTCTAATTTAATGCAATATTTTATTACATTAAAACTTAAATACTTGCACCCGGAGGGTGCATAAATTTGCTAGTAATTATAATGTTGAAAGACATGGACAGCCTTGAAGAGTAATTGGAATGTCTAAAACCATTTCTCAACAAATGCTTTCTAAACTTTCTCTCCGCCAATAGAATTAAAGTATGCTAAACATTTCATAGAAGCTTAAAACTATAAATCTAAAGTCACAGACAACAAGGCGACATATCTGATATGAATTAAAGCTCAAGATGACATAATCCTGAGCAGTTACGTGATGAGAAAAACTGCATTTTATATGTATTTACACACATCCTTCGCACGAGCAGGATGTGGCACAAGGTCAATGTTTAAGTTTAACAGGTTTGAATTCAGAGTTTTTTTTCTCTCCTAGACCGGTTGCCATACCAAGGTTAAAGAGCCCAGTTTGCCCTACTATTTACCCATAGCTGGAGAGAGAACAGTTGTAAGCATACCTTTGCCAAGAGTATTAGCGCTATGTGAAATGCAACCAACCTCGTTCAGAATTTGAACTTGTCCATTTCCTACAACTCTATCCATTACACCATGTGCCTCCTGAATATATATATATATATATATATATATATATATATATGAACTTGTGCCATCCATTCCTTCTCTGTGACAATAGCCATTGCACCAAGTGCGCATTTTATAACCTACAATTATTGAATTTAGTGAAAAAAAATCTAAAATTGTGGTTGCGTTGGAGCCTAGCCACTCCGTATAAAAAAGCTAAGAAAGCTTCATCGACAGTCAGTCCAACTGTTGGTCAGTGACTGTCATTAAACAAACATCTCCCCAGACATATTTTCGGTTTTTGGACAACCTAAACGATGAAATCATGATTATTGTCACCAAATCAAGTAGGTAGTAATATATAAGGGTTAGTATGAAGTGTATGGTGGCGAGGAAAAACACAGATTTTAAGTTTCATCAATTGTATTAGAAAAATATGAAAAAGGTTGTAAGGTTGTAAAACATTTAAGAAAGTCTGATTTTGGTGGTCGAGTGGTAAACATTTGGAATCGTGTGGGCAGGGTCCGATGCTGGTTTGGTAAAAGTTGTAAGGTTGATAGCTGGCGATTTGAGTTGTTTAAGCGCCAATTTGGTAAATTGATGATAGAGAATGTGTCAGTCATAGTCCCTTTAAGACTCGCCGGTTGGCCGTGTCAGAGAGGGGTAGGTGAGAGATTTAGGTCGGCTGTTGGTAGCACGAGTAGAGTTGAATTAAATTCGTTTGTTTTAAAATAAACAAAAGCTGGAATTGTGGTAAATTTTCTTTTCGCTCGGTTAAATGAGGGCAGGTGTGGGGTTGAAAGCAAGTTCTGGCTGATGACTTGGCTTTGCGTGACGCCGGGTGTGGTGTAGTCGGTATGGCAGTTCCTTTATCTCGGCTTGGGATAAGCCGACCTTCCTTCTACGACGGCCTGTGATCAACTGAGTATCGACTTTAAGTCAGCTGTATATATAGTAAGTAAGTGGCTCGGGGAAGCCTTTGAAGGGTTTTGGGAGAACATTTTTTATTGTTTGAAAACATTAAATAGGAGATATTTTTAAGTGTTTATAAATTTTGTTTTTCGACCGGAAATTTTGCTGGAGCCTATGCGTAGAACATTTGTTTTTTGTTCATTTCACTTTCGCTGCCATGGGGTTAACATCCGTTTGGTGTCAGCAGCTTATGTAGTGTTTTGTTTTGTTTTGTTTTTAAATTTGTTTTGTTGGTGAGTGGATGTATTGTGTTAGTAAAGATTGTGAATCATAAGAGATATCTATTTCTGTTATAACAGTAGTTAAGTTTGTCTATCACCAAAAAGCAAAAAAAACAGGCGTTTCTGAAACTTTTGAAAAATTGAGAGAAGCTTCTGGACATGATGCATGATTGACACTCACTCTGTAATGAGGTCTGTTATTGTTGTTTAATAAATAGTACTTGGAGACCGGTTTAGCTCAGTCGGTAGAGTGTTCGGTTGGGAACCTCAAGGTTCCTTGTTTCGATACCGGCCCTCACCAACTCAGCGTATGAGTAGCACAGGGATCTGTGCAGTAAAGTGAGGAGCTGCTGGTAGGTGTGGCGCTCCATCTTAGGCGCTAAAAAACAACCTCCTTGGTCTAGCGCTAGTGAAAGGGGGATAGACTCCCTCGCTGACTGGCTGATACCGACTTTAGGCCACCCCAACGACTTTGGCCTCTGATCCGGTAAGCAAGGTAAAGTAACTCGCACGGTCCCAGAACGTCATTCCCCAACCCAGGCAACACCTGCCCCTCGACTAAAAGAGCCAGGACCGGAATTATTGCCCCATGCCCCAGATAGACGGGACCACACATTTTTGCATTAGCCACCACATTAAATGTATATTCTTTTAATGGACAAATTGTAAGCAAATAGAATAAAAAGTACAAATAAACAGAAGAGATACAGAACTTTTTATCTAGTTATGCCGTCCCAAAGAACCACAGGGTGAGAGTGAAAGAAGTCGAAAAGCGCGACAAATACCTGGATCTTGCCTGTGAGCTCAAAAAGCAGGACATGTAGATGACAGTGGTGCTATACCAATTGTAGTTGTATGGTCTCGATTCTTCTTCTGATTTCCAATTACTTGAGTCTTTTTTTTTGTAATTGGTGTTCTTGAAACAGTCTCTAAAAGCCTGGAAAATTGACTGGGAGAATTGGAGAGCAGAAGAAGAATTGAGACCACCCGTACCACAGAGCAGATAAACTAAGCTTGAATACTCCGAAGCAGGTATGTCAAAACACAGATGCGGACTGCACGCAGACTGAGCTCTCATGCGGCGCTTTTACAGTATTCCAGGTGTTTTTAAAGTTTTTCCAAAAAATTCTTAGGCCAAAACGGTCGTTCATTTTCATTAGAAGAATGTGTTGTTAAGAAACAGTTTATTATCAACGCATTGTCTCTCACCCATTCATTTGAGTTGCGGAAGGAGTCTAACTCAGGCAATGAAAGAGAGTGAGTCTTTTCTATTATCTTCTCCTGCTTTCAATCAACACATGGCTATAATTGAAAGTGTTAGTGACTCTTGTACGTTTTATTATTTGAGCTCAGTCAGTAATAGTCTTTTTTCCTTTCTTTTTAACGAAAATATTTTTTCATTGACTTGTAGTTGATAATAAAAAAAATAATGATTGCAATCATCACTTTGTTCGGTTAATGTAGAATAAGGATTTAAAGACGTGGTTTTCATGTGCGGCCCTCATGACAGACATATATAATCCATACGGCCCTCATGACAGACATATGTAATCCATGCGGCCTTAGGGGTCTATTCATTTTGAAATGCCTACTCCTAGAGAGCTGATATGACTTGCTGTCACTTAGACTTAAATGAAAATCCACCAGTTAGAACTGTTTTTGTTAATCAGCACTAGGTCTGGTCTCCTGGCTGGGAGTGGCATCATTGCTATTATTATTATTATTATTATTATTATTATTTATTATTATTATTTCACACTTGCCGTATCCGGTGGTTCATTGGAGGCTGAGTGACAGCAAGTCTCCTCAGGTTTCCAGGACTCTTCTGAGTATTCTAGCCGATCTTAACAGTTTTGTAGTTTGGATGGTCTCGATTCTTCCTTTGATTTCCAATTCAACCAAATTTTTTTCCAGGGCTTTGAGGACCGTTCCAATGGCACCAATTACAATTGGTACGACTTTCACTTTCATGTTCCACAGTTTTCTCAGCTCTCCGACTTGGTCCAAGTATTTGTCTATATTTTCACTTTCTTTCACTCGGTGGTCGGCGGGGACAACAAAATCCACGAGATGACAGGTTCTCTTCTTGCCGATCTATACTAGGTCTGGTCTCCTGGCCGAGATTAGGTGATCCGTCTGTACCTCGAAGTCCCAGAGAATTTTATGCGTCTCATCCCCCAGGACAGGTTCAGGCTTGTGTATATACCATTTAGTTGTATGGTGAAAATTAAATTTCTTGCACAATTCCCAGTGGATTACCTTTCCCACCGAGTCGTGCCTAGTCTCTTTGTGCTAGTTTGCTGCATTCACTTATTATATGATTAACTGTTTCGTCTCTGTCTCCACGCATTAAGCACTTGCTATTTGCTGCGTCTTATCTATTTTTGCCTTTATATAGTTTGTTCTTATGACATTGTCTTGTGCTGCGATTATAAGTGATTCGGTTTCTTTCTTGATGTTTCCTTTTATTATTATTATTATTATTATTATTATTATTATTATTATTAGTAGTAGTAGTAGTTGGCAATGCTTCATCTAAAAATAAATGAAAGAGTCCAAACAGTTTCTGAATGAAATTGCTTTGAGTGTTTCTCCCTTGAAAATAAAGATCTGAATTTTGTAGATAATTATAACTCCCCCGCTAAAATAACAACTAAGTGCTCGTTGTTCATTGCTTAGGGACAAATATCAGCTTTTCGGTAGTACGCAACATTTATTTAATTAGTACTTCGAAACAACTTCTTATAAAAAAAACTGACAAGTCACTTTTCCTTCTTTTCAAAAAATGACACTCTTATATCAACCAAATACTTACTAACATTGTTTAAAGGTAGTGGGCTGTATATCACAAGGTCTGTTGGTCCTGTTGAGGCAGTGAAAAGAAAAACATTAATGTCAAATCAGTTTTTAAAAAATTCTTCCTGGTTGTCAGAATTTATTTCAATGCTAGAAAGTATAAACCCCATGCATAGTTAAGTGTATAATCAAAATACCTAGCTCAGTATATAAACTTCCTGCAAAGCCCTGTCAGCTGAGGCGGTAGAATACGCCGACTGCACTTATGCAGAGGGGTAAGACCCCCTCAATTAGTTTACCTGTTGGCCATAGGTGCTAACCCGTGATGCTTAAGGACAGAATCCTGGTAACTGAGCAGTCCATGGCATGCAACACTCCACTTTGGCTCTTACTTAGGTTATTTAGAGAGCCACCCTACGATCAATCGACTGGTCATGTTAAGCTCTAACACATGTATGATTGTCCCGATACTATTGCCCTTATAACAGACCCCTAACCCTCATTATCATATTATCATATATACTAGAAGGCAGTGACTGAAGTTCTTAATGTCTTGGGTATGACGCAAAACTGAATTTTGTGAAGTTCCAATTCTGGGGAGTGT
>CM042145.1:57367495-57557495 GCA_023376005.1 Doryteuthis pealeii | reverse complement strand
AGACTATTTACGTTTCATTTCGCACTAATACCTTTGAGAATGGCATGAATCCTCCCAGCCATGGATAAAATTGTTGACCAAACTGGATTCTTTAAGCCTTGGTTAGGCAGCCAGTTTAAGAGAAGGAAAACTTTATAGGAATTAAAACCTACTATACTTCGCCAAACAAAGAAAAAACCAACAAAAAACAAAACTAAAACTAACCATCTGTCACTTACTGCTTGTGATGGAGGAGTTGAGTAAATATACACTTTAGCTTCGATTGAAAAAGTTGAATTCTCACCACTCTCTCTCATTTATATTCGGCTGATGTTTTCTTTTTTTTCTTAGGGGGACATCTTCCGTTGAAATAAATTATTTCAACGGAAGCTGTCCTTCTAAGTATTTATGCAAATAAGATTGATTCATGCGTAAAAGAAAATAATAATTTCACATCAAATGAATTAAGATGACTTTGATCTCATTGGTTTACCTTTCCTGTTCTTCAGTGTCGGTAAAAGGGGTGTCCTTAGTATGACACTTAGCTGTATCTAATGGTGAGGCCCCAGTCATGGGACTCTAGGGAGTGTGGAGTAACCCATCATTACCATTACTCTCAGGTTCACTCTGAACTGGAGTGGTAGTGTTAAATACTTATCGATGTTATTATTATTTCAATCTGTGAGTTTTTCACACCAACGTTTGCTGATGGTATGTCACTGGCTTCTGAGTAACAACAAGTCACCTCAGGCCTCCAGGACTCTTCTGAGTTTTCTAGCCAATTGCAGCAATGCAGTAGTCTGGATGGTCTCAATTCTTCCGCTGATTCCCTGTTCCTCCAGTCTTTTTTCCAAGCTTTTTGGGACCGTTCCAAGTGCACCAACTACTATTGTTATCACTTTGACCCTCATATTCCACAGCTTTTTCAATTCTCTGGCAAGGTCCAGGTATTTGTCCATCTTTTCATTTTCCTTCACCTTCACCCTGTGATCTGCTGGAACCGATAAATCCACCATTATTATTATTATTATTATTATTATTATTATTATTATTATTATTATTATTATACCTTATCTTGCCTCTCCGGTCTGGTTCTTTTACGTATCTTTTCGGGTTGACGTTGGTATGGTTTCTTTTCATTGGAGACCCATTTTCTTTTTCAATTCATCCGTATTCATCTAGAACATTAGATAGGTTTTTAATTTCATTTTAATTCACTCGAAATCCCTACTCAACAACACAGCGAGAATAGCCATTTTATGCGTCTGACCAGTACAACGCTTAGGACTAATCTAACTCGACTCTTTAAATCTATTCCCACGGGTCGGGTAGTCACATGACTAAGCCAATCAATGAGAGAACTGCTCCAAATCAGGGAACATTCTTATTTTAACTTCTTTATGAGTTCTTACATTTACCATTACTTTTAAATTATATACTTCATTAAAATGAATAGGCTATCCTATTCTTTACATAACAGTATTTGTTTTGTTTTGTTTTACGGCATATCAACCATGGTGGGTCATTTAATGCCGACAAAGTTTTGAAAGATTTGTAGTGATAGTTTAGAAGAAAAAATTTTAAACTGAACTTTTTTGTAAACAAATGTTCTATTCAACCCATAGATGGGACTCTAACAGGTACTACCATTCCGAGTCAGAGTGGATCTAGGAGCAATGGTAATGAAGGAGTGTTCTAAATTCCCCAGACCTCAATAACTAGAACCTCACCATCAGTTAGATTTTAACGTCATACACAGGGCATGAAGATCCTCAGCCACCGCCTTCTAGCACATATATGATAAAAAGGGTTGGGGATTGCCATAAGGGCAATAGGGTCGGGACAATCATATATGCGATAGGACTAGACGTGACCAGCCCATTGATCGGAGGGGCCAAACTGCACTGTTGCATGTCATGGACTGCTCATCCACCAGGATTTAATCCTTAAGCATTACGGGTCGCCACCCACGGCCAACAGGTGGTCCCATTGGGGGGGGGGTCTTACGCCTCTGCAGAAGTGCAGTCGGTGCATTCTAAAGTCCCAACCGACAGGGCACTCACATAACAGTAGTACTTGTTAGCGTTCCATCTTTGGGTCAAGTAGAACTATTCGAAAATTATTAGTATTAGATAGAATACTTGATACCATCTAACTGTAAATTTATTTGTATTAAGAATATTTACTTGAAGCTATAATTGTTTACTAAGGATTATTGCTATTAGTTACTTGAAACATATATATGTGGGCAAACAAATGGCTATTATTAACAGTCTTCAACACTGTTGAGGCCTATTTTGTATGTTAGTAATTTTTTTAACTCCTGGATTGAAGCAGAAACGAGTTCATAAATGACGTTCTCCTGTGGACATATGCGCATAGGTATACCAGTGTGTTGGACAACATAAACCTATATCAATCAGCTATGCTCGGATATTGGATGTTATGCAGAGGAGATTCTAGGAGATATGACCGATAGGGACGGGTAATGAGAAAGAGTCATAGAGATCTGTGCTGTTAACACGGTATGGTGATGATGATGATGATGATGATGATGTCATTGAATAGAGTTCGTTTATTTTTTTCTTTTGCACATAAAACTTTTTGGAGTATTTATTTCCGCTTTAAGTCCACTCTTGATATAGAGTAGAAAAAGATAAATACGCTAGTACCTACCTACGTGGGTCACGCCCTGTAATCAAAGATTAATAATGGACTATTCCGTTTTGTTTCATAAGAATGCATGTTCAAATATTATGCCCTGTCATTACCTCAGATAAATAATGGACCAAAATCGTTGTAATTGTGATGAAAGAAAAGGGAAGAAAAAGAACGCGCTACACATCAGAGAGAAAAAGAAAGAAAGAAATGCGAGTTATATAAAGTGATAGCACTTATCGTCTGTTTCAATTAAATAGAGAAAAAAAAAAGAGGTAAAAAGAAGAGAAAAGAGAAAAAGAAAGAATTTCGCCAGATATTATTATACTTTTTACATCTTGAACAATTTGCAATAGCTCTTAAGTATACATATCAAACGTTGTAATAGTCAAATTATCATACAGTGGTATATCCACGGTTCCTGTTAGTTAATATAAGCATAGATAAATGAAACGAGAATTTTTGATAAAACCTTATATCAAAAACAGGTTTTGAAAAAAAATTACAAATTTATATTTTTATAGTTATTTTTCAAAATGTCTCTTGGAGATACCTTGAATATTTAGGGAGGGGGGGAGCAAACATGCCTTATAAAATCATACAGAAGTTAAGTTTGATTTTTTTTTTTGGAGGGGGAGGGGAATAATAAAAATATAGTAAAAAAATGAAATAAATAAATTTCCAATGAAAATAAATTACTACTTTTGTCCTATAATAGTTGTTAGATCTAGTGTATGAAATCTATAAGAAAATGTACCAAATCTTTTTTAAAAATTTCCAAGTGTCAACCGGTTGTCGATAAAGCTGAAAAGCTAACCTAGCCGTGAGAGAATTGACTTGACTGAATCGAGTGATTGAGTTTAAATCGCACTGGCTGATTATCATAGTGGAAAAGTTAAAGTAAATCACAACCTGGCTCCTGTTTGTGTGAGATAAAGAATTTAGCACCTGTTGAGTAAGATAACGAGCTTTACGTCGATGGTAGTGCGGGCACAGTCCTTAAGCAGATTCCCATCCCCGTTTAAATTATCAGGGTCAGGTTCATTGTCTGCTGCATGAGGCGTCCCTGAAAGAGGAATGCCGACCGAGCTAAATGATTTTGGGCACTGTCCACTGGTACGAGGAAGGGTTTAGGCCTTAAAAATGATCCGTAAGGAAATTATACACACACACACACACATATATATATATTATATATATATATATTGTGTGTGTGTGTGTGTGTGTGTGTGTGGTGGTTTCAAATAATCGCTTGTAAACATATATAGCTTCAAGTAACTATTCTAAACACAAATACTTTTCACACAAGTATATGGTTTTCAGTATTCGTATCTAATACTAATAATTTTCAAACGAACTTATTTGACACATACATGGGATCCTAATAGGTACTATAATTCCGGGTCAGAATGGACTGGGGAGTAATGGCAATGAAAGAGTGACTTCACATTTCCCAACGCTTTAGAACTGGAGCCTCACTACCGGATACCGTTGAGTATCATACATTATGGGGGGGGGGTAGTTGGTGTCTTACTCTTCTTCAGGGCGAAACTTAGCGTTTAGTTTTTTTTCGAGTAGTTTTACCAAAGTAGCTATGCTGTTTGCTTTGTTTAAAAATCTTCTAGTGAAAAGCGAACAATTTTCAGAAACATTATTCGTTTAAAACTCGGCTATTTTTTGTGAATGCTTCTGGCGAGAAAGAAAATGTTTACAAACGTTGATTTGGTACTGGCAAAATGTTTTTTTATTGTTTATCATCTTAGTTTTTTTTAATTGATTTTTTGATAATAAGCATTAATATAAACTTAATTATAATGCAACGTCATCAATATTCGTCGGTAAAACCAATAAAATCTCGTATCTGATTATTGTTAACTATTGCCGTGTGAACTAAATGTAACCATATCCTTGATTTACAGTATATCTGGTGAGTCTAGTTCTCAGTGTGAATTATTTATATTTGTATATATGAATTTTAGATATACCTATAATATTTATTTTTGGAGATTTGTGAAGCATGGGCTGTGAAATGATTAGAAAACTCAGTTGGTGCTTAAGTGTTAAATTTCATTTTATTTCATTCTATATTTCGGAAATTCGACCTTCCTTTGTCAAGTTATTCTAGACTAACTGTTTTGTGTAGTTTAGGCACTTTTATAGTTAGGGTATATTGACTTACAAGTTTAATTCGTTTCGCTTGTAACTCAGTTTCCTCGTACATCAAATCAATGTTCCCCATTGAAATAAACAGAAATGCCATTAATCCGTTTCAGTCCCCTTCCCCCCAAAAACTCACTAATATTTTGTTAGGTTTTTAATAAGCAAAATAACCCTATATTGTAATTTAAAAAAAATATGATAAAATAGAATGCAATGAATTAGGTACTGTAATGTTTTAATGTTTATTTTTTATAGGTAATATTTTTTTGGCATAAGTTTGGAAACTTAAATTTTTTTAGTGAATTTGTTAACATAAGTGTATCTGAAGTTCGCTCATACTTCAAATTTTAACTCCCAACACAAAGCAAAAAATCAACCTAGTGACAGCTCGGACCTCGTTAGTTGGGACACTCGTAAGCCACGCTACTACCGTATTTGTAAGAAGAATTTCCCTTTTTTCAAGCAGTTATATGCTATCAAGGAACTCATGACAATCATTTGTAAACAATTATAGCTTCAAGTGACTATTCTTTTATACAAATAATTTATACACAATTATATGGTTTGTAGTAACTATTCTTATTTCCTTTCTTCGATCAAGAATTGAATTCGGGTCACCGTGTCTATTACCTTGGGCGATAACCGTTAGGCCTCGTGCATTCAGGACTGTAGTGCAAATTGTCACATTCACATTGAAATTGTACGAGTAAGATGCAGATGTGAATTCATAGTGATGCTGAAAATAGAGAATATAAGAGTTCTGAGTCACTTAAACACTCTCGGTAATCAACCATTAATGTACATTACGGTCAAATCACAATGAAAGCACCGGTTCCTGCTAGATCACCGAAGTTAAGCAGTTATGAGCCTATTTAATACTTAATTGGCTGACCACTTAAGTAATAATAGGTACGGTAAGCAACCTGAATTCTTTGTTTATCAAAATGACTTGATTCGGCATTAAATGACCCGAAAAGGTCATTTAATATGTCGTAAAACAAAACAACCAACCAAAGATTAAGATACAAATGCAAATGTATCATTAAATTGACCAATCACACATTGGATAAACTTTGGTATCTTCATTTTGACTTCTGAGTGTAGATGAGTTAAATATCAAAATGGGAAAAAGTAAATTTGAAAAAGGATTATTGAATTGTTACAAAGAATGGATCACTGTGAAATCGCAAAGGAACCTGGAATATTGAGGTGCTCTGTTCAACATTACAATAAGAAGGTTCCCGATTATGTCAAGAAGGTTTCAGAGTTCGAAAAAAGGTTCCCTAATTCGAGAAGGTTCCCGAGTCCAACAAGAAATACCCGAAGAAGGTCGGAGGGCACATCGTCCAAAACGTTGTAGAGATAACAAAGATAATAAAGATGAGGAAAATAGTCCGAATGATCCAAATAATACTAATTATCAAGCCTCATATAAAATATTCAGAGAAATGTTCTATTCAAGTCACCCAGAAGAAAAACACTGATGTTGAGAGCATTTTGACCGAAGAGACACGGATCTTCCCTTGTTAAGTCACTTTCAGTATTGTCAGGAATTTGTTGGTGCACGTGTTATTATAAGATTAAATATTCCATTTATAATATATTTTCTGTATTTAAAAAAAAAATTAAATCTTTATACCAAAGACATTTTAAACCCTTCTCATCATGTCATCCAGTGAAACTAAGAAAAATGTCGGCATTATTTAATTAATTCATTTGGTTGTGAATGGAAATTAAATTTAGTTACAAGGGGTGCATCAAGTAAAAAGTTTAAGAAGCCCTGTTCTAGACATACTTCGTCGTTCTAAAATACAAGGTGTGTCAAAAAAGTATCGATACTTTTTGTACATTTTGACACGCCTTGTATTCTGAAAAAATAACGTTCCATCCATTCTTCATTTCTATCTTGGTAAATACAGCTTTAATCCTGATACTGGATGACACACCTTGTATTTGGAAAGAAATAAGGTTCCATTCATTCTTCATTTCTATCTCGGTAAATACAGCTTTAAACTTGGTACTTTTTAGACACACCTTGTACTCTGAAAAAATTAATGAGTGGAACGTTATTTGTTTTCAGAATACAAAGTGTGTCAAAAAGTACAAAAAATCTCGATACTTTTTTGACACACTTTGTATATGTAATAACTAGCTACATGGGACAAAAAACAGGGTAGGTTACATTATCCGCAGCAGAATATTCATATGTTTACAAACTAACCAGATTTTTCCTCGTGAATGATGAATGGAAATTAAACTTGGTTAGAGGGGTGCGACATAAAAGGTTTGAGAAGCCCTGTCCTAAATTGTGGGATAGATAAGAATAAACACAACGTCCGAGGTCACTGGAAATCATTGAATTCCAATATATCCCCTGCCACATTTTAAAAAGAATTTCCATACACTGTCACTATTCTTACTGAAGCATAATATAAATATTCATTTGGCTTTGAAGAAAAATCAGGTTAGTTCATGTACATATGATCATTGTAACTCTGTTAATCTTACCTCTTCTGTCTTTTGTCCTCTTCTTCAATGCGAGGAACATTTGCTCTTCACAAGCTACATAGAAACTATTGAGAATTGTGAGACCAATGACACTGGATTCGAATCCATGTTATTTACTTAGCTTTGCTTAGTCTGGTACAGAGGCCCCAGATTGCTTACACTACCTGCTGCTACTAAATTGTCACCCATCTAGGTACTGAAAATGTTCATCACTACTTAACCTTCCATCATTATTCTTGTTATCATTTACTAAACTTTGCTTAGTGTACTATACAAGGCACAGGTTCTGTACGGTACGTGTTGTTACTAAGCTGACACCCATCTCAGTACTGAACAGATTCATCGCTGATTAACACCATGTCAATATTCTGGTCATTATATACGACGTTTTGCTTAGTCTGACATACGGGCCTCAGGTTGCTTACACTACCTGCTGTTACTAGGTGGTCACCCATCTAAATACTGGGTAGGATCATTGTGTTACATAATCTATGAGCATGTAGTTAGAATTTTGAATTAGGATCCGTTAACTTAAAAATGACGGGGTCCGAGGAAAGTTACTGGGGCCGATGAATGACAACGGTGACATTCCAACTGACCTTCGGTATACAGGCGTGAGAATAAGTTTTAGTTTAGTTTAGTTAGTCAGATGCAAGCCGGCAACCTATCAGAGAGGATGTCTCTTAGGGTTCGTAACTCACCCGCGGCGGAATCAAATGAGCAGGGTTGGAAATAAAAGCTTGATCAAGAAACAACAAAGTCTTGTTGTCTTAATTAAATGTTAAGAACAATGATCAACCCAGCACAAAGAAGAATCAATGAAAAAGAACCAACTCGTAACAGAAGCCAAAGAACATGGCGTCTAGATGAATTAAGTAGAATGTAAAGTAAGACTATCAACTGTTATTATCTCTCTCTCTCTCTCTCTCTCTCTCTCTCTCTCTCTCTCTCTCTCTCTCATTATATACCCGAGTATGTTATTTGGATATATAACAATTTCTGATTAATTTTGGTGATTGGTGGGAACTGGTGATTTCAGAGTGACATGACTGTATGTTGAAACTTGATACATATTCAACGCACTTGTGAAACGGTTATCGTCGTAAGAAATGAAACAACAAGAAACCAAATCCTGGACGAGGCTATTTACGTTCACATCGCCCTACTATATGAATCTATCTGTTCTCCTCCTCAACTATGGGTAAATAAACTGATTTCTTTAGCCGTAGTTAGGTAACCAGTCTATAAGGTAAACTCTGAATTCATACCACTTGAAAAATTATCTTATGTCACATGCTGCCCGTGGCGGAGGGGTTGCGTAAATACATACACATCCAGCGCACTACTCATTTAGTTCCACCAAATCCCTGTGAGTGTGTTCTCTACATTGGCGTTTTGAAAAGTTCCCAGTCTAAACAAAATAACTTAAAAAAAAATGAAATAAAAACTTTATTGAATTTCTATTGATTTTTTAAAAGATATAAAGACGTGATAAACGAAGTGCTGAAAGTGTTGAACTGCAGAGTAGATCGACGTAGGAAATGGACACGAAGAGACAAGTTCAAATCCTGGACGAGGTTGTTTGAATTTCACATTGCGATAATACCCTTGGGAAAAGTATGCATCCAACTATTCTCCCAATTGTAGGACATATTGGACTCTTTAACCTTGGTATGGTTAAAAGTCTAGAAGAAGGAAAATTCTGAATTCAAATCTGTTAAACTTCGCTTTGAAAATTACTTTGTGTCACATCCTGCTCGTGCGGAGGGGTTGGTAAATGCATATTATTAATACTTCAACTATGGGTAAACAGAGTAGGGCAGAGTGGGCTCTTTAAATTTGCTATGGTAACCAGTCTAGAAGAAATAAAACTTTAAAATTGACCAAAATACATAAAGGGCAGGTGTAGTTTCTTTTTTACCGTTCCTTTCTTGGTCGGGCTTTATACTTTTCAACACCCTCATACTGATTATATCTGACGTGGCTTTTATTTAACACTTTTCCCTTCACTCAAAAGGTCGTTTACTCGACAAACCACTTGAACTCCCCCGTCAGATCTCTTTCGATAAACTGTGAATGGTGTCACTTTCTTAGAATCAAATAATTTATCATCTGTCATTTTTCCCGTCAATTTCCGTCAGATGACCAGTTTGCGCTGTAAGTCGATGACCCAGCAATTCATTTTGATTTATGAAAACAAAGGTACGAATTTGCGTCTCATTTGCGAGTTTGGCCCAATCGGCAGATTGGAGGTTAAAATGGCGGCTTTTATCAGAGGGAAAAAATCCGGTTAAAACTAAACTTGTTGACCCAACAAAAAACACGTAATCTTCGTAACAGATAATTGTTTATTTCTCTGAATGTTTTAGACGAGGCTTGGTAATTGGTATTATTTAGATTTTTCGGACCGTTGTCCTCATCTTTATTCTTATATACAATGTTTAGGTCGATGTACCCTCCGGCTTTCTTCGAATGTTTCTTGTCGAACGTGGGAACCTTCTTTGTTGAATGCGGTAGCCTTCATGTTGGAATCGGGAGCCTTAACAGAACTTCGAACCGAACCCTTTATTTAATCCTTTGGAGTAGATTGTTCTCCCGTTAAACATGAACGGGTACAAGTGTTAAGCTATGTTAAGTATTCTGTTTTTATTTGTTTTTTTGTTTTGTTTTTTTTTGTTTTTTTTGGTTGGTTCGAAGTTCCATAAAAACTCCTGATTCCAACATGAGGGCCGGAGTGCACATCGGTCGAAACGTTGTGTATATAACAATAAAGATAAGTAAAACAGTCCGTTAAATATAAATAATACAGATAATTGTTTCTCTTTTAATTTTCACTTAGGCATAAAAGCTCAAATCATAACACACACTGCTGGTACCACGTAACCCAGTGATACCTGTCGAAGAGGAGATGGATGCTGTTAAGTAACTCTCGTTACTGCGAGAGATAAAATAGAGAGAAAAATTCCGCTTAGCTAGGGTCGTCTTAACAGCATTATAGTCCCCCCAAAGGCAAGCCAGTGCATCCTGGCCCCTATCTACAGCAAGTCACAATATACGTTGAATATCATGGGGCCACTATGATCGTTGGCTCCCGGACAACTGCCCAATACGCCGAGAGTACTGAACTACATTAAGACGGCTCTGCGTATGACACCTCAACGACGTAATAAATTATGTGAAATGTTCACATCCATCTTATTTCTATTTTTAGATGAAATATTATCATTCATTAATTTTGACTAGTGATAATTTTTACTTGCCTTTTTTTTTTTTCGCAACACACACTAACTGTCAATTAACGGTTGATTGATTCGTTTTACGTCATGTCCACCCTTGTTGGGTTATTTGATACAGAAGTAAAGTTTTTCTTCTTTTTCTATCAATTATATGGCTTGCAAGTAACCAATAATAATCATCTGCAAACAATTATAGTTTCAATCAACTATTCTTAAATACGAATGTTGCACACCATTATATGGTTTCAAGTATTCCAATCTAACACAAATAATTTTATAAAGATCTATTTGACTCATAGATGGGACCATAGACAGGTATTACCACTCCAGGTCAGGGTAGAAGCAAGGGCTATTAAAGAGGGACTCCGTACTCATCAGATTTCCAGAACTATTTCGATCATTTTGGGTTTTTTTGGGGGCCGTTCTCCTCATATCTATTGTGAAATATGCGCCCACAACGTTTCGGCTGGTGTACCCTCCGGCCTTCTTTAGGTGTCCATTTGGGCAGACTACTTTGGAAATCAGAGGAAGAACCGAGACCATCAAAACTACAGCAATGTTAAGAATGGCTAGAATACCCAGAAGAGTCCTGGAGACCTGAGGAGACTTGTTGCCACTCAGCCTCCAGTGAACCACCGGCTACAGCAGGTGTGAAATCCTCTATAATAATAATAAGAATCATAATAAAGTAAAGTCGGTGGAGTGTCCTATTGTCGGGTCAGACAGACAGAGAGGGAGTATACCCTCTTTTCACTGGCTCTAGACCAGGGAGATTGTTTTTCCTGAAATGAAGCGCCACACCTAACGTCAGCTCCTTATATATATATATATATATATATATATATATTATATATATATATATATGACAGAATGAAAAGAATATGACGGGAAACCCGAATTTGGTGGGTATTTATTTGATCTCTCTCCTCTCTCTCCCCTCTCTCTCACTCTTCCTCCCCCCTCTCTCTCTCTCTCTCTCTCTCTCTCTCTATATATATATATATATATATATATATATATATATTCATTATACTGAATATATACTACAACAAATTTTGGTTTTTACGTCATATTTCTGACTTACACACACACATACATAGTTATAACCTATCAAAAAACAGCACCTCTTAGCAAGATCTTTATTAGAGCAATAACATTCCCAATATGAAAATTGATTAAAATTTTGTAGCGTCCGTGTACGTGCCGAATGTCCTTTTTTTTTAATTATCCAAATTCTCGATGTAACGGAGATAGCCATGAAATGCTAATTATACTCTTTCACTCCTTCATAAACAGAAGCAGCAATGATTATCACAGACGTTTGTTACAACGGGAACCCAACGAGCTGACGAGTCGTCTAGTTTTAAAGTAAATGTCAGGTTGACAAAAGGAAACATTCTATGATTTACGTGTAAGAAATATTGTTAAGATGTGGACAAATATTCTCTCTCTCTCTCTCTCTCTCTCACACACACACAAACACACAGACACACTCACTCTCTCTCACACACACACTCTCTCCCTCTCTCTCTCTCTCTCTCTCTCACACACACAAACACACTCTCCCCCTCTTTCTCCCCACTTTCTCTCTCTCTCACTCACTCTCTCTCCCTCACCCTATCGCCCTCTCACCCCTCTCTCTCTCTCTCCCTCTCCCACTCTCTTTCTCTCACTCACTCACTCATTCTCATTCACTCTCTCTCTCTTCCCCCTTCTCTCTCTCTCCATACTTTTCTATTTTTCTTTGGGTTTTTTTCTTCACCCTCTCTGATTCAACCCTTTCGCGTCTTTGTCAAAACATCTGTCAGTATTTTAAGAAAGGTTTTTTATCTACAATATCAATTGATGTGTTATCGTTAATATCAGAAAAAAACTGGGTCATAATATGAAATCTTAATATTAATTAATACCGTTCTATATCAGTATTATCTTTCTTGCTTCTGACTCAAAAGTCAGCAATCAACAAGCAAACTGCTACTGAATGCAGAAAGGTAGCATTTACTAAGCTTAGCTTAGTTTAAATAAAGAGCATAAATATGGGGCAACTATTGTAATAGTTAGCTGACTAACCATTACAATGCGTGAGGCAGCCTTGAAAGTAGAGAGGTAAGGAAAACGAGAGTAACTCCCCTATCCACACGATGTACGCAAATAAAAAAAGAACATTTGACACTTTTACTCCTTGCAAGTTTTTCATACCAACATCAACTGGTGGTTTTCATTCAAGTCTGAATGACAACAAGTCTCTTCAGTTATCAAGAACTCTTCTAATTATCCGAATGATCTCGATTTTTCCTTTGGTCTCCAGTTCCCGTAGTCTCTTTTTCCAGGTTCTTGGAGTCTCCTCCTACGACACACCACAGACTAAAAATGAAAGAAAACGAAAAGATTGACAAACATTTGGACCTTGCCAGAGAACTGAAAAAAAAACAAAAAACAAAAAAAAAAAACAACAACTGTGGAACATGAGGGTGAATGTGATGCCCTTAGAACTATGTGGAAAAAAACTGGAGAAAATGGAAATTAGAGGAAGAATCTAAACCATATAGATGAAAGCATTGTTAATATCGGCTATAATACACAGAAGAATCATGGAGACTCGAGGAGACTTTTAGTTACTCAGAGTCCAGTAAAAGAACACCAGTTAACTCTGGTGTGAAAAACCCACATAATAATAACGGATGCCAATTTGGCCGAAGATGTATGAACTATGGGATGCAGAGGATTGAAATAAGACCACATTCAGCGATGAAACTACGATGGAACTGTTTTCTAATAAGCGAGAATTTATCAGGAGGCACATAGAAAAGCGAAACGACTCACAAAGCAAATCGTTTTTTTGGGTGGGTGGATGGGGGAGGGATAGAGTGATAACATTCTGATGCTTTTAGGATACATAAAAAGTGACCAAATGATCCTTCAACAACTGTGTGTATTTGATACCAAACTTGGATCAAAGCGAGATGTATCAGCATTACATAGCTTCATACCACATTGTGTAACACAAAAGAGTCTGACTGATGAACGTGTCATCCTATTGAAAGAGTGGTGAGCTCAAAATCCTGACTGAAATATCATCTAACAAATGTGGACAGAGCTAAAGAGGAGTTCGTTAGAAGAATGTACACAATATCAAAGGGTTGTAAGAGTTCGGTCACATCTCATAACTGTGAAGATGGCGAAGGATTTGTACGCATTCTTTTTTCCCGGGCGCAGTGAAGCTATGATTTAAGCTAAGGGAAGCTACGAAATATATTGACAATGTACAGTAACTTCTTCAAATAAACAGTATATAATAAATATTCTTTAGCTCAGTCGGTAGAGCACTTGCCTAGGAATCACAAGGTTCCTGTTTCGATACTAGCCCCCGCTAACTCAGCGTATGAATAGCACAGGGTAAAGTGAGGAGCCGATGGTAGGCTGATACCGACATTAGGCCACCCCATGGGCTTTACTTTTTTACTTTATGTGAGGTGGCCGAAAACATTGTCACGGGTGGGGGGGTGCAGGGTGTCTCGCATCTTCCTCTTTCATTCAGAACACCTACTACAAAATATGATAATTAGGTTAGGAATTGTCTTCTGTGTTGAAAATGTTTCATCAGTAGAAAGAAAACATTTATAATCTGACAATTCTTTGAAATTTACAAAATTGGTCGAAGACTTTTGTATAGTACAGGTTTTTTTTTTAAATTGATATATTTTGAGATGTACAGGTTGTTTCAGAAAAAATTCGTTGTCTAATAACTTGATCATTTCTCGTTCAAATGATTTAAAATTTTAACACCATGTGTAGAAACAACTAAACAATCTGTTTAATGTTTAAACGCCTTTCTTTTCAAGTGAATGACATTTCTATACATGAAAAGAAAAGAAGAAAACATTAAACATATAATTTTGAGTTGTTTCTTCTCGTGATGTTAAACAATAGTGATACAATTTAACCTATTGGTGAGGAGATAAGTGGGTAAATACCTTTCCCCTGTGTATTAGTCTGAAAGTGAACGTAATGGTGCGACTGGAGTACGAACTTACTTTCTACAATATCGCAGTGCAGCACGTAATCCACCACGTTAATGTCTCACCTCCAGAATTAGTCAAGTAATTAGATTACAAAATGATATCAATTTTTCTTAGACACCCTGTAGTGTATGTATATCAGTATTCTTCTTAATTATTACAAACCCTCAGCCTACTAATGATTACCGAACTAGGTTAGGAAACTCTTGTTAATGGGTTCTATTTTCATTGGGTGCTCCATACTTCTGGCCTTATACCAAAGTAGACTAAACTTAGGAGGCGTTCATCATATAATAGTCATCGTTTTAGGAAATGGAAACGGCGATCTGAGTTCAAATCCTGGACGAGACCGTTTGCATTTCACATAGCGTTAGTACCTTTGGAAAATATATACATCCAACTATTCTTCCTCTAGCTATGGATAAATAGTAGTTAGATAACCAGTCTAGGTAAAGGTACATTCTGAATTTAAATCTATTAAACTTCACTTAAGAAATTGACATTGTGTCGCTTCCTGCTCATAGTGGTGGGGTTGTTAAATTTTTATACCAAACTAGACTAGGCCTAGTAAATGGTTACTACTCATTTAATAATGTTTGTGTTTATATGCCACATTCTTGAAATTTATATTTCAAGATCTTCATATTTTGAAAGTTTACCAATTTCTTTTGCTGATATCTTTTTTTTATCAGATTGGATGATCCTTTTTATAGAATGTTATGTTCTTTGAAATTCTTTTTTTACTAAATCTTGTCTGTTTGATTGTGTAATGCATTTGGTATTTAGGGTGAAGTCTCAAAACAAACTATAATGCTACATTGACTTAGAAATTTTATTCATTCCGCTCGTAACACAATTTCCTCATTTATCATATAAATTTTCCCAATTGAAATAAATTGAAATGCGATTAATTCGTTCCAGCCAAATATCTAACCAAGCCCTCAGTTTTTGTCAGTTTTTTTAAATATAAAAGTAGCCCTGTGTGATATAAAAACATAATAAAATAGAATGTAATGAATTATGTGCTGTAATATGTTTTAATGTTTATTATTTTTAAAAATAATATTTTTCTTGGGCGTAATAAATTTGGAAACCTAAATGTTTTTAGTGAACTTATTAATATAAGCACCCGCCTCGGAACCACAAGGTTTCGGGTTCGATATCGGCCCTTGACAACTCAGCATGTGCATTGCACGGCTTGGATCTGTCCGATAAAGTGAGTAGCTGATAGTAAATCAATCTCCCTGGTCTAGCGCTAGCGAAAAGAGGATAGACCTCCTTCTTGTCCGGCTGATACCGACAATATGCCCCTCTGATTACTTTACTTTACTTATTAACCTTAGCGTATCCGAAGGTCGCTCGTACCACAATTTTTATATCAACATAAAGCAAAAAATTGACTGTGTGACAACTCGTAACTTGAAATATTCGTAAGTTCGGGCACTCATAAATCAAGGTACAAAAAAATTAGTGAAATAGATCATTAATTAGGACTGAACCTATTCTAGTAGTGACAACCCCAAGTGGATTTAATAGGTTTGAATTCAGGGTATTCCTTCGCCTAGACTGGTTGCCTAACCAAGGTTAAAGAGCCCAGTCTACCCTACTATTTACCCATGGCTTTTGGAAGAATGGTTGGATTCATACCTTTCCCAAGGGTATTAGCGCTATGTGAACTGTAGCTTAATTCAGAATTTGAACTCTGGTCGATGAGTCGATGTCCCACGACTCTAACCATTACACCCACGCACCTCCAGCTAACATGTTCACCTTCTAGCAGTAGTGTTAGTTTTTGTTCATGACATTTTGTTTCATGTTGTAGATAATAATATTGGCATATCTTCCAATGCATGTATTGCCATACCCTATATTTTAAAATTAATTTGTAACTAGGATAGAATAGTCAAAGTATAGATGTTCAATAATTTCCTCAGCATGTCTACAGAAATGACATTTTGAATATGACTTGTTTTATGTAATTTCTGTCTAAAAGGTCTTCACCTTGATCGGTCACTATAAACCCATTTTTAAAAAAATTTCAACACATAGCCAACGAGGGGTTAGATTTCTGATAGAACCCCCTCGCTGGCTGATACCGTTTTTAGGACTTATTCATAATGTGTATCCATAACGTTAGTAGTTTTTCCTCAGTCGTTTTCAAGTAGGTCCTTTTTTTCTCTTTTTTTTTCTTTGTTGCTTATTTCATCTTGCACGAGGCTGTTTTCATAGGGCTAATACCATTGTGAAAGGTAGGTATTTACCCAACCTGTTCGCTACGGGTAGGATGTGACAGAAGATCGTAAGTATGAAGTATCCAGCGAGGATCGAATTCCCTATTCAGTAGATCCACGAGACTAGCTTGCTAACCATTACATCATGATGAGTGGCCTTAACCCTTGTGAAAGGTATGGAGCTAACTATTGCTCATTCAGAGTTGTTCATAAATACATATAATCATGTATCATGCAACTTTCAACGACCTAAATTTTAGTCTGATATTAGGGGGTCGTACCATACGTGAGATACAAACATTTTGTATGCAAATAGTTGGCCAAGACCAGGCCTAGTTTATATCTCACGCGTGATGCGACTTCATAATATCAAGCCAAAATTTAGGTCTCAAAAAATCACATAATACACAAGTATGTACGATAGTTTTTTAAAAATCTTTTTTAATTAGTGAATGTAGAATTTTAGTTGATTCATATTGGTAAACGAGCTTTAATATCCAATCCTTTGTTAACTCGAGATATAATTCAAACTCAACGGTTGTGGTCTGATATGTGAGTTGCCTTTGGGCCAATTCTCTACGTTCCACTGCAGATCTAAAACGGGATCAGGGTAATACATGCTAAACGTTATTAGAACGTTTTTAATTTTTCTGTATATATATTCATATTTACCAACCCCTCTGCACGAGTAGGATGTGACATAAGGTCAAGTTCCTAAGCGGAGTTTAACAGGTTTTCCTTCTTCAAGAATGGTTGCTTAACCAAGGTTAAAGAGCACAGTCTACACTAGTATTTACTCATGGATGGGAGGGGGGATAGTTGAATGTATCAGCTCTATGGGAAATGCAACCAGTCTCGTCTATGATTTGAACTCATTTCATCATGTTCATTTCCTACGACGGTAACCCCTTAAACCACGTGCTTCCATAATTCTATATCTTCTATATATGCATTCGTACCTATTCTACATTCCAGTTTAGCACAATCATTCCTAAGACGTTAAAACCTTATTATTTTCATTCTATGTGAGTTTTTCACACCAGTTTTTAACTGATAATTTTTCACTGAAGTCTTCGTGACAACAAGTTTACTCGGGCCTCCAGGACTCTTCTAAGTATTTTAATTGTTCTTAAAAGGGCTATGGTCTGTATGGTCTCGATTCTTTCTCTGATCTCCAGTCTTCCAAGTCTCTTTTCCAGGCCTTTAATGACTTTTCCCAGGGCAATAGCTTTAATTGATATCAGCGTCACTTTCATGCTCCATGGCTTCTTCAGCTCTCTAGCAAAATCCAAGTATTTGCCTCTCTTTTCGCTTTCTTTCATTTTCAATCTGTAGTCCACCGGAACTACAAAATCTATTAAATCACAAGTTATTTTCCCCTTGTTAATTAATACTAGGTCTGGTCTCCTCGCTGAGATTGGATGATCCATTTGTATCTCAAAATCCAAGAGGATTTTGTGCGTTTAATTTTCTAATACAAATTATGATTATTGCTTGAGTCCATTGGTGTGAGATTTAAAAAAAACTATCGTTGTTTTTTAAAGATATAGTGAATATGTATATATTTACCAAACCATTCCACACGAGCAGGATGTGACACAAAGTCAATTTTTAAACAGAGTATAACAGATTTTTATTCAGGGCGTTTTCCATTTCCTAGACCGATTGCCGTACAATGATTAAAGAGCCCAGTCTGCCCTGCAATTGACCCATAGCTAGAGGATGAGTAGTTGGATTCATACCTTTCTCAAGAGTATTAGCGTTATGTGAAATTCAACCAGCCTCATCCATGAGTTGAACTCGTGTCGTCGTGTCCATTTCCATCAATGATAACCATTGCACAACGGATGTCTCCTGTATATAGCGAGTATGTATGTATGTATTTATGTATAGTTAGGATTGATTTTATAATGAAATTGAAAGACTGGGCCAATCTTTATTTATTGGTTAATGCAAACATACATAACCAAATAAATAAGTTAAATGAATTTTTACAAAGCTACATTGAAGATGTTGCTTCTAGTAACAATGTTACTCTTATTCCATCTCTTTTCTTCTTAGCATTTCTTTCAACTTGTCCCAAAAACATTTGGCTTGTAATAAAAAAAAACTATCAAAATACTGACTGATTACAACAATTATCACAAATGCTGATTTACAGACTCGAAATATTGAAAAGATGACATTTTTTTGCCCGCCGTGACATCACTTCCAGAGAATATGCGAAATAGTTGAAAAGAAAAACCAGGTTGTTTCTTTCACATACTGATAAAATGTGTTGATAAGATTAAATTCAATTTGGTTAGGTCTGACTACAATGCTCGATTTGAACTTGGTGATACCCTAAGCTACATAAAATTTGTTTGAAAAAAAATACTCTAGAATTTTAAGGACACCACCCCACACAAAAAGGGAGTTCTCATTTCTTTTTATCCTGCATCAGATTATATATATATATATATATATATATATATATATATATATATATATATATATTGGAAATGGTACCATAACCGCTTTTTAAGCTTTTTTTTCTTTACTAATTATATTGCTCTGTTTATAAACAATTAAACATCGAGCTTTCAAATCGTACCTAAACTCTCTAACATTTTACCGTTGGAAGAAAGGGCCAGCTTAGAATAATCCTATTACCATATTACCTGGTATTCCACTTACGAATATATATATATATATATATATATATATATATATTGTTTCCGCTTTTGTCTTCCAGTAGCAAACTAGAGTCAGTTGGGTACTGGCTACGAGGAAAGCAGATACCATGACATGATTCACTCCTCCAAAATTTTGGAAACGGCATGCTCTATTGCTCGGTATTCATACCGGAAGCTCCAATACAAAGCTTTCTGAGTGTTTGGGTATTAATCTGAGGATAGTGTAGAGAATTTAAAAAAAGAGTTGGATGAGTCCAATGATAATTACAAAGGTACGCAACTCAGAATCCTCACTCTGATGGTTCTGATAAGAAAATAACTCTTAGATTTGTTACAGAAAACCAAGTCCTGATTGACAATGATCCCAGCAAGTCAATCTTGTCCATAGCCAAGGACATGGGATTGTCTGAGTTTCTTATCAGGCAAGTAGGGCATGACAATTTTGGTATTTCTCATACAAGATGAGAAAGGGACAATTTTTATCACAAGCCATGAAGGACAATAAGAAAAACTGCGCTGGAAAGCTTTTCATCAAACTCAAGCATCTCCTCCAACCGAACATGTTTTGCTATTTCTCCGATGAGAAAATCTTCGGACAGTATCTGATGGTGAACTCAGAAAACAACTGTTGGTTGGCTCTGTCCCTTCTGAGGTAAACAATTAATATATGACTTACAATAACAATTTTTTAAAGAGCCAATGTGTTAACGTAGTCCAAAATCATTCTAGATATTTTCTCATTTTTATTTGATTCATATGTGGAATCCTAACAATAAATTAGGTCAGCTCTGATTCGTTAGACCCATAATTGATTATTTTCAAATGGGTGCATTTTCATAATACACCGTGTGGCGTCACGTATTACATCATGGTGGCTTAATGTTTGAATGAACAAATTTAAACATTTTATACAAAATAGAAGCATAGTTTTGTTCTCTTTTTAAATACGGATTTTTTTTCAACCCGAAAGACGAAATTTTGATATAATTGTAGTATCTTGGGTATAATATTACCCCAAAGACACCAGTGGAAGTGATCTATCCTATTGTGTAATTGTTGTAATAAAGTTTAGTATGAAAGCCGGGATCTTGCGAGTTTCGCGTATTGCTATTGGATTAGCCTGGGAGTTAATCTGTGGCCATCTTTAATAAGAATAGAAGATTCCGTGTTTTCCCGAAAATAAAACCTACCTGCAAAATAAGACTTAGCGTGATTTTTCAGGATAATTTTAATATAAGCCCCCCCCCCCTAAATAAGCCTTAGTTAAGAGCGGCAGACAGACGAAAGAAGCATCCTTCAGAATCCTATCATGCGACGCAAACACTCGACATTCCCCGAAAATAAGTCTTAGTGTTATATTTTGGAGTGAAAATTAATAAAACCCGTGTCTTATTTTCGAGGAAACACGGTATTACAATGACGTGATACAAAACTTAATCTAATTTAATCAAATCAATTTCTTTCTTTACTTTTTAAATACGTCTTCTTTTTAACACAAAAATGAAAATCTAGGAAGCGAAAAAAAAATCCGTCTTTTGTGTTAACAAAATTTGTAATAGAAAACACCACATGGACCCTAACGAGGCGCCTTGAGAATAAGCTGGATGGGAGCTGCACAAGAATGCTGCGTGCAGTCCTGAATAAATCGTGGAAGCAGCACCCCACGAGGAAACAGCTATATGGCCACCTGCCCCCCATCTCACAAACCATTCGAGTGAGACGGACAAGACATGCCGGGCACTGCTGGAGAAGCAAGGATGAGCTCATAAGTGACGTTCTCCTGTGGAAGCCAACACACGGACATGCTAGTGTGGGCCGTCCAGCAAGGACCTACATTGACCAACTAAGCAAAGATGCAGGTTGCTGCACAGAGGACCTCCCTGGGAAAATGAATGATAGGAAAGGTTGGCGAGAGATTGTCATGGATATCCGTGCTAATAGCGCGACATGATGATGATGATGATGACATGTTTATGTATTTTATATAAAAGAAAAACAAATTCTTAATTAGGTAGGTCACAGTTACGTTACGTTAGGTTACAGTTGGCAAATATTCACCCAACCCGTTCACCACTGGTAGGATTTGATACAAGATCACAAGTACGGGACATTCAGTGAAGATGGAAATCTCTTTTCAGTAGTAATAGGTCTGCGAGACTAGCTTATAAACCATTATCATTTCTTTAACATTGGATTTTGGCAAATATACTATAGTGGTATGTTTACTATACGAGGGTCGACAGAAAAGTTCATAGGTTGACCAAGATACTCTCATGAAATGGGACCAAATGAGGTTTATTTTTTTAACATAGATCCCCTTGCAGTCCACACACTTCTTCCATCATTGTTGCAGTGCTTGAATGCCATTGGTCAAAAAAGTCATTAACAGCAGATATGGCGTCATCATATGAACTGTTCAGCATATGAAGGTTCATATGAACCCAGTTTGGTGACTACAGTACGAGACTATGTACACATCTATTCTATTGGGTTTGACAAGGGAAATATCTGCTGTGTATTAAGTATTTAGTAAACGAATTTTATAGTAGTTACAGGACATTGCACAGCCACAATGTGAACAATGCAAGAAAGGTGATGACAAACAAGTTTTTATTCGATGAGTTGTTCTGACTTGTATTTTATCTTTCTTGATTTTATTATGTTCTGCATGAATACATCTGTCAGAAAATAATGAGACTGATAACAGTGAGAATATTTGAACGAATTATTTATTAATTAAGAGAAATTACGTTTCAGATTCACAAACAACATTATTAAGGGTGTAGAATGCATCGACCGCAATGTAGAAATAAAACTAATTTAGATAAGAATATCAATCTGAACAACTCATGTCCTCCCACCCGAAGCATGTTCTACGTGCTTATCACAACATTTCATCCATATTTGGGGTAATTCAAGTAAGTTAAGTCATAGAGATTGGATAGATCGGTCGGCGAGAGTAGCTAGCTAGCTAGAAGCGAATAGTTCTACGACCAGTTTTGTTACCCCCCCCCCTAATAAAACTTCCGGCTCTATGCTTTTACTGAATAAGTGTTATTTGGGGTGGGTATAGAAGTGTGCTTACATCAAATAACAACTCATGGATCAATTAAAATGAATCGACGGGTTCGAAAGTAGTACTCACCAGCCCTATTTTCTTCTCTGTCATTTATTTATCAATACATACTTTCTAGTATGTGATTCGTACATCAAAACTTTCTTCTATATGATTAATTCATACATTTTTTTATTCTTTCCAGTATGTGATTCATTCATCAAATGCATTCATTGAAGTATGTGATTCTCTCATCAGTATATTTTTGTAGTGTGTGTTTTCCTTATTAATAGTCTTTGTAGTATGTGATTCAATTAGCAATACATTCTTTGTAGTATGTGTTTCAGTTAGCAATATATTCTTTCTATCACCGAAGTTAAGCAGCAATGAGCCTGTTCAATACTTAGATAGATGGCCATTTAAGCAACAGCAGCTACTATAAGTAACCTGATATCAAGATGATTTGATTAGGCATCTTTTACATCCTACTTTGACCGCGCTACCTTGTGGCCATTTGCAGTAATATTTGGCAGACACGAGAAATAATGACCTTTTTGGCTTTAATATTTTCGGGGTGCTGCTATTAAGTATGCGTTAAAACACTATAACTGCTTTGGGAATTCCAGTTACTGATTTTGAATTCATAATTATTATTCTCCTAGACTGATTGCCATTAAGGTTATATGTTGTTGGTTTTTTTTCTGAGCTCTATATATTTTCCCACATTAACAAGTAGGCATTTAAATTCGGATGAAGAAAACTCTACAAATAAATGAAAATACGAACATATATTCGAAAAAATACAACTTGCAAACTTAATGGCGTTGCGGCCAGACTTAGCTGAAATTCATCTTGGTTCTGGGAGAGAATAAATAATACGTCTTGCTGCTCTAATGGCCAACACTAGACAGTGATTCAATTTAGGCGCCAATCTACGGTATTGCCTTGATTGGCTCCCTGGTGCCAAGGGCAGATAATTAATCCCTAACTTTTCAAATATTTAGGGAGCCAAGTATTCCCTACTAGGAAGTAGTATGGTTTTGTGAACTATTTTTATTTGACTGGTGTCTAATTAGGGTACTTAGTGCGTGTATGCCTATCTATTATATATCGATGTTCGTGAAGAGGTTGATATGGACAAAAAATAAAAACAAACATAAATAATGAGAAGAAAGCGACTTAATCATATTTAGACAGCGTTTGTGTTGACACAAGAAAGTGGTGTTAAAAGTCAAGGTCAGAGGTGTGAATCAGCGGATACAAAAAGTAGATGTAGACGGCGTTCTGTTACTGGAATTACTTGATGAGTTAGGTAAAACGTCAAGCGTCATTGTTAGGTACATTGTTTTCAAATCAGTCAGTTAATTTTCTTTAAGAAGCCCAAGCTGCTGCTGCTGCTGCTGCTGCTGTTGATTGGTAAGTTCTAAAAGTTTTGTTTCCCGCCTACTTTGTTGTCTATCTTCTCGTTGATTTGTTTGAACTGACACCATCTTCAATTGATATGTGCATTGGTCTTTGGGTGTAATACTAGTGCATGTATATGTGTGTGATTGTGTGTATGTGATTATGTGGGGGTGATAGTGTGTGTGTGTGCGCGTGTGTGATCGAGTGCTTGTGCGGAGAGGATTATGTGAGGAGATAGTGTACGCATGGGGGATTGTAAGTATGTACGATTGTTTGTTTGTGTGGTGTGATTGTGTGTGTGTGTGTGTGTGTGTGTGAGAGAGAGAGAGAGAGAGAGAGAGAGAGAGAGAGAGAGAGAGAGAGAGAAGAGAGAGAGAGAGAGAGAGAGAGAGAGTGTGTGTGTGTGTGTGCGCGCATGTGTACGTCTTTTCTTTTAGACATGTTTCATTGAATATGACATACAAGGATTCTTTATTCAGGCTTTTTTTGTTCTTCTCCTTTTCCTACCAGTACCGCAAATATAGATCAAGGCTGCATAAAAAGAAACTGTCCAAAACTTTTTTTTTCTGTTGAAGTACCTTTGACTATGGAAAGTAGCCGAACTGTAAGTAAAAAAAAAAACTTGGGACAGTTTTATTGGGCTTGGATCCATATTTGGGACATTTTACTTGCTGGTAGGTGAGGAGGAATAAATAAACAATCCTTGTCTGTCATATTTAATTAAAAATGTCTGAAGAGAATTCTCTCTCTCTCTCTCTCTCTCTCTCTCTCTCTCTCTATATATATATATATATATATATATATATATATATATATATATGTGTGTGTGGTGTGTGTGTGTGTGTGTGTGTGTGTTTAGTCAACCCCTCCGTAACGATCAGGGTGTGACAAAAGGTCGATTTTTAAGCGTAGTGTAGCTGGTTTGAATTCAGAGTTTTCTCACTCTTAGAGTAGTTGCCTAGGCCAAAGAACCTAGTCTTTATATATATAAATGCGCACCCGTATGTGTTTATGGAGTGACCCAAAAGTCACAACTTCGGTCCCAATCAGTAAATTTTTCTTGAAAATGTCAGGCATGTCTGTTTCTCACTCTGTTTCAATCTTCTATCTATCCCCGATTTTTCATATACAGGGTGGTGCAAAAGTCATGACATTTGGACCACCATCTTTCTTTCTATGTGCAATTTTTACCGCAATTTTATAAAATAAAAAAACCCAACAAAACCGTTTTTACTGTGTACTTAGTCTCTAATTTTCAAACTAAGCACTGGAATTAAAAAAAAACTTTTGCAGACATCTAACACACACACACACACTATATATATATATATATATATATATATATATATATATATATATATATAATATATATATATAGAGAGAGAGAGAGAGAGAGAGAGAGGGGATTGGGAATCTCATATTACATAATGGGTTTGATGAATATATATATATATATATGTATTGTATATTGTATATATATATATATATATATATATATATATATATATTGAAAAACAAAACAAAGAAACAATCTGCACCAAAACGACCGGCAAAAAGTAAAATCACCGAAAAATTTGACTAAGCTGACATGTAAAAAAGAAGTGCTCAATACACTAAGTAAAGCAAAATATAGAAAACCTAAATTGAGGCAGATATTACCTACTTTGGTTTCACCGAGGGGCTCTTCATAATAATACTGACTCACATAGTCAGTATTTTCTTGAAGATCCTTCAGGTGAAACCTAGGTAGGTAGTATCTGACTCAATTTAGCTTATATATATATATATATATATATATATATATATATATATAATATGTGTGTGTGTGTGTGTAAAATAAAAGGAAATTAATCCGACAGTGTGAATTTGATATATTGAAAAAAACAAATGATGTTTACAAATGCTTGGGATTCTCTCCTGATGATCACAAGCATTTGTAAACATCTTTTGTTTTTTCAATATATCATATATATATATATATATGTGTGTGTGTGTGTGTGTGGTGGAGTGGCCATATATATATATATATATATTTGTGTGTGTGTGTGTGTGGTGGAGTGGCTATATATATATATATATATATATATATATATATATATATATATATATATATCGTGTGCCATACAAAGAGGCGGGTTTCAACCTGTCCACAACAATGTTCTGAATTTTATTTTTTATTTGAACCTCAAAATATTTTCGGTGTCTTTTGAGGATTTTAAAGGGTCCTCAATAAGATGGTTGCAATGCATGGGACTTAGCAAACTCACGTATAAAAAACATGTGTGTATGACTGCAGGAGTTTACGCACATATATGGCCCTTTTACTCTGTGCAGGAGGTTTGCTCACGAAGTTCGACATCCTGGCTATAAGCATATCCACAAAAGAAGTATGTCTCTTACATAAGGGGGGTCCAATGGTGTCTATATGCACATATGCAAACCACCCATTAGGAGACGGGATAGATCCAAGTGGTAATCGGGTATGTCCCCCTTTGTTGAATTGGATATCTGAAGTGAATTGCGCCCAACAAGAGCTGTGGTCTGTTGTTAAGTAGAAATCCGCCCTTCCAACAAATATCGAAAGTAGCGGACAGTCGAATAGGCTGTGAGCAGTTTGCGACCAAAGGTGCTCTACCTGAATACATGCTTGATGTGTTTCTTTATAGAGGAACTGGCTATGAGAACATCGTATGCATAGGCACAGACGAAATGTAACCCATTTAATACGTGGCTGATAAACATTTTAAAAGACTGCGCTGCGTTTCTTGGACCAAATAGCACGCGTAAAATCGAACAACCCAAATTGCGTTATTATTGTAGTTTTCGGAATTTGATCGGGCTCTACTGGAATTTGATAGCAGGCCCTGATCAGTTATGATTTAGTAAATATTGACTTATCTTGAATTATAGCCGTGCCGTATCTTGCCCGTGGCGAAGGGTTTGGGTAAATATAAAGGTATAACGATATATGAGGCGTCAGTATCAGCATTTGAGCAAACTTTGTTGACACTAGGTCAAGTATAACGTACACTTGATTAAATAGTCTTTAGGCGGTCTGACAAGACAAAGAGGATGACTTAAGGCATAAACATAAGGAGGGTCGGACAAGTTTTACTTCTGACACATGCATTTGCATCCTGCAAGTCTCGCCATAACCTGACCTTGTGGCATGTCCTGTAATTTGTAAGGTTTTCAGCGAGTGAGTTTTATTCTATTATGTACCCACCTGATTTTCTGAACATTTCGATCTTACCCTATTGTACTGCTATTTATGTAAAACATAATTCTTAAAATATTTGTTTAAGTCGAACGTAATCAGTTGTTTCCTAACAAGTTGCAATTTATTGGCAATAAGTATAATACACTAACCATGCACAGGAAAAGTGTTTCAAACTTCAAATGTCAAATGTAACCAGATAACATACCAAGCCAAATGTCATGTATTCAAACCACAACTATTGTATCATAATTATATTAAAACACCTTTGATGAACTAAAAACAAATATATATATATATATATATATATATATGTGTGTGTGTGTGTGTGTGTGTATACATATGTGTGTGTGTGTGTGTGTGTATACATATGTGTGTGTGTGTGTGTATACATATGTGTGTGTGTGTGTGTGTGTGTATACATAGTGTGTGTGTGTTGTGTGTGTATACATATATATATATGTGTGTGTGTGTGTGTACACATATATATATATATATACTAGCATAGATTCTATTACAAATGATAAGATTATTTAGATATGTATTGACCCTTCCACTCGTCTATATGTCGAAGATGGTAGCATAAGTTCTATAGGTGAGTTGAAAATGCAGGGGCATCCCTTGGCTAAAATGATTTAAAATCATTTGGTGTTTAGACAATAGACTAAATGTCTAGACATCAGTTTATTATTGATAAAACACGCTGTGACCCCCCCATATATATATATATATATATATATATATATATATATATATATATATATATTAGCATGGTTCCTATCACAAATGATAAGATTATTAAAATATGGATTGACACTTCTGGTCATGTCGAAGATGATGGTATATGTTTATTGGAGCATTGGGAATGTAGGAACATCGGGCAACCAAAACCCTTTGAAATTCCTTAGATGTTAAGACAATAGTCTAGACGTCAAGACAACATTTATTTATTATATAAGTCGCTTAGTTGTGCACAGACCTTAATTTAAATCGTAAATGTTTGAATCTAAAATATTTAAAGCTTCGGATTTAGATCATAACTTGTATGGATGTATTAACTATTTCATATTCACAGTTGTCTATATCTATTATAAATATACTACTATAGTACCCAACATAAATGTTCGGATTACTTACATATAAACTGATACTTTTGTTAATCAATGGCTTCAACCTAGAAATTAACTTTAACAGAAAAGGAAGAAAAAAAAGATAAAAAGGTTAATTTACCTGGCAGAAAGAAATAAAAACGTTTAAATTCAATACTTAATATTTGAAATCTACAGGAAAATTTTAGCGATCGTCACAAAAAACAACTTCGATTTGACGGGAAAAACGAAATCTCATCGAGAAAGATCGGCAATTTCTGGCAATCAGCAGCAAACGGCAAAAACTTTCGTTTTCCTAACATATATGAAATTTTAAAATCGCATAGGCGAGAAACTGTCAGTTACCAAGCGCCTTTGACTTCATGTCTACGCCCCCCCCCCACACACACAGACACTTGTGTGTGTGTGTCTATATCTATTATAAGTATACAAGTATAGTACCCATCATAAATTTTGGGGTTACTTATATATAAACTGATACTTTTGTTAATCAATGGATTCAAAATGGTGGTCAGTTGAGACTAGTGGTGCATTAAAATCTTTTGAAAAAAACTGAAAGTATTTATTGGAAAAGATGAGAGAATGAACACAAAATGATGGAAAGAAGGAAGAAGACAAAAGTATAGAAAATTATAGCAAGGAAAGAAAAATTAAATAGTGTAGTCTATCTAGTTAGTACCTGTGAAAAATCACAGATATATTTGAATGGGTTTACATGGGATTGCTTATAGGGCACCTCAAGTGGTGTAATGGTTAGTAAGCTAGATTCGCAGACCATTGTTAGTGAGTTTCATTCTCATTGGGCACCCCATACTTCTGGCCTTGTGTCACATCTAAGCTAAGCTTAGTAAATAACTATATCGGATTGACTATATATGAACCATTACTTCCGTTTGTCTATGGATTCAAGATGGTGATATCTGCTGTGTTGGTGAGTTGAGAATGCAGGAGCAACAGACGACTGAAATCATTATAAATCACTTGTGTGAATAAAAGATAAGAAGGAATGAAAGATGAGAAGAGGAAGAATTGAATATCGAATAATTAGAAAAGAGAATTTGTAAAAGAGAGTAGACACAAAGTCTGCATCACAGAAAAGGGAGAAGACTACAAAGAGGAAAAATGAAAGTTGAAAAGAGAAAAAGTGAGGGAGAGAGATTAAGTAGTATAACATACGTTGTTATTTTCTGTTTAGCTTCAAGTGAGTAATGCTAACAATTGTATTCCTCATTACTCTGTATAGAATTGAGATTAGTAAGGTGAGATACTAAAGAAGATAAGCCGTGAGAAAGAGAGAGAAAGCGGGTAGGAGGTAAGGAGCTAGAGAGAGAGAGAGAGAGAGAGAGAGAGAGAGAGAGAGAGAGAGAGAGAGAGAGAGGGGGATGGGGATAGAGAATTTTTATAGCAGGTGTCATATTTGCTACATCTTAATCTCCTTTCTGGTGTGATCTGAAGAAGAAGAAGAGGAAGAAGATGCAAGAAGAAAATGCTAGAGAAAAGACATTAGGAATTAGACATGAAGATAACTAGTATTATTTGGATTATTCGGACTATTGTCCTCATCTTTATTGTTATTTGTACAACATTTCGTTTGTACAGATAACAATAAAGATGAGGATAGTAGTCCGAATAATCCAAATAATGCTAATTATCAAGCCTCATCTCAGAAATTCAGAGAATTGAAGATAACTTCTAAACAGAATAGTATAGATGAGAAGCAGGATTATTCATCTATGTGTTGTGTATGTACACTGTACATACACATTGTACACGTATGTACACATATACATTTGTATATGGATACATGTACTTTATGCTGAGAGGCGATTGTATTTTTCAGAAGTGAAATGACTAAATTATTGTATTATTACAAATATACCAATTCTAGTTTGAGTACATGCATTCATCATCGTAATATTTGTATATAACATGCACTCGTGTCAATTTGGGCTAAGAATTTATGAAGAAAAAAATACAAACACAGACTTAGTATAGATATATAATTGCAATATTTCCTTAAAGAGAAACACACATTTTAGCTACAAACAACTCCAGATAATCTGCATAGAATATTAAATGAAATGGTTACATCTCAGATACTCATTAACAGCCCGGATCTCACCAATCAGATACGAACGAATATCAACACCTCAACTCAGACTTTACCAGTTGATGGGATAGGATTTCTGAGATATATCTAAACATTTATCTATTCATTTTATCATGCTTTATTCAAAACGAGCGCTAATTACAAGTATATTATAATTTTTCAATACTTTCTCTTAGTTAACCTTTTTGTTAGAATATATACGCCTTGCCATTTTCATCTAATTAAGAAGCATATGTGGAACCCCCACATCTCTCTCTCTCTCTCTCTCTCTCTCTCTCTCTCTCTCTCTCTCTCTCTTATATATATATATTATATATATATATATATATATATATATATATATATATATATAAATGTGTGTGTGTGCGTGCGTACGTTTTCAGAAAAAATATATAATTTCGTAATCTAATTACTTGACCATTCTTGTTTAAATGTTCTCAAATTTTAATTGCATGTGTAGAAGCAACTCAAAATTATATGTTTAATGTTTAAACCCATTTTCTTTCCCAATGAATGGCATTTCTATACGCGAAAGGAAAAAGACATAAAACATTAAGAATAGAATTTTTAACTGTTTCTACACGAGCTAATAAAACCTGAAATCATTTGAACGAGAATTAATCAAGTTATTAAATTACAAAATTATATCAATTTTTCTGTAACAACATGTAAATATTGAATAATATAACAAAATTTTAAACAACCTGTACACATATGGCTTTAGAATGTAAGCACACATAATATCATATACATATGATGTAAAATAACATTAAAAAAACAAGTGTGACTAACAAAGCCTTCATAAGATGATTCTGATGCCAGGAATGGTCTCTGTGCCGAAGCATCTTCATTACTGACCCAGAGCACCATAGTACTAACTTACAGTAACATCATGACATGTGTGTGTGTGTGTGTGTGTGTGTGTGTGTGTGTGTGTGTGTGTGTGTGCACGGGCGTAGCTTTAGAATGTAAGTACATAAAAAATAAGACCCCATGCACATACTGTATCTAGGTCAGTGTTGATCCTAATTTATGTCAGGGTTAATGTACTATTTTATATATTTGGTTTAATCCTAATTTTATTACTTTTACAGATGATTAAAATTGCAAATGGACCAGAAACCTCATTTATTCACTACAAAATAGAACATTTCTAGCAATTTAAATATTCTATTGCGTTTTTTCTTCTTCTCGTAGAGGACTCCAAAATGAATATGATTCTAACACAACTTGTAAATTACTTGTGAAGTATATGATCGCAGCCTCACCACATAAGTAGAGGTGACACTGTTTCAGTTCTAAGTAAGTTTTACAGGATGGATTTGCTAGCCCTGATGTCGACCTGGTTTTGAATTCAGGGTTGACCTTCTCTTAGTTTGGTTGCCAGACTAGATGACATATTTTACATAGTTGTGAAATAGAAGAGATGAAACGCCACACCTACCATCAGCCCCCTTTTTACTGCACAGGTCCAAGCTGTACTGCTCATTCCCTGCGTTGGTGATGGTGGGTATCGAACGCGGAACCTTGTTGTTCCTAGGCGGATGCTCTATCGAATGTATTTTTGAATAATTACATAAGAAAGCAAGATTAACGTTCAAGTACCGATAAAAGTACAAGTGCTAGTTAGAGTGTCCGATTACGATAAGATGAGGAGCTGATGGTAGGTGTGGCGCTCCACCTCAGATGCCAAAACAATCTATTTGGTCTAGCGCTATTGAAAAGGGAACATACTCCCTCGCTGTCTATCTCATACCGATGTTAGGCCACCCCGACGACTTTTCTTATATATATATTATATATATATATATATATATATATATATATATATATATATATATAAGGTGTGTCATAGTTCGAAGCTGTATTTACCAAGAAAGAAATGAACAAAGAATGGCATGTTAATTTTTTCAGAATACAAGGTGTGCCAAAAAGTACAAAGAATCTCGATACTTTTTTTAACATAACTTATATATATATATATATATATATATATATATATATATATATATATATATTATTATTTTTTATATAATTTTTTGTTTTATTCTTCTCTATACTTGTTGTTTAGATTCATTCAATAGTTTAATTCATAGTTTAATTTTGTCTGACTACCATCCCCCCCAAGAAGCCAGAACTCGAAGTGTATCCTTTTTTCTCATTTGACTTCCTGTCACCATGGTGACAGTCTTACAATGTAAACAATTTTTTTAAATTTTATTTTTTTGAGAAGTAAAATTTTTCAGTTGTGCAATTCAAATAACCTGATCTTCCATCTGATGAGATTGGATTTTGGGGAGCTATATTAAATCAACTTAGATTTATATAGGCCCCAATTTTGGTCGAAATAAATTTATCATGGAATTACGGTGTTGAGTTTTTCCTTCCTTTCTAAGATAAATATTGCTCTGTATATAATCTAAAAATTTTATTATACTTTGAGCTCTCTTTAGTGATTTAAAGATTCACTGTATTTATACATGCTGGATCATACAATAATAATACAGTGTATATTAGAAATCACATATAGAATCATCCCTCACTACCAAGTTTTGGATACCTCTCATATATATATATATATATATATATATATAAAAATTACAAAACTTTAATATATACTTAATCATATATATATATATATATATATATATATATATATAATTAAGTATATATTAAAGTTTTGTAATGTTTATTTATCTATTTTCTTTCGGGCAATGCCGGGTACCTATGTTTATATTATCAGGGTATTTAGAATTTTGAGGCAAACTGACCAAACGGGTGGTTTAAGACCGAGCTGTGACATTAGATTTTTTTTTTTAACGTGCTTGAGAATACGTGTTTTCCCACAATTCCAAGTTTTTCAACTGACATGCCAACAAATATGAAACGATCCGTTAAAATTGTTTAACATCTGTTCAGTACAGATTTGTTTTCCACGTGTCGATTCTACGTCCAAGTGTAAAGCATATACCTTGACTTACGATTGTCCCAGTTTACGAGTTTTCCTAATTACAAGCTGTCACTCGGCCAATTTTTTTGCTTTGAGTTACAAACTAAAATTTGAGGTACCAGCGAGCTTCAGATACGCTTATGTTAATAAGTCCATTAAAAACATTTAAGTTTCCAAATTTATCACATCAAAGAAAAATGTTTTAAAAAATAACATTGAAACATATTACACCACAGAATTCGTTACATTCTATTTCATTATGTTTTTATATAATACAAATAGAGCAAGTTTTCAGCTACAGAACACTATTTTGCTAAATATTAACCACTAATATAAAATGTGTCTTCTGAAAGTAAAGCCTCCTATTCATTTACATGGAAACTACAACAAATAAAGAGAGCATAATAAAATTGACAGCAACACGCAATGAACGAAAACAAGAATATTTCCGAAAGTAATGCTTCCTATTTAATTATGTTTCACATTGTCAAAGGCTGGTGATAGTGATATGGCAGTAGAGGTTGAACCTTCTCGTCAGTATCAATATACTTTCTTTTTTTTTTTCTTGGTTTGTTACAGATATTAGCTGAGTGGTAGTTTGACAAAGCTATGATTGTTTACGAGGGATTATTATTATTATCATTATTATTATTATTATTATTTTAGTTTTTCACACCTGCCGTAGCTGGTGGTTCACTGGAGGCTGAGTGACAGCAAGTCTCCTCAGGTCTCCAGGACTCTTCTGAGTATTCTAGCCGATCCCAACAGTGCAGTGTTTAGATGGTCTCGATTCAACCTCTGATTTACAGTTCACCCAAATTCTTTTCCAGAGCTTTGGGGATTGTTCTAATGACACCAATTACAATTGGTACGACCTTCACCTTCATGTTCCACAGCTTCCTCAGTTCTCTGGCAAAGTCTAAGTATTTGTCTATCTTTTCGCTTTCTTTCATTTTCACTCGGTGGTCGACTGGGACAGCAAAATCCACGAGATGACAGGTTCTCTTTTTCTTGTCAATTAATACTAGGTCCAGTCTCCTGGCCGGGATTAGGTGATCCGTCTGTACCTCGAAATACCAGGAGATTTTGTGCGTCTCGTTCTATAGGACAGGTTTAGGTTTGTGCATATACCATTTGCTTGTATGGTGAAAATTGAATATCTTGCACAGTTCCCAGTGGATCACCTTTCCCACAGAGTCTTGCCTAGTCTTGTACTCTCTTTGTGCTAGTTTGCTGCATTCGCTTATTATATGATTGACTGTTTTGTCTCTATTTCCACACATTATACACTTGCTATTCTGCTGTGTCTTATCTATTTTTGCCTTTATATAGTTTGTTCTAATAGCATTGTCTTGTGCTGCAATTATAAGGGATTCGGTTTGTCTTTCGAGGTTTCCTTTTCTTAGCAATGTCCATGTCTTCTGATGTTATATTTACTGAGTTTAGCACTTAATGTACCCATGTAGTTGTTTTTCTTCCCATTTCTGTTTTCTTATTTTTTGATATATTTCTGTTTGTCACTGTGTTGCATTTGCTTTTCTTGGCTACTGCAATTAGTCTTTCCTTACTGTTGTTAGTGTATTCGTCAAGTGCTCGGATTGCCGTATCTACACAGTCTTCAATGTTGGCCAGACCCCTTCCCCCGCTTTTCCTTGACACATAGAATCTGTCCGTTCATATCTCGGGTGGAGTGCCTTGTGCATGGTCATCAGTTTCCTAGTCCTTTGGTCCATCTGTCGGAGCTCCTCTCTTGTCCATTTTAGGAATGGTCCCGAGTATCTTACAATACGGGATACATTTGATGTTAGAAAGGAATACTTGAAACCATATAACTCAGCAATCAAATAATTAATTTTTGAATCATATACATTATTATTTATCAACTGTATAAACTATTAGTATTATATAGAAATACTTGAAACCATAAAACTGTATGAAAATTATTTGTATTAGATAGGAATAGTATAAACGTGTGCAAACAAATGACCATAAATAAAGTGAAATTTGTTAGAAATACAATGGAACTTAGAAACTATTGTTATTTTTGCAAAAGAATCAAATTTCGGTATTAAACAACCCATAAGGAGTTGATATGCCGATAAATGAATAACTGAAACCAAATCAGTTACGGCCCTTTCTGAACCGGCCATATTCCTGATGATGCATTTCTGTGAATACAATCTCCGAACCCTCTGACCGGATGGGGGTAAGCTTGTTGAGGGGTCCTGGAAGGGCGGGCTTCATATATTTTATGTGAATACTGCTTTATGAAAATTGACATGTAGAAGAGTGGGGGCCCTGTATCATAGATTCGGAGGGTGGAGCATTATACCGACCTTTCCACTCTATCTCATATAGAGATAAAATTTGAAAGAAAACCTTGGGCTATTCTTTTCCCTTCGTCTATTAATCCCTCAGTGTTAATAAGTTTCCTTTTTTTTTGTTGCTTAAAATCCTGTACTTTAAAATATTGAATGCATATTGTGTGTTAATAACTGTTTATTAATACTTGATACCAGAGTTTGAACTTTGTCAACTATTTTTTTCTTTCTCTTTGAAATGTGGGAAAACCTATATTTTATCTGTAAAAGGACCCAAACACTTTTGCAATTGGAGCCAGCAGGAACAAAGGAAGAATACAACCAAACCAGAGTCCACTTTTTACAAGGTCACCAATTGTTTTATTAAATTTCTTTTAAAATTGCTATGTCCTTTGTGTTGTACTAGTAGCTATTATCTATTTCTTTCAGAACAAATCGCCGTAAAGAGAATATTGTATTTCTTTCAGTTTCAATGAATATGCTCTCCAGGCCAAGACGAATAAGAATAGAAATAATGTAGGATAATATTATAAAGGTTTCTGATTGTGTGATAATATGCCATGTCGTATTCATAAATACCATTAATACAAGGGTAATCCCATTGGTAAGGTGTCCAAAATATTTAGAAATCACAGAAACGTTTATTGTTTATTGTCAATGATATTTACATCATTTTAAAGTTTAAACATATATCTATTTGTCTACAAAGTCATCATTTCGGTCGATCCATTTTTGTAGGCGCGGTGGTAGTATTTGTATGCCCATATCATACCAACTCACCCCTAAGTCGTTGAGGAAGCGTTGAGCCTTGTTGCCGTTGCAAACTCACTAAACGACTTCTGGACGTTTTTGACATCCATGCACGACTCACCATACACTTCTGTTATTGGGCGATGAATTTCAATTGGTTTAATGCCTTTTGCGTTTTAAAACCGAATAACTGCGGGAACTTTACACTTGGTGGTAGGGTCAATCGGGAGCTCTATGAGAAACGAATGCCAAACATAGATTGGGCGTGGCTGCGAGGCGGGTGCAGGTGCAGATGCAAACGCAGGTGCAGGCGAAAGCATAGCAGTGTTGCCAATAGCCGCACGAACCGTTTCTCTGCACCCCCAGGGCTTTGGAGATCTTACTTTTGGAATTATCCTCGTATAATAGATGACACTGATGTACAGTGTGTAGACAAATATTATAGTTGTTTACTTAGTATTACAACATATCAACTCTTGTTGGGTTATTTAAAGCTAACCTCAAGTTTGGGTGATTGCAAGAAATTATATAGATTTACTTAACTAATGATAATAATCATTTATAAACAATAGATCCAAGTAACTATGCTTAATACTAATAATTTGCACACAATTATATGGTTTCAAGCATTCCTATCTAAAACAAATAATTTTCAAATTGATATACTTGATCAATAGATGGGACCATAACATGTACTATCCCGCCATATCGGTGGGACTTAGAATACGTTGTATCCCCTGCAGAGGGTAAGACTCCCCCCCAAAAAAATACTATATAACTGTGTAAAAATTATTTGTATTAACATTAGTTACTTGAAGCTATAATGTTTTTTTAAATTTTTTTTTTTTTTACTAAAAATGATGATTATTATTAGTTAAATGAAACTATATAACTGTGATTGTACTCCAAACCTCCCAGAGCTCCAGAATTGAGACCTCGACACTTGATGCAATTTAGCATCATACCCAGAACACATCATATTATCTTTTTTTGGGGGGTGGGGTTTTTACACACTTTGCAAGGGAAATAGTCGGCGTATTTTAACTCCCATAGAAAGGGGTTAAGGGCGTAATGGGACAAAGATTATCAGAGACTTGGGATTTTATAATCATCATACGCTCGTAGTTGTAGACAGCATGGCTCCTGTTTTGTAAATAAGATTCAGGTCAATTGATGCAATCGGTGTTTTCTAATTTCCCACAGAGAGGGTCAAAATGCTATAGAAGAAGGATGAAGGATAGACTTGTGAAGGGACAGGGTGATGGCAGATGACTGATTCGGATAGAACGGAAGGCGCATATTTTATGTCCACCTCGGGCGTATGAGACCCTTGCGCTGCCCTAGTCACAAGCAGTCATCGCCAGTATTTGGATATATGGTAAAAAAATAAGGTGAACCTTATTTTTCTCACCGCATGAAACTAAATTTTTCCTTACAGTCCAACTGAATAAACACCTTGACCATATGGTATATTTACTAACAGTTTATTAACGTTGCTCTACCTTTAGTTTAGGTTTAGTCGTACAACACTCTTCCACAAATAAACAATCTACTAATTGCTATTTCATTCATTGGTTTTTGTTCACACCGAACAAGATAATTAGTTGTAGGAGGAGGCGTAGCATAACGGTTATTGTCGTAGAAAATAGAATCGGCGCCCTGAGTTCAAATCCTGGACAAGGCTGTTTTCACTTCGCGCTAATGCCCTTCAGAAAGGCATGAATCCATCTAATCTCCCATCACATATGTGTAAATAGTAAGACAAATGGTTTCTTTCTTTGGCAAAGAGGAAAGTAAAACTCTTAATTCAAACCAGTTGGAAAGTAAAGTCGTAAGTGTGGCCTATTGTCGGTATCAGCCGAACAGCGAGGGACTCTATCCTCTTTTCCCTAGCACTAGACGAGAGAAATTGTTTTTGCGTCTGGGGTGGAGCACCACACCTACCATCAACTCCTCACTTTACTGTACGGATCTAAGCTATGCTACTCATGCGCTGAGCTGGCAAGGGGTGGTATCGAACCGGAACCTTTTGGTTTCTAGGCAGATGGTATTCCGGCTGAGCTAAACCGTCTGCTTAAAAATTGTGTCGCATCCTGCTCATGACAGGAGGTCTGGAAAAATACATCTTAACTTAGTTTGACACAAGGTCAGAAGTTTGGGGCACCCAGTGTGAATTCCTTTGCAATAGTCTGCCAGTGTAGATCGTTAACCATTGCATCATGTGGTACGCTCGTTATTTAAGCTTTACTTGGTCATGCATATAGGCTTCACATTGTTTGCGGTATTAAAACTAAACATAACTTAAATTTGGTACAAGTTTGCAAGTATGAGACACATAGAGAGGATCGAACTTACTAGTAATTGGCCTATAAGGGAACATTTCTAACAAATATACCACGACGAGGTACTCAAACAATATATTCGGCAAATGAAATATTTTGTAGAATTGAGATAAAGGATAAGCTCATGATACAAATGATTGTTGTTATTAGTTACATGAAATTATATAACTATTTGCAGAAAATGACTTCAGTATTAAATAAACCAACAAAGTATGATATGCCGTAAAACCAACAAACCTTTTAAATCCTTAGCTTTTGGGACCTTGGTTGGTTGGTTGACTGTTTTGTTTTACAGAATATCAACCCATTCCGGGTCATTTAACACCGACTCAACTCATTTTGATGAAAGTTTTAATGTTTCAAATTCTTAATATATTCAAATACTTATGTATGGTGTATATTTCTATTCGTTTCATTCAGTAATTTTCAGATATTAACTTGTTTGGTATTGGAGTTGATGGTAGGCGTGGCACCCTGCCTCAGACGCCAAAACAATCTCCTTGGTCTAGCGCTAGGGTAAAGGAGATAGACTCCCTCGCTGTTTGGCTGATACCGACTTTAGGTCACCCCGACGACTTTACTTACTTATACCAGCACATGATACATTTTAGATCCGTTTGGTTTGGTGTCTTTGTTTAATGGCATATCTACCTTCGTGACTTATTTAATATCAGTCATCCTTGTAGAAGAACATTAGTGGTACTATTTAACTCATAGCTGGGGAATAAGGGGGTTCATGCCTTTCTCAAAGTGAACGTAATAACGCGACTAGAGTTCGAACTCACTACGAGGTCACAGTCCAGCACTTTATCCACTACGACACAGAGACCCCCTCCCCTTTCGGAGACTCACCTCACATAGCATGTAATTGAACTCACAAAAGAAAAAAAGAAAAAACTTGCACAAAACACATTCCAGCTTCGCCCCATCTTTGTTTAAAGCTATCCCAGCTTTCCATTAGAAGAAGGTATGCATACCAAATTTGATAGCTCTTTCAAATTGTTTACTTACATTTATAATGTATACAATTATATAAATTTATAACTAAGACTAGCTTTCGACACAATATCGCAAGTATGGGACACCTAGAAAGGATTGAACTCAGTACAGTGAGGCTATCTTTCAAACAACTACACCACGGCGAAATACCCAATCAATATATTCGGCAAATGAAATATTTTGTACAACTGAAATAAATGATGATTTCCCCGTGAGACTCGAACCCCTGCCCTTTTTTTCCGGGAAAACTGTTTAACCATCTAAGCCACTATACGCGTTGTCCCTCACAGTTATAGAATTAATGGCTCAAATGAATCACGATAAAAATTAACTAGAATTTAAAAAGATGGAGAAAAAATTGATCATACTACCAATTTGTATATGTACAAACCATAATTCTTCATAGAGAATGAGATGTATACAATTCTCTGGGACTGAGAAACCTACGATTACCTAATCCCGGCCAGAAGACCAGGTGTAGTGTTAATCAACAAGAAGAGAAATTGTTATCTAGAGCAGGGGTTTTCAAACTATGAGTCCCGACCTTTCAGTAAATTTGATCGCAAAAGGAAAAATTGTGAACAGTGTTTCTCATTGATTTACTCATTTTATATCATTTCTCTTAGATTAAATGGGTCACAATTAAAATTGTTGTTCTGGCTGTGAGTCGCAGTAAAAAAAAAAGGTTTGAAAAATACTGATTTAGTTAATTTTACTGTCCTGGCTGATCAGAGAATGAAAATGAGAGAAAATGAAAAAAAATAGACAAATACATTGCCCCTGGCAAGTCCTCCTCACGACATCCAATATCTGTACATAGATGATGAATGCGAGTCTTTGCTCCTCGACCCATTCTGGTGTGTGTCCATGTGTAGGTGTCCACAGGAGAACGACACTTATGAGTTCGTTCTTACTTCACTAGCAGTGTCTCACGTGTCTTGTTCGTCTTACTTGAATGGTTTGTGTAATAATACAGTACACCTGCTTTTTGTGGAGTCCTACTTCCAGTGTTATATACCCTTCTAACATATTCGGAGTTTATAACGGAGGAGAGAGAGAGACAGATAGTTAGATAGATTAAATTATATGATGGCCTTTCTTACTTGTTACACTTCTTCTTGTTGGTTTTACCTCGGCCGCCATTTTCTTTCATCTAGTGGGCTTCTGTTGTTAACGGTTGGTTCTTCTTCGTTGATTCTTCTTCGGGCTGGTCATTGTCTTTAATATCTAATTAATCAAACCAGACTTAGTTTCTTGATCAAGCTTTTATTTTCAACCCTGCCCATGATTCCGCCGCGGGTGAATTGCTAACTCTAAGAGACATCATCCCTGATAGGGTACCGGCTCGCATCTGACTAAAACTAATTCCCACGTGTCTAAACCGTCTACCGGAAGGTCAGTTGGAATGTCACCGTTGTCACTCATCGGCCCCAGTAACTTTCCACGGTACCCGTCATTTTAAAGTCTAACAGACCTTATTCAAAATTGTAACTACAGGTACGTTCATAATTTATTATTGTTCATAAAATATGTAACACCAGGATTTGTTCTAGGCAACACGCGGCATCCTTGCGTAAATTTAGCACAACTTTAGAAGAATACAAACACTGTCTTCTTAGTATCGTGAGATATCAAAGTTCTGGTAAATGTAGGATTTTTAAGAAATGAATAACATGACAATTTAAGAGATTTGACCTTTTAAATCTGTTTATAAATATTATTGTTTACAAATGATTGTTATTATTACTTGAAACTGTATAACTATTAGCAAAAATAAAAATGACTTCAGTATCAAAAATAAAAAAATATAAATAAATAAATAAAATAGATAATCAAAAATAAAAATGACTTAAGTATCAAATAAATCAACAAAGTATGTCATGTCACAAAACCAACTAATCCACCAACCTTTTAATTCTTTAGCTTTTGAAAACTCACATAGCATGTAACTGAACTTACAAAAAGAAGAAGAAAAAAAAAACTTCCGCAAAACACATTCCAGCTTCATACCAGGACACAGTTATCTTTATTTCAAACTATCCCAGCTTTCCATTAGAAAGATGTATGCATACCAAATTTGTTAGTTCTTACAAATTGCTTACGGTATTAAAACTAAGCATAGCTTAAATTTGGTACAAGATCGCAAGTATGAGACATCTAGAAGGGATCGAACTCACAAATGCGAGGCTACCTTTCTAACACCTACTCAACGACAAGATACTCAAACAATATGTTTGGCACGATGATATATTTTGTATAATTGAAATAAAAGATAATCACCCGATGAGACTCAAAGTTACATCCTCTTTTGCTTCGAGGAAGCTGTTTTACCATCTGTCTCATTTGTCCGAATATAGAAGACAACATCCTGATAAGGATTATAGATATTTATAAAGTGACATTGTGTTCTATCTATATATATTTACCTAACCTCACCGCACGAGCAGGATGTGACAGAAAGTCAATTTTCAAAAGCGGAGTTTAACAAGTTTGAATTCAGAGTTTTCCTTCTCCTATACCGGTTGCCATACCAATTTTAAAGGGCTCAGTCTGTCCTACTGTTTTTCCCATAGCTGGAAATAGAATAGTAGAACTCATTTTCCTATGGTATTGGCGCTATATGAAATGCAAACAGCCTCATCCAGTATCTTACGATGATAACTGTTACGCTTCGAGCTCCGCCATCGTATTCGATCCACAGTAGTTTTTTTAAGTGTCGATAAGATAATTTCGAAATAATGAAAGTAAATTAAGCAATATCTAACTATCAAATAAAAAATGTTTCATTTATTCATCAAATAAAGGACCGGTTTAGCTCAGTCGGTAGAGTGTTCGACTAGGAACCAGAAGGTTCCAGGTTCGATATCGGCCCTCGTCAACTAAGCCTATGAGTAGCACAGGGATCTGTGTGGTAAAGTAAGGAGCTGATGATAGGTGGGGCACTTCATCTCAGACGTTAAAATATTGGGCTAGCACTAGTGATAAGGGGGATAGACTCCCTCGCTGTCTAGCTGTTACCGACTTTTGGCCACCCCGACGACTTTGCTTTTTATTCATCAAATATTGAAAGTTGAAAAGTTGAATTAATTAAAACAATACAGCTTGTTCGTTTTAAGGGCTGCGGTTGGCTTAATATCAAGAGTGAGTTGTTTCCGTTTCACTTCGTGCTAATGCCCTCCTTTGGAAATATATGAACCCATTTGTTCTTCTTCAGCTATGAGTAAATAGTTGGTGGCTGAGGGTCTTAGTGTCCTGTGTATGATGTTAAACTTTATCTGATGGTGAAGTTCCAATTTTGGAGCTCTGGGGAATGCAGAGTACCCCTTCATCACTATTTCTTCCTGGTTCACTCTGACCGGGAGTGGTATTTGGGTTGAATAAAAAAAATGAGTTTGAAAACATGTTTTTAAAAATTAAGTTAAAAAATTGAGTACCAATCAAGAATGAATGAAACAACACCTTTTCGGCATAAAATAACCCAATAAGGGTTGACATGTCGTAAATTCCAACCAACCAAAAAACATTTTGATAAACAAAGGACACGGGCTGCTTACAGTATCTGCTTCTGCTTAAGTGGCGACCTAATTAAGTATTGAACAGACCCATCGCTGCTTAACTCTACAAAGGTGTTCTGAAAGCTTCATATGATGAAGTCATACGACGATGATGTTGGCGAATTATTTGACCAATGCGATGCAAGCACTTCAATGCCGATGGAAGAAGTATGTGGACCGCAAAGGGGTACTATGTTAAAAAATAAACCTCATTTGGTTAAATTCCATGAGAGTATCTTAGTCTATAAACTTTTCAGCCGACCCTCAAGTATTGAACATTGCTGCTTTTATGACTAAATCGAGGGTCGACCAATACACAGGATCTACTCGTGAGCAATTCCCTTTTTTTTTCTTCTCTTTTTAAAAGTGTTTCCTGTCTAGTTAATCTTACAGCTCGGATCAGGTCAAAAGTTACAAATGACAATTTCTTTTTTGTTGTTTTAAAATAGGAAATGAATAAAATCAATATATGTTGGTATATATATATATATATATATATATATATATATATATATATATATATATGGTTTAGGCAAGTAGGCCACAGTCCAGACATTAATAAATGAATTCGCGTTGTTTTAATGTCAACAGCTTGGTGGAGAGAGACACGTGAGAACTTTCGTAGCTATTAAATCACAAGCCGTTTGAATATCGGGAGACAAGGAAGTTTCGTGCCAACTAACTTCTGCTGTTTTTTTTTATGTCAATGGTTGCACAAACCACTCCATCACTTAAATACAGGAGAGTAGATAAAGAAATAAAGAAATAAGAATTTAAAATGAAATAAAAACAATAAAAGAAAGTCCTGTCAATTTTTGCAAAAAATAAAAAGAAAGAAAGAATGAAACCTTCCCAGAGTTAGTGTCCGATGATAAAATTGCTTGAAAAATACATGACTGACATTTTATGTAATTATTCAATTAAGAGAGGATTCTGCCTTCTAAAATAACCTTCGAGTTTATATATATATATATATATATATATATATATATATATATATATTACACATATAGGCCAGAAGGAAATACACTTTTAATGTTATTCGTATAGTTTAACGAAGTGCCCTAGACCCAGCACTTATCAATTAAACTGCTTGTCAATTTGTTGTCGATGAGCCGAAGCATGTATTTACATCCCATCGACAAATTTCCCAAGGTCGTTGGCACGATTGTACGTCTGTAAGATTTACCGTTCGACTAGGCGTTTCTTAATAATAGTTCAGAATTTACCGCAGCAAATACGTTAAGAGAGGTAAAAAGACGTTCTCAACACTAACAACTATTCACCACTGTATATACATAAAGCCACCGGTTGTCTGTCTGTGTGTGTATATGTACACATTACGCAATGATTTGAAGTCAAAATAATTATTCTTTATGCTAGTAAGTTGTCAAAATAACATAATAGTTATACCCATGGGCTGGTAAAAGGTTTAGTGTTTTAAGGTTTAAAGGTGGATGTGTTTATTCTTGGTTCATGTTCCTAGGGTTTGTTTTTAACCCCATCTTAATTGTTGGTCGTGCTGAAAAAGTAATTTAAGGGAAGAAAAAAGAAAGAGACAAAGACAGAAAGTGGTTTTATGATTTAGGCTTTATTCCCCGGTCATAGCCACCACGTGGCAAGGAAATTTCTCCCTGTCCATGAGTGGTGTCGTATCCCAGACAAGGCCTAAGTTTGAATGGCCGTGATATTCTCTTTGTGGGTTCTTTTTGCCGTATATGATCGGAGAGTTCTTCCGGTGAAGGTTCATGGGAGTTTGTTATTTTTTTTATTTTTTAAATTTCAATTTCATTTTAATCACCACATACCTCCGACACATCCTTTTTTGTTTCAAATAGTTACATAAACTATCGCCATTCACGAGGAAAAATCTGGTTAGTTTGTATGGATATGAATATTGTGCTTCAGATCCTGTAACTTACCATGTCTTCTGTCCCAGGCAACGGCTTGATCGTCAGTTAGTTTTTCAAGATACAACGGTTATTCCAAAAAAATGTCTCAAAAGCGCTTGGGACCAAGGGAAACTGTTCGTGTGGTTACTGGAAACACCGTCGTGTTTTTTTTTTTTTTTTTGTGTATGTGTCTACCCCTGCTCTGGTGCGCGTTTCAACCTTGGCTTGGCAGTCGGTTCTGATGGAGCTCCCGATTGGCGCTAGTGCCAAATGTGAATTTCCCGCAGTAAATCGTTTTTTGTTTTTTGTTTTTTTACACAAAAGGTATTACATCGATTAAAATCCATCACCAATTAACGAAAGTGTATGGCAAGTTGTGCATGGTTGTCAAAAACGTTGTGTATGGAATTTGCAACGACAACGAGGCTCAACGCTCCCTTGACGACATGGCGGCGAACTGGTATGACATGGTCATACAAAAACTGTCACAGCGCCTGGAGAAATACATCAACCGAAATGGCGATTATCTAGAAAAATAGATACCTGTTCAAAGATGTAGACATCATTGACAATAAACAATAAACGTTTCTGTCATTTCTAAATATTTTAGGATTAACCTCGTATTTTATAACTTCCCAGGGCGGAGCTTCCCAAACTTTTTTTTCCTTTATAAAAGAACGATAGTTGATTGAACATCGTTTTCTCGTGGGGAATAAATGCGGGAACAATTCACGACGAAGTAATAACAAGAATATTTCATTACCTGGGTAAATTTAACAGAAGATACAAACGTGACAAAGAAGAGCTTATACATCGTTGTATGAGTAAAGTGTTCTAATATAAAAAGAAGTATTTAGTAGAAAAAAGTATTGGGGTCCTCGATATGTAGCTGATAGAAAATGAAAGTGTAAAGACTTACATGTTAAGAATGTTATTGATCATACGACACGAGGTTTCCGGGGGCACAAAGTTCCCTGTCCGTGAACAGGAACGCAACTTTTACTTCCCTCGGGACCGGAAGAGTGAAAGAGAGTTTTGATTTTAGCGCTTCTTCTTTTATAATGTTGCTTGCTATGCCACCTAGCGCCTACTGGTAGACACGGGAGCTGAATGCCACTCCTTCAAATAGTTTTTTTTAATCCCTACGTCAGGATCTCCGATAATCTTATAACTTTAGAAATCCAAATTAACTCGTGCTTCTCTAATTTAAATCCCAACACCCCTCGAATGACCTAAAGTAGTCATTTATACAACTTAACTTAGTTTGGCACAATGTCAGAAGAAAGGGTGAGTCAGAAGTATAATTACCAGCAATTATATATCACAAGATGGTAGCAAAAGAAAAACGGACGAGGGAATTTAGATTAATTTCGTTTATTTAAAAATAAACAAAAGCTGGAAATGTGAAGAAGATAAGTCTTTCTCTTGCTCGGTGAAGTGAAAGTAGGTGAGGGGGTGAAAGTCTGTTTCTTGACCGACGACTTGGTTGTGTGTGTGATGCGGGGATGTGGCGTAGGTCGGTAGGTTCAGTAGTCCTATGACGCTTTCCCGAAAATAAGCGGATGTATTGAGTTAGTAAAATTTGTGAATCAAGAGAGATATCTATTTCTGTTATAACAGCAATAACCGAATTCACTAACACTAGTCTTCTAGCTTAGCTCGCTAATCATTAAACTACGCGAAACCCCTTTCAACGAAATTTGAATCTTAAAGACCTGCACAGTAAATACCTTATTTCTTTTTTTTTTAAAGTTGTATACGCTATTAAATTGTTTATTGTGATTATTGATCTTCAAGTGATTTGAATTAAAACTATGGAACACTAAGGTGACGGTGAAAAGCAATAATTGTTGGAGTCCTTGAAACAGTCCCAAATAATCTGGAAAAAGAGACTAGATAAACTGGAGATCCGATTGATTAATCGATTTAAGAGCATGCCATTCCGTCTAGGGATATTCTATGCTTTGAGGTTAGGGAATTGCGTATATTGTATATTTTTTCTTACGCTTTTTTCTTACATTTTTTGCACATACATATACAAAGTGTGTCAAAAATATCGATTTTTGTACTTTTTGACACACTTTGTATTCCGAAAAAATTATTGTTCCATTTATTGTTCATTTCTATCTTGGTAAATAAAACTTCAAACTGGGTACTTTTATGACACACCTTGTATTCTGAAAAAATTAACCTTCCATTCATTGTTCATTTTTATCTTGGTAAATACAGCTTCAATCTCGATACTTTTATGACACACCTTGTATGGTTTTTAGTATTTCTATCAAATACAAATATTTTTCGAACAGACCTATTTGATCCATAGACGGGGCCCTAACGGGTACTTCCACTCCGTGTCAGAGTGGACCTGGAATACTCCGTACTCCACAAAGTTCCAGAACTGTTTCGTGTCATACTCAGGACATCCTGAGAGGGAGGGGGTCTTATCATTCTGGAGGGGATACAGTCAGCGGATTCTAAGCTTCACCGACAAGAGTATTAGAGATCTTAGAAAGAATCACGATCGTATAAAATTACAGCATCGTGGTGTAATTGTTATCAAGCTAGTCTCGCAGATCCATTACTACTGAATAGTGAGTTCGATCCTCGTTGTATGCCCCATACTTGCAACATTGTGCCACATCCTACCCGTGGTAAACAGGTTGGGAAATAAGGGTATTCCCATCGTGGTGTAATTGTTATCAAGCTAGTCTCGCAGATCCATTACTACTGAATAGTGAGTTCGATCCTCGTTGTATGCCCCATACTTGCAACATTGTGCCACATCCTACCCGTGGTAAACAGGTTGGGAAATAAGGGTATTCCCATCGTGGTGTAATTGTTATCAAGCTAGTCTCGCAGATCCATTACTACTGAATAGTGAGTTCGATCCTCGTTGTATGCCCCATACTTGCAACATTGTGCCACATCCTACCCGTGGTAAACAGGTTGGGAAATAAGGGTATTCCCATCGTGGTGTAATTGTTATCAAGCTAGTCTCGCAGATCCATTACTACTGAATAGTGAGTTCGATCCTCGTTGTATGCCCATACTTGCAACATTGTGCCACATCCTACCCGTGGTAAACAGGTTGGGAAATAAGGGTATTCCCATCGTGGTGTAATTGTTATCAAGCTAGTCTCGCAGATCCATTACTACTGAATAGTGAGTTCGATCCTCGTTGTATGCCCCATACTTGCAACATTGTGCCACATCCTACCCGTGGTAAACAGGTTGGGAAATAAGGGTATTCCCATCGTGGTGTAATTGTTATCAAGCTAGTCTCGCAGATCCATTACTACTGAATAGTGAGTTCGATCCTCGTTGTATGCCTCATGTATGTCACATCCTATCTATGATGAACAGGTCAGGTAAATAACAACCATAGAACTGCCAAGTTCAGCTAGAATAATTAAAAGAGACTGTAAGACCTGAGGAAACTTTCTGTCACTCAGAATTCAGTGAAAACTACCAGTTACTACTGGTGGGAAATACTCGTAAAGAGGAAAATAATACTTCTTAAGGTCTTTATATTTGGTCTTTATATTTTGAAACACTGCTGAAGTTAAATAATTTTCATAAAATTCAGTACCATTTGAAAAATTAAAATATTAATCCCCCCCCCTCAAAAAAAAAATATGATTAAAAAATCAGTTATATCAAATCACATAAAATTTGAATAAAATGAAATGAAATATAATTAGAATGAATAATACTAAATTAAAATAAATAAATCTAAAAAATAAAACAAATAAAATAAAATGAATACCATATATACTCGTGTATCATACGATTTTCTTAGACCTAAATATTTGGTTAATATTAGGAGGTCACATCATATGAAAGCTTTATGTACAAATACAGTATATCGATGCATTAAGGTTTCTTACACACACACACACACTAAAAATGTATGCTGTATATACTTGCGTTTCATGCGATATTCTGGAACCCAGGAGCCAGAGTCCCTAAAGTGATGTGGTGCTGAAATACAGTGCTACCCAGCAACTCCTGCGACACTATCACTGCCAAACTGCATTGATTCCTTGGCTTTCCTTTGGATCATAGCGGCAGTGTAGAGAGGGGGGGTTTACTGCTTGGGCAACAGCTCATTCTCCACATGAGCCCGCCTAGCTTACGTAGTTAAAACAAATCAAACCTGTACACTGCAACATCATCTCTCGTAGACGGAAGGATGCCAACACATTAGGAGGTCGTATGATACGCGAGATACACACTTTGTGTGTATGAATAGTTAATAGTTAGCCAAGGTTTACCGTATATACTCGCGTATTATGCGACTTTCTAGGCGAAAATTTTAGCCTAATAATAGAGGGTCACCTCATACGCGAGATACAAACTAGTCCTAATCTTGGTTAACTATTAACTATTTACACACACTAAGTTTGTATCTCGCGTAAGGTGCGACCCTCTAAAATCGCATAATACAGGAATATATACGGTAAAATAAAATCTAAGACCTAAGACACAGACAGACAGATAGACGGAGTGAATAATGAGTAATTATACATGACAAGGAATTTATTTTGTTTCTGCGCAATGATTCATTAAACTCTGATCCCCCACCCCGACCCAATGAAAACAGATCAACGATTAAATAAAGCCAGACTGAGCATCAAATTTGCTCCCCCATCCATAAAAAATATTCCCACATCTTAAATCACAATCATTCAATGCATTTATTAATTAATCTTCTTTTTATTATTTATTAGCTGATAAATTGCTTGAGGCAGATGATATTTGATATAGTGGTCCAACTGCTCAGCTTAAAAAATAAAAATAAAAAAAGAAATTGTTGCTCGTCAAAGGAAAAATGATAATCTTCAGGACCTCACAAAACCAGTTTGTTGATATTGAATATAAACTTTTAAATATTTTATGAGAGCCTCGTATATCTTTTCCTCTGGTAAGACGACGAAATATGATAAAAAACCTTTGAAAAATTTCAAGGATGTATATAAGGGAGTCAACTTTGATTCTATTCTCTCTTAGACGTTTTGATTAATCCCTTCACGTTTTCTTTTAATTTTCTTCTCCACACCATATTCCTAGTTTACTGAAATATAAATTTGTATCCTTAGTAAGATTTTGGATATACTCATGCAATATCAGTTAAGTAACGATTTAACAATGATAGTTATTTCAAGTCAAGAGGTCCAATACTAAACTTGCTCTCTAAAATATATATATCTTAAAGTAAGTAGAATTGAGTTTGTTTCCCTAATCAATACCATGATATGTAGCACTCTACTCCGGCCTTACCTGGGCTTAGCAGTCGGCCGGAGAGGCCCAATTTGATCAATCGGCTTCTCATGTCAAGCTATAGGGCCTATATGATTAAGTCCCGACCATAAATTGCTCTTATATCAAACAAACAACCCTTTCTATCATATAGGTGCTAAAAGGCAGTGGCTGACGGCCAACCACTAGTTTATTAATACATATAAAGTTATTTCTTCTTATTTATTGATACACATGAAGTTAATGAAAATTATTTCGACCAATTTGTTGATACACATGAAATTAATGAAAAAAACTAACATAAAAATTATCTGTACAAATATAGTGTCCTGAGTATGACGCAAAACTTTATATAGAGGTGAGATTTCAATTCTGGAGCTCTAGTGAATGTAGAGTACTCATTCATTCCCATTAATTCCAGTTTCACTTTGACATGGAGTAGTAGTACCTGTTAGTGTCCCATCTATGGGTCAAATAGATCTATTTGCAAGTTAATAAACATTATTTCTATTGATACATATAAAGTCAATGATAAATCTAACATTAAAATTATTTATCCCAACTTATAAATACACAAGAAGATAATGAAAATTATTTATACCAATTCATTTGAAATTAATGAAAAAGCTAACATAAAAATTATTTCTACCAGTTTATTAATATACATGAAGTTAATGAAAATTATTTCTACCAGTTTATAAAACCAAACAAAAATATTCATCTACAAACTATTCGAAGGTAATAATGATTATTTGTATTAGTTTGTTGATACAGATGAAGTTAATGAAAAATATAACAGAACCACTAGTTTATTAATAGACGTGAAGTTATTTCTTCTAATTTATTGATACACATGAAGATAATGAAAAATAGGTTTGTTTAACAATGCTAAACAGCGGAATTTAACAGGTTTGAATTCACAGTTTTCTTTATCCTAGACTGGTTGCCAAACAAGGTTAAAGAGCCTATGCTGCCTTACTATTTATCCATAGCTGGAGGGAGAATAGTTGTATACATAAGGGTATTCGCATTATGTAAAATGCAGCCAGCTTCGTCCAGGATTTGAACTCATTTCAACGTGTCCATTTCCTACAACAGTAACTATTACACGATGTGCACATAGGTTATGACCTCAACAGATGAATCCGGTCCAGAATTAGATAAATAATATATTCTTAACTTGGTTACTGACGATAAAGGTTTGTCAGAGTTGAACAGAGGACTTACTTGAGTTTGTGTTACAGACGGCCGATTGCCTTCATTTTAAAAAAGAATATCCGGAAGTTGTAGCTGACTAAGTATCTTTCAAATCTGCTTTGGCATATAAATTGCCTTTCTCCTATTTCATTTCTTTCTTTCATATGCATTCGTTGTTTCTGCATGACAATAACGAACCTAATCCCAAAGAGTTACTTTCTAATGTCTGATGTTCTCAGCTTATATATATATATATATATATATATATATATATATTAAATTTATATCGGCCTCTAAAAAAGGGGTCATTATATGTTGGGGAAGAGAAAGAAAACGCTAAATGGGAGATGGGGATGGGGATGGGGGAATCAGCGATTTCCCCCAGTTAGTGCTAAAGTGCAATGTAGCTAAATAGGCTGTTAGGGAGACCCTTTTGAGTATTAAAATTAATATGCATGTGACATTTAACAGTTACGACGCTATAGGGGGACATTGGAGCTTTAGTCCAGCTCTACTTTATTTTGCTGGAACGAAAAAATAAACGTAATACCACATAAGCCTCTACCCGCCTCGCTATGACTCGGAGTATGTGAACGAGTACATTTCGTTGGTGATTTCTTTTTCTTGTAAATAAAAATTTCAATAATTCCCCGTTCACTCACAATTATGTAAATAAGGAGATTAAGTTAGATTTTAATAGAAAGACTGGTACTCTTTGGTGACTGTAGTGCAAAAGATTTTCGGAATAAAAGTGATGTCATGGTGAAAGGATTATTGTTGCGTGTTTTGGGCCTGTAAATGGAATTATTTAAGTTAAAGATAGGATAGTGATGACCAGTCTTTCTCCCCCTCCATTTTTTAAAACCTTGTGCTAAATTTGTGTGTTCTTTTCAAGCTATGTAATAAATATCTAAGCTGAAAATGCTTTTCTTAATTGTATCGCTCTCCCGTGTTTTCTTAGGGTGAATGTAGAGGTACAATCTTGTCATTACACTAAGTTTTACTTGGTCTGGTACATAGGACTCAGTAACTGCTCTTCTTAAGTGATCAGCCAAGTACTGACAGAACGCCTCGCAAAAATTGTATAAAGCCAACCTCTCCATCACGGGCAGGATATGACACAAGGACAATTACACGCTTGGAGAAAAGGCTAGATGGGAGCTCCACAAAGATGCTACGTTTTGTTTTGGACAAATCCTAGAAGCATCATCATACAAAACAGTAGTTGTAAAGCCATTTACCTCCCATCTCGTAAACTATCCAAGAAAGACGAGCAAGACATGCTGGGCACTGCTATAAAAGTAAGGACGAACTCATAAGTGACGTTCCCTCATGTACTCCTACGCATGGACACACATGTGTTGGCTGACCATCCGAAATTTACATTCATCAGCTCTGTGTATACCCTTGGTGCCGTCTAGAACATTTACCAAAAGCGATAACCAATACGAACGGATGGTGTGTGCACGAGAGAGAGAGACAGGCAGACAGACTGATTCAAAGGAATCCATGCTGTCAGCACTCGATGATGATGATGATGATGATGATGGTCATCGTCATCGTCATGTAGTTCCAAACATTCATCATGCACAGGACATTATTTAATCCATTATATTTCCTGATAACACACTTTTCTTGTAGTACTTCTTATCGTAGTGTAATGGTTAGCAAGCTAGTCTCGCAAATTCATCACTACTGAATAGTGAGTTCGATCCACACTGAATTCCCCATACTTGCAACTTTCTGTCACATCCTACCTGTGGTGAACAGATTGGGTAAATACCTACAGACTTTCCTTGTCTTTAATCGTTTTTATCGAGTTAAAGTTCTAAGTGAAATTAAATATTGATTGTTAAAACCAAATTGAAAAGAGAATTCATACTGGAGACAAGGAATTTAAAACTGGACAAAAAAAAAGGGTTTGAATCAGTCCAGACAAGTTCATTACCATGAACTTAATCCCTGTAGAAGAGTTAAGACCCCACCCAAAGGGGGGGGTGCGTCCTGGTTATGACACTGCTGCATTTGATGGTGAGGCTCCAGTTCTGGAACTCTGGGAGAGTTTGGAGCACTCTCTCATTCCCGTTACCCCCAAATCCACTCTGATCCAGAGTGGTAGTACATGTTAAGGTCCCATCTATGGATCAAATCTATGTAAATCTTTAAAAAAATATTTTAATCAATAGGAGAAAAGGTTAGATGCAAAAAAAAAAAAAATTACATATGCCCCCCTCCTACAATGAACGTAATTTCCTAATCTCAAAGGATAAAATAACTCCAGGTTAGTTGACATGCCGTTAAAATAAACCACTCAATCAATTATGATCGAACTTACCATGTTATTTGAGAACATCTTTCTAATCACTATTCCATGGTCACAAACTTCAACTTCAAATAGCACTGCTTGCATAATAAACGCTAATGTCAGTGTGTCACATTTTTCCAACTTTACTCCTAGAGGCCGTAGCCTAACATATCATACCATTTTGGAATCAGACCGACTCTGTGAGCAAATCAAAACATTACGGACCAAATTCGGACCCACAATCCTCAAATTCTGGATTCCCAAGTTTTAATTACTGCGATTGATTTCAGTGATTTTTTTTACGTTATTTTTTTTTTTTTGCGACACATATTTTATGCATGAAGTGCAATTGTTGGTTCAAAGGATCAATCAAGAGCCCTTTGTATGAGATAGCTTAATTGCCACCCAATAGGGCGACTTTTAAGCTAGTTATAGAATAGACACTGGCTAACATGTATGAACTACCATGAATATAAAGTCGGCGAAACAACTTCAAAGCTTAAACTGAATTAGTCAAGGAAATATTTTTATTGCCGCTTTTGAACAAAACTTCATTGATTATAATAATTCGTGAATGAATAGAAATAATACTTGTCTTCTCGAGACCGCTACTGTCATTGTTTAACAGAAGAGTCCCCATGTCGCTTAATTGAAGGGTTCCCACGTTGTTTACCGGAATGGTCCCCATATTGTTTAACTGAAGGGTCCTCATGATTCACGCTATGCATTGATCCAATCAGCAGGCGTAATAAACACCCTTTGACATGACTGGTGGTTTTTGTATTGGCGTTATAAAAATAATGATAACAAAAAGAAGAGAAGGATCTATTCATATACCTTACAACTACTACTACAACAACATATACCTTACTACTACTACTACTATTACTACAACATCCACCACCAACCCCAGGAAAGAAAAACATTCAACAACGAACTTTCTATTCCCTTAAAATGTATGGACGATGCTACCTGTTGTCCGCCGATGAATAAGATGCAAATTTCTTGACTGGATATTTGTTAAAAAACAACCACTTTCTGCTTGACTATTTCTCAGTCTAGGTGGTTCAAATGTCCCCGCCTTCGAACGAGGCAGATTAGAAACAGACTACACGTTTTCATGTGTAAAGAAATTGAAATTTATGGCATACTTCCTTTTTTTCCTCTTCTTTTTTTAGTGAAATAGATCAATAAATAGGACTGAGCCTATTCTAATAATGATCACACCAAACGGAGTTTAACAGGTTTGAATTCAGAGTCTTCCTTCTTCTAAACTGGTTGCCTAACCAAGGTTAAAAAGCCCAGTCTGCACTACTATTAACCCATAGCTGGAGGAAGAGTAGTTGGATTCATACCTTTCCCAAGGGTATTAGCGCTATGTTACCTGTAGCTTCTTCTAGGATTTGAACTCTGGTTGACGAGTCTATTTCCTACGACTCTAACCATTACACCACGCGCCTACTAATAAGGTCGCACCCAATAAACTGTTTACAACGAAGTCTACACCTTTACCTAATAATTTGGTTCAAATCTAAATAATATATACTATTTAAACGAGATTCTAAAAAGGGGGCAGGTTTAGCTCAGTCGATAGAGCATCCGCCTAATGAACCACAAGGTTCCGGGTTTGATACCGACTCCTCGCGCCTGAGTAGCACAAGTAGTTGAAAAGGAGATAGACTCCCTCACTGATACCGACCATAGACCATTCCACCGACTTTACTTTTAATTACTACGCTTTTTATGGCTTTTTGGAAATTGCTTTTTTTTGTGAGAAAACTTAGGTATGTGGGTGGAGGTACGTGATCTTGAAACTATATAATTGCTTGAGAGAAAATACTAACTTTGGCATTAAATGACACATTAAGGGTTGACATGCCGTAAAACCAACCCACCAATCATCATTAGACAATTAATTATCTAGTTTGAAGTGTCCGTTGTTGAGCAAGCCATTGTTTGTAAGCCATTGTCACTAGGCATTGTTGGTAAAGGTTAACACTTTTTCAGTTGAAACATTGGATTGTAAAAGTGAAACACCTTCCATACTCACCACATGTAGTTCTGCTTTTTTTTCTTCTTTGCTAAACTGAAAATTCAGGGGTAAAATTTGAGGACACAAAGGACATTAAAAGAAATACAACAGCGTAGGGAGAATAATTAGATTCATGCCTTTTCCAAAAGGTATTAGTGCTATGTGAAATGCAAACAGCATCCTCCAGGATTTGGAATACAATTAATATATACTACTTAAAAGAAAAAACATTGCTACACTTTTAACAAATTTTTTTTAAGATTACTTTTTTCTAGAAAGCACTGGAATATTAGGTTCTCAAAGTAGAGGTGCACAATTTTAATTGGTCTTTCAACAAGACCATGGAAGACCAAACTTGATGTTGTTGAAGGTTGTAGACGGCCTTAAGAGTGCAGGTTCCTCCACCCCTGCTTTAGATGATTAAAAATGACTTTCAACGCAAACTACATTTTGAATTTTTTTTAAAGATTTGAATGTAAGAAATGTTTATTGTTTAACAAACTAATGACGCATTTTTTTTCTAAAGAAAGGCAATATTTTCTGATCTTTGTACACTATTTTATTAACTGTTGTGTGTGTGTGTGTGGAAAGGAAGGTTGGTACATTTCTTTAGATTTTTTTCTGTCAGTTCTATAAAAAAAGAGGGACACAATGATACAGAGACCAGAAGATGTCGCCGTCATTTTCCTCACCCCATCCCGATATCAAGTTTACCCAGGTGTTTACACACAGAAATCAGCTGACTAAAATTTGAAGCAGTAAGCTTAAAATGAAAACCAATTTTAATTGGTAATTCGACAAGTCAATGGAAATATTTGAAAGCATAGAAGGCTGCAAGTTCTCTACCCCTGAAATAAAGGAATGCTTTCTAGAGATCGTAATTGCAATTTCTCCCACCCCTGTCTCTCTCTCTCTCTCTCTCTCTCTATATATATATATATATATATATATATGCTCCCCACCCCTTATAAAACGGATGGAGCATTTCTGGCGACCTTTACATATATACATATGTATATATTTATCAGTTAAAATCCTCGTTCCAGTCTGTAGGTGTGCAGATGACCGAGTATTTAAGAAGTTTGATTGATGATAAATTGATAGGGTTTCCATCCTGGCTGGAGGTAGCCTGCTAATGCTTACCCACACTGAAGAAACGTGATAGGTAGAAACGCGGTGTCTGTGTATTACTATATATATATATATATATTATATATATATATATAACGGTCAAGTCGCACTGGTTCCCGCTAGATCACCGAAGCTAAGCAGCAATAAACCAATTCAATACTTGATTGAGTGACCCCTTAAGCAATGGCAGTTAGTGTAAGTAACGTGAGTCCTTTGTTTATGATAATAACTTTTACCGGTATTAAATGACCCGAAAGAGGGTTGATATACCTTAAAACAACCAACCAGCTATCTATATTTCAGACTCTCTCTCTCTCTCTCTCTCTTTCTCTCTCTCTCTCTCTCTCTCTCTATATATATATATATATATATATATATATAATCAGGTACTTTGTATTAAAGAAATGAAAATAAAGTGCCCGATTACAGGTGTAAGAGGTGTATTTATTTGTTATAGTGTACAATACAATTAAAAGGTGATTGTTACCATTGGTTTCAAAGCAACGCACTAGCCACTGATGATAAGTGTCTATTACGTTGCTTTGAAACCAATGATAACAATGACCTTTTAATTATATTGTACACAATAACACACACACACACATATATATATATATACATGTTTATCTTTCTTTGGTTGTTTTGATAACTCATCATGTGAAATCAGATAAAACTGAGTTCATGTGTCTAAAAAAAAGATGGAGTTATCTCGACACTGGATGGTAAACCTCTGAAATTATTAGACCAGTTCACATGTCAATACATGCATAGGAAAGGCATGGGCTGCTATGGATAGATTATTGATCATATGGAAATCTGATCTCCCCAATAAGATAAAGCGAGAATTCTTCCAAACCATAGCCTCGTCAGTGCTACTGAACGGCTGCACCACTTAGACTCTAATGAAGCGCCAAGAGAAAAGGCTTAATGCGAGCTACACATTATGCTGCGCACTATCTTCAACAAATCTTTGAAACAACACCCCACAAGAAAGCGACCGTACCCATCATCATCCATGTAAGACATGCTGGACACTGCTGGAGAAACAAGGGAGAATTCATTAATGACATTCTTTTGTGGACATAACATTGTAGGCCTACCAGCAAAAATCTACCTCAATCAGCTCTATGCGGATTCTAGTTGCTGCGCAGAGGACATCATATGGGCGATGACCAATGGTGACGGTTTGTGAGAAAGAATTATGGATATCTGTATTGTTGGCATGACCTGATCTGAAAACCTTTAACTTATCAGATATAAATTGATTTCAGCCACCTGGCTTTCTCGATTCTGATTTCGCAATAGACTAAAATTACAAACTGTACTATGGAAGTACTTTTGGAAACTAAAAGAAAAAAAGCTGAACCGACAAATACACTGGCAAATTGTCAAAAAAAATCGACAACACCACAATTTCAGAAATAAATGCTATTTTTGTTTGAAAGAAAAAAATAGCAATAATCCACTACAAAGACAGGAATAAGCTTCTTGATTAGAAAAATGAAATCATTTTCAAGTGCAGATATGAAAATAATTTAAAACTTGTATTTAAAGAAATACCTTTTTAAACGTATGTATGTGTGTATATACACGACACCTAGTAAATCGAGACATAATATGCATAAATGTGCGTACAAGTCCATATAGTTATTTACTAAGCTTAGCTTAAATGTGGCACAAGGCTAGAAGTATGGAACGCCCAGTGAGAACCGATCTCACTAACAATGGTTTGCGAATCTAGCTTGCTAACCATTCTACGAGTGTGTGTGTGTTTGTGTAGGTATGTGTATGTATATGTGGAATGTGTAAGTAGGAGAGAGAGAGAGAGAGAGTATGTCTGTATGTGTGTGTGTGTGTGTGTGCATATGTATATGCTTGCAAGAAAAGACTTTAAATCTGAAATTTAATATTCACGGATGTAGGTGTACCCAATTTATCTATAACCCCTCCAATGCGCTGAACTGGAAGAAAAATTTTGAATACAAATCTTAACATAAATATCTAATTAAATCACCCTTCTCCTACTTTCTTACCCCCACCAACCTATTCTCTCCTGTCAACTCACTCTCAATCTCCATCAGTATGCATACTGGAAAAAATATTTTAAATTTTAAATTTGACTTTTATAGAACGCACCGGTTCCCTTAGAACACTGAAGTTGAGTCTCTTCACTTTTAAAATAAGTGATTACTTAAGAACAGCAGTTATTGTAACTAACCTTGATGTCTGTTTGTCAGGTTAAGAAAAAAAAGTTCTTAAACCAATTTACGAAGCCAAAATTTCCAGTAACTTTAGATGCACAACATTGGTTCCTTGAAATGTTCTTAAACTCAGTAATGCATTTCACTCGATAAGTGAATATTTTATTTCATATCTCACGCTTTCATCTTTATTTTATTTTCATTTTTGCTTAGCCTTCTCTCTCTCTCTCTCTCTCTCTCTCTCTCTCTCTCTCTCTCTCTCTCTCTCTATCTACTCCCTCTCTCTCTCACACACACATACACACACAATCTACGAATGAGCAATTAAAACAAATAAAAGAAGTACCACAAATCTCTCAGGCTGTAATTCGCTATTGAACTAAAAAAAAAAAAGTGGGTACATTTTGCCTTTTACGACAATATACCGATGGAACTGAACAGTTTTGTAACACAAGTTTGTATTTTTTTTTTAGACTGAGACATGCGCTGCACTGGGAGGACAAATAAATACAGAAACTGTTTATTTGCTTTTCTACGAGTGCACTGAAAATATAGCAAATGATAAATTTAAATGTATCTTTCTGATCCGGTTCTAAATTGCCTTTTCTTTGAAACTATATTGTCGATATAATTTCAAAAGCATATGCATAAAGCAAACAACTCTATACATCCAATTATGGAGGCGTGCTTAAAATAATTATTTTCGTCGTAGGAAATGGACTCGCTGAAGTTAAGCATTAATGAATCTGTTCTATACTTAGATGGGTAGTTATATACTAAACTTAGCCAGCTCTGTCAGTGGGGCTTTAGAATACACCTACTGCACCTCTGCAGTGGGACAAGACCCCCACCAAAATGGTGCCACCTGTTAGCCGTGGGTGGCGACCTACGGTGCTTAAGGACGGAATCCTGGTGGATGAACAGATCATGACATGCAACACCCAACTTTGGTCCTTACTTAGGCTAGACGGGCGGTCGGAGAGGCCCTCTCCAATCAATCTGCTAGTCACGTCAAGCCCTAGCACTTATATGATTGTCCCGACCCTATTGCCCTTATGACAACTCCAACCCTTTTTATCATATATGTGCTAGAAAGCGGTGGCTGAGGGTCTTCATGACCTAAGTATGACGCTAAACTCTAACTGATGGTGAGGTTACAGTTCTGGGGAATGTGGAGCAGCATTGCTCCCGGGTCCACTCTGAACTGGATTGGTAGTACCTGTTAGGGTCCCATCTATGAGTTAAATAGAAAATTTGTTTCCAAAAAAGTGAGTTTAAAAGATTTTCTTTCAAACTATTTCTACGAATCTTTCAAAATTTTTCCGGCATTAGATGACCCACCGTGGTTGACATGCCGTAAAACAAAACAAGCAAACAAACCAACTAAGCTTAGCTTACTTTGGCACTAGGTCAGACATATTGGGCTCCCAGCGGAACTCGGAAACTACTAGCAATGGTATATTCGCCTAGTTTGCTAGCTATTACACTACGCTTGTGGAGGTGCGTATCGTAACGGTTATAGTCTTACGAAATGGACTCGGTGACCCGAGTTCAAATCCTTGACGGGGCTGTTTTGCGTTTCTCTTCGCGCTAATCCCTTTAGGAAAGACATGAATTCATAATTTCTCTCTCCAGCTAAGGGTAAATAGTAGGACAGACTAATTCTTTTCACCTGGGTAAGTTAATCAGTCTATAAGGAAAATTCTGAATCTGAACCGGCTATTCTCCCCATAAATATTGTTTTTGTGTAATATTCTGCTCATAGCGGAGGGATTGGGTAAATACATACACTCGATAATTTACAAGCCTAGTCTTTGTAACTTGTCAAGTTTTGGGGGTATGACACTAAACTGCATCTGATTGTAAGTGTTGAATAAGTACATACCTAGTTGGTATGGTGTGGTATCGACTCATAGTGTTTGTAAAAATGAGAACATAAGACGTATTTTAATGGAGGTCCTGGACATACATGCTCACATGTTGGTTTACTTCACTGAACAGAATGATAGTTCTGGAAATGCTCAAGGGACTATTTTAGTTGGTAAAACTCAACAGTGAGTACCTGTTTGGGTCCAATCTATGGGCCAAATAGATATGTTAACACATTATTTGTATTAGATAAGACCATGTGCAAAAAAAAAAGAAAAAGAAACAACTACACAAAAATGTAAATGTGAACTCGATTTCCTAACCTCTAGGCATAAAATAACCCTAGACGGGTTGACATACAATTAGAATTGATCAAACAATCAATCATATGATATAATGTTGCTTGAAAAAAAATCTATGTGACAGGTAAATGGTTTTCTTTTATGAATTCATAAAAAAAAAACATAATTCCTCAGAAATAATAAAGACATTTTTCCATGTCGTTATAAGAATTGGTAAACAGATAAACTGTACACAATGCTCCACAGAGCAACTAAACAATGTTTGATAATACAAAATATAATGTAAAGATTTATCCTATTTACATTTGAAGGGACTTCATCGCTACCATATATGGCAGTAGGATTTCTCTCGTTGTAGAGAGATAAGAATAGGTGTTCACTACACAAAAGTCAAGACCAAAAAATCAACACGAGATGAGATATGAGTCCTTGTTATTCTACATAGTCTTACGGGATCGATCTTGTAATTTGTCACAAGTTTCAAGCAGTTTAATATTATTCATTTATTTTATTATTTAATTAAAAAAAAACAACACACACACATACACACACACACAATTGTCTGGTGTGTTTCTAATTAAACAAAAAAAGATGGGTTTGGTTTCTTTGTTTAATGGAATATGTTGGTTTATTTATTTATTTCCTGGGTCATCTAATGTCAAAGCTATCCCTGTAGAAGAACAGTAGTGGTACTATTTAACCCATAGCTAGGGGGATAAGGGGTTCATACCATTCCCAATAGTATTAGTCCGAAAGTGAACGTAAAAGCGTAAAAACTGGATTTCGAACTCGCTTACTACGATATCGCAGGCTAGTACTTATAGGTCGGTTTCCCAAGGCGAAAAAGATGACTTTTAACTTGTAAAAATATGCGGTGGGCATTATTTTTTAGAGAAATATGTATAAAATCATGAGAAACATATCTGTATCTTGGTTGAGTTACCGTTTTTTCATGTTAGTTAATAATATATATTTTAATACACAAATTAGATGCTAAAATTTTTAGTTAGCTGCGTACAACGAAGTAGCCAATCAGAATACATCTTTCATTGACTGCTGATAAAATTAACCAATCACGATCACCGTAGCATGAGTTATCACTCAACATGTCTGCTTCAAGCGAAGAAGTGTATAATGTAAACACACCAGAAAATACATGTTTTATGTGTATTTTAATTTAAAAAAAAAAACTTAGTTATAACTCGTTTTTGGCTACGTTAAATTTCAATTGTATTTTGTGTCTGCTTCAAGCGAAGAAGAAGTGTATAATGTAAACACACCAGAAAATAAATGTTCTATGTGTATTTTAATTTTAACTTGTTTTTGGCTACGTTAAATTTCAATTGATTTAACGGTGAAAAAATGTAAACATTGTTTTTCGTTTATAATTTGCATTATTTTTGTAAGCCGAAAAATTTAAAAAAAAATAATTAGGAGTTTGTTTAATGCTTCTTCTTTCGAGTGAATAAAATTTTTTAAAGATAATATTAACCTTTATGCAAGTTTTATTATATTAAATATAGTAGGGGGGTGGGGTAAATTTCACGGGGAAAATTGGTGGTACCCACGGAAAACTTTAATATGTGCAACATTTACGCATAAAAAAAAATAGTGTGATATTCAGGAGTCTATAAGCATTCATTTGGCCGCTTTTTTTTCCCACCCTAAAAATTATAAATTAAATCAAAAACTAGAGCCTTTTTGGCCTTTGGGCCCGTAGCCTATTACGTCACGCAACACTTTTGCACAAAGCTAATTGATAATTGAGAGTGTGAATAAAGAATGTAAGAAAGAATAATGTTTGCTTGTTGTTAAAACTAACTTTTTATGATTATAGATTTAATTTTATCTACAAGTTCTTGCAAGGTCGTTGGTGTTAAAACATTGTCAATAAAAGAAAGACGTAAACTTTAAAGTATTAAACCTTTTTATAGACACCATAAAATTTAATGACATTAATTTTAGGTTATAGAAAAACATCTTCAATCTAGTATTAATTGGATTATTTGGATTATTGTCCTCATCTTCATTGTTATCTGTACAACGTTTCGACCGATATGCCCCCCGGCCTTCTTCAGGTATTTCGAAAAGAAGGTTCCCATTTTCGAAAAGAAGGTTCCCGAGTTCGAGAAAGTTCCCGAGTCTGACAAGAAATACCTGAAGAAGGCCGGGGGGGGGTCACATCGGCCGAAACGTTGTACAGATAACAATGAAGATGAGGACAATAGTTCGAATAATTCAAATAACACTTATTATCAAGCCTCATCTAAAAAATTCAGAGAAATAGCTTCAATCTAAACTTACAAAAAGAAAAGAAGAATTCTGACTGAATTGGAGCGAACTCTTCTTGATAATATCTGTGGGGTGGCAAGAGGTTTAACGTTTTAGGTTTAAAAGGTAGCTGGATTTTCTTCGTGCGTGTTCCTAGGGTTTGCTTTTAACCCCATCTTATTTGGTGGTCGCGCTGAAAAAGGAAGAGACAACGGCAAAAGGTAGTTTAATGATTTAGGCTTTATTCACCGGTCATAGCCACCGCGTGGCAAGGAAATATCTCCCTGGTCAGTAGTAGTGTCTAGACACAGTTAAGGCCTAACTCAGAATGGCTGAGAGATCCTCTTGGGAGTCGGAAGTGGGTCCTTTTTCCCGCACATACTCAGAGGGTTCTTCCGGTGAAGGCTCATGGGATTTTTTAATTTTTTTTATTTGAATTTTATTTAAATTTTATTTTAATCCCCACATATTTTTGTCCATAAATAAACGTCTTCGATTAGATTCCACGATAGTGTGGATGAGAAACATGGAGAACACATCGTTCTGGTGAAAACTTCCATAAGAAGAAACCATTATTAATTTGACATATCATCAACCAAACGACTGATGTCTATTTTTTTTTTTTTACCCATGCCCTTCACCACAGGCAGGATGTAGCACAATGTCGATCTTAAGCAGAGTTTAACAGAATTTTCCTTCTCCAAGACCGGCTGCCATACCAAAAGCCCAGGTTGAATAGTTGGATTCATGCCTTTCCCAAGGCTATTAGAGCTATGTGAAATGCAAACAGCCTTGTCCAGGATTTAAAATCATGTCATCGTGTTCATTTCCTTCGACGATAACTATTACGACATGAATGCATACTGTAAGTATGTCGCAGGTTTAAGGGAGTAGCTCCTTTTGAAGGAAGGAACCGTTGAAAGGAATGCGGTTATGAAAAGATGAGTTAGAATGTAGTTGTTGACTGTAGTTTTCGGTTGAATTATTTTGTAGGCTTACGTAGTGGGTCTGATAATTTTAATGTTTCAAACTATGTAAAAATAAACAAAGAGAAAGCCAACAACAACTGGGGTGGTCATTACTAGAATAGGCTCAATCCTAATTAGTGGTCATCCTCCACACATTACTACAACAACGAACATTACGTTTTTTTTTGTTTTGTTTTATGTGACATTATTTATATTGTGTAATGTGTGAAAATAAACCACTTTCTTCTTCTTCTTCTTCTTCTTCTTCTTCTTCTTCTTCTTCTTCTTCTTCTTCTTCTTCTCCTGTTATTTAATACAAAGTCATGATACAACACAATATATATATAATGAACTATTCAGCAAAAGTAGTTATACTCTATCGATTGTGTAAAATTTAATTGTGTAATAAACACTTGTTTTTGTACACGGACTTGTGAACGCGAGAAAAGAGCGAGAAGTGAACGGTTCACTGCACTCTATTCTATCAGAATATCGAGACGTGATCGTTGAATTCTCTTATTATCATTATGTTGCAGTCCAGCACGTTAGCCACTGCGCCACGCGGACACCCCCTTTTAAATTTTGTCCTGTATCAAAATAAAAAAACAGTGTATGGTACATCAGAGCAAATCCTGAGTCAAGTCCTACTTATCATTACAATATCTACCTATCTATTCTATTCTATCAAAATCTATCTCTTTAAATTATCTATTCTATCAAAATCATGAAATAAGATACAAGGAAAAGCTTATATATAGTTGTATTAGCGAAATGTCCTAATTGTAAAATAGTCTTTTAGTAGAGAAAGTCTTGAGTCTGCTGATAAAAGAGGAGAGTACAAAGACATATATCTTAAGCATGTTATTGTGTGCTATGCGACATGGGGTTCCCGGGGCGCGAAACTCCGCTTCCCCGCCTGTTTGTAGACAGGTTAGCAATTGATGCGTTGTTACTTGTCTCAAGACTAGTAGGTATAAGAGAATTTTGACTTTGCCACTTCTCTTTTTATAATGCTGTCCGCTAGGCCACACAGCGCCCACTAGCAGATACGGGATGTAATTACCTTCCGTGTTCTCCAGCGTTAAGTAGGAGAACCGTAGCAAGTAAGGAATGTAATCCATACAATATAGTAATTGTCTATGTACGTCAGGGTCTATTCTCTGATGTATTAATTAATGTTTGAAGATATGTATTTGCTTTATGAAGTGACTGAGAAGTACATTATCACTCATAAGTACACCCTTGTTACGGGGGGTAGTGTGAATTTGCAAATTAGTTTAACAAGGTTGTAACAAAATGTAGCTTAATATTGTAGCAGATGAGTCATCCAAGTAACTATGATAAAAGGTTAATACTGAAATTAGTTATAAATAAAACATGCAAACAGAAAACAAATAAGGAGGTTGAATTCAACAGACATTGTCTTTTTATATATCATTTTTGGTAATAAGCAATAAGTTACAAATATGTTTTCGGGTGAGTATCAATTTTTGCATTTATATAGTGTATGTAAATGTTTCAAATATTCTTTTTTACTTTCCTTTTTTTAACTTTTGTGTCAGTCCTGAATTCCTTTGGGGATAAAACTTGGTTATCATCGTGAAATTCGGGACTGATATTTTGGTTTCAGCAGTTGAAGTTGCAGAAAAATATCTGAGGTATGTTCTCTTTAAATACCAGAATTTTATTCTCTAGGCGGGGGATAGCTGTTATTCAGACCCACTAAATTTTTGGCGACAAAATAGGGAGAAGTTATTGAACCCTTTTTCCTTTTGTACCCCTTCCACATACTGCTTGTTCATGGAACAATGTGTGTACATTTTTATCTCTTGCGATACATTAGCATATTCTTTCTTTTACTGGTATGTATATTATATATATTAAATGTTCTTGTGTGTGTCCATGAGTTTATCTTGTCATTCTTTCCGTTTATTCAGTGTTAGTACATCATGTTTTAGGGATCGGTTTAGCTCAGTCGGTAGAGCATCCGCCTTGGAACCACAAGGTGTCTGGTTCGATATCGACCCTCGCCAACTCAGCGTATGAGTAGTGTGGTTTGGATCTATGCGGGGAATATGGGGAGCTAATGGTAGGTGTGGCGCTCCATCTCAGATGCAAAAACAATATCCCTGGTCTAACGCTAGTGAAAAGAGGATAGGCTCCCTCGCTGTTCGGTTGATACCAACTATAGGCTACTCTATCGACTTTACTTTTACATAATGATGATATTGATCCTTGGTGAGTAGGGACTCAACTAAATATATTCCAACTATTCCAATGTAATAAAACACCCTGACTTACAAAAAGAACGGAGTGTGTTAATAGTAACAAACAATCTTTATAGTCTGGGAGATAAGAAGGTGAACCGGGAAAAATTGTTACCTAGCTAAATTTGGTATTCTTTGAAAGCTTGGGGTATCCTCTTTTGAAATTTGAAAACTCTTTTTGACCCCCTGGGGATTTTTTTTTATTGGGGTCGGGGAGTATGCAAACCAGATCTATTATGTTTCTTGCAGGAAACTGTTCTACCTGAAAATTAATTGTAGAACTTTGTTGAGAGAATTTTCTTTGTGTATTTTTTGTATTTATTTCTTGAGGCTGACAATTAAGTGAGCTGTCTGGGTAGAGTTTTAGAAGAGCCGACCTAGATTTTCGGGTTCGTCACACGTTCCACTGGGGGCGGGGGTGTATGAAATGGTGCTGGATTGAATATGATAAGCCTAGACTGGTTGGTTCACGAGAAGTTCAATGTATCGTCATTTGATAAACGTTGATTCGGAGAGAATTTGTGGGATCGGTTATAGACAATAAGTAGTGTATCTTGCTTAATGATAATAAGTTAGTAAAGTCGGCGGGGTAGCCTATTGTCGGTATGAGTCGAACGAGGGTGTCTCTCTCCTTTTCACTAGCGCTAGACCAGGGAGGTTGTTTTTGCGTCTGCGGTGGAGCGCCACACCTACCGTCAGCTCCCCGCTTTACCATACAGATCAGATTATCCAACATGTGCTACTCGTGTGCTGAGTTGGTGAGGAGCCGGTATCGAGCCCGAAACCTTACGGTCCCTAGGCGAATGCTCTACCGACTGAGCCAAACCGGTCTCTTGCTACTGTACAATTCAAAAATGTAGATTTTGGAAATGTTAAACCTGTAGCGGAATATGTGTTGATGTTTTGTGGGAAGCTTTATAATGAACATCACAAAAAAGCATGAGGTGGAGCACCACACCTACTGTCAGCTCCCTACAAAACCAAGCCGTGCTACTCATGCACTGAGTTGGTGAGGGCTGGGATCGAACTCAGAACCTTGTGGTTCCGAGATAGATGCTTTACCTACAGAGCTAAGCCGTTCCTCTTTATGTCGTCTTATATACCCAACTATTCACTCTAAAAGCAAAGGAAGCAACGGCGTTGAAATAGAGACCCGGTTAGGGACATTTCCACGATAGATCTATTTAAGAAAGATTTAAGGATTTGGGGTGTATGATATTTACCATGTATCCCAGGTATACGGGCCTGACACAAGGCCCTATTAATGTGGGAATATCCACGAACCGAAGCTCATGGGAGGCGGGTGCAAAAGATGCGTTGATCCCGTCGGTATTCGTCCTCAAGGGGTGCCTAAGGCATCGGACAATAAACCCAGGCCTGCTCCTTTAAATCGAGGGGACAGATGTTGCCTTCTGCGGTCCAGGGCCGAAGCCATTGGACCCCCGGCCCGTGTGTGCGAGTGAATCTGTGTTTCACGAGTTAGTAAAATGAAAATGAAAATTCGCAAAATAAAGAAGCTAATACACTGTTCCTTTTCACGTGTCGGTTTAATTTTAGATTCCTTTGAAGAAAGTTCTTTGTTATATTTACCGTTCAGTTTTTTGTGTGAATAGTCAGAGTAATTTAGGTACAAGGGCATGACCAAGTTTACCTGTCACTGAGTTGGGGTGCTTTTCTGCTACTTCGATATCTCCGGGTTCTAGGAGCCGCCGAGAAAAGTACCCCTCATCCAAAAAAAAAAAAAAAAAAAAAATCCAAACAGAGAGAAATCATGCTCCTTGATCGGAAATTTGGAACCTAAAGATCAGGTATCCAAAATCCCATTTTATGATTTATTTTTATGATTTTATTCATTTCACTTTATTTTTCAAAATGTTTTTTTTTTTTTCTTCAAATGTCTCATCTGATTTGATTTGATTTAAAAAAAAAATGTTATTCTATCTTTTCTATTTCTTATTTTCACGCTACCACCGATCTTGTGCACTCGGCTAGCGAATGCGACCAAAGTTTGGTAGTGAGATCTAGGTTAAAGAGTGTATCTAATGAAATTGTAACCATTAACACAGAATGCGTTCAGTTCTTGGTCGCTTTGGCGTCCTGGGAGAGATGTGAATACAGCACATCTCGACCCTACTCTTCCAGTGTCCTGGCTATGACGTTAAACTGCATTCAATGAAGTTCTAGTTTTGGAGCTCTGGGGAGTATGGAGTACCCCTTCAATGCCATTACTCCCAGGTCCACTCTGACCTGGAGTAGCAGTACCTGTTAGGATCCCATCTATAACTTAGAAAAAATTGAGTTTTAAAAAAATGTGTTTAAAAATGTGTTTAAAACGATTGAGTTAAAAAATTGAATGCCCATCAAGAATGAATAGAACAAAACATCTTCGGCATAAAATAATCCAAAAAGGGTTGACATGTCGTAAATTCAACCAACCAACCTACTCTTCCAAGATGATTTAAACTTAGGGGAAAGGATCCAATGTTCAAAAACTTTAAACTCCTGATAACTCCCGGGAACTGCTGTTTATCCGATTGTACATTGGGGATATTGGAATACTTGGTGGTAGGGAAAATATTTAGTGGTGTCCCCACTTACCAAGGACCAATATTAGCATTAGTATATCTGGCCGTAGCAGAGGTAAATGTTTTTAGGGAAGTGGGGGTCAAAACAAAAGTCCGCCAATATGGTTAGCGGCGAGTATATTTACAATTGCCAGTATCTCTGGATTCGAAGAAAACAGTAAGGCTTTGAAATAATAGAGAACCGTCTGTATTACAAATGAAATAACTTTTCATCTATTTTTTAATGTCTAAAAACCCTGTAAAATATTAGAAGTGGTAAAAATTTGTGGATGTTATGTCCCCCCCCCCTATTGCCACGGATCTGTATACCCATGATATTCTAACACTGAATACAACGCAAGGGAATACAAGTTAATTTACATATACAAACATTCAACCCTTTTTTTAATACATAATATACATACGAGGGTTTGCTGAAAAGTTCATAGGCTGACCAAGATACTCTAATGAGATGTGACCAAATGAGGTTTATTTTTCAACATATTCACCCTTTGAGCTCCATTCACTTCTTCAATCGGTGTTGCAGTGCTTGGATCCCATTGTTCAAAAACGTCATCAACCACAGTTAGACATCATCATATGAACTGTTCAGCCTACCATCGTACGGATGGCATTAGATAGAAAGAATGCACAAATTGTCTCATGGTAGAATTATACACATCTTGTTCTATGAACAAGCAGTATGTGGAAAGGGTACAGAATTTTAAAACAAAACTTACTTTGATTGTAGGTAATTTTGCTATGTGGCTTTACCATTTCCTGGTACGGTTAGACACAACATCTTCACAGAACAGAGGAAAAAGAGATAGAGAATGGATTTCTGAACAGTCGCATGACATCCCACGGACATGGCCATTTTCTGAGATAATTATTCATTGTACTTCTTGTGGGCCATCTGTTAGACAATGGGTCTTCGCCTGAACCTGGACAAAGGCAAAGTTGTGTGGAACACCGATCGTTACCTATGCAGGAGGTTCTCCTTCTCTACGGCACCGATATTGTTCATGGGAAAGGGGCAAAGCTGATACAGCTTGGCATTACTGTTTTTGGCAGCTGCAAAAACGAAGCTGAAAACAAAATCAGACGGTCTGAGGGACTCCAGTTTCCGGTTTTAAATTCAGAGTTATCCTTTGGTAAGTATACAAAATGAATACCGGGGCATGCTTACGTAACGGTTATCGCCGTAGGAAATGGAACCGAGAACCCGAGTTTTAAAAAAATGGACGAAGTTGTTTGAGTTTCACTACCTGAATTTCACTTCGGGCTAATATCTTTGGGAAAGCCATGAATCCACCTGTTCTCAACCAAGCTATGGGTAAATAGGACAAACTGTGTTATTTACCTTTGGTTAGGCAACCAGTCTAGGAGAAGGAAAACTGAATTCAAACCAGTTTTAAAAAGAATTGACCTTGTATCACCCTGCCCATGGTAGAGGGGTTGGGTAAATACACACAAAATAAATACCATAAACTTCGTCCCCGATCCTATTGTACATTGGACTGTTTTAATGATAACCAATTGAAACGAATGAATTCTCTTGTTAAACTGGCCTTGTGTCAAAAAACTGGCTTAAGGGGTGGAATTAAATAAGAATTCGTTCCAAAATCCTCATTTGCTTCAGAGCAGTGATCGAAATGAGTTAGATGAAAAAGGTAGATAAATAAATAAATAAAAAGATAGTCAACTTCTGCCAATCATCATCATCATCATCAAGGCGTATTCCCTTGACTCTCCCTCCCCCTCTCTTTCTCTCTCTCTCTTTCACACACACACACTCTCTCTCTCTCTGTGTCTCTCTCACACACACACGCGCGTGCGCACGCGCTATCCACCCCATCGGCCATCGCCCTTGGCAAGTTCTCGAGATGGCATCCAATATCCCCACAGAGCTGATATATTAAGTTTTTACCGGTCGACCAGCACCGGTGTGTCCATGTGTAGGTGTTCATAGGAGAACGTCGCTTATGAGTTCGTTCGCACTTCTACAGCAATGCCCAGTATGTCTTGTTCGTCTTACTGGGTTTGTGAGATGGGGGATAAGTGGCCGCACAGCTGCTGTTTTGTTTGGTACAACTTTCAGGATATATTCAAAAACAGTCTGCAGCATGTAGTTCCCATCTAGCTTCTTCTCCAGACATTTCGATTGAGTCCAAGTGATGCAACCATACAGTAGTACTGACACAGCTACAACTTGGAATCAGTAATAATTCGAATATATTTTTACGAAATGCAGTGTGCTTTAAAAAATATTTATTTAATGAATAATTAAGTACTAAGAATTTGATTTAGACATATGAACAATTTTATTCATTTTCAATTTTCTAAGAAAATTTTTTTTGCATTTGCTTCTTTGTCATTTTTTTCTGTGTCTTCATATATACTGCACCCCCTCCTCCTTTTCCTCACCAAAGGTACTGGGTCAGCACACCCGTGCACTGAACCTAGTACTATAAATTACATAATCGTAAGGAAACTGTCTCGATTTTACAACAGGTGTGGAAAAAGAATAAAGAAAAAAAGGTAACAGTACTTAGAAAGTATTTCATTTAGACATATGGACAAATCTATTTAGAATACTTTCAATCGTGTAAGATATGTACGCACGTGCACACACACACACACACACACATACACACATCTACTAGCATTGCCAACCCACTCAAACACGCACTTCCCACCCTGTCGAGACTGGGGCTGTAGAATACGCCGAGTGCACCACTGCAGAGGGGGCAGGACCCCCACCCAACACCAATGTGGACTTCTACACATGCATCCAGTATCAAGTCCTCTTCACAGCATTTAGTATCCATACAGAGCTGATAAATATAGGTTTTTGGTGGTTGTCCCTTATGAGTTTGTTGCAAGTTGGAGTTATATATATTTTATATATAGGTTGTACACACAAGTGGTCAATCGTTATGGTTGGCCACCAAATCAATCCATTCGTCATGTTAAACCCTAGCACCAATATGATTAAGTCCCAACCGTATTCTTCAAATTGATCTTATTTTGTTATTATGTTTATTTATTTCTTCTAATTTATTAATACACATGACATTAATTAAACTTATTTCTACCAGTTAATACACACGAAGTTAATGGAAATTATTTCTACAAGCTTATTAATACACATGAACGTAATGAAAATGATTTCTACCAATTTATCAATATACTTGAAGTTAATGAAAAATCTAACATAATGATTATTTCTCCCAATCTATTAGTACACTAGGTACCACCAAAATACGTCACGTGTCAGTTTAGGCCATATTGAAGGAAGAAACGTAAATATTTTTGAACTTTTTTTTTAATCTCGCAAAAAAGAAATAACGAACATAAAGAGTTGTTACAAAGAAAAACAGTTAATTCGAAGATCAAATTATCCGATCGTGGAAAAATTACTCACCGTTATCTTGAAAAATAAGAAAAAACAGTCCGCTTTTTTATCAACAGGGTCAGTTTTTTTATTGATATTTTTAGCATAATTCTGTATTCATGGTTCTTTTACTAAAAAAATCCCGAATAGAAACTTATAAAAATCTTCTGATATAATTATTCAGACTCTTATCTTAATAGAAAAATTAAAAATCGTTTATTGTCTGTTCAATAACCCGTAAAAAAATATTTCCCCTAATATATTTGAGGAAAAATCTATTTCAAACATACTTTCATCAAAAGTTAAGTAATTATGGAAAATTATGTAAAAATCGGACCATTAATTTTTCATAGAATTTTAAAAAATACCTCTAGTCGTAACTTGTTTTGGGCTACGTTAAATTTCAATTGATGTAACGGTACGAAGATGTAAACATTGTTTTTCGTTCATAATTTTCATTATTTCCGTAAGCTGAAAATCTTTTTGAAAAATTATCATTTTTTTTTTTGTTTCTTCTTTTGAATGGACAAAAAAAAATTCACGATAATATTAACCTTCATGCAAGTTTCATTGTGTTAAATATAGGGGGAGGGGGTATATTTCACAGAGCAAATTGGAGGTACCTATAAAAGATCTAGAATGATTTCTACCAATTTATTAATACACGCGAAGATAATAAAAATTATTTCCATCTATTCACCAATACACATGATGTTAAACAAATTATAAATAGTTAAGCAAGATTTGGCATTAAATAACCCGCAAGAGTTGATATGACGTTAAACATCAACCAACCAAAAACCGAACACGCACCCAAAATCAAACCCACGCGCACACCTACATACGTACATTCTGTCCTTCCCTCTGCCTATTCTTGCTCCTCCTCTTCCTCCAACCGAACTGTCACAGTCCTATTCATCACGCGTGTTGTAGAGACTCGTTTTTTTTAGGTACCTAACAAAGAGAAAAGAGTAAAAGAAAATTCACCCTCAGTAGGAAGAAGAAGAAGAAAAGAAAGTAAAAGAAAACTATCATAACCAAAAGAACCAGAATAAAAAGGGAAAAATACATCGGATTTATTAAAAAGAAAAATCCCCGTCTTTCTTTTTTTCTTGGCAATGTCGGAATCTGCGGACTACAAAGCAGTCAGTAAAGATGACGAAAGCCCATCAGTCGAATCTAACGAAGGGATTAGTTTAAAACCCAAGGTATCTTTACTAAATGGAGTGACTGTGATCGTTGGTAGTATCATCGGGTCCGGCATCTTCGTAAGTCCTAAAGGAGTTCTTATTAATGCCGGTAGTGTTGGATTGTCTTTGATTGTATGGATACTATGTGGGTTGTATTCAATGATCGGAGCATACTGCTATGCCGAACTTGGTACGGCTATCATGCGATCTGGGGCTGATTACGCTTATATTTTCGAAGCATTTGGTGCATTCCCTGCTTTTCTGCGACTTTGGGTCGAATGTATGATCGTTAGGCCGTGTTCGCAAGCTATTGTGGCCCTTACTTTCTCGTATTATGTGATCGAACCTTTATTTCCCGACTGTGAACAGCCTGCTATTCCAGTGACCCTTCTAGCTGTCATCGCTATCCGTAAGTAGAAAAAACAAACTTTTTTTAAAAATTATTATTTCTACTTCTTATGGTTTTATTGAAGACTTATTCATTTAAATAAAATAGTTTTGTATAGAACCTCAACATATTATATTGAAGAAGAAGAAAAAGTGTGTGTGTGTGTGTGTGTGTGTGAGAGAGAGAAGAAAGAAAGAAGCCGGTAAGTGCACGCACACACATATACACGCTACCCGGTGTTATTTCGAACAAAATCGATAGAACCCTCAAGCATGAATTCTAGATTTATTTATTTAAAAAGAATAATTTAATGTGACGGATTTTCAACATAAAAAACAGGCAGGTACACACATGATGCATTTTCTTTCAGATTTTCAAGGTAAACATGCGAAAAGATATCACTTTCATTGTTGGAAAAAAAAAAAAAAAAAAAAAAAATAACAGTTAGACGTTCACATTTAACATGTGATTCTAACTCGAGCGGGATCGTAATACTATTAACGTTTCATTTTTTATGTTTAGTGCATTTAAATTCGTTTCTTTTCATTTACTTCGTGTTTTATTTAAGTGTCTTAAATGAACACAAAACTATTATTTTGTTTTTTTATTCCTTCAAATTTTGAGATCAATATTATGCGAAAAGCTGGTTTCTACTACGTTTCTGCTAGATGCAATGAATACGAGATATTTCATCATACCTGTTTCTCTCAATGAAAGTCCTCTATAGAGCACTGTATAACTCGAATTCCTTAGTAATGCTTTAACTAGTCTAGGTTGCTAACCTTATAACACACGAGGTAATTTTGAATTAAAAAAAAAGTATCAGGTGGTATTAAGACTCGCAAATAAAAATTTAAAATTAAAAAAAAAAAACCTTATGTCGGCCATACATTTGCATAAAAAGCCTTTGTCAAAAAAAAAAATGAATAAAATAAAAAGAATTAATTGTAAAAATTGATAAAAAAAACTGAAGTAGAAAGTTTTTGTTGTTTTTTTTGAGAAATAAGATTTTTTTCTTGATTGTCGTCGCACAATGATGCTAGTTAAGGTTGGGTGTTTGTTAATGTTAACATATTGTTATAAAAAATAATAATAAAATGGATTCTTTAACCCTTTTACTTCGTTATTGCTCTGGCACTTCATGTGGTGTTAAATGGTTAGTTAACAAGCTAAATTAGCAGACCATTTATTAATGAGTTCAATTTACACTGGGCCACTCATATTTCTAAGCTAAGCTTAGTAAATAACAAAAATATAAAGATGAAAATAGTTACTATTTCGATGAATATAAAATTTAATATTTCCCCAAAAATAGATACAGAATAAAAAAAAAACAATAAAAAAACAACTGTCGTTTAACAATAGAAAGCTAGATTAGCAGACCATCTGTTTGTGAGTTCGATTCTCACTGGGTGTCCCCCCCCCCACTTCTGGCCGTGTGCCATGACTAATATAAGTATAGTAAATAACTACTTCATTGTCGCACGTGTGATCTGGATTGCCTGTGTATAATGTGTTTTTTTCTTGATCATTTTTGTCTGCCGAAATATGCGACAGTAACGTTTTTGTGTTTTGTTTTGTTTTTATAAGTGCGCTTTTCTTTAAATTTTAATTCGTATTAAAATAACTTTAAAAGCAGTAATAAGCGTTAAAGAGATAATTATTTAATTGTAAAAATTACAACAGCTTATTTAGTATTAATGACATCGTTAATAACTGTAAAAGAAAAGTGTGTACTACCGAGGCCTGAGTTGGAAGCATACTATTTAATTGATTGCTATGTGAAATAAAATAATGTTTTAGTTAAATTCAAATAAGAGATAAAAACGTCTTTCGTGTCCCATTTTTAAAGAGTTCTTTTTTTTAAACTTAAAAATAAAAAATGCTTGTGTTGGTTTATTTCCATGTTTATTTGCATAAAGACGGAAACCAAATTATGGTACAGTTTTTACATTAAATTTGCATTGTAAATTGAACACCAGGTGTCATAGATACGGAACATAAAATGAGGGTTCAGTTTGGCTTTATACTTTCATTGTAAATTGAACCCCTATTTTAGAGCAACTGCGTTCGCTTATGCTTTAAAACTTAATTTTTCTCAAAAGTTAAGTATTTCCGATACAAATAAAAGGTAATTTCCATACGGGGCAGATCAAATTACACGAGAATAATACATTTTCAGATGAAAATACGTTGATTCACTAAACCGAATCTTTTTCTTTTTATTTCGGTCATTTCGCAAGAAAACAAGTAATTCTAAATTTTAGTACATGTCCAGAATATTCCGCTGTGTTTGAGTCTGTGGTAATGTGCAAAAAAGAGAAAATATACATAGAAATGTCATACTTAGATTATTTACCATCCTCATCAGAGTAAAGTTTTACTAATTTTCTTTTGACTGAATATTTACATACATCTTCTACCCACTATATTTCTTAAGTGTTTCTACCCCCCCCCTCAATTAAGAAGACGACTTACGGTCGATTGCCGATAGTTTATGGGACTAAGATGTAACTGAATAAAAAAAATTAAAGAAATATTAGATTTTATAATCTTTTGATATTATCGAAGACATTTCCTCAGCAGGATATTCTTGACATTATTGGACACCCTCTTTTTAAAAGTATCTATTGAACTAATATAGATTAATTGGAATTGCAAAGATATGGTTATGTAGAAAAAATGTAAGAAAGCAAACTAAACAAAAGAGAAAAAACATTTTTTTGTCATGATTTCGCTTTTCGTCAGTTTAAAATATTTATTCTTTTATTGACGCTTTTTTTTTTTCCTTTTTCTTTCACCTGCCATCTGTTCCCCACTGGATGCTTTTTGTTTAGTCAACCATCTTTTTGTCTTCATTAAAAAAAATCTTATTCTACATCACACAATTCATGGATAAATATTTTTTTAAATATAAGAGAGGGGAATACACCATTTGGTCAGTATCCGTAAAATTTTGTTTAGCGTTAATAAAATAAATATCCAAACTCTCGAAGTATTGCGTACTATTACAGATTTGAGGTCCCGATTTGACTGTAGGTGACGTCACAGAAACGTGAACTAGTTACACGAAAAGTAAATATACTTTTCTTTAAGTAGATTAAATGTGTTTGCATCTCACCTCGAAATTTATTGCAAAATAATAATAATGATGATGATGATGATGATGATGATCTATATTCTATCCCATTCAACATCGTCGAAAATCTTCCAACATAAAAATTTACAAGTAACTAACTTGAACTTGTTTTATATATTTCCCTTAATAATCGCACAAGGTAAAAATTATTCAATTTGAAAATATTTTTAAAAAGAAAATCATGAAACTGGCTGATGAGTTGTCTGCTTTTTACATTTTCTGAAAGAGACCTTTACATGTGTTTAAACATTAGCAGATATCTTCTTTTTTTCTTCTTTTTCTTTCCCTCAGAACTTGATCTGTTCATCTTGTTGCGCATTGCCATTTAATTTTAACAACTTCATTGGAGTTTGATTATTTTTATTTTTACACAGATTTTTTGTGCTCTAAAAATTCTTACAATTTGCACAAATTTGTAATTAATTAAATAATTCTTATATATTGCACAATATGGTGAAATGGTTCGCAAACTAGTCTCGTAGCTCGACTGAAAAGTGAGATCGATTCTCACTAGGTGCCCTATAAAAACAACAAATCATAAAATAAAATCCTTTAATTTGAACGCAATGTAAATTTGTATTTACAAGTTATCCTATAGTTGACCAAAGTTTAAATTCTTCTTAAGAAGTTCACTAAAAGAGATTTTTGTTTTATTCTCAAAGGGAACAAAAGGTTATATAAATAAAAGATTGTTAAATCGTTCTGTTGAAATAAGTAACTTAGATTTATTACATTTTTCGATGATTTAAAATATAGAGCGTCGCTCTAAGAGCGGAGGTAAAATAAAAGTCTGCCTTGTTATAAATATTCTCGTAATATAATTTGTCTTATTCTAATAGAACGAAAAAAAACACCCTTAATAAATCTAAAAAGTTGCTTTGTTTAAGAACCAAAAACAACCCCCCCCCAAAAAAAAAACAATAACAAAAAAATCAGCTAATCGCCCTTTTGTAATAAAACAATTAATATAAGTGTGTTCTGTTAAAATTATTATCAACAAAACTAGAAAGAAAATGAAACAAATTTCCCGCGTTTTAAATTTAACGTTTCATACCACTTGTATCTTCCTCCCTATATACCTCCAGTTTTAAATAAAAATAAATCGAACTGTATGGGGCATCACGTAGAGTAATAGTTAACGAGCTAGGCTTGCAAAGCAGTGTTAGTGGGTTCTATTCTCAATAGGTACCCGATACTTCTGTCCTTGTTAATTTAGTCAATGGCTGCATAATTATCACTTGTGTAAATAAAAGTAATTTTATTGTTCTTCTTAATGATAAAAAAGGAAATAAATTGAACCTAAGTGTTTTAAAATGCCCTGTCGGCTTGAAATACTCAGACTGTATCCCCTGCAGATTGGTAAGCCCCCCTTAGGGGCGCCCTGGCTATGATATTAAACTGCATCTGATGGTGAGGCTCAAGTTCTGGAGAGTGTAGATTACCCATTCAGTGCCGGTGCTAGGGTCTTATGCTCTACCCCCCCCCAATCTGTAGTATAGTGGCCCACACTCTACGACATGTCAGTTTTCATAAAGTAGTATTCATATAAAATAGACATTTATTGTAACCAAATTATGTACCATAATGGATCATACAAACTCCCCTCCCCCTAAAATGGTGTCAAAACCCATGAAAATTTGTCAACCCTTAGTAGTCAGTTATACTTTGTTTAATTTTATTTTTAAATCAACTTTCTGGAAGGGGTGTCCCTTATCAATGTTCTATTATCCTCAGGACAACAAGATAATGTTAATCTCCATCCCTGTGCTGGTAAAACGGTCAGAGGGATAGTATGTGCTGGCCCTACTACTTTGACCAAAGGTCAGAGGATAGTATGTGCTGGCCCTACTACTTTGACCAAAGGTCAGAGGGATAGTATGTGCTGGCCCTACTACTTTGACAAAGGTCAGAGGGATAGTATGTGCTGGCCCTACTACTTTGACCAAAGGTCAGAGGGATAGTATGTGCTGGCCTACTACTTTGACCAAAGGGGAGCACTACCTGTTAGTCCCATCTATGGGTCAAAGGGATCTCTTAAAAAATTATTTGTATTCAATAGGAATACATGATACCATATAACTGTAAATCATTTGTATTAAGAATAGTTACTTGAAGCTATAATTATTTATTTATTAAGGATTATTATTAAATCATATAATTGTGTACAAACAAATGATTATTACTAAATGGAAATAATTATTTGAATCTATAATTGTTTATTAAGGATTATGATTAGTTACTTGAAATCATATAACTGTGTACAAACAAATGACATTAAATTGAAATAATTACTTGAAACCATATAATTATTAGTATTAGAATACTTGAAATCATATAACTGTGTGCAAATTATTTGTATTAGAAAGGAATACTAGATGTCATATCATCATATCACGCAAGTAGCACGGATATCCATGAGAATCTCTTGCCAACCTTTCCTATCATTCATTGCCCCCGGGAGGTCTTCTGCGCAGCAACCAGCATCCTTGCATTGTTGGTCAATGTAGGTCCTTGGTGGGTGGCCCATATTAGCATGTCCATGTGTTGACTTCCACAGGAGAACGTTGCTTATGAGCTTGTCCTTGCTTCTCCAGCAGTGTCCTGCATGCCTAGTCTGTCTCACTCGGATGATTTGTGAAATGGGGGCAGGTGGCCATACTGCTGCTTCCTTGTGGGGTGCTGTTTCCATGACTTGTTCAAGACTGCATGCAGCGTTTTTGTGGAGCTCCCATCTAGCTTATTCTCAAGGTGCTTTAAGATGTTTCAATTATTAAATATATATCAACTATGTATCTACAATCTTCATCAGGACATTCAAATATCACATTGATGTTGGCATGTTTGTTTATGAAGGGATTTGAGAAAAGAGAGTGCTCATACATTTGAATTTTGTCATAATACCATTTTTTTAAAAACCAAGCATTCCGATTTAAAAAAAAAAAAAAAGTATGTGATTGGAACATGGTGTATACAAACTTTTTATTAGTTAAGACACTACATAATTTGAAATTTGAAAATTACAAATATTTTATTTGTAATTGAGAATATATATTGAGTGATAAACATGAAGTTTGATGTGGCAGTATTTTAAAAACTTATACATATGCCTGTTGAGATATGGCATAGGAGAAAATTCAGTACTCTTGAACTTTCTTGACCATTGGAGTGGTGTTCAGTAAATTCTTATAACTTAAAAAGATAAGACCATTAAATGATAGGTTTGAACAATGCTTTAGTGATGTAACTATATCATTAAGAATTTTTTATTTTGAAAACTTAAGTTGGAAAATTTCAGAATATTCTGCCATACACTGGTTAGGGTTAAAGGTTACAGTTGGGTGGTTTGGTAATTTTGATTTTGGTATCAATTTCGTTTTTTTTTTCCCCTGGATACTGCGGGTTTTTCAGTTCAGTTTTGGGTTTTAAATTTAGTATATTTTCTTTCTAAGGAATTCCTTCATTCTCTTGTATAATGATGATTACTAGGTAATATCAAGAATATGCATCCTCCAGGTGTAAGTATTTAAGTTCTAATGTCATGAAATCAAATTCCAAACTGCCCAACACTACTATTGTGTCTAATTCTTTAACCCTTCAGAAACTAAAATACAACTCAGAAGTTGACTTTGCAGATTATTTGTGTTTTCCAAATATGATGTTCTCTCCTGTCACATAGAATAAACGCTCCATGAATGCTGTCATTTTGGATGCTGAAAGTTCTGTCAGCTGTTGTTTAGGGGTTAATATTTAGTTTTAATTAAGGATAATAAAAAATTATAGTCATGCATAAATTCCAGTGCAGCTGAAATCCATGAATTAAATAAAGAGTAGATAAAAAGGTAGGGATTATTCATCTAAAATCAATAATCAAAATAAGTTTTTAGTCTTTAAAGGTAATTTAGTCATAGAATTCATAACTTAGATTTAAGTTAGATTATTAAACTTATAAATACATTGTCAACTATTAAAAAAAATACCATATTTATTAGCAATTTGGTAAAATACGAAAGAAAAGAATGGTTTTAGTTTTGTAAAATATTTTGGGGCAGTATGAAGACGAAACTAAAAAAAATTTTTTTTTTTTAAAACTGCCTAGTTAGGATTGATTCATCCAAGCAGATATGCTAAATTCATATGTTTATGAATTTTTGTTGCGAGAGAACAAAGAAAGTAACACTTTTAATGACATTCTTAATATAGCTGATTTACACAAAAGCATTTTTCAAACCCATCTATCGCTTAATGGTCTGATTTTTTTTAAGGTATGACAATTTGGTGAACACCACTCCTACAGTCAATAAAGTTCAAGAGTGCCAAAAATTCTAACTATATGCATCTATGAATTTGTGTAAGGAGCAAAAAATCATCCTCACAACTCTTATTTTTCATATTCATTTATTTTTTCCCCCATAGTCAGATTCATTTCCATTTCTTCTTAATATATATATATATATATATATATATATAAAGAGTACTCCTTAAATTTTCTATACAAATTTAAGTTGGATTATATAAAGACATATTCATGTTTGTATCTAGAATGATATGAAAACAATGAAGTTAGAGAATTTGTTAATTCTTCCATAAATCGATCCAATAAGGTTAAGTTTGATGGAAATTCTATCAATATAAAATTGGAGGGTTTGGCTGGCTGAGCCAAGGAGACAAGTTCTTCAGCCCCCACCCCTAAACTCTATCTACACCCCTGCAAAGCAGACTAGATATTTATCAAATTTAGGCGAGTATAAATGATTTTTAAACATCTATTTGGCCAATAGGTGGGGGTGACTAAAATATGTTGATTGGAAAAAAAATTTCAGTTAGTGACAATATGACCCTAGCGAGAGTACACTGGTCAATGAGAATTAAATACGTTTCAGAAGATTCTAGAAGCTCAGAAAAAAAATATTACTTAGACACGTTTCTCTTAGAGAAAATCAGACAGGGCTAGAAGCACGAGAAATGGGACTCGAACACATGTCAGGAAGGGTTTGTAGATACAGAGAATGGGTTTACGCTAGAAGGAAGAGCTGATATTAAGCTATCCAGATAGTTGACTAAAAGGCTAAGGACATTTATTTGGTTGAAGATATTTCTTTTTCTCTTTTCCCAAATAGACAAATAAATTTCATAGAAAGAAAAGGGAATTGCGGTTGTCTGTTTCATTCTCTCAGAAAAAACAACTTATGAATGAAATAAAGAGCCAGAAGTAAACAAATGGATGAATAAAATGTCAACAATCCTGTCTAGTGATAGTAGTAAAATCAGGCCCTTTGCCAACAAGAAAGGAAGGTTGTTTGTGTAAATAAATTGAGGATCACTACTGTGATGAGAGCCACGCGTGGGAGACACATGTTTTGAGATGTACCCTTAACACCATGATTCGTGTGTATTAAATATATCTTATTGGTATGACTCTGTTACATACCCCTATTGGTGCCTTAACATTTTTGTGGTGTAGTACATTACACCTCAAGGGGAGTGCTGAAGGGATCATGCTTTTTTTATTGCATTGGCCATTGCATGGGTTTGGATTTGTGTGTGGCTCCCCATGTAAAAAAAACTTTATGTTAATCTGGAAAATATAAGATATACTCATGCCACCTGCCCAGGACTATTTATATATATTTTTTAAAATAAAATAAAAAGAAAGAAGTGTTATTAATTATTGTGTTTTGATCTGTGGAAGCTGAATTTTATCTTGTTTTAAGTAAACAACCTGTTTTAGATTATTAACTTAGAAGAATAAATGTCACGACTTAATAAAGTAACCTACTTTGCATTATTTATTTTGCTTGTAATCATACCTGACATATTGCAAAAGTGGAATAGAGAGTTTCATGAATTAATTATTAAAAAAAAAAAAACCTAATTATAGACTTAATGAGAAATTTAGTGTTCATTCATGTCAGCCATTTGTGGCATGATGAAATCGGGTCATCTATAAATTTTATTTGAGTTTTTTCTTTTTCTTTTTTATCTTGATTAATCTAAGATGATGTAATTTTGTTAAAATCAGTTCAGCAATAGGTAAGTAACTACAGATACTCTTTAGCAGTCTATTAATAGTGAGTTTCATTCACACTGGGTGCTCCATACTTATGACCCTGTGCCAAACTAATCTGCGTGGGTTACCTCACATGATGTAATGGAGGCACGTGGTGCAATGATTGTTGTCGTAGGAAATGAATTTTGCGACCCGAGTTCAAATCCTGCATGAGGCTGTTTGCATTTCCCATGGCACTAATAACCCTGAGAAAAGTATGAATTCAACTATTCCCCCTCCAGCTATGAGTAAATTGTAGGGCAGATTGGGCTCTTTAACTTTGGTATGGCATCTGATCTAGAAGAAGGGAAACTCTGAATTCAAACTTTGCTTAAGAAATTGATCTTGTGTTCCACCCTATCCATGCAGAGAGGTTGGTAAATATATGTATTGAGTGCTTGGTTTGAAAATCACATAGACAAGAAACTGTCAGTAATCAAGTGCCATTGACTTCATGTCCACGCTACTCTATCTTAGATATACATGCTCTATTCAAAATATTGAGCACTAATTACTTATAAACACAGCACACCATATTATTAATATATATTAGGGTAGTGTGGATAATTTGGATATACATGCTTTCTCAATGATATTGAGTAGTATTTACTTATAATTACAACACAGTATATTATCAATATTAATATGACAGGTCAAGAAATATTTTTTACCATTACTACAACATGGTTATATTCATAGACACTATTACCTAGGAAATTTGGAATGCATCTTACCCGAGGGGGGGGGGACAAGGGAACTTTTTTAAAAATAAAATTGATGAAGACAGAAATGTAAATAGCAATTTTCATCAGGGGTAATTACCCCAATTCTCAGACTAGTACAATGATGCTAATAGATTTTTGATTTAGTGCATCCTGGGACACAACGCACTTTTGCTTTGAATGAGTCCCCGGGAATATTTATGGGTCCCAACTAAAGCTGGCTAACTCCTAAATTATAACCTATCCTGTGTAATTCGTTTCCAAGAAACTATTGAAATGTATTTACAGTTAGCTGGAAATAAAAAAGATAAACACTGGGATGCATAGATAATGTCAAAAGTTTAGGTTTTTGATAGCATGAACTTATTAAAGCATATTGTATATTTTTAATGCAATTCAGGAGGGATGCTATTACCCAAGAAATTTGGAATGCATCTTACCGGGGGGCACAAAAATAGGTACATGATGCTATACTAAGGTTATGTTAAAGATGTCTTTGTAGTCATTCATCTCTGTTTCAAATAAACACTAAGAAGAGAATTGCATTATTTTCAGAGAAAATAATTAGAATATATTTTTACAAAATAAAGTGTGATTGAAAAAATAAACACATATTGTTAAACTTTAACAGTTTTGATAATTCGAGAACTGGAGGAGCCAAATGATGGTGTGTAGTTGTATGTAGAATTTCTCTTCTTGCCACAATAAAACTAGGTTCAAATTGGAGATCAGACTATGTTAAACAATAATGTAATCTCCACAATCATTCAGTAGTTTTGTACCAGCTTGTCACTGGATATCAGATTCTGGGAAGGAGAGTATTATAATGCACTATACAAGTGTGTGGCATTTGAAACCATAGGATGCAGCTTGGTGGATGTAAAGCAAGGTGGGTCAGTGGTGCATGTCACTTGATATTAAGTGGATGAACCTTGCAGGTCAATAGCTAGGATCAAACAGTTCAGTGAGGAAGCTACTACTACTACTACTACTCATCTCTAAGGGTGGTATCTATTGATGAAATAACAAAAGTAGCCACCAAAAGATTACCATGACTATTCTAAAAGTGTACTTAATATTGTTTCCGGTGACCACTTAAACAACAGCAGGTACTGTAAGCAACCCAAATCCTTTGTTTATCAAAAAATGACTTTATTTGGCATTAAATGACCCAAAACGGGTTGATATGCCATAAAACAACCAACCTAATATTAAAATAATAATGGATTAAACAAGAAAATGAAACATTTTTGTATCTATAAGACTGCTAGACTGCTCTCATAGATATGAAAGAGCAGAAGACTGAAGGCCAAGAAATCTTAGGTTTTATTCAATGCTTTAATTGCTGAGCCTTGTTATTGTACACTTAATGGTGGTGGTGGTGGTGGTAATAAACTCTGTTATACACTTGTTAAATTTTCCCTGACTAAGTATTATATCTATGTTATGTCTATAAAAGTGATTAACATACCAGAAATTGTTTCGAGTGTGGAACTCCTTGTTTGTGATCTTGATGATGTTAGTGTTCCAGCTGATCTGTTTTTCAGTCCTGATCAAGTGTATATATCATAAGGAAAAAAAAAAAAAAAAAAGAGAAAATTATTTTTTCTTTGGGGAGAAGAGAAGAAAAAGTTTATATTCCATGAGGAAAAAGAAGAGAACATTATTTTTTCTTTGGAGAATTTAAGAAATGAAAATTATTTTTCATTTGAAGAGGAGAGGGAGAGAAAAAAAAGCTGTATATTTTATGAGAGAAAAAAATTTATTTGGGGAGAGTAAAAAAAAAAAAAAAGTTTATATTTTCTGAGAAAAAAGAGAAAATTATTTATTTGGAAATTGGAGGAAAATAGTGTATATCATATAAGAAGAAAAGGAGAGAGAGAAAGAGGTGTATAATTATTGAGAAAAAAATGATTATTTTTTCTTTGGCGTGAGAGGGAAATAGTGTATAATCCATAAGAAAAAAGAAAAAAAAAATTTTTTTCTTCTTTGCCGTGAGAGAATAAAAACCATATAAGAAGAAAAAAATGGAAAATCCCTTTTTCTTGAGAAAAAAAACATGTATATTCTCGGGGTGGGAGGAGAAAATTCGTTTTTTCTTTGGAGAGAAAAAAAGGTGTATATTCCATAAGCCAAAAAGAGAGAATTCAATTTTACTTAAGAAAGGACCCCCCCCCACACACCTTCAAGGAAAAGGATCTTTTCTTTATTTTCTGATATGTCTATATTCAGTTTACAGTGTTATAATTGTATCTAAGATTTAATTACCATAGTGATGACCTGGAAATTTCCTTAAATCTCTTAGGGTGCAGGTTCAAGTGTCATATGGAAAGTAGTTGGTGCATAAACATTATGTCTTATATGTAAATATAAGCCCATACATGTTGGGCACAGACAATCCCTCACAAACTAGCAGGGAAGGGGGTAAGATGCATGCCACCCCAAAAAAGAACAAACAGTTCAAAGATATGAGATTAATGAAGTTCTACATGACTAATAAAAAAGTAAAATAAGTAAAGTCATCAGGATGGCCTCAAGATGGTATCAGCCAGACAGCGAGGGAGTCTATCTCCTTTTCACTAGTGCTAGACCAAGGAGATTGTTTTGGCGTCTCACCATCAGATGCAGTTTAGTGTCATACCTAGTCATAGTCTGTGTATTCTACAGGTCTGTAGAGTTGGAGTCAGAAGCAATTAAGTGGTCACTAGAGTCGGAGTTGGTGAAACTATACCGATTCCAAATAAATCTACATTTTATATGGTCTTAGTTTAGTCTTTAAAGTTATATGGTGCAGACTCCTTATGAATAGATTATAAAAAAAATCATAGTTTTATATTTATTTGTAAGTCATAATCGCTTAATCACATAAAGCAAAGTTGGAGGTGCCAAAAATAAAGGGGTTGGTTGTTGGAGTCCAAGGTTTCGTATTCGAGCTCCACAACCCTGGTATTATAAACCCTGGTGGCAAAAGGATGCAGAATATGATTTTCAGCCTGCGATTCCTTGTTGGGGAGAAGTATTTGACACCTGTGCACCTGGCGGGTAATCAGCATATTAAAAATATTTCATTGGAATGCAACAGATGTCAGTTACTGTTTGTTTTTATTTAAGATTTTATTGCTGTGACATTCATAAATTTGATCCGCTATCTTGTCCATCTGTATTATATATACCTATTCTTTCAATAATAAAATAATGTCTGTCTGTATTATATATATATATTCTATCGATTATATAATCATGTCTCCCTGATTTTATTCAATATACCAAATTCTGATTGAATGCCACAAAAACTTGCTTAATTTATTTTTAAGTTTTTGCTAACTTAGAGCACTGTCTTACATGAAAATGAAGCACTGATGAATATGCCCAGTAGGCAGTGCTTGGAATATGCTGACCGTATCCCCTGAAGTGTGGTAAGACCCCCCCCCCACGCACCCACCGCACCCCCCAAAAAAATGAGGGGTGGATTATTTTGAAAACTGAAAAATGATGTGAAAAATTTTAAATCATATTTAAACAGAATATCACTGTTTTCATAAAATAATGACGTCAAATTTTCTATACACTCTGTTTTATTACCTTCTTTGCAGGACTTAGAATAGGCCTATTCTAGCTCCCTGCAGAATGTAAGATAACCCCCATCCACCCCACCCCACCTCACAAAAAAAAAAAAAAAAAAAAAAAAAAAAAAAAAAGGACTATCCTGGGTATGGCACTAATCTGCATCATGATAAGTCTCCAGTTCTGGAGCTCTGGGTAACTGCCATTACTCCCAGGTCTACTCAGACCCAGAGTGTTAGGGTCACACTTATAGGTCAAATCAGGCTCTGTACAAAAAAAAAAAAGTTCTTAAGAAAAGGAAAAATACAGAAAAAAAAAGTAAATATGAAAATACAATGACTGCTATTCCTTAACCTTTTCGCATGAAATAATCCTAGACTAGTTGACATGCAATTAAAATTAATCAATCAATAAATCTATATATATATATATGTGTGTGTGTGTGTGTATATATATATATATATATATATATATATATATATAATCCAAAAGTCCAGAGAAGAAATCTTCCTTACGACATAGGTTTTTTTTAAAACCAGACCAATTACATTCCATAAGACATACATTAACACAATTACAACCACCCTTTCTATTGCAAGTTATTGCATCATCTTGATGCATGAGGAAAAAACCAGTAGATATTACATCAGCCTTTCATTACACACATGACAGGTATAGAAAAATAAATTAACTGATGCTCATTTTATGAACATCTGTTGTGATTTGTGCAAATTTAATACAGCTTAGAAAATGGATAAAAAATTGTCTCTTACAGATACACAATTTATATATCCACATGATGACAGTTAATCTTAACATGAAATTAAAGTGTCAAGGAAAACAGCTCTGTACCAAACTATTGTCAATTTCACAATTTATTAGTTATCTCTCTTGAGATATTATAATGATTTGGGTGAATATGAACAGAGGCTGTGTAATAGCACAGTTGGTAGAGTGTTCCTAGTTCGATACCGGCCCTCGCTAGCTCAACGTACGAGTAGCACAGGGATCTGTACAGTAAAGTAAGGAACTGATGGTAGGTGTGGTGCTCCACCTCGGTTGCCAAAACGATCTCCTTGGTCTAGCGCTAGTGAAAAGGGGATAGACTTCCTCGCTGTCTGGCTGATACCGACTTTAGGCCACCTTGACAACTTTACTTAGTGCTGAAGAATTAAGAGATACCATCAAAGAGGAATAGGTGAACATAATCTCTGTTGATTGTTGCAACAGATTGATTCTTGTCATGTCCTGACACTTGACACATGGTGAGTTTTAAAAAAAGAAGAGTTAGAGAAGAGTTATCTCCCTTAATGAACATTATTATTCATCACTAAAAGTGTAGTATCAGGTAACAAAGAGAAAGAGCATGCTGGGCAACCAGACACAAACAAGATGACAACACGCCACGTGTGGACAGTAAATGACTCTTCCATATAAATCCTTCTGTACCCTGGTCGGTAAGAAATAAAAAACAAATACTGTTGAGTTTAAAACTTTTATAACTGTTTCTCTATTGTATTTTGTTGTTTCTAATATTTTGGGTTCTAACAAAAAGTTTAAATGAAATAATTCAGAATAAAGGGGGACATACAAAATATTGACATTTTGAAAAGAACCTGATGAAAGCACATGCAAAAAAATTTGCAAATCAAATTAGGTCAGTTTCTCATTTATTTTTAGTTAAAAAGAAGTTATTTCTAAAAAATAAGTCTTGTTCATAAATATAGGCGTTATACATTAGAAATATTTCATTTGAATACAGCAGATGTCATTTACTCTTTGTTTATTTGTTTTTTGTTTGTTTGTTTGTTCCATGACATTCATAAATTCGATCCACAATAGTAGTAAAAAAAAAGAAAAGTAATGTCTGTTGAGTGGCCTATTGTCAGTATCAGCTGAACAGCAAGGGCGTCTATCCCCCTTTTTGCTGGTGCTAGACCAGGGAGATTGTTTTGCTGAGGTAGAGTGGACACCGACTGTCAGCTCCCAGATGCTTTACCGCACATATCTGATTACTTAAGCTGTGCTACTTATGTGCTGAGTTTGCAAGGACTGGTATTGAACCTGGAAACTTGTGATACCTAGGCAAATGCTCTACCGTCTGAGCTAAACCAGTCCCTATCTTAATAGAAACCTTAATAGAAAAAGTGTTTTCTGACAAAAAGTATGAATGAAACCTGTATATGCAAATGTAAGAAGGATTATTGGTGGTCTAAAACTTTTGTTAAGGATTATGAATATCTACCCAAACTGTTTGCCACAGGTACAATGTGACACAAGGTTGCAACTATGGGACATCCAGCAAGGATTGAATTCACTATTCAATATTAATGGATCTGTGAATGTTGTTTGCTATGCATGATATAGTTTTTATATTGAGTTCAAATCCTGGATGAGGCTGTTTGCATTTCATTTTGCACTAATGCCCTTTGGAAATGCATGAATTCATCTGTTCCTTCTGAGCTATGGTCTAAGTTATTTAGCCTTGTTTATGCAACCAGTATAGGAGAAGGAAAACTCTGAATTGAAACTAGCTATAACTTGACTAAAAAAACTGACATTGTATCACATCCTGTCCATGGTGGTGAGGTTTGGGTAAATACATATTGAGTTTATGAAATTTACAGGTAATTCTTGAGTTAAGATGACCTGCACTTAAAACAATCCTGACATAAGCAAGTATATATGTACTAAGAATATTGTGTTGGCCAGAGAGACTGCATGATGATAGATGTTTTTAGCCAATCAACCCCACTTTATTTAATTTTATGCATTCCTACCATTTGAACACTAAAAATATCTACATTTCTATGAATCCCTGGAGAGATTAAATGAATTGAAATTTCATTCAACACTTCCAACATTATTTCTTTATTGCTTTTACAATAAAATAAAATGTTACATAGTGTTGAATAAACTTTTTTTTTTTTTTTTAAATTTTTTTATTTTTATAGTTGTTTATGTTTTCCAAGCTTCAAAAATAAAGAAAAGATTTAAAAAAAGAAGTTTTTTCTTTAATGCATAAAAAAAATACTATCAGCAGGAGGCACCTTTGTGCACTTTAGATAACAATATGACATGCCAATAAAAACAAAATAAATAAAAAATAAAAAAACAATTTTTTATTACTGTTTATGTTTTTCTGATTCTCAAAAACAAAGAAAATTTTCTTAATGCCTAAAAGCCATCTGCACTTTTGATGATAAAGCCAATCAAAAAACTTTTTATTAGTTTATTTTTCTGACCCTCAAAAACAAAGAAAAGTTTTTTTTATTTTTATTTTTTTAATTTTTTTTTTATGCATAAAAAACATTTGGAGATGCCTTTTGCGTACTTTTAATATCAAAGCCAATAATTAAGAAAACTTTTTATTATTCATCTGAATTTTTTAGATGAGGTTTGATAATTTGTATTATTTAGATATTTTGGACTGTTGTCCTCATCTTTATTGTTATAGCACATGGTGCAATGGATATAAGGATTGAGTTTCTAAGTGATAATTATTTGGAGGTAACAGGTTCAATCCTGACTACAGGCAAAAATAACATAGCATATTTAACATAGCTTAACACTTGTACCTGGTCATGGTTAATGGAATGAGAACAATCTACCTCAATGGATTAAATAAAGGGTTCGGTTTGAAGTTCCGTGAAGACTCCCAATTTCAACAAGAAGCAACTGAAGAATGCCTGAGGGCACATCAGCCAAAATGTTGAGTATATAACAAAGATGAGGACAACAGTCTGAAAAATTTAAATAATACAAACTTTTTATTAGTTTACAGTTATGCTGATAGCTTTTTGATTTAGTGCATCCTGGGACACACATATTTGCTTTGAATGAGTCCCCAGGAAAATTTATGGGTTTCAACTAAAGCCATCTAATCTTGTATCATATCCTGTGTAATTAATTTCTAAGAAACTATTGAAATGTATTTACAGTTAGCTTGAAATGGTGGGGGAAGAAAAAAGTAAAACACTGGGACGCATGGATACGAATTTACAGCGTCCATTTAGATTTTTGGGCATCAGGAACACAGGCCGCATATCTATCAGCATCTCTAAGTCTATATTTATCCGACCCTCAAAGAACACTTTTTTTATGACAAAAAAAAAAAGAATTAAAAGATTAAAATTCGTATTCAACTTTGACCAAATTGAATATGGAGTAATTTGTATATTGCTACTAGGGGAAAAACAAAAAAAAAAATGACTTCTCAATTGTTACGACTTACATTCCTTTCAGTCTCATATATCCAACTCGTTTTTCTTCTTAGTAACATCCTAACCATGTCAATGCATTTATTAAAAAGAAAATGTCTAAGTCGCGTGAACCTGTTTATAACAATTACTCTTATCAACGATTGGCTGTAGAATTGGCCATTCAGATATAAAGAGTCCGAGGATCGCGTTGACGTAATCAAAGTTTTTTTTGTTGGCGTTGCACAAGGGTGGCGTGTTGGAGTTTGATCGGGGTCTGGCTGGCTGAGGGGGGTATTATGTTGAAAGACCCGAAACCCCCCTATGAAGCCAGCCAATAACATAACTGACGACGCCATCCTGTGCTAAGTCTAGCATATTTCAAACAATGTCATTATGATTACAGTTCACTAAAAGATTTGACTTAACATCAGAAGCAAAGAAAAGAACCCTACATATGCAAATGTAACAACAATTATGGGATAGAAATTGTATAAAGTTAGTGATATTTTATACATGAGCTCTGTTGACAGATTCAATCATATAATAATTGGGAAAAGGGAATGTATAAGGGCTGACTGAAAAGTTCCTAGGCTGACCAAGATACTCATAGAATGTGGCCAAATTAGATCTATTTTTCAACTTAGTCCCCCTTACAGTCCACACACTTCTTCTGTTGGTGTTGCAGTGCCTGTTTCCTATTGGTAAAAAAAAAGTCATTAACAGCAGATATGATATCATCATATGAACTTTTCAGCCCATACATATTGATGTATGGATTTACCAACACCTTCTACACAAGCAGAAGGTAAATTCATTTGAATTTAGAGTTTTCCTTCTAGACTGGTTGCCCTACCAAGATTAAAGAACCCAATCTGCTCTATTATTTACCCATGGCTAGAGGGAGAATAGTTAGGTGCATACCTTTCATAAGGGTATTAGAGCTATGTGAAATGCAACCAGCCCCATCCATGACCATTTTCTATGATGATAACCATTGCACCACAATCACTCCTCCTATTGATGTAGAAACAATACTGTCTATCTAAAAACCAGTTCTACTATTAATTGGGTATGTTTGCCCTCATTTTTATTGAATGGACAATAGCTGTGTTTAAACGCTTCTGTAAATAATCTGAGTTTATTTGTGTTTTTATCTTCAAAATGGAAGTATTATGATAACAGTTTGAATCTTCAATTCAGAGAATGTAAATATAATAATACATAATTTTTAATGAGAGTGTTTATCTAAAAAATTATTTTGTTTGCTTTTGTTTGAGGACCGAGCAACAAACAGGAAGGAAAAGCCTTTAATTCAAAGAAATTATATCTAATGAATTCAATAAGTAAACATTTTTGATGTTGGTATAATTCTTGCTCTCTCTTTATTTATTTTTCCTTTTTAGATGAAGTATTGTCAATTATATTTTTGGCATATCTTAACTAGATGGGTCATGTCTAAAAAAAAAAAAAAAAGAAGAAAAATATTTTTATACATAAAATTCAGAAAATCTTTCTTTACACAGGCAATTTGTCATATTGTCTGAAAAATATTGATTTTATGATTTTCTTTACAAAATGCAGAGTGACACAAAGAAAACAGAATTTGGGTTCTGTTTTTTTTTTTTTTTTTTTTTGGAGGGGTCACCTTGTAAATACAATGTAATAATGATATCTGACTTACAAACATGAATTTACATGAGTTATCTTTCCCTTCTTTCCATACTGCAGATTACTGAACATATGGAAATCTGATCTAATTGATAAGATAAAGCAAAAATTCATCCAAACAGTAGCTGTGTCTGTGCTAATGTATGGCTTCACCACTAGGACTCTGATGAAACAGAGATAAAGCTAGATGAGAACTACACAAGGATGCTGCATGCTATCTTGAACAAATCTTGGAAGCAGTACTCCATAAAAATGTAGCTGTATGGCCATTTGCCTCCTATCACACAAACCATTTCAGTAAGAGGAACAAGACATGCTGATTACTGGTTGAGAAACAAGGACAAAATCCAAAGTGACATTTTTTGTGGACACCTACACATGGACATACCAGTGAATGCCGACCAGCAAAAAAAATTAATTAATCAGCTCTGTGTATTTTGGATGTCACACGGAAGATCTGCCAGGAACGATGACCGATAGGGACAGGTGGCGAGAGAGAGTCATGGGTATTTGTGCTGTCGGCATGACCTGATAATGATGATTCCATATTAAGAGAAAGAGGAAAATCCCTAATAATAATGATAAAAACAAAACTTTTTTGTGGGAGTCCTCCTGGCATAGGGGCTAATATGCTGGACTGCTGTAGCGTAGTAAGGGTCCTCCTGCATAGGGGCTAATATGCTGGACTGCTGTAGCGTAGTAAGGGTCCTCCTGGCATAGGGGCTTATCCTGGACTGCTGTAGCGTAGTAATAGGGGCTAATATAGGGGCTAATATGCTGGACTGCTGTAGCGTAGTAAGTAGGGCTAATATGCTGGACTGCTGTAGCGTAGTAAGGGTCCTCCTGGCATAGGGGCTAATATGCTGGACTGCTGTAGCGTAGTAAGGGTCCTCCTGGCATAGGGGCTAATATGCTGGACTGCTGTAGCGTAGTAAGGGTCCTCCTGGCATAGGGGCTAATATGCTGGACTGCTGTAGCGTAGTAAGGGTCCTCCTGGCATAGGGGCTAATATGCTGGACTGCTGTAGCGTAGTAAGGGTCCTCCTGGCATAGGGGCTAATATGCTGGACTGCTGTAGCGTAGTAAGGGTCCTCCTGGCATAGGGGCTAAATATGCTGGACTGCTGTAGCGTAGTAAGGGTCCTCCTGGCATAGGGGCTAATATGCTGGACTGCTGTAGCGTAGTAAGGGTCCTCCTGGCATAGGGGCTAATATGCTGGACTGCTGTAGCGTAGTAAGGGTCCTCCTGGCATAGGGGCTAATATGCTGGACTGCTGTAGCGTAGTAAGGGTCCTTGATAGGGCTTATATGCTGGACTGCTGTAGCGTAGTAAGTGAGTTTAGTCACACTATTACATTCACTTTTGGACTAATACTATAAATATAAACCCCCTCATCCCCCCACCAGCTACGGGTTAAATAGTACCACTACTTGTTTTTCTACAAGGATTATCATTAAATAACCCACAAAGGTTGAAATGAAATTAAACAAAGAAACCAAACCAATACTGATAAAAAGTTAATAGGGATAAAATCATTTAAACATCAATATGTCATCATTTTTTAAAATCATTTAATTGCAAAATATGGAAATAGAATATTTTGAAAAATGTATTTAGAAAAATTTGAATACCCAAAAGGAATGAATAAAAAAAATGTCTTTGAAATAAAATAACTCCACAAGTGTTAAGATGCGGTAAAATCCAACCAACAGACTAACTTACCAAAGTTTGATATACCATTAAACAAAGAAACCATGTGGTAAATTGTACCACTACTGTTTTTCTATAAAGGTGTCTTTGGCATTAAATAACCCATGAAGTTTGATATGCCATTAAGCAAAGAAACCAAACCATTATTCTGTCAGTTGAAATGTTTATTTTTTACTCTTAATGGCCCAGTTATCTACAGTGATTGGATAAGTAAAAATGTAAAGGAGGATGTATAAAAGGTATTAGATATTAGGTGTACTGAGATTGTGCGCATAAACAGCCCTTCACCTAAGCAACCATTAGTGTGAGCTTGTTGTGAAGCGGCTAAGCCACCTGCAGGTATTAGTACAAAGGCATACTAATGATTAACAAATTTGCTCATAATAATAATAATAATAATAATAATAATAATGAATAATTGATAATATTTCATCAATAAGTAAAAAATAAAAAAACAAATTGTATAAAATGCTGTTTTAAAAAGTGGGTGTGTGATAAATCAAGAAACCGGATAAGGGATGGGTTTATAGGTTTGGTTTGAACATTTGTAAATTCATAACTCAGTTTGTGGAGCAGCTGCTGCATTTAATCACACTTCATAGAGAAAGAAAAAGATAGAAGTTCAAGTCTTATCAGAAACTTATACATTACTATTATTATTATTTCCAATCTCCATTGTCCCTCGCTGTTATAAAATGACAATCCTAGTAAACATGAAAAAACAACTTATGATAAAAGAAAAATGTTAGTCAAAATTAATAATAATAAAATTACCCAATGTGCTTTTATTTTGAGGGTTGGCCAATGTAAAGGCAACAACCAGAAAAGGAAGGAAAAAGAATTAGCAAAAAAAAATATAAATAAATAAAAAATAAAGAAATAAAAAAGATAAAGAAAAATTACTTGATATCCATTTGATTTTTGCATAGATAATTTTTTTTCTGTTCACTTATTTTTAAGTTCCCTTTCTACATAATATGATTATTTTCTTTAATATTTTAATTTTAAATGTTTTTGTTTTGAGACTTAAAGTTTCTGTGACAGTGAGGGAAAGTTAATGAGACTTTGAATAAGCATTATGACAATTTTTGAAAAAACAAATATCTAAAAAAAAAAAAAAAAAAATTAAAGAATCTGTAAGTTATTAGAAAAAAGTGTGTGTGTAACATAGTGGGTAATGTACTTAATTGCAACAAAAAGTCTTGAATAAACCGCCAAAGTCTGATGACATGGTTAGTGATGAATTGGCTGCTTAAGGATTGTCCCTCTGTTGCTAAGCAGGTTTCAATCTATGAGCCGGGGGGGGGGTGTGACCTTGTTAATAGGGATGGGTTTAAACAGTGAGAACATGTGTGGTGGAGGGGGAAAGGGGACCCTTAGATGAAGGCAAAACAACAAGAATTGGTTAAGTTATTAAATTACAAAATGATATCAATTATTTTAAACACCCAGTATTAGATAATTGTTGCATATTAATACATTTATATCATTATTACATATTAATTTTTTTTCTTCAATAAAAGAGTTCAAAAGAACTTCAAAGAGAATGCTACCACTGGCAAAAAATATGGACTCTTAAAAAATGTTTCTTCCTTCTATTTCTAATCTATAAAAAATAAATTTAACACAAAACCTATTTTATTTAATAGACAAACTTTCTGGCTTGATTTGAATATACCTCAAATTGATTAAGATAATTTTTAATAATAGATTCTTTTTAACATAAGGTAGAGGAACCAAGTATGGAATCACTAAATTATGAAGTACTTTTTTGTTGATGGTGGTTTGGCTTTTTGTTCAATGGTATATCAACCTTCATGGGTTATTTAATACCAAAGCCATCATTTTTAGAAGAATTTATACTATTTAACCCATAGCTGGGAGGATAAGGGGGTTCATACCTTTCCCAAGGGTATTAGTCACAAAAAGTGAATGTAATAACATGACTGAAGTTCAAAGTCACTCTCTACGATATAGCCACTACAGCAATGGGACACCCCCATCTTAATGTTAATGAATATTTAATAATAACAATGAATTAGTATTATTTGGACTATTTCCTCATCTTTATTGTTATCTGTACAACATTTTAGATGATGTGCCCTCTGGCCTTCTTCAGGTATTTCTTATTATTTAGCCTCATCTAAAAAAATTCAGAGAAATACCAGTGGAGTTCAAAATTTAGTAATATGCTTTTATCCTAGTTTCATTTTTATTAAATTTCAAATGAGAAATATTGTCTCAGTTAGAAACGGATGTTTTTGTTGGTTATAACTGTATTGTACAGAGTGACCCCCCCCCCGAATTTGGGTTCTGTTTTTTTTTGTGCTATTAGTATGCATCAGTAATAGTATATATACAGGGGACCACCCCAAAAAACAGAATTTGGGTTCTGTTTTTTGTGTTTGGTAGTATGCATCAGTAATAGTATATATACAGGGGGGCTCCAAAAAACAAAATCCAAATTCTATCTTTTTTTTTTGGGGGGGGGGTCACCCTGGAATAAGAGCAAATATGTTTCTCTATTTTTTTCTATTTTTTGTTGTTTTGCTCAACAAAACTTAAGGTCATAAAAATGGAGATGCTTATCTTGTCAGTTATATTTATCCATTGTCTTAAATCATTTTATGTAACTTGATTTCAAATAGATGATAGAGAATTAGTGTGTGTATATATATATATATATATATATATATATACACACACACACACACAACTTCTGCACAAGCAGGTTGTGACACCAGGTCAATTTCTTAAGCAGAGTTTAACAGGTTTTTATTCAGTTTTCCTTCTTCTAGATTGATTACCTAGCCATGGTTAAAGAGCCCAGTCTGCCCTACTATTTACCTATAGCTGGAGGGAGAGTAGTTGGATTCATACCTTTCCCAAGGATATTAGCGCTATGTGAACTATAGCTTCGTCCAGGATTTGAACTCAGGTTGATGAGTCCATTTCCTACAACTCTAACCATTACACTATGCACCTCCAATTAAAAATTGACCTTGTGTCACATCCTGCTTAACATTTTTCTTTTCATTTATTTTTTTGCTTAGTCTGCGTTTTTAAGCAATGAATGCAATGGGCGGAGATTAGAGAAAGTTTTTTTTTGTTTTTATCTTGTCTATGTCGCTTTCTTTTTCCTTTTTTTTCTTTTCTTCACATTTCAGCTGTGCTACCTTCTAGTTTTTTTGAGGTGGTCTTAATTCTGTAGTGTGGAATTTATTTATTGTAACATATGTTCCTACCATATTCTAACAAGTTTTAGGAACAGCAAGTGTTAAAAATTCATTTAAAAATCATTTATTACTCTAAATGATAAATTCATGTCACGGAAGGTTTACCAATTATATTTTGAAATATGTGTTTTTGGGCAGCATTCTTTCATTTGTTGGTTGTCAACTAGTGCTCGAGTAAGACCGTTCCCTGTTGTTTTTTTTGTTCTTTTTCCTTTTTTTTTTTTTCATAGTTGAGTGTCAGTTGCATTTGACACTGTATCCTTGGGTTTTCTCAGATGACTCAATGATTCAATCATTTATACATATAAAATTAAACAAAACAGATGTCTCCTGTTTTAATGAGTTTATTAACAATCTTTTCAAGATTTCTGGCCAACTTTTTATATTTGGATTGAATCTGTGGATTAGTCCACCAAAGTTTTTGTTCCAAGTACTTTTGGCATTTTTGAAGTGCCATCTTTAGGGGTAATGTGTTTGTGTTCCAGTTTTTTTCCCTCCTACTTACTCTCACTACTACTAACTTGAAAAAACTGGAACACAAATACATCACCCCCTGAAGGAGCTAGCTTAATTGCCATCTAATAGGGTGGCTTTTAAGCTAGTAAAACTGTTTCTTATTATTTGTATTCTCTGCTTAAACTTCACTTGTAAGCAAACAATGTGCAATCAGAGAGGAGATTAAAAAGACTTTTATTTTATCTCATATGAATAATTTCAAAAGCTTTGTGCATTAAGAGTTGGTAGTTTGAAATCTCATCAGGAATTTTATAATTACTTACATTGAATAGAATTTGTGTTTGAGATTTTATAGGCAAACACCGAATGGAGAGGGGATGACTAGACCAGCTTCAGGCAAACTGTTAAGTATGTCAGCTTTCTATTAACACCAAAAAAACAAAATGGTTATTTTTATGATATGATGAGATTTGACACTAAGTTTGTTTAAAAAAAAAAAAAAAAAAAAAAAAAAAAAAAAAAACAAAGCAAAAAAAAAACGTTTCAATAATCCTTGTGTGAATTATATTTTAAAGTGGTTGTTTTATTCATGTTATATATATATATATATATATATATATATATATATATTATATATATAGGAGTAAAATGAGAAAATTAATCTGACAGTATGTGGAGAAATGTAGAACAAGCACGGGATGTTATATATATATAAATAGTTAAACAATTAATACTTCTCGTTTTTAAACATTAGTATCTATACTAAATACATTACACCTTTTCAACATCTTGTGGACCAATGACATCTTGGCTTTTTTACTACACATGTTCCAAATACATTTTGATTTTCACTTGCGTTCTTGCACCACATGCACCAATCATGTCATTAACATTCAATTATTAACGCTAATCAACAAACACTAACAAACCTTTTCTATACATTTTCCAAACTCAACGCATTCAAAACATCCATCGTCCTTTCAACTACATAAATCTTTTTTCTCCTTGACTAGTTTCATATTGTCTTGAAGAAGGTTTCTTTATAAACCGAAATGTTCAAACATCAACACTACAATTTCCATCCATTATAACATCCCCGTGTTCTACATTTCTCCATATATATATATATATATATATATATATATATATACACACAGACACCAACTCCTCCACATCAGCAGGATGCGACACAAGGTCAATTTTTTAATTGGAGTTTAACAGGTTTGAATTCAGAGTTTTTCTTCTAGACTGGTTGCCATACCAAGGTTAAAGAGCCCAGTCTGCCATACTATTTACCCATATCTAGAGGGAGAATAGTTGGATTCATGGAAACAGCCATATCTAGGATTTGAACTCTTCTCACTGTCCATTTCCTACGACAATAACCATTATAACAATATAAATATATATATATTTTATTTTTTTTTTGATTAATTCCAACGTTTAACTAGCAGCGTTCTGTTTTTACTAACGGTCTTTTTCCCGTCTTGTTTTTGTTGATGACCGACCCACGTGCGGTTGATACATTATAATGCAATAGGGTCCTCATATTAGTTGAGGATGGGCCGAGTGTTGCTTTTTAAAAACCGTCAAGAGAATTGGCCCCGAAACGGTTTGCACACTTTCTCTTCTGATGAGCCTATTTCAGTTGTAAACATCGTTTGTTTTTTCATTATATCTTATTCATATATATATATATATTATATATATATATATATATATATATATATATATATATATAGTGCAGCAGTAATACCTCCCACATTTTGAACTTTTGCAATGATAACTCCTTCTGACTGATGACTTATTATTTAAAAAAGGATCATTTTTTAGATATGATCAGTTATGATCATGGCTTGGAACAGTGCATACAATGCGTCTACTTTTGAACAGAGCTTTTCATGTTCATTCCATATTACATTGGAATGATGTTGTTTTGAATAGAATTTTCAACCCATAGCTGTATGGATTTTCTATTAAAAACAGCATCAACTTGAGTCAGTCTGTATAGTTTTACCAACTCTGATTCCCTTTTAAGTGCTTCCGACTCTGACTCCGCAATTTTTCGACCCTGATCCAACAGCTCTGGTTTCAGTTGATATGATTTTTGGAAATATTAGTTTATATTAAGGAAATAAACTTAATGAAATGGAAATTCTTTATAGAAGAAGAAATAGTGAATTTAGATTTTCATTGTTTTCTTAGGTGATTTCAATTAAATATTTATCAGAATGTTTACCCTCTCTCCACCAAAAGACAGTACCACATGTTAATTACTCTCTCCTTTTGAGCCTGTCTAAATGACCACATAATGTCTGATATGAGGCATTATAGTTACAACTAGAGGAATGTCTGTCTTGCAGTAAGAAAATGACACTGAACCTCTTTTAACAAGAGACCTAATGTTCCCTTGTAGATAATGACAGTTGTACCTTTTCATTAAAACTCCTGCAAGTCATCAGTGTTAAATTGCGGTTAGTCGCACAGGTGCTTGTAATGGGGGTCGCTTACAGTTTAGCACATCAGATTAAAAGCTAATGCAGTGTACTCTTGATAGATATTTAAAAAAAAAAAAAGAACAAGGTAAGCTTTTCTGTCTCATGTTGATTTCTATATAAATAGATATAGGGGAGAGAAAATAGAAAGAAATTTGCATCTAGATAAAAGTCTTGTTGAACAATTGTTTCAACTTGTGATTAGATTTGGTGGAGAAAAACAAGTTTTCTAAATAGTTAGGATAGATAAATATCTTGTGGGGGCATGAGTTGTAATGGTTATTGTTGTAGAAAATGGACTCGGCCACCCAAGTTCAAATCCTGAATAAGGCTGTTTGAATTTCGCATAGTGCTAATACCTTTGGGAAAGGTATGCATCCAGCTATGGGTAAATAGTAGGGTGGACTGGGTTACTTTAACCTTGGTTAGGCAACTAGTCTTGGTAAAGAAAAACTCTGAATTCAAAGCTGTTAAACTCCACTTAAGAAATTGACTATGTGCCACACCCTGTTTGTGTTGAGGGGTTGGTATATATACATATAGATATGTAAGTAAGTTATGTAAGTTGTGATAAAAAAGTGACTAAAAATATAAAAAGGAAAGAAAATGATAGTAAACATTAAAAATATGAAGGTGACTGATACAACTAAAACTCCTGTCTTCTTTTTACCCAAGTGAAGATGCTTGACTCTGTGACCAATAAAGAGCTGTTGGTTTGCAGAAGCTCAAATCAAAACTTTAAACTTATTCTGTTTCTTGATCTTTTGTGTCATTTTTGGTGCAAGAGGAAACCAACTCTTGGATTTTTCTCTCTTAGTCTTCACTCTGGATTCTCTCATCTCTTTGTCTCCAGCCATAAAAAGAGGCAATTTAGAAAAAAAATCTAAACTTCTTTTTTTCAGAACAGCAAACCCTAATTTCCATCTATGTAAGTGATACAACTGTCCCACTCATGTGACCACTTAGATGACTGGTGGAGTTTTAATATCAAAGTGAGTCTACTGTAGTTAATATGCTGGACTGTGACATCATATTGAGTTCAAACTTCAGTTGTGCTATTATATTCACTTTCAAATATCCTTGGGAAAGGTATGGACCCCATCATCCATCCAACTATGGGTTAAATCAGGGATCACCAAACTTTTTTCATGGTGGGCCAGATAATTGAAAAAATAACAAGCGTGAGCCACATTATTATTGTGTTCAATACTTGTTAGCCAGAACGAAAGCTCTGAGAAAAAGATGTAAAATAAAATTTATTTTATTTTTATGTTATATTCAGGGATGAGTGGCGTAAGATGTACAAAAACAAATTTAATCAAAATATTTATTTTCAAAACATTATCAAAGAACGCAACATTCAAATACTGTCGGCGGGCCAGATTAAAATGCCATAGATAAAGGGCCATTGTTTGGTGACCCCTGGGTTAAATAGTACTACTGCTGTTCTTCTATAAGGATGGCTCTGGCATTAAACAAAGAAACTAAACCAAATTATACCAAACCTTAATGTCAAATAGATGTTGTAAAAAACAAACAATTTAAACAACTAGTTAATGAAGTTAAGTTTGAATGATAATGAGAATTAAATGAAAAAAAGTAAAAATTGTATTTTGTAAAATCCATGGAAATACAAAAATTGAGACTAGGGCTGATATTTATAAAATGACCATCTGAGGTTGATGCAATGGTTGCTTATCTGCTTCTGTTTACACAGCCATCTAAATAAAATGAGAAGTCTGGCTTTTTGAATGGATATAAAGACCTTTTAGTTTCCAAATGATGAATTGACAGATTTCAATAATTAATTTAAAAAGTTTTGCCAGTGCAAAAAAAAAAACAGAACAAAAAAAGTGTGTTCAAATTTCAAGTGTGTTTAAGAAGCCACTTGTGAAATCTGAGATTTGTTTATTAGAATAATTGTTAATGTTAGAAACTGGTTAGGACAAAGAAAGTCTTATGAAAGGGGTAACTGTTCCAGGATGCTGTTTAGAATCACCAGGATGTTGGAATTGCCAGACAAAATACTGTTGCTGACTTTAAGTGTCACAAAGAATTGCTGCTACCAAGTTGCTGTGAAACCCTTTCTCAAAACCTTTGACTCCGAATCTTCTATTTTTGGCACCTCTGACTCTGCTTTATGTAATTGAGTGATTATTTCCTACACACACACATATATATATATATATATATATATATATATATATATATATATATATATATATATATAAAACCATGATTTTTAATAATTCATTTATAAGGAGCATGCACTGTATAAATTTACAGACTAAACTATATACAATTATATAAAGTATAAATCTAGAGTCAGTTGGTATAGTGTTACCGATTTTGACTCCAGTGGCCCCTTAATTGTTTCTGACTCCGACTCCAGTGACCCCTTAATTTTTTCTGACCCTAGCTCTCCAGCTCTGCCAAGTTGTCACAAAATTCTCCAGGGAAAGGATTAATACTTTGTAACCAACTGAAATAAATATAACCTTTTGTAGTGAAACTAGTATTTTGTCTTTTAGTAGTATGCAAATCAGCTTCTCCTGGGTCAGTTCTTTATGTGATACCACTTACTACCTCAACTTGACTTTAAACAAAACTGATGACAAAAACCATCTTCCAAAGTCAAAATGTGTAAAGAGATAAGATGAGTCAAAATGTGTAAAGAGATAAGATGAGTCAGTGAGAACTTAAAAAAAAAAGGAATAAGGTGATTGAGTGGCCAGATTGCAAATAGCATTTAAAATTTTTTTTTAATTAAGCATTATTGATCATTATAATTATCAATTTTGACTAGTATTTTCTTTCACCTTTTAACTTTTTATTTTTTAAATTTTTTATTCTTTACTTATCACAACTTACTTGAATAGCAAGTGTAGGTTATGTGGTGACAGAGATGAAACGGTTAATCACATAATAAGCGAATGCAGCAAACTGGTAACTGACAGTTTCATGCCTATGTGATTTTCAAAGCAAGTTTGATTTGAATACAAGAGTATCAAAAATTACAGATTTTAAAGCTGTATTTACCAAGATAGAAATGAAGAATGAATGGAACGTTAATTTTTCAGAATACAAGGTGTGTCAAAAAAGTACTGAAAATCTCAATACTTTTTTGACACACCTTGTATTTCTTGACCAAATGAAGTGAATATTTTAAAAGAATGTGTGGAATTGTTGTATATGTATAATGTATTGATTTATTGATGTAAGTCTATTAATTCTATCATCTGGTCATGATTTATTGAGTTCATTGATTATCTTTACAGCTGACAAAAGTATTCCTTACACAAAATGTGATGGACATTGATGTACAATGTAAAGTGATTGCTTTTTGAAGATTGTAAAATTGACTGATGCAATATAACTCAGATGTTCCTCCTATGTAGTTCTTTGTCATGCATTTTGTACTAATCTACTGGGCACATAAAAATAATAACATACATGAAATTGATTATTTTTATTAAGTTCTAGGTTTTGATATTTGAGTCTTTAAATTTTTATCTCTCCAATAATAGGTATGATCAGGGCGGTAGGGTTGGAGTTAAAGGCAATTAAGGGGTTACTGGAATTGGAGTTGAGGGTTTTTTGTTCTGATTCCACTGCTCCAGGTATGATCCCATATAATCATGAAGATTTATTAGGACAAAAGCAGAGCATTGGAGTCGGAAGAAATTAAGGGATCACTGGAGTTGGAGTCTGTAAAACTATACTGACTCCAACTCTAGTTGATTTTACACTTTATATGGCTCTAGTTTAGTCTGTAAAGTTATACAGTGCACCCTCCTTACAAACAGATTGTAAAAAATCATGGTTTCACAGTGATGCTGATAGCTTTTTTCATTTAGTACGTACTGGGGTGCATATATTTGCTTTGAATGAATCCCCAGAAAAGTTTATGGATCCCAACTAAGGTTTCTTAATAGATTGTAGGGTTTTTATTTATGAACTGGGGAAACAACTAAAACCATCTAACTCATACCTTGTAATCTATCCTGTGTAATTCGTTTCCAAGAAAATATTGAAATGTATTTATTGTTAGCTTGAAATGGTGAGGGAAGAAAAAAAGAAAAACACTGGGATGCATGGGTATGATTTTACTGTGTCCTTTTAGATTTTTGTGTGTCAGATTTTTGTGTGGGCACAAGTTGAGTTCCATTTTAGTTGCATGACTGCGCAGTCATGCACATTAAAAAAACAAATTATGCTGTGCATTAAAAATTTAATACTGTGTACAAATTTTGAAAGTTTTGTATCATCATCATTGTGGTCAACCGACACTGGTGTGTCCATGTGTAGGAGTCCATAACAAAAGGTTGCTTATGAGTTTGTCCTTACTTCTCTAGCAGTGCTCAGCATGTCTTGCTCATCTTACTTGGATGGTTTGTGTGATAGGAAGCAAGTGGCCATTCAGCTTCTTTCTTGTGGGGTGCTGCTTTCAGGATTTGTTCAAGACATCATGCAGCATTCTTGTTCTATCTTTTTCTCTAAGCGTTTTGTTAGAGTCCAGTGCAGCCATACAGTTGCACTGACACAGCTACAGCACCCAATCATTATTGCATTGTGAAAATATAATCAAAACTATGTATTTACTTAAAATGAATGTCTGTTGTCAAAACAAAATAACTCAGTTTTCAAACAAAAACAATTTTAAAACACAGCATTTTTCAAAATACATAATATTGTGACATTCTGATCCAAAACTGGCCATTTTGTTTAGCAATATTTACATAAACAATGATACTATCTTTCTAAACTATTTTTTCAAGCATGTGATAAATAAACTTCCAAAACTCTGTTTTTTTTTAAATCTATCTTCCTATAAATCAATTTGCTTATCTATCCTTATAACCCCTCCTAAAGGGTTAATCCATTAGAATTTTTAGACTTTCAAAGTTGTAAGCAAAGAAAAGGTTGATTGATTGGTTGATGTTTTATGGTATATCAACCCCTTTTAGGTTATTTAATGCCAAATCAAATCATTTTGATAAAGGTTTCTTTGTTTCAAGTCCTTAATATATTGTATAATATAATAACAAATTTATTGAAATAGATCACTAATTAGGACTGAGCCTATTCTAGTAGAGATCACCCAAGTGAAGTTTAACAGATTTTAATTCAGTCTTCTTTCTAGGCTGGTTGCCTAACTAAGATTTAGGAGCCCAGTCTGCCCTACTATTTGCCCATAGCTGGAGGGAGAGTAGTTGGATTCATACTTTTCTCAAGGGTATTAGCGCTATGTGAAGTGTAGCTTCGTCCAGGATTTGAACTCCTGTTGATGAGTTCATTTCCTATGATTCTAACCATTAGACAATGTGCCTCCAAATACTTATTTATGGTGTACATTTCTGTGCAGTTTGTTTCATTCAGATATTAACTTGTTTTTTATAAGGGGCTGGTTTGGCTTGGTTAATGGAGTATCCGCCTAGGAATCATAAGGTTCTGGGTTCGATATTGGCGCTTGAGTAATACATCTTGGATCTGTGCGGTAAAATGGGGACCTTATGGTAGGTGTAGTACTCCACCTCAGATGCAAATCAATCTCTCTGGCCTATCACTACTGAAAAAGGGATAGACTTCCTCACTGTTCAGGTGATACTGACAATAGACCACTACATATACTTTGGCAGTGATGCTGATAGCTTTTTGATTTAGTGCATCCTGGGACGTGATAAAAATATGTAGAGGTGACAAGACTTTCGGACCACCCTGTAGTATGTCACATATCATCTTTTTTATATATTGGTTTTAAGATAGTCACTGAGGTTCATAAAGTACATTGTGTTAAAAGCTTTTATTTATTTATGTTTAGCACGCATCTTACTTTCAAAATTTAATATCACAAATATTTATATTATGAAAGAACCTCTGGATAGATAATATTGTTTATAATGTATTTGTTCACCTTTTTTTGATTAAAAGAAAAAAGAAAGAAAATCTCAAGAGTCTGTGTTCATAGAGATACTAAGTTGTCTATTTTTTTGTATGAAAATGACCCTCATTTCCATGGGAATTTTTTTTTTATTTTGAGAAAAATTAAGTTAATAAGTCGAAGCAAATAAAAGGGCTCTAAACTGCTAAACTGGACCCTGACTTTTTGTCCATCTTTATGACAATAAATATTCAATTTACAATGTAGATACACTGCTAAACGGGACCCTGACTTTTTGTCCATCTTTATGACAGCAGATGTTCAATTTACTATGTAAATATAGTGCTAAACGGGACCCTGACTTTTTGTCCATCTTTATGACAGCAGATGTTCAATTTACTATGTAAATATACTGCTAAACTGGACACTTATTTGTCTACATTTTTATGCAAATATATATGGAGAGAGTAGGTATTTACCCAATCTGTTTACCACAGGTAGGATGTGACACAAGGTCACAAGTATGGGGCATTCACTGAGGATCAAACTCACTATTCAATAGTAGTGGATCTGCAAGACTAGCTTGCTAACCATTACATCAGAATGGGACACCCTAGAGAATGTTTCATTAGACCACAGAAATTTAAAAAGAACATAATAAAAATCATTGATATTCTTTTTCCCCCCCTTTAACTTGGAGCTCAATATTGTGGTTTTACAAAACCTAACTTCAAACTAAATGTAAATTTTATTTAAAAAAAAATCATTTTTATTATTTAAAATAATTTTAAATTCTAAAGGTAAATACATCAAACCAATTAATATAATTGAATATAAAATAAAATGTGAAATAGGTAAATCATCACTTTAATGTTATATCCCTTTAAAGAAATTGTCACTTATTGCAAATTGTGGATCTACATTGGATTTTTATTTTATTACTCTAATGTTTAATAATAAAAATCTTAAAGATAAAATTGTTATTTTCTTTTCATTTCAGTTGTTTTAAATAATGTACATTATGAAATTAATGTTGTTTTAAATAATGTATATTTTAGAATTAATGTTTAATAAAAATTTGAGTTAAAAAGTTTTTCAAATAAATTAAAAGAAAAAAACAAACAAACAAAAGAACAATTAATGTTTAATAATAAAAATTTGATTTTTAAAAAAATCTTTTCTGTTTCAGATTTAAATAATGTACATTATACAATTAACTTTAGATATTAAAAATATGAGCTATGAATTAAAAAAAAGTAAATAACTAATGTTTAATAATGAAAATTTGAGTTGTTTTTCTTTTTCATTTCAGTTGTTTTAAATAATGTACAAGGTGTGTCAAAAAAGTATTGAGATTTTTGGTACTTTTTGACACACATTATAACCTGAAGAAAAAAAAATCTTCCATTTATTCTTCATTTCTATCTTGGTTAATATCTTCAATCTCGATACTTTTTGGACACACCTTGTACATTAATATTAAATAATTAAAATTTGAGTTAAAAATAAAATTGATTTTTTTTTCTTTTTCATTCCAGTTGTTTTAACATTTGTGAATTGCAAAGATGTTAAATGGGCCACTCGAGTACAAGATATATTCACCTATGCGAAAGTATTGGCTCTTCTTCTCATTATTATCACTGGATTTGTACAGCTCGGTAAAGGTAAGTTATTTTTTTATTTATATTAAGATTCTCATTCATTTCTAACAACTGAATAACTCTTTCTTTTTGTCTCTTTTTCCATTTCCCTTTTAAAGAAGAAAGGGTTGGGTATTGTTAATGGTAATTTGCTTTAGACATAATAAATTTAGTGATAGTATTTTTTCACCTTATCATTTTTGGGTGTAGAATGCACTGACAAATATTCCAGAAAACAAAAAGAGATCACCCTAAACTGCATCTGGTGGTGAGTACCAGATCTTTGGTGAGTAAAGGGTCACTCCTTCATTGTCACTAATCGCAGATTAAATCTGACCCAGAGTTAGAATTTCATCTGTGGGTCAGATCTGTTTGAGATAATGAAGTGTTTATCTGTTTAAAATGAAGATACATTTTTCTACTCTGACATCAGCATAAAATCACTCAAGTGTAGATATGCTGTAAAACCAACAAACCATAGTATTTTTTCCCCTGAGGAAAACAAATAAATAAAAAAACATATATAAAAAAATCTTGTATGTCTATGCACATTTCTTACAAAATAAATTTGCATAGACATATAATATTTTTTATGTTTTTTTATTTATTTGTTTTCCTGGGGGGGGGGGAGAAATTGTTTTTTTGTAAACAATCAAAAGGAGAGAACTTTGTGAGCCTTAATTTAAAATTAACAGCGTCCTTAGTTTCAACTGTAATTAGTTTGTTTACCAATACATGAGATGAAAAATTCTGAAGAAGGCAAGAGCCAGAAACCTTAGGTAAATGGTCCTTAAAACCTCTGTATAAACAGTTATATTTTATAAATACAGCTCTTACATTTGTATTTGAGCACTTTATTTTCCTTTATTTCATCTCGGAAAAATTACCAATATATCTATCTATCTATCTATCTATATCTATATATATATATATATATATATATATTGGATTGGCATTTCAGTCTTGGAAGACTATAATATAGTTTTTGTGCCCCTGAAGTTATAGTGCCTCCTGTGACTGAAGTCCAATGTTTGAAAAACATTCTCGACCACAGATGTCGCATGTGAAGGCTGTCCCTGAAGATGATGTGCCACTGCTTTGTTGGCGCTGCTTTCTTCTGGACCTCTTGGCTTCATAGTGTTGCACCAGGGTGGCTTCAGACATTAACAGTTCACTACGGAGAGCCTGCCGCCACTGAGGGCTTTCCTGAGACAAATTTACCCACCTGGATATATATATACACACACACACACACACACACACACACACACACACCAACCCCTCTGCACAAGTAGGATGTGATACAAGGTCAATTTCTTAAGTGGAGTTTAACAGGTTTAAATTCTGAGTTTTCCTAGACTGGTTGCTTAACCAAAGTTAAAGAGCCCAGTCTCCCTTATTGTTTACCCATAGTTGGAGAAAGCAGGAAAGGTATGCACTAAACTATTCTAAGTCCATTTCCTATGACTATAACCATTACACCGCAAAATTTTAGGAGTGTCTTGTTTACGTGAAAAATATGATTATTCCTCTTTACTTTCCCCGCCTTGTCGGCTGGGGCGTTAGAATGCACCGACTGCACCTCTGCAGTGAGTGAGTGGCAACCTCTGATGCTTAAGGATAGAACCCAGGTGGATGAGCAGTTCATGACTTGCAATACTCCACTTTGGCCCTATCAATCAGCTGGTCAAGTCAAGCCCTAGCACCTATATGATTTTCCCAACCCTATTGCCCTTTTTATCATATGGGTGCTAGAAGGCGGTGACTGAGAGTCTACATGTCCCGAGAATGACGTTAAACTCTATCTGATGGTGAGGTTCCAGTTTTGGAGGTTTGGGGGAATGTGGAGCACCCCTTCATCACCATTGCTCCCTGGTCCACTCTGACCTGGTATGGTAGTACCTGTTAGGGTCCCATCTATGGATTAAATAGAAAAACATGAGTTGATAAACAAAATTGTATTATGCATTAAGAATGAATTTATTTCACAACTTTGTCGGCATTAAATGACCCACCAAGGTTGATATGCCGTAAAACAAACCAAATCTTTACTTTCCTCATTCATAATTACTTGAAACCATATAATTATTAAGTATTAGATAGGAATACTTGAAGCCATACATCATCTATAGGGCCGGTTAGCTCAGTTGGTAGAGCTTTCGGCTGGGAACCACAAGGTTCCTGGTTTTATACCGGCTCACGCCAACCCAGTGATTGAGTAGCACAGGGATCTGTGCAGTAAAGTTAGAAGCTGATGGTAGGCGTGTCGCACCACCGCAGATGCTAGAAAGCAATCTTCTTGGTCTAGCACTAGTGAAAAGGGGATAGGCTCCCTCGCTGTCTGGCTGATACCAACTTTAGGCCCTCCCCGACAACTTTACTTTTTTTTTAATACATCTGTGTGCAAATTATTTGTATTAAATAAAAATACTTGATATCATATTGTTACACAATGGATTGGCATAGCCTATCATTTTTACAAAGTAGTGTAGAGTAATTTGAAATAATGGTGAAACAGTAGAAAATTACAGTGAGTCAAATAGTTTGATTAACAGGTGTTGAACCCAGGTTTGGGTGGAACTGGGCTCTCATTGACTTAGTCATATAATCAGATAATGTTAAGATAGTAGAAAAAATAATATGAAATAATAAAATAAACAAAGAATAATCAAAAACAAAAATAAGATAAATAAAAAAAGAATGATAAATAGATTAAAAAAAAAAAAACACATAATACACCACACAAAAATCACTGAGATGGGAAAGTTATATCAATAAGACCAGATATGAAATCTTCAAATTATTAAAAAATCAGACTGAAAAAGGCAAAAAATACCAAAATAAATTTATTCATAATATAATATATATTTTTACATATATAGAATATGTAAAAATATATACATACATCTTTATATGTACATTAGAGTTCTCAATTTTGGTTGAACCCTATCAAGTAAATGCTAGATACCATCCACACACATACACACACACATATATATATATATATATATATATAATCATGTGGTTTTCTTTTTCATTTTTTCTAGCTTTTGTACCTCCTAATTTTCCTCTTCACACCCTTGTCCCAATTCTCGTCTACCTGACTTTTCCCAATATCCACCCACTTCTGTAAGTTCTTTGGTCAGAAAGCATGATTAAATAGGACACAGAAGAGACAGAGGAATAGGAAGATACTAACTCTCCTCAGTAGAAAAGCAACACATGTACATACAAACAGATTAATAATAATCAATGACAATTTATAGTTATTTTATTTTCACAGCTGTTGTATTCAAGTTAAAATATCTTCTTTCATAAGTCATTGGATTTTGAACTTGAATTCTAACAGATGGGCGTCATATTGGAATTTTCAAAATCCATTGTGTTAAGTTATAAAGACATTTATGAATGACACTTGAAATCTTTCCCCAAGGTTATCCCAAAAGATTTCAAGTATCATTTATAAATGTCTTTATAATTAAGGGGTCACTGGAATCTGAGTTGATAAAACTATACCAACTCCAGTTGAATTTACACTTTATATGGTCATAGTTTAGTCTGTAAAGTTAAACAAAAAACACTCTTAATGAATAAATTATTTTAAAAAAAAATGATGATTTTTGTAGGCCATAATCACTTAATTACATAAAGAGGGAGGTGGATGTATCAAAAATAGAGGAGTTAAAATCAAAGGTTTTCTGTTCCACCTCCACAACGCTACTGCAGAGGGTGTAAGCTTTCCCCCTCCCTCCCAAAAAGAAGGTGTTGTGGTAGGACACTAAACTGCTTTTGATGGTAAGGCTGCAGTTCTGGAGAGTGTGAAGTCCTCTTTCATTGCCATCATTCCCAGTTCCACTCAGGTGGTAATACCTGTTAGGGTCCCATCTATAGGTCAAATAGATCTGTTTAAATATTTTTTATATTAGATAGAACCATGTACAAAAAACCAACTCTTAAGAAATAACTACACAAAAAATGTAGATATGAATGTACAATGAACACAGTTCCCTAACCACATTTATTAAAATCAAGTGATTAATTGATTTGGGGGAGATTTTCCAAATTGAAGTGTTTTTTTTTATGTGTTTGTTTTTTTAAAAATTTATTTGGACTATTGTTCTTATCTTTATTGTTGTCTACACAATGTTTCAGCTGATGTGCCCTCTGGACTTCTTCAGGTGTTTCTTGTTGAACTCAGAAACCTTCTTGGCTGAAACTTAAAGTTAAAAATAAAGATGAGGACAATAGTCCAAATATTCCAAATGATACAAATTATCAAGTGTCATCTCAAAAATTCAGAGAAATAGTATTTTTAAAAAATTTTATTTTTTTAGCCTGAAAAGTTTTAATGCAAATTTTGTGATTATCTAAATAGAAAGATTAAAATAATCCACCAGAAATGTGGCTGCCAAGATTCTTTTCAACACAAAAACCTATTAAACTATTTTCTTGCTTCAAAAGATTCCCTTCTATACAGTTACCTACTTTGTAACACTCCTTCTTATTTGATTAGTAACACTGTATTAGTTTTCTTCCTTTAATTCCTCCTCTCTAACCTATCAACTTAATTGTATGTTATTTCTCTCTCTCTCTCTCTCGCATACATCTAAGCTTGTATTAGTTATGCCCATGGGCACTGATTCGATACCATCCCCCATTCCACAATTCTTTTGTTTCACACCTACTTTGCCCTAGCTTGAAGAAAACAAACTATTCACTATACATTTACACATTTTTAGCTGTTATTTCTCATTATTTCCACCTAATACAAGTTCAGACAACCCATCATGGTGTAATGGTTAGCAAGCTAGTTTCACGTATCCATTTCCAGAGATGCTGATAGGTACTTGTCCTGCGTCCCTGAAGCATAAAAATCTAAAAGGACGCAAAAAGAATCATATCCATGTGTCCCAGTGTTTTTTTTCCTTCCGCCACCATTTCCAGCTAACTGTAAATACATTTCAATATTTTCTTGGAAATGAATTACACTATATGTGATACAAGGTAGGCATTAGACAGCTTTAGTTGTTCATAGATAAAAACTCTGCAATCTATTAAGAAACTTTAGAAATCCATGCATCCCAGGATGCAGTAAATTAAAAAGCTATCAGCATCACTGCATTACTATTGAAAAGTGAGTTCGATCCTTGTCAGATGCCCAATACTTGTGACCTTGTGTCAAATCCTACCTGTGGTGAATGGGTTGGGTAGATAATTTCTTTTTTTTATTTTCACCTGATACAACTTTAAAATTCTGTTAATTCTTTAACATTTAAATTTTATATTTAAGAGCTGAATTGATACAAGATACTGGCAACATGGACAATCACTTGGGGTGAGGTAAAAAGTGTTAGGGTCATGGGTAGTAGTACTTCCTGTGAACACATGGGAAAATAAGAAAATTCTATAGTTTGTGAGCCTGGGAGGGGAAGGTATATGGGGTGAGGAAAGGTTGCAAGGAGATTTCTTTTAAGTTTTTATTCTTTTTTATTCATTTTTTTTTTTAGCATCTGCTTGGCTGAGGTATTTGCTGTTGAATATATTGCTCATGCAAAATTTGCATACTAATCTATCTATACATATATAAAGGGTAGTTGGTGTTTATGTATGTCTGGATGAAACTACAAAAATAAAACAATTAACGACAAAGTGAATATATATACACATTAAATCTCACCAGTTCTTGCTTTTTGTGCAAAAATTATGAAGATTTGATTTATATTGGATGATATTTAAAAAATTAAAAAAATATATAGAAATAACATTGAAAGTCTACTTAAAAATGTCCAGCATTTGTGAATCTCAAAAGTAAACAAATCAATACACCAGGTATTTCTCCTCCCTACCCAGGTGATGCTGGGTAGCCACTTCTTGTAAATACATAAGGGGAAGTACTATATAATTAGCATTTAATAGTTATCTCACTTGAAAAATTAAAGTTCAGAGTGATCAACCACACTAGTGTAAAATAATGAGTGTGGAAGTGTAATAATGGAAAATAACCAGAATAAGTAGATTTATGAATGATGACAGGGAAGTCACTGGTCTTGGCTTCTGATCGGCCGAGCCAGGACAACAGTGCAAAGAGTGAAGGAGATAGTGAGAAAGTAGGGAGTCTGACCAAGGTTTTTTTTTTGAAGAAAATGGATAGAGAGAGTTGGCTGATTGTTTGATGCAAGATGTAGTCTGCCTTCCAAGACAATTTCTCAATGGGTAACTTGAGACTGGAAAATAAAGTGCTCTGAAAAAGAGAGAATGCTATCCCAACAACAGAACCAGCTCAGCAGATAAGTAAAACAAGAAGTAGATAAGTATACTAGTGAAATGTATATCCTTAAACTGGGCCTAGCAATCTTACAGTAAGCTGAAGTTGTATTGCATTATAAAAACGTCACTATGATTTTCTTTTTTTCTTTTTTCTGCCCTGCTGGTGAGGCTTAGAATATGCCAACTATATCTCCTATAGATGGTGTAAGACGAATGGGACCATCTGTTGGCTGTGGGTGGTGACCTATAATGGCTGGAGTTGGGAGTTGATAGTTGGTGTGATGCTCGACCTCAGACTCAAAAACAATCTCAGTGATCTAGTGCTTATGAAAAGGGAATAGACTCCCTCGCTCTCTGGCTGATACTAACAATAGGCCACTCCGCTGACTTTACACTATGTAACTGATTTTGTACTTTTTCATTTTAGTCTGGGCAGAAAGTTTTATTTTTTAATTGCTTATACTTAAAGTTGATGTTAGTTAAAAAAAAAAAAATGGCAAGAAGCCAGTGATATCATGCAGAAACTATAACAGATGTAGACTACACAGATGATCTAGCACTTATTGCAAATACACCTGTACAAGCTAAATCACTGCTGCACAGCCTAGAGAAGGCAGCAAGAGGCATCAGCCTCTATGTGAACTCAGATAAAACAGAGTTCATGTGTTTTAAACAAGATGGAGACACTGGATAGCAAGACTCTGAAATTAGTAGACCTGTTCACATACCTAGGTAGTAATATCTCATCCACAGAAAGCATCTCAATATACACATAGGAAAGGCATGGATTGCTATAGGTAGATTATCAATTATATAGAAATCTGATCCTTCTGGTAAGATAAAGCAAGAATTCTTCCAAGCCATAGCAGTAATACTGTATGGCTGCACCACTCTGACTTTAATGAAACAATTTGGAAAAAAAAAAAGCTTGATGGGAACTACACAAAGATATTGTGTACTGTCTTGAACAAATCCTGGAAGCACCACCTCACAAAAAAGCAGCTATACGGTTACTTACACCCTAAGGAGTTACCCCTTCTTTGCCATTATTCCCCGTCCACTCTGACCCAAAGTGGTAGTACCTGTTAGGGTTTCATCTATTCATATAGATCATATTGAAAATGTTAATTATCAGATAGAAATACTTAAAACTATATATCTCTTTGCAGACAAAAGATTTTTATTGTTATCATCATTATTATTATTACTAGCAAATATATGCACCCTCCAGGTGTAAGTATTTAAGTTTTAATGTAATAGAATATTATATTAAATTAGAAAGGCTAATGAAACTAAATAAAAACACAGATAAAAAGATTTGAAACAGAGGGGGGTATAATCGAATAATAGAACAACTGAAACTTACTCTTCCATCAGTCCCGTCTTTCATTGCTAAATTTTCCTAATTTAACTATTTAGTTAAAATAGGAAGTAAAGAATAAAATGACAGTTATTTTTTTTTGTTAACGGATTTCTTTTAATATTTATCCCCAAGATTTTTGCTCACATTCATAAAAACCATAAAACCAAACCATTAGAAGTCAATAATGATAAGCACATATTTATTAAAATAACATTTTTAATATCAATATGCAAATTAGCCTTCCCATTCACACTGTAAACCGCTATTTTTTTTTGTATATATAAATACAATTGCATGTTATTTGTATGTAGATCTGGCCCACGCCGGTTAATAGCATCGATCCCAGGGGGCCATCCCCCCAGGCAACACCTGCCCCCTCGATATAAAGGGGCAGGGCTGGGTTTATTGCCCAGCGCCTGAGGCGCCCCCCTTGAGTGGGAATGCCGACGGGATCGACACTATTTTTCACCCGCCACCCATGAGCTTCGGTTTGTGGGTGGTCCCACGTTAATAGGGCCTTGTGCCTAACCTGTACAAGTGGGGTACGAGGAAAATACCATGTAGATATGGCCAACAGTATTAATAATGTAAAACACTTTTATTAATAATTGAGGTTTAAATAAAATAAAATCGTGAAGAATGTGACGTAAATAATTAAGGGGAATTGTGAGTAGTAATATAATAGTTTCAATTACAGACAAATAGACAATCTCCCTTATAATAAGATTATTATTATTTCACTCAATGAGAGTTTTTTCCCACCAACCTTAACTGGTGCTCTTTCACTGGAGGCTGAGTGACAGCAAGTCTCCTCAGGTGTTCTGGACTCTTCTGAGTATTCTAGCTGATATAACAATGCTATAGTTTGGGTGGTCTCTATTCTTCCTCTAATTTCCAATTCACCCAGACTCTTTTCCAAAGACTTGGAGACTATTCCAAGGGCACCAGTTACTATTGGTAGGACCTTTATCTTCGGGCCCCAGTTTTTTCAGTTCTCTGGCCAGGTCCAAGTATTTGTCTGCCATTTTGTTTTCTTTCATTTTCACTCTGTGATCTGTCAGGACGGCAAAATCCATGAGATGACAAGTTCTCCTTTGCTTGTTCATCAAGATTTGACGTTTGGTCTCCTAGTATTATTATTATTATTTTGAAATGATGAAAAAATGAATCGCACTGTTCATTATTATATATGATTTTATTTTCATTTATTTTTATTTTTTCATAAGGAAATTTGGAATACCTACAATCTCCTTTTCAAGATACAGAAATGGATGTCACAAAAGTGTCTCTGGCATTTTATTCCGGACTTTTTGCTTATAATGGCTGGTGAGTAAAACTGATATTATTAAACATTAGCACACTGCATTTTCTTAGAATTATTTCCCCTGCCACTACATTTTTTTTTTTTTTTTTTTTTTGAAGGAGAAAAAACCCAAGAACCTAAAGTGGAATAACTTTATTTGTATTGAGTGTACCAACTTAATTTTTTTGTATACTAAAAATGAAAATTTTTTTGTATACTAATAAAGAAATGGATGAATAATCTTTTGATTGTGTTCTGTACAGAAGACCAGAAAATGAAAATTATACATTTGATATTCAAGGCATCCTGTCGTAGTGTAATGGTTAGCAACTTTGTTTTGGAGGTCCATTACGACTGAATAATGTGTTCAATCCTCACTGGATGCCCCATACTTGCAAACTTGTGTCACATTCTGTTGCATATCATGCAACGGAAGAGGAATCTTCCGGACAAGAGACAAAAGAGAAAGATTAAGAAATATATATATATATATATATATATATAAAAAGGGGGAGAACGGAAGAGAGGTCTTCCGGTCAAGAAGCAGGGAGAAGATGAAGAAATATATAAAAGAAAAAAGGAAAACGGAAGACTACTCTTCCAGTGAGGAGGCGGAGAGCCTCCTCACTGGAAGAGGAGATAAAGAAATATATAAAAAATGTCCATTATCAGATCAAAAGATAAAAATGCGTGGGCATATTTATCAGATATAAAGGCTAGCGGATTCGAAGGGCAGCAGTCAGTCCCCAGCAAGCAGCCGAGAACATAACCTCGTCGCCTCTCGTCACCAACTCCCTCGGCCATTCCCATTGTAAACACTCGTCGCCGCCCCGCACCAACCCACTCGAGCACCCACAAACCGAAGAATATAAAGACGAGTCATACTTTTATATACATGTGTCTGTGGTTTTATTGAAGTCCAGTAGCAGGCTATACAACAATTCTACCTGTGGCAAATGGGTTGGATGAATACCTACCTCCAATTATTATATAATTCACTATAACTATATAGGTATTTGCAAAAAAATTATTTATTTCTTATAACCTTTAACACACTGCATGTTCTATAGAACTGTTTTCTCTGACACTGCATTTTTTTTTCTTAGGAAGATAGCAAAAAACACAAGCACCTACTGTTTTAAAATTGTTATAACTTGATTTGTATTGTTTTTTTTGTATACTGAAGAAAAGCCTATGCACAAAAAATTTGGGACAATTTTCTAACGAGGGTACAGACTCTCAGTTAACACCATTTCTTTCTCGAATTCTCATACTCGCTGATTTAAATCTTTGGATAAACAAACAATAAAGACTATTTTTTCCATCATTGACACTGTCACTCCTCCTACCGCCTGGTTTGTTCTGCTTCAGTTTGAATAACTGCCTTTTATTACGGTTCACTTAGCCATTATGTAAATTATACCTCTTGGCGTTTGAGGCTTTCATGCATGGCACAGGTGATTCTTTGACGCTTACGTCGGGGGGATCAGCTATGCCCATTTCTTATATAATAAAGAAATAGATGAGTAATATTTTAATGTAATGCATTGTCTTTGGTATGCATTGACACTGGGGTGGGGTGGGGGGAATAGAAAAAAATTTTCAAAAAATAATTGGATCTTATGTGATTTCTTGGTTTTGGTTTCAAGTTGCCTGAGAGATGAAAAAAGCAGAGAATTCTAAGAAATCTCTCATTTCAATAAAATTATCAGTGGACCAATACAAATCAAAAGCTAAATTGCTATAAATGCCTTCATTTCATAAAAAGTAATGTTCTTCCACCAAATAATGCATGATTCAGTTCCAGCATTTGTCATTCTATTTTCCTTTACCTAACTAGCATATTGTCTCTTTGACAAACAAAACTATTATTTCTTCATTCATTTATAATGATAAGAATTCATGAATAATAAATAAAAGAAAAAGTTTCCTATCAGAAACCTTTGGGCAAGTACTGATCTTTAAAATCAGTCAGTCATGGATGATAGGAGGACATTCAGTAAATTCAAGGGAAAATCAGCAAAAGGAAGCTGTAGATCAACTATATAAACTACCTGTGGGTATACAGTGTAAATACTGCATACCTCTCACTAGGAGGAAGAGGTTTCCAAATGGATGCCATGACAACCAACTCAAGTGAAAGTCAGCAAAGGGAGGCAGTAGATCAACTAAATAGTCTTCCTGAGAGTATAGAGGGAAACCTTGACAGAATCTGTAAACTGAGCTCACACTGGTGTCTGGCCAAAATAGAAGATAAATATTTTATGTGTAAAGTAACTTGCATTAATTTAATATGATTTTGTAAATGTTATTTTAAGGAAATAATGGCTAAAATTGGATCCGTCCATTGTTTGCTGAAAGAATACACATAAGTGTAGAAATTTGTTGGGTGATTAGCATCCTACTGTGTTGTAAGCAGAGTATGCTGTTGGTTTGAACAACAGCAACTAAGCACTACTGGTTGGTGTCCAAAACAGCTGGTATTTATGAAACTAAGGAATACTCCATTCATGTATTTGGGTGATTCCATTTCTTGAGTCCTGATTGGCTGCTTGGTTTCTATGGTGTTATGATGCTTCATAAATACTCTGGCATTCTGCAGTAGGCTTGCAACAAGGTTAGATCCATATTAAGTTATGGTTTCCTTGTTGCCGTGTCTTACCAATTTGACAGTAATTAGAACTCAGTATGTTTATTCTACAATGAGAAAATATTACACATCCACATGAATGGTAATGAACGTCTCTTAGACATTTGTGAATAATGAAGAGATGATGGTTTCCCAGATGAGGATCTGTCACACTGATGTTTGGCCAAGTTAGAAAAAAGATGAAGAGTAAGATACATTGTCACTCTTATTATTAGCCCTCATCCTGAAAAACCCTATTCTTAAGGAGGAGGAATAATATCCACTGGGAATTGTGCAAGATACTAAAATTTACTCATACTGATAAATGGTATATGCACAAACCAGAATCTGCCCAGAGGATCATAGAATAAAATTCGAGGAAGGCGAAAAACTGGATAAATAATAGGAACTTGCCAGAGAATTGAAAAAAATTTGAAATAGGAAGGTGATGATGATGTTACATAATTCATGATGGGGTCCATGGAAAATTACCTGACAATTATGGACAGGTAATGACCTTTTACTTGCCCCCCTTCAAAAGGGCCTGAATGGATGTGTGGGAATAAGTTTTAGTTTAGTTAGTCAGATGTGGCACAGATTTTGGAACAGGTGGACCTATGGGTTGTTGCTCTGATGTCCCCCCCCCCCCTGCGGTGGAATCAAATGGGCAGGGTTGCAAATATATATAGATGTATAGATTTGTTTACCTCATGAAAATTTTTTTCTTTTACTTATATTCTTAAACTGTTTGCATTGTGAATAGCAAAGTTATATTGACAATCACAAAGATTGTAAAATCCGTTTGTGCAGTGTTAATATTTAAATAAGATATTTGAAAATGCCAATCCTTGTATCCAAAGTGTCAACCTCAAGGAAACACAAACAGGTCATTATGTCCTGGGAAAAGAGGTACATTGGGTCAAAACATAAGGTGGGAAAGGCAGCAAGCTGAAATTTCCATCAGTCAAAGAACAAAACTGTTAGTTAATGGGCTGAGATGAAGACCCCTTATTTATCAAAAAATAAATGCTCATGTGACAGTAAATTTCTTGGAGTATTTAACTTGTACAAAGTTAAACAAAAATCAAATAGAAAAAAACTTTTTTTTTTACACTAAATGTCAAATATGACTAATGCTAAATTGTTCTTATTGGCAAAAGGAGCAAAGTGCCGCAAGACATTTTAGAGCAAGGGTCCTAAACTCAAAGCATAAATAGGCTATTATGTCCCAAGGAAAGGAGCACAATGAGGCAAAAGGGAGCTAGGATCCCCTCCAACTTCCTTTTTCTCCTGTCATGCTTCTAACTGCAATTTTTATCAGTTATTGTACTATGTTAATAAAGTTGCTGTTAGGAAGACCCTTTCAGTGATGCTGATAGCTTTTTAATTTACTGCATCCTGGGATGCACGTATTTGATTTGAATGAGTCCCCGGGAAATTTGGTAGCTCCCAACTAAAGTTTTTTAATAAATTGTAGAGATTTTATCTATGAGCAACTAAAGCTGTCTAACCTATACCTTGTACCCCATACAGTGTAATTCATTTCCAAGAAAATATTGAAATGTATTTACAGTTAGCTGGAAATGGTGGCAGAAGATAGAAAAAAAAAACACTGGCAGCATGGATATGATTTTTCTGTGTTCTTTTAGATTTTTATGCATCAGTGACACAGGATACATACCTATCAGCATCTTTGCCCTTTATTTATCAATGAATTTGCATGGGAGTAAAAGTTGGGAGTATCTGAACTAGTACAAAAAGTTTGATGCAAAATTAAAAAATAGAATAAAGAAATTAATTTTTAATTAATTAGATCAAAGGAAAATACTTATTTACTACTTAGCCAAGTGGTGGCACAAGGCCAGAAGCATAGGGTACCCAGTGATAATTGAACTCACTAACTATGGTTTTGTTAATCTTGCTTACTAACCATCACACTGTGAGGTGCCTAATTTTAGGGAAAATATTGATTACGAAAGTGGCTCCACTGTATTTCATAAATATTCATCATTTGTGTTAAAAAGAAATCCTTATTGTAAAAAAAATTTTTTGAAGTTGTTACATTTACCATACTTACCAAAATCACAGTCATGAATGAACTAAGATTGCTGGTCTATATGATATTCAGAGAACTAAGACTCCTAGCCTATATCACTCAGAAAATTAAGACTCTTAGCGTATATGGATTTACATATAATATAGTTAGGAATTCTCTACAAAAATTAATTTAATCTCTCTTTAAAAGTTGGTCATCAAGTAATTGATAGGCTGGCATATGCAAGCCCCCAATAAGACTTTGTAATCTATTTTGTTTTTTTAAATTTTGTTATTATTATTATTATTATTATGATTGACTGATTGATGATGATGATGATGATGAAGTAGTTTCTCATAACACTTAAGCCTATTAGGAATTTCTGTTCAGTTTTAAGATACATTACTAGGTCAGTGATGTTCCTGATGATATCTGGGTTTTTCAGGTCTTTCAACATTGGACCTTTTCACTCGGATGATCCAACCAGGATCGTTCATGTTCCAGCTTGCATCCAAGCAGCAACACTTAATGGATTACCTCTTTTTATCCAAAGTAACCTGGTGTTTTTTTTTTTTGTCTTTTTTTTCTCTCCCTATCCTTTACTGTTCCTGTTATCCTAGACTTAGTTTTTCTCCCTATCCTTTTTCTGTTCCTCTTATCCTAGACTTAGTCAAAGCTTTGTAGTGCAAGCAACCTGCAAATTGTCGGCAAGCCATTTTAATTGAACCCAATTCTGTTCTGTTCCACTAGTTCCTGGTATTTGGCAAACATCTTCCCATGACCTTCTTCCATGTATTCTTTTCATTTTCCACTGTCAGTTTCCATTTGATTGCCTGTCTGGTTGCATCTGAAAAGATAATCGTATTAGGGAGGTGAAGTTTTGTTTGTGTGATGTGATGAGGAAACATTGTCTCTTATTTGACTAGTATTTTTTCATCTCTTTTCTCTTCTTTTTTTTATCATAACTTTGACTTCCAACAAGAACAGATACAAGTTCAAATCTTGTTGGAGGCTTATTCTTTATTTCCATTCCATGTTGTTTACTTAATAGTCAAATCATCAGTTGTGATAATAAACAGACAAAATTAAAGAAATATTAGTCAAATATTAATTGTCAATACATGCCTTGGTAGTAATCTCTCATTTACAGAAAGAAATGTCAATATATGCATAGGAAAGGTATGGACTGCTATAGATGGATTATCAATCATATAAAAATCTTATCTCTCTGATTGAATAAAACAAGAATTCTTCCAAGCCATAGCTTTATTAGTACTACTGTATGACTACATCATTTGGACTTTAATGAAATGCTGGGAAAAAAGCTAGATGGAAACTACACAAGGATGTTGCAATGCTGTTTTGAACAAATCCTGGAAGCAGCACTCCACAAAAAATGCAGCTGCACAGCCACTTTACTCCTATCACACAAATCATTCAAATAAGTTGTGCTGGAGACTGCTGGAAAAGCAAGAATGAACTCAAAAGTGACATTCTCCTGTGGACACCTACACATGGACACACCAGTTTAGGCTAACCAGCAGAAACTGACATTGATCAATTCTGTGTTATACTTGATGATATGTGAAGGACTTAACTGATAGGGATGAGTGGCAAAAGAGACTTATGGGAATCTGTGCTGTCAACATGATGATTAATTGCCAATACATTAAGTGAAAGACTAAATGTATCTAAATTGGTTCAATAAAGTGATAGCATCATGGGTTGTGTTGCAAAGATAAAACAAAAAAGAAAGATATATCTTTTTAGATTCCATCATGAGACAATGATTTTTGCAGTAAAGCTTCTCTTATTGTCTTCAGCCTGAGGTGGATTGTATTGGCCAGATACCAGACAAGATCTTGATGAACCAGTGTGTAAGCTGGTAACCTAATCAGCTTCTAGTTCCAATACTATTATGTATTACAATTAATGGGTTGATTTTTGAATATTCACCCTGGCTGTTTGGGTTTCCAATCCACCTCTGGCTAGCACTGTCAGCATGACTTAGAATATACTGACTGTATCCACTGCAGATGGATATACCCCCTCCTAAAATGGAGCATAATAGGCATGACACTAAACTACATCTGATGGTAAGGCTCCAGTTCTGGCTGTCTGGGGAGTATAGAGTCACCCCTTCATTACTATTACTCCCAAGTCCACTCTGACCTGGGGTTTTAGTGCCTGTTAGGGTCCTATCTATGGGTCATATAGATGTGTTTAAAAATTATTTGTATTCAAATTGGACTGTGAGCAAAAAAAAAAAGGATTTCTTAAGAAACAACTAAACAAGCAATGTTCATATGATTGTACAATGAATGCAATTCCCTAACCTCTAAGTTGGTCTTGGATTGGCCTATCATCAGTATCAGCTGGCAACTAGGGAATCTATCCCCTTTTCACTAGCTCTAGACCAGGATGGAGCACCACACTTACCATCAGCTCCCCACTTTACCACACAGATCAGATTACCCAATCTGTGCTACTCATATGCTTAGTCGGCAGGGACCTGTATCGAACCCAGAAACTTGAGATTCCTAGTCAGGTGCACTACCGACTGAGCTAAACTGGCCCCTAACCTCTTGACATGAAAAAAAAAAAACATTAAAAAACATAATGCCAGGTGGGCATGCCAGTAAAATCAACCAAACTATTATTAATCTGCAAAAACCAACTTGCTAACCACCACATCACAAAAAGGTGAACTAAGCACTATGTTATAAGTAAGAGGCCTCTAAAGACTCCTCTATCAATGATCTTGATTGTTAACCATTGCACCATGATGAAATGCCCTAAAATATCAAATATCTTTGGATTCAATAAATAGGACAGCATTAAATAATCATGTCTGTTATCTGAATGAACAAATGTTTTTTTAAAATATTTGTAGAATTTGACTGGACAACACAGTGATTTTCTTGTAAACAAGTCAGGATGAAAATGGTTGTCATAACAGCCTTCATTTTTAAAAAATGCTTTTCTTATTTATTCTTTTTTATGTCAATATCCGTAACTTGTAGAAATAAAGCTAAGAAAATAAAGAAATAAAACTAAGAAAATAAAGAAATAAAACTAAGAAAATAAAGAAATAAAACTAAGAAAATATGTTGAAAAGGGATGTGGGACAATTTCATAAAAAGATGGCTGCCATGAATATGAGTTATAGAAAATCTAGCATTCATAAACATGGGTAGAGATGCTGATAGGTTACGTGTCCTGCATCCCTGACGCACACAAATCTATAAGGATGCAGTAAAATCATATCCATGTATCCCAGTGTCTTTCTTTTTTCTTCACTCACCATTTCAACCTAACTGTAAATACATTTCAATAGTTTCTTAGAAATTAATTACACAAGGTAGGAGTTACATGGCTTTAGTTGTTTCCCCAGATCATAAATAAAAACCCTACAATCTATTAAGAAACTTTAGTTGGGCCCCATAAATTTTCCCGGGACTCATTCAAGGCAAATATGTGCATCCCAAGAAAAGCTGTCAGTATCACTGCATGGGTATTCACTAAACTCATTAAAAACACTCACACATACAAGATTTTTAAAAAGTAGATGCCTGTATAAAGTGACTGTATAGTCAGAACACAAAACCTTTGACTCCAACTCTGCTATTTTGGGTACCTCTCATTCTGACTGACTCCTCTTTATGCAATTAAGTGATTATGGCTTATAAATAAAATATAAAACGGTGATTTTTTTTTAATAATCTATTTATAAGGAGTATGCACTGTATAACTTTACAGACTAAACTAGGGCCATATAAAGTATAAATTAAACTAGAGTTGGAATCAGTATAGTTTTACCAACTGACTCCGACTCCAGTGACCCCTTAATTGATTCCAATTCTGACTCCGACTCCAGTGACCCCTTAATTGATTCCAATTCTGACTCCGACTCCAGTGACCCCTTAATTGATTCCAATTCTGACTCCGACTCCAGTGACCCCTTAATTGATTCCAATTCTGACTCCGACTCCAGTGACCCCTTAATTGATTCCAATTCTGACTCGACTCCAGACTCCAGTGACCCCTTAATTGATTCAATTCTGACTCCGACTTGACCCCTTAATTGATTCCAATTCTGACTCCGACTCCAGTGACCCCTTAATTGATTCCAATTCTGACTCCGACTCCATGGACCTACTTATATGATATATTAATTCATTCAGTAATGAATACAATTATTTTTTAAAACATTTTTATTTTAGAAAAACTTTGTCAAAATCTCTAATAATAAATGCTCCTGTCAGTGTGTCACACTTTCTCAACTTTACTTCTAGAGGTCATAGCCCAACATATTATACCATTTTGAAATCATACCAATTTTGTAAGCAAATTAAACACATTCTGGGCCAAATCCAGACTTGCAATCTTGAAATTTTGGATTCATGTGTTTTAATTACGGTGATTGTTTTTGGCAATTTTTTTAATGTGATTTTTAGCAACAATATGTCTGTTTTTAAAATTTTCTAGATAAAAAAATAAATACTTTCATATGTAATGTTATCCCATCCACCTGGGCAATGTTGGGTAACCCTTCTCATATATCACTAAAATTCTCATTGTACGTATTTACCCAAGATTTTATAGATACAAAAAGTAAACATTCTTGTGCTCTCCTCTCTCTCTAATTATTCATGATTCATTCATTCATTTATATCAGGAAAAAAATCTATTAGATAATTTTTGAATGCTTTTTTATTCATACTTCCTGCCTTTACTAACACTCTTATTTGAGCTTAACCAGATGTTTACATCTTAAAAGCTGGGTTATTAAGAAAAAAATAGAATTTCCCAACCCATCAGAACATAAAATACACAAGAAGAGTCTTAAAAAGATAAAGAAAAATTCTGATCATTTCTGAGAGCCTCTTTGTAGATAATAGTTTTTTTTTTTCATCTTTTACAAATACTAGTGAGAATATACACCCTCCTGCATAAGTATTTATATTTTAATGTAATGAAAGATATCAAAATAAAAAGATTAACAAAATTAGATAATTATGCATATAAAAAGATTACACTTATTTTAATTATACTTTAATTGGTTTCTATAAAAAAAAATTACATAAGATTGATTTTAATATGTTGGAGAATAAAACAATAATAGGTCAGTAACATCAAGTAATTATTTATTAAACCTGGTTTTGTTAAAACCAGTATGCAAATTGACCACACTATATATTATATAAACCTTTATTTCTTAGTAATATAAATGGACACATTGCTGAATTTTAGAAGTACTAATAACCAGGGGATGTTTTAAGGCAAATGTAACTTGGATTTTCTTAATGACCTCATTAATAAATGAGATTTATTCTATGTATTAATGATTTTGACTATAAATTAAATACTCATTGATTAATTTACTTAATTCCTGAAACGACTGTGATGTAAGCAGTGACATAGTTTTGGTTACAGACAAATAGACTGAATCTCCATTATTAATAGAGATGTAGCCTCCCCTCTGTTTTTTTTTTACTTATTCATGATCAGGGCTGGGGAGTGAGAACAAAAATCTTTGACTCCAAATCTTAACCAAAGTTTAACAGGTTTTAATTCACGGTTTTCCACTCCTCAACTGCTTGTCTAACCAAAGTTAGAGCTCAGTCTGCATTACTATTTACAGATAGCTTTAAGGAGAATAATTGAATGCATACCTTTCCCAAGAATATTAGCACTATATGAAATACAAACAGCCTTGTCCTGGACTTGCACTGAGTCCATTTCCTATGATGTTGACCATTACACCATGGGTGCCCCCATTAGAAGCTTACTGTAGTTCATTACAAGCAATATGATAAAAACAAACTTTTGGGGCTAAAGATTAGGGGAACTTGTTCATTGTGTGTTTATTACTCAAATATATAGGTATCAATGTGTAATGATTAATAATCTTTCAGATTATTTATATTTACTGACCTCAGCTGAGTGGCATAAGGATAAGTAAGTGAGATACACACTAAGGATTAACCTCATCATAATAGGGAATAATCTGAAAGCTTGGATGGTTATTTTTATGGCAGGTCAACCCTTGGGTCATTTTATGCCAAACACATTATTGTTTCATTCATTCTTTTTAGGTATTCAGTTTTGAACTCATTTTTTTAAACAGCCTGTTTTTAAAACTCATTTTTTGATCTATTTAACCCATAAATGGAACCCTAACAAATACTAACATTACAAGTCAGGGTGGACCTGGCAGTTATGGCAGTGAAGTGGGGGGGTACTCCTCACTCTCTAGAGCTCCAGAATTGGAACTTCACCACTAAATATACTTTGACATCATATCCAGGACACCAAGTTCCTTAGCCACCTTCTTCTAGCACACATATGATAAAAAGGGTTGGGGGTTTTGCCATAAGAGCAATATGGTTGGCACTATCATATAGGTGCTTAGGTTTAATGTGACTAGCCAATTGATGAGAGGGAGCCTCTCCGACCACTCGTCTAGCCCAATTAAGAGCCAAAGTGGTATCTTGTATGTCATGGACTGCTCAGTTACCAGGATTCTGTCCTTAAGCATCACGGGTTTCCACCCATGGCCTACAAGTGTCCTCATTGGGGGTGGGGTTTTACCCATCTACTGGGGTGCAGTCAGCCCTAGCTGACAGAGTTTCTGAAAGTTTCACTATCATGTGCACTTTTGGACTAATACCCTTAGGTAAATGTATGAATCCCCTTAACCCCCAGCTATGGGTTAATAGTATCACTACTGTTCTTCTACAAAGCTAACTTTGGCATTAAATAAACCATGGAGGTTTGTTGTTGTTATTATTATTGTGATGGCACCATGGGTTGATTGAGATGGCTCCATCCAATGAATTCACCATATCCTGAATGAACAAGACTGTTAGTGAATTCATGAAAAGAGTAATGAAGGAATATGAAATTCAGAAGTGGTCCCCAAATCCTGCATGTATATCCCAGTCAGGGGAAGGAGATGCCCTTGTTTGTCGCAGATTTTCCACAATTGCAGTGACAAGTACACCAAAAGCCATTTATTCCTGATGATGATGGAGATGCCCTTTTGATTTTCACCAGAGCCTCTTTAGCCAGGTTTTGGCTCTGACACTACCATGTTATCACCACCCTGCCACGATGAGGAGGGGGTTGGACTTTAGGGTCAGCATAGAGGTTAATATGCCATTAAACAAAGAAACCCAACCCAACCAAACTAAACCAAGAGAAATAACATTTAGATGCTAAGTACTTCCTTTTATTTATTTGCAATTAAAGATATAAGTAAAAGTAAATTGTCAGTATCAGTCCAACAGTGAGGGAGTCTGTCCCCTTGCACTTGACCAAAAAGATTGTTTTTGCTGAGGTGGAGCATCACACCTACCATCAGCTCCCACTTTACCGCACAGGTACTCACATGTTGAGTTGACGAGGACCTGTATCGAACTTGGAACTTGGCAATTCCTAGAAAATGGAGTTCTACATGAAGCTATAAATGAGTTTGATTAAAAGTAAATTTAGTTTGATTAAATATGAAAAAGAGAAGGTTCAGTTATTTTGCATTTTTTTTTTCTTTAAATAGTTGAATGAATAAATATAGGAAAGACAATTTAATAGTTTATTTTTTTCTCTTATTGTTTGACTAAATATCTAGTGAAACTGTTGGCTTGTTGGGTTTCACTTGTAACAGGTGTCAATTATGAATGGACAGCTGTTACAACCATATAGATTAGGAATTTATTTAGGAACAGTTGAAGAATTCTAATTATGGGGATAATAATCTCAAAACTAAGGTCTCCAAAGCACTGGGAATGTAGAGAAATTGTTTGTGCAGCTATTACCAACACTGTTGTGTTTGTTGTTCATGCACCTGCTCCTGAGCGCACCTTGCTGCCATGCACAGTCTTGGCTTGGCAGTTGCTTCTGATGGAGCTCCTTATTGACACAACTGCCAAGTGTGAAGTTTGTGCAGTTATATTAAACCAATTGAAATTCATCGCCAATTAACAGAAGTGTATGCCAAATTATGCATGGTTGTCAAAAATGTCTGAATGTGTTGTAGGAAAGTTGTAATGACAAGGTTCAACGCTTCCTCAATGACATGGTGGTGAGAAAAAAACTGCCATGGTGCCTACAAAAATACATCAACCGAAAAATGGTGATTATATAGAAAAATAGATACATATTCAAAGTTTGAATGATGTAAACATCATTGACAATAAATAATAAACATTTCTGTGATTTCTAAATATTTTGGAGACCTTACCTTTGTTATTACCCCTGTAGAATGTCACAGTTAATGTGGATAATTAAAAAAAATGATAAAACTATTTCATATTGGGTGAGGTTTGGTTTGGTTTCTTTGTTTAATGGCATATCAACCTTCATGAGTTATTTAATACAAAAACCATCCTTGTAGAAGAAAAGTTGTGGTACTATTAACCCATAGGTGGGGGATGAGGGGTCCATACCTTTCCAAATAATATTAGTCCAAAAGTAAACTCAACAGGCCAACTGGAATTTGAACTGACCTATTCCAATGTAGCATCCCAGCATGTTAGCCATTAGGCCATGGGGAGTATCCACTCTTTAGGTGAGAAATTGCTTTATTTTCTGTGGACATTTAATTGTATTGCTCTAATAACAATCTCTTCATGATGTTGTGGTTTATATTACATACATAGTATTCTTAGTATAAGTTATCAGAAAAAGGAATCACTACCCCAATTCAAATCTTGGAAGAGGATGTTTGTTTCACTCTATGCCAGGGGTCACCAAACTATTGTCCGCTGGGGCATTTTATCAGGCCCACTGACAGTACTTGAATTTGTCTGTTAAAACATATGGAATGTGAGACGTTTTGATACTATTTAAATTTAAATATCATGTTAAGATGTTGACTATGGAATCAACCCATCAATTGAAATTGACTGATAAACATTTGAAAGCAATTCTCTTGATTGGATGTAGCAATTCCAAAACAAAAATTGATGATATCTTGAAAGGCAAACTTTAGTTTCACAAATCTCACTAAACCTTTCTGCTAATGTTGCGTTCTTTGATAATGTTTTAAAAATAATTATGTTGGTTAAATTTGTTTTTGTGAATCTTACACCACTCATCCATGATTATAACATGGAAAGATAAGTTTTGTTTTACAGCTTTTTCTCTGTCTAGCAAGTATTGAACACAATAATAATGTGGCCCATGCTCATTATGTTTTCAATTATTTGGCCCACAGTGAAAAAAGTTTGGTGATCTCTGCTCTATGCTAATGCCCTTGAGGCATGAAGTGAAACATAAACCAAAAAAAAAAACAGAAACTAAATAAATTCATCTATTCTCTCTTACCCCAGCTATGGGTTAATATTAGGGCAGACTAGGTTATTTAGTCTTGGTTAGTTAACCAGTCTAGGAGAAAGAAAACTTTGAATTCATATCATGCTTATGACAGAAAAGTTTTGTAAATACATTTATATAGAAACATAATGTCAAGAAGAGTTACCTAGCATTGCCCACATGAAGGAAATAAAAAAATTGTTTTTTCTTTTTTGTCTTGAAAATCCAAAAAATTAAATGAAGTGAGGAGTAAATGATTTTGAAAAAAAAAAATTTTTTCCTACAAGCTTTTTATATATAATTTTTTTTCTAAAAACTTTTTCAAAAGACTTTCTTGGCTAAAAATATGAATAAATAAAAAAATGTAGATTATATATATATGTATGTAGTAAAGACTAGAGGGAGAAATGTGGACAAAGGAATAAAACTCTGACAAGTATATGTAGGAGATATAATTCGCAGTACATTGAGCTCAGCTTCATCAGTCATTTATTTAATCATTAAAGCATCATATATGTGTTTTATAGAAGAGAAATTGAGAAGTTCCCTTTCTGCTTCAATGGATCAAATTTCTCTCCAAGAAGGCCGACCCATTTTTATCCCCTATCTTGTTTCTCACCCTCTGTACTCAACGACCTTACTAGGCATATCCTTTCTAACTCTCTCCTCACTTTTGTTCTTCTCTCCCTCCTCTTCCACCAAAGATTTCCTTCTGACCAATCAAATTTTCCTCAAATGCTATCCCAGCCACCTGACTTCATCCCCTAATCCACCCCTCTCCCAGCCACTTTCTCTTCTATAAAATTCATGCATGATGCTTTAATGATTAAATAAACGACTGATGAAGCCGCACTCAATGTACAGTGAAATATATCTCTCCTACATACACTTGTCTGAGTTTTGTTCCTTTGTCCACATTTCTCCCTCTAATCTTTACTACATTCTGTCGGATTTACTCCAATCTTCCTATCCTCATATATATATATGTTTCTTTATGTTATTGGGATTAAGAAGAGTAGGACTAAAAAGGTGGAGTATAGCAATCCAAATTCCCTCTCCACCAATGGGTGATACCTTTTTGATAATCCTGATTGGGCTGCAGCATATAAGCCCTCATTGTTCACTATCTTGGCATCCTCAACCAACGAGTTACACCTAGCTGTACTTGAGGCCCTCCTCATCAATAAATTCCTTCCTGCTCTTTGTATACAAAATAAATTTTATTCTTTACTCCATTTTAGTCCTACCATTCTTAATCCCACCATCATAAAGAAATAATACATATGTATATGTATTATTATCTACATGTTTTTTTGTTTTTTATTCTAAAATAAAAGCTTTCCATAATTAAAAAATGTTTCAGTTTTAATGCATTTTTTATTTTATGATTCAGTACAAAAGAAGGTGTTGCTTTTCAAAATCATTTTAATGATTTAAATTTTCTGAGGACTCAATGGTTTAAGAATAATAAATATTTTCTTGTGCAGAAATGTTTTTCTTAGAAAATTCAAAAAATAAATTAAGTGATGGGTAACAGATTTTAATATATATGTAAATATATAAAAAGAATGAATAACCATTAGGTTATTAAATTATAAATTTAAGCTTTATACTTCTTCAGATTTGATTACATAATGATTTAACAAGTGAGAATTGGATGGGAGGAAAGTAAATGAGGAATAGAGGGTAGGTTGCTATGTATGTATGTATGTATGTATATATATATATATATATATAGTGTGTGTGTATATTTATATATATATATATATATATACACATTGAGCTATAATGTCATAACATAAGGATGTATCCAAATACCAATTTTAAAAAATATTAATAACATATATATATACACACACATACATACATAAGTTAAAAGAGAGGAAATGAATCCGACAGTATGAGAATGAACAAGATGGAATGAAAACACCACACAATGCTGTTAAAGAGAAAACAATTTATAACATAATCATATATGATATTGATCAATATTTCAATTTTACAAAAATAGTTCATATATATATATATATATATATACACACACCCACACACACACACACACACACACAAAGTGTTTCTAAAATAAAAACTTTTAAGAAATAATTGCATTCATTGAATTATTTCTAAAAATAAAATTTACCATTGATGCAAATATTTGTAAAAAACAAAACAATGTACAAACTATTATTATTAAGAAAATAAAATACAGTTTGTATCTGTGTAGTAAAGTGGGGAGCTGATAGTTGGTGTGGTGGTCCCCCTCAAACACAAAACAATCTCCCTGGTCTAGTGTTAGTGAAAAGGGGATAAACTCCCTTGCTGTTACTCATAATAGGCCGCTCTGTCTACTATACTTATTTTATTACTGTTCCTCTCTAAGGATGGTTTGGGCATTAAATAACCCATGAATGTTGATATGCTATTGAGGAAAAAAAGAAACCCCAGCCCATCATTCCATTCTGTTGTGGTTCATTGACAGCAACATTATCATATTTTAAAATGATTACTGCCATAATATTTCTAGTTGGATAGTATTACATTAGGATGATATTAGTTGTACACTAACATGTAAGAAACTGTGATTTACTCTCATACATTCTCCAACATACTCCCAAATTTCTCATTATAAGAGTACATCTTAAATTGCTTTCTTATTTTAACTTTTAATATGTAATATTAGATTGTGTTATGTAAGGTTATGAAGTGCTGGGAAGGTGTGACAGTGTCTACCACCTTCTATGTTAGTAGCACAATTAAAAATAGCTTGTGACCCCTTAGCTGCTTACTGAAGTTATTCTGTATTGGAGAAAATGTTGTTGAAAAGAAAGGGATGACTGAAAACTATTCATCTTATAGTTCAAAATGCTTGGCATATTGCTAAAGGGGACACAATTAGGATAGAAAATAAAATTGGCGACCTGAGTTCTAATCTTGAACAAGGCTGTGTTTTACGTTGTGCTAATGCTTTTGGAAAAGGCATGAATTCAACTGTTCTTCACCCTCCCAGGTTCTTTAGTTTTGGGAAGGTAACTAAATCTTAAAGAAGTAAAAATCTGAATTCAAATCACTTAAAAATTGCTCTATCAGTGGGGTTTAGAATATGCTGTATCTCTTGAATATGGGTAAGCCCCCTCCCCACCCCCACACAAAAAGGTGTCAGCGGCAAGACACTAAACTGCATTTAATGATGATTTGAGTCAGAGTAAAAAAATTTTTTCAATTGTCAAATTTTCTCTTTGATAAAATGTGATATTTTATTCATTTTGTATATTTTTATTTTATTTAGGAATTACCTGAATTTTGTGATTGAAGAATTGCAAGATCCAGTAAAGTAAGTATCATTTTTTAAAATATTTTTTTTCCAATTAGACACATAACATAGTGGATAAAGGCATTGGGTTAAAACCATTCTAAGTGACAATTATCTCTAGGCTGCAGGTTCAATCCTGATCAAGAGCGACAGTAACATAGAATAATAATTAACACAGCTAAACTACATGTACCCCATCTATGGTTAGAATGAGATGCCATTTTATTTATTCATTTTAAATGGGGGGTCTATTTCCTTTTCCTTTTTTTTCTTTTTTTGATATAATTAAATATAGTGAATTCCTGGAGAAGGCAGCAAAAGGCATTGGTCTCTACATGAACTCAGATAAAACAGAGTTCATGTGTTTTAATGGATGATGACATTAAGAAAGTGACTCCTCCCTCCCTCACCACTATATATATAATTCAATTTAGAAGAAAAGCAAGACATGAAAAAGTTTTGGTTGAGTGTTTATAAATAAAAATAATGAAATTTATTGTGTACAGTGCTCAGGTACACCACAACTCCTCAAAGTCTCATGTCTAGTACATAGAATAATTTATTAGTGTCAGGAACATAAACAGCATACAGTAATAATGTACATGCATGTGTGCGTGACTATCAGGTATAGTGTTGGCAGACTACAGGAAGCATGGGGGCTTTGAAAGATGCAGTATTTTGGCAGCCCACAACGGATGCAGGCAGTTTAATCCATGCCTCGGCAACTCTGAGCGGGGAAAAAAGGTTTCTAAAGTCATGTGAGCTACGCTGTTTTCTGACTTTGTAGGCATGCCCACATGTGTTAGAAACATGGAGATCGAAAAGGTGCTTAAGGTTGCTGTTGTTAAGATGATTAAAGACCTTATGAGTATTTACCAGGTCATTTGCCAGATGCCAGAGTTTCAATGAATCCATTCCCAGGGCAGCAAGATGTTCAGAATATGGCCAATGCCTGATGGAGGGTATTCGTTTGGTTGCATATCTCTGTACAGTTTCTAGGAGGTTAATGTTCTGAGTGAGATAGGGGTTCCAGACAGGTGATGCAAATTCCAAATGTAGCCACACCATAGCTTTGTACAGCTTTAAATAGATAGCCGGTGAGCGGCTGACATTATTATAACATTTATTATAACTTTTTAAATATTTTTTTTTCTCTTATAATTTTTTGTTTTTTGTTCTGTGAAACATTTGGTGAAATGAGTAACTATCTAGACAGACAATTGATTCCTGATAATCTATTTGTTCATCCATTCCTCTGACCAAAACTATAGATCAATAGACAGATGAATATTGACCTTTATTTAGATTACTTTGTTTGCAGAGCTAAAAGAAAAGAAAAAAAAAATCTGGACAGAAAAGCATAGTTCTATTTTAATCTCTCTTTCCTTATATCAATTTTATTGCCAGTACTACCACCCACCGGGAGTGCTGGGAAAGATCCAAGTGCGTGGTTATGAAAAAGGAAGCAGTAGGAGAATGATGGGGTCTTATCAAAAACAAGGAAGCATTTTTATTTTTTTAACAAAATTTATAAAATGAACGATATTAGTCTAAAAATGAACATAATGGCACCAATGAAGTTCAAACTCACTATGATGTCACAGTTTAGCATATTAGCTACTACATCACAGGGCACCCCACCCCCAGTGCCTTTTGCAATGGCATTAACATGTAGGAAAATGCAAAGTCTTGTCCAGGATTTGAACCTGGTTCAATGATTCCATTTACTACAGTAATAGCCATTGCACAAAGTATGCCACCATCTCTAGAAGTAGCTAAGATCATAGACTGTGTTAGATTGTTTTGAATAAGTATACATAATACCAAAAAAGAGGTGTGTGTTCATTGTTGTAACTCGAGTATCAGAGTGAACAGAGAAATAATAGGGAAAAAAAACATGTTTACTAAGCAAAGATACAAGGTGAACAAAGTAATTAGCAATTTCTAGTTTGAATCAACAATCTCATGAGATTTCATTGTTCTCTCTTCCTAGGTTTCATTAGACATTATTTATAGGAAAAACAGATGATTCCATTTTCATTATTTAGGTACTATATGATATTCATAGTGCTAGAAATGTGAGACAAGATGACAACAGTGCCAAAAGGATTCTTGTTTAGTTATGACTTAACTGTTTATGATATCACCTTCTTTGAATATCAAAAGAACTTAAATTTTAATTCCTTGCCTCTTTTTCAGAAATCTACCAAAAGCCATTTGGATTTCTATCATCATGGTGACTATCATCTATGTGTTTGCAAATGTTGCTTACTTTTCCACTGTCAGTCCAACAGAGATCAAATCCGGTGCAGCAGTAGCTGTTGTAAGTATTAAATCTTTAAAAAAAATCATTTCTTACTTGATCCAAGATCAATTCTGTTTTGAGTATGAATTAATTGCTTTCATTAAAGATCATGGATCTATATCTGGATCATGACCAAGGAAAAAACAAGCAGTTGCTCATGTCTGGCAAGTCTCTACTCTCCCTTACACTGATGTGCTGTTCAAAAGGAATGAATGAAAAGAAAAAAATATTCATGAATTGTCTCTACAAACAAATATATACAAGGTGTGTCAAAAAAGTATCAAGATTTTTTTGTACTTTTTGACACACCTTGTATTCTAAAAAAATGTTCCATTCATTCTTCATTTCTATCTTGGTAAATACAGCTTTAAACTTGGTACTTATTTGACACACCTTGTATTCTGTAAAAGATTAATGAATGGAACATTCTTTTTTTCTCCAGAATACAAGGTGTATTAAAAAGTATGACAATTCTCAATGCTTTTTTGACACACCTAATATATATATATATATAAGATTATGTGTATATGTCTGTGTGTTTATTTTACAACAACTGAGTGCACATCCTTTTATAAAGGAAAATTAGTGGAGATTAGCAAAGACCCTATTTCTGTCGAAAGGGGAGTTAAAAAAATTCTTTACACCCCCAATTTCCAATAAAAAAGCTAAATAAAAAATATTATAAGGGTATAGATAAATGATATATTAAAAAAAAAATAAAACAAATTAATAAAAGACAAATAAAAGAAGAAAAAAAAGCAAACAAGAAAAATAAAAACAAGAATATATAAAAAATAAAAGATGATAAAACAAATACATAGAAAAATAATTTTTATTAATATATAAATACTAGACAAAAAGTGACCCATTGGGTCACCCGTTAAGCTCTCGCTAGATGATTGGGATTAGGAAAAAGAGTAGGATCTGCCTAAATATCATCTGCTTTTCATTTTAAAAACGAATTAAAATTCATTATTTAAGGTCAAATTTTTGTCTAAGTTGAAAAAGTAACATAATGAGCATCAGCAAAAAAGCAAAATAATATTACACATGTAATTTATTTTTGATACATTTAAAACGATGTTTTCGATCAATTTTGCCTGCCAAGACGCTACTTAAAATCCGTTTTTACAAAATAAATTGTAACTTTTGCGATTGAAAAAAATTCACACTGGATTGTCTAATTAGACACATAACCTAGTAGATAAAGAAGTTAGGTTATGACAGTTATCTCTAGACTGCAGGTTCAATCCTGGTCAGGGGCAGCAATAACATAGAATAATAATTAACATAGCTTAACACCTGTACACCAGCTATGGTTAGTGGAATGAGAACAGGATACCACTGTGGGTTGAATAAAGGGTTAGGTTCAAAGTTCCATGATGGCTCCCTATTACAAGAAGGTTCCTGTGTCCGACAAGAAATACCCGAAGAAGGCCGGAGGGCACATAGGCCAAATGATAACAATGAAGACAAGGACAATAGTCTGAATAATACAAATAATGGTAATCTTTGCAGAGTTCCGTCCTGGCCTCCTGCCTCAAAAACTACTAGCCGCAGACTGCTGAAAAAACAACACCAGCTACGATTGAAGTCTGTAGCCGAAGCGTTATCACTTGAAAAAAGAAAGAAAAAAACAACTTAGGGCGTTTTTCTTGAAAACCCAACCCCAACTCCTAGTTAAAATTAAGTTTTATTACAAAATTTGTGGTTCTGTTTTTTTTGGTCACCCAAACCCCAATCCCAGCCCTAAACCCTAACTATTTTTTTTACACCGCTTTGGTTACGGACTTCAATCGTAGCTGGTGGGTTTTTTTTTTTTTTTTTTTTTTTTTTTCAGCAGTCACTGGCTACCATTCCAGGACAGAACTCCGCAAATATTACCCAAATAATACTCCAAAAATTATTTTTTAGTTTTTATTTTCATTTTATTTTTCGATTTTCGGTACTTATTTACTACTCAAGCAGATTCTTAAAAAAAACAAAAAAAAAAACGATACTCTTCGCGGAGAACCATCCCGTCTCCTGCCTCCAAAAACGCTAGCCGGTGGCTGCTGAAAAAAAAACACCAGCTACGATTGAAGTCTGTAGACAAAGCCGTGTCACTTGCAAAAAAAAAACCAACCAACTTAGGGCGTTTTTCCCGAAAACCCAACCCCAAACTCTAACCCCACCCCTAGTTAAAATTAACAGTTTTATTACAAAATGTCTGGGTTCTGTATTTTTTGGGATAGAAAAAACAGATTATTCATTTTCCCATTAAACTAACCCTAAACACCAACACCAACCTCAACCCCAAACCCTAACCAGAGTTTTTTTTATTCAAGTAATACCGCTTCAGCTATGGACTTCAATCGTAGCTGGTGTTTTTTTTTTTTTTTTCTTCTACAGCAGGCACTGGCACGCATTTTTTGAGGCAGGGGGCCGGGATGGTTCTCCGCGAAGAGTACCAAAAAAAACAACTTTTTTCTTCTATTCACACCTTCTGTCTTTAGTCTTTTTATTTATGCAGAAAATAGTATCAATCACATATATACACACCTATATTTTGCACCCCGAACTTGAAAAAAATCGGAAATTTTTAAAATAAAATAAAAATTCATTCATTGCTAAATCAACACTGAAAATTTAATTATAATCAAATATTTCCCTGAGTTTTGGTACATTTTTTTCAAACGTGGGGGGTCAGTTATATTTAAAAAAAAACGAATTGACCTAGTTAAAATTGAAATAGACATTAGAATTTTATTGTGAGTGGTTTTGCTCTTCAGTTGCCTATAGAGAGGGGTTATGTATAATGTAAGACAAGTGAAGAGGGTGTTGAGGGGGGCGACAGTTGGCTGCTGCTTTTACATGTCACTCCCCTTCACTGACATATAGAGAGTAAAAAAGGGGGGTATGTATAATGTACAGACAGAGATGAGTCAGGTTTTGACTTAATTGCAAATTATGACTAATTAAACCAATTAAACTGGAATTTTTTTTCAAACATTTAGTAATCCTAAAACTAAGGAATAATTTATGACAAATTTTGTGTGATCAAGGTCACCAGCCAAAAAGCCTTTAGGGATTGAAAGCTCAAAATCTCAGCTTTAGTATAATAATAAATAGATAGATAAGAGATTTATTTTTATCTTTTTAAATCCCGGGCAACACCAGGTATCTCTGCTAGTTGTTATTTTCCTTGTTCTCTTAAACATTTGGTGTATTGATTATTTTACCTTGGCTGACAAATGATTAATAATAATCTTATTTTTCATGCACCCTTCAGATTAATATTGACCTCTGTTTGAATTACTTTGCTTTTAGAGCTAAAAATAATCTCTTGACAGAGAAATGTTTAAGAATGAGGTTGAAGACAATATCAACCTACCTTACAAACTCCATCTCCATCTTTCAAGGTAAACCCTTGCTCCACTTCTCTCTAGCCTTAGTTGTGCAACTAGTTTAAGAGAATCCTTATCCTAGACTGGTTGCTCAACTAAGGCAGTGTATGCTAAACAAAAAAAATATTTGCAAAAAAAAAAAAAATCCTTTTTTTTTCTCCAAATCTTTTTTCTTCTCGCAAATCATTTTTCTTCTGATAAGACCTAGGTGATTCAGATATGTTTTTTATTTTTTTATAATAGAATTCAGTTAGCTCAGTCAGTAAGGCACTTGACAAGGAATCGTAAGGTTCCTGGTTCGATACCGGTCCTTGCCAATTCAGCATATGAGTAGCACAGGGATCTGTGCAATAAAGTGAGGAGCTGATGGTAGGTGTGGTGCTCAACCTCAGACACTAAAAAACAATCTCCTTGGTCTGCTGCAAATGAAAAGGGGATACACTTTCTCGCTGTCTGGTTCATATCGACTTTAGGCCTCACCAATGATTTTATTTACTTTAAATTATTCATGAACCCATTGGATTTCCCATTTTGTTAGTCCACTTGATTGTTGTATAATTTGATCTCTCTGATAAGATAAAGAATGAATTCTTCCAAGTTGTAGCTGTGTCAGTGCTACTGTATGGTTGCACCACTTGGACATTAATGATTGGGAAAAAAAGCTAGATGGAAATTATACAAAGATGCAGTGTGCTGCCTTGAACAAATCCTGGAATCAGCACCCCACAAAAAAATAGCTGTATGGCCACTTATGATGAACAAGAACTTTGACAAAACAAATATTGACTGTTGTTAGGTTTTGTTTAATTTGTTATTAAATAAAAACTGACATCAACAGTCAATATTTATTTTGTCCTGAAGAAGATTAATTTAGATATATGTTTGACATGTACATATTCATCAAAACATTAAACTTTTATAGAATATTTTTCAAATATCAATAAATCATCCTTACATTTCTTATTTTTCACTTTGACTTATTACTTTTTCACATACTGTCAGATTCATTTCCATTTTTCTCACGTCTGTCAGATTCATTTCCATTTTTCTCACATATATGTGTGTGTGTGTGTGTGTGTGTGTGTGTGTGTGTACTCTATGAAAATTTTGATATTTTCCTGAAGAGAAATATATTGATACTTATATTTCCAATTTATTTTGCAGATGTTCTCAAAAAGACTGTATGGAATTCTGTGGTGGATCATGCCGATTTTTGTGTCACTCTCTACATTTGGAGGTGTAAATGGCATTCTTTTTACTTCATCAAGGTAAATTAACCTCTATTGTCCTACAGATGGTTAGTACAAAATGTCTGATTGGTAAATGCATTGGCACCAACACTGGCACATTACTATTTAATTGGTACACTAACAATTACAATTTGAAGAATTTATTTCAAATCCAAACTACAGGTTATCCCCTTCAAAATAATCCCCTTGGACTCTAATGCACTTTCCCTATCACGCTTGCATGCACTACTGGAAAAATTCTTCTGGGATTATCCGTAGCTGTCATCATAGCCTTTTTGATGTTGTGAATATCCTCAAAACGGGTACCCTTGATGACCCCACTTTAGCTTGGGGAAGAGGAAAAAAATCATATGGAGCCAGATCGGGCAAGTAGGGAGGTTGCATAGGAATTGCAAGGTTATGGGGTTGATACCGGTCCTCACCAGCTCAGTGTATGAGTAGCACAGCTTGGGTAATTTGTTCTGTACAGTAAAGCATCTGAGAGCTGACAGTAAGTGTGGCACTTCACATGAGCAAAAACAATCTCTCTAGTCCAGCGCAAATGAGAAGGGAATAGATTCCTTTGCTGGTTGGATGATACTGACGCAGGTTTTCCTTTTTTTACTATATATAGTCTAACCAGTGCTTTTCAAACCATCTGATGTAGAATACCAGTAGTATATTTTTCTAATGTGCCATCATCTTGTACAGTATTTGGGCCATATTATTATTATTATTATTTGATATATGATTAATTTTCCAAGTATTTCTATCTGCCATATTATATCACTGCAATGGGAAAATAATTATGTTAAACAATACAGAAATTAGTATTATTTGGATTAATCAGACTATTGTCCTCATCTTTATTATTATCTGTACAATGTTTCGGCCGATGTGCCCTCTGGTCTTCTTCAGGTATTTCTTATCGGAGCCTTCTTTTCGAACTAAAGAACCTTCCTGTTGTAACAATAAAGATGGGGATAATAATCTGAATAATCCAAATAATACTAATTATCAAGCCTCATCTAAAAAATTCAGAGAAATAATATTTTATGCATTTTCATTTTTACATGTTATATATTATGATAATGTAAAACTAGAAACTCATCAGTTGATTGACTTGTGTAGCAGCATTTTAAGTAGTGCTGGTCTGAATTATATTTATTCTAAATTGTTTGTCAACCAAATGGTCTGTCTGCCCTATTATTTTAGCACCTTGGCCTTTAGATACCTTTTTACCTTAGCTGTTGTAATGAAAAGCTAAAGTTTCACCTCATCTTACCATCTTTGTTTATATCAGAAAATCTGTCCTGGGTATTGATGTTAAACTGCATCTAGTGGTGAAGTTTCAGTTCTGGAAATCTGGGGAATGCGGAGTACTCCTTTATTGCCATTATTCCCTGATCCACTTTGATCCTGAATGGTAGTACCTGTTAGGGTCCCATCTATGGTTAAATAGATCAAAAAGAATTTTTTTTTAATGTTTAAAAAATTTTGAAGACCCAACAAAGAATGAATAAAACAAAAAATTCTTCAGCATAAAATAATCCAACCAACCAATATGTGATCACTCCAAGCCCAAAATATCAGGCTTACAGTGTATAGTAAAGTAATGCTCAGCCTGAATTGTTGGACTTATAGGTTTAAACTGAAATCTGGTTATATACATATGAACCTGCGCTCGTGGTGTAATGGACACAGTGATCCAAGTTCAAATCCTGGACAAAGCTGTTTGCATTTCACATAGTGCTAATATCCTTGGGAAAACTATGTATTAACCTATTCTACCTCCAGCTATGGGTAAATTGTAGGTAAGACTGAGCTCTTTAACCTTGGTATGGTACCCAGTCTGGGAGAAGGATAAAAAACTGAATTCAAACCTGTTAAACTCTACTTAAGAAATTGATCTCAGGTGCGGTGGGGGATACATACATACAAACATAATGTAAATAATTTCTATTTTTCCTGTTAAAACAAAAAACAATTTTTTTCCAGGTTATTCTTTGTTGGAGGCCGAGAAGGTCACATGCCCCAGATGATGAGTTTTGTTTCTGTCAATAACTATACTCCAATGCCTGCTGTGTTGTTCATGGTAAGTAAATAGTTTTATCAATAAATCTTGCTTTTAAGAACATCACACTGATTGTTGGTCATATTATTGATCAATGTTAAAATCTTAAACCTCTCAATGATATTTTAAAAGTAGATGTTAGGTTATCATGACCTGATTCTTTTCTTTCTTTCTCTTTTTGCAACGTGGTATTTCTTTAAATGTTTACATTCTAATATTATAATTATTGTATATTAGTGTCATTTTCTGATGACTGCTTTGTTGCTGGTACTACTGCTGTTGTCTTTACACTAGTAGTAGTAGTTGCCTGAATTTATTTATTAATGAACTCAAAAGTTCAACATTGTCTCTCTTTAAAAAACTTAATGGCTAAATTCATTCTTTTATATCTATTGTTGTTCTACTTGATTGTATGTACAATATTTTCTAATGTAAAATGATAATAATATAACATAGAATACTTAACATAGCTTAACACTTGTACCTGGTCATGGTTAACAAAATTAGGATCTCTACTCACATGGATTGAATAAAAGGTTCAGTTGAAGTTTCTTCAACAAAAACACCTGAAGAAGGCTAGAGAGCACATTGGCTGAAGTGTTGTGTATATCTATTAATAATGGAGATTGTCTGTAACAAAAACTATGTCCTAGCTGTATGTCACAATATTCTTATGCTATATACACCCAAAATTTGAGTAAGCAATTTTCTCGTAATTAAAAATGAGGAAGATAGTTTGAAAATCCAAATAATACAAATTTAGCACCGTCTGTCCCTCATATAGAGATTTTTTACAGGCTAAAAGAGCTTCTTAACATGCACTCCCAAATGCAAAGTTTTTCTTGTGGGGGTTTAATTCAAGGGTTTCGTTTTAGACTAGTTACCATACTGTGTCTAGAGAACCCAATCTGTCCTATTATTTACCCAAATCTGGAGAAAGAAGTGATGGATTCATACCTTTCCCAGGGGCATTAACACCAATTGAAATGCCAACAACCTTGTCCAGGATTTAAACTTGGATCACTGGACCCATTTCCTACAATGATAAACTTTACCCTGATTGCACCCCTCAGGGTATTTCAACTTTCTTTTTCAATGAATTGACTGATAATGTAGAGTCTATATAACTGTAGTGATCCTGCAGGGGGTCTGCATAACTGCAAATCCTGCAAAGGTTCTGCATAATTGTGTCACTAATGTGGAAGTATACTACTATGCTGAGTGTGATGGCATCTACATAACTGTAAAGTCTTTTATGACAGTGATGTTTAATGTACATATTTTCTTGGTTAATACTTCTTAAAAATAACCAAATAAAAAAAAAAGTAATTTTGACAGTTCATACTTATCTTTTCAATCTGTCTTTCTATTTATTGTTATTGTTTTACAAATAAATCAATTTCAAAACAAAAAGATCACATATCAAATTTTCAACTAGTTTATTATAATTTGATACAGAAGAAAGGAAGAAATACTCTGCTTTTAAAAGGATTGAAATATTTTATGAATATATCTATCTTCTATTATTATACTAAAGCTGACATTTTCAATTTTTGATACCTAAATTAATTGGTTCTAATTTGCAATTAAGTCAAAAACTGACCTGTCTCCGTCTTTACATTCTGCATAACTCTCTTTTCCTCTCTATATGCCAGTGAAGGGAAGATGGGATAGTGATTAACAGAGACACAAGTCACTACACGTAATAATCTTATCAAAAGCAGCAGCCAGAGAGAGAATACCCTTCCCTTTCTCTATTTATAGGCTACAGGGAATAACTTTAGTTTTGTTTTATTAAAACAAAACTAAAGTTCTTTTTACGCTCAAGTAAAATTGAATATCATGCTTTAAAATAGATTTCTTAAATTAATTAACATCCTATACCGCCTCATTCCACCCGGCCGGAAGTCACATTCATTTTCCTAATCTGCCCCAAATGATAGCCTTTGTTTAAATGTAATATTAAACATATTTAGAAATCTTTGATTTTAGGGAAATAACAGGTAACTTTAAATGAAAACACCATTTTTAGCCATTTTTTGATAAATCCTTATAGGAATAAGGCACTGGGCTTAAAAATTCTCAACCGGATGTTAATAAATTTAAAAAATTAGTAATTAACTCTTAAGTCAAAGGGGTAAGCACATCAAATATTTGTTAGTAAAATATTTAGGAAGATACTATTTAGCTGGTTTTGGTAAAATATAAAAACCTACTTGCTTAGGGACTGTCAAATTTGCCACAAAATCCTTATTTTATAAAATACATAAAATGCATCAGTTATTTTATTTCAAAACTTACCGGTTTTTTTTCAGGTCACTTAAAATTAGTAATTAAAAAATCTAGATCCCTGTGCTACTCATACACTGAGTTGGCGAGGGCCAGTATCGAACCAGGAACCATGAGGCTCTCAGCCGAACACTATACCATAGACTGTAGTAAATTCTAAAAATATTTCATTTTGGGTAAAAAAAAAAAGTAGTTACATATTTGAATATTATGGAATTTTATTCAAATGAGCAAATGTTGACTACCCCCACCATTTAAGTGAACGTTTTCTTCAAGCTTTTAACTAAAACAAACTAAAAGAATACATTGCTAAATAACGTGCTAAAAATCTCATTCAAATTGGATAATTTCTTGATTTTTGGTAATTTATCTATCTTAGATCTAAAATGGTACAAGTTTTTCATTACTAAATCAGAATCAATCAACTTATTTGATAAGTAGATAAATTGTCTTTGTTTCCCTTTTCCGAAAAATTAAAATAATTTAAGCTGCGAAATAATTCAAATCAGCTTATTTTATTTGTTATAAAATCAAGATTTGTGGGTTAAACTTGCAAATCATCATCAAAATTAAAACGGAAACTTATTTTTGCAGTGTTGATGTGCTTACCCTTTAACATTTTAACTAGTGTATGAATGAACTTTTTTGTGAATTAGGTTACGGTTTAGGGGTTTGAGGATTAAGGTTGTTTTTAATTACGTATTACTTAAAAAGAAAACAACAACAAAAAACCAAATTACTATACATTTAATTGACTATTGAAATTAATTATTGAATCCAATGGTAGACACATTAGTCTCAGTTGTTGGTTTAGTATTGCAATGTATGATTTCAATTAAACATGTTCTTAAAATATATTTTTCAACATTAAATGTTTGATTTAAAAAAAAAATGTAAAGATTTAAAATTGTTTTTTTGGCTGTGAAAAAATAAATAAAATTGATGTGATGTTTTAAAATAGATTAAAAAAAATTACTTTAATTATTAATTTTTAAAACTTATAGGGTCAATAATTGTGAGTAAAAATTTAGGAAGAGTGTTATTAACACAAACCTAATTTTATGTTTATTTTACCAGTCCTGTAAATATTCTTCATTTGAATGCAAGTAATGTTAAAATAACAACACAGATTTAACACAAAAGTTTATTTTATATTCATATTTTGTGAAGGATAAAGATACAAAAAATTCTTTTAAATGAAAAATATCAGGCACTGGCAAAGTTGCCGTAAAATCCATATTTAGCAAAATAAATTTACCCCCACCCCGCACCGATTGAAAAAAAAAATACCAAAAATCAGGGAATTATCTGATTTTAATGAAATTTTCAGTGTTGATTTATCAAATTATGCATTATAAAATTCATTCATTATTTTATTTCAAAACTTTCAGATTTTTTTCAGGTCACTTAACTTTAACCCTCCCCCCATGTTTTTTGGTGGGGGCACAAAATACCGGTGGGGGTTATGTAAAATTGAAACTAATTACAGTATAAGTAAAAAGACAAAATATAGAAGGTGTACATAAAAGGGAAGAAAATTAAGGGAGATATCCTGGTAGAAAATAAATATCGAAAAATTAAATGTAAAATAAAAACTAAAAAAAATAATTTTTGTAGATTTAAAAAAAAAAAAAAAAAAAAAACTTTTTGGGGTTTAATTGACTATTATCTAATGATAGAAAAAATATATATCGATATTTTTTCTGTTTAAAAGGAGGGGGTCGTAAATTTTCAATATAGTGTTTCTAAAAGAATTATTAGATAACAATAATAAACTAATGTAGTTATTAAATAGATATTTGTTTTTAGAATCTAAAAATAGGAAATTTGAAACTTAAAATTAGTCGTTTCATATTATAAATGAATTCTAAATATTAATTTACTATAGCAGAAATACCTAATTAAGTCAGAAAGTTTTGAAATAAAATAACTGATGCATTATAAAATTCATTTATTGATAAATCAACACTGAAAATTTCATTAAAATTGGAAAATTCCCTGATTTTTGGTAATTTTTTTTTTCAATCGGGGTTGGGGGTAAATTTATTTTGTAAAATACAGATTTTATGTCATCTTAGACAGCATTGACAGTCATGTTTACAATAAATTTGTGCAAAATTGACTGAAAATAGTTTAAAATGTATTCAAAATAAATTACTTTGTGATTTTTAACAAAATAATCTGAGCTCAATGGGTGACCCAACAGATCACGTCATTTCTAGTATATATATATATATATATATATATATACTACATACATACAGAGATGCTGATAGGTATGCGTTCTACTTCACTGATGCATAAAAATATATACAGTGTATATTTAAAAAAAAAAAACTAAAAAAAAAACTAAATCATTTCAAAAACAAATTTATTGTTTGATAAGATTTGACTCCTTCAAAATAATTTTTCACCCCTTAAAAAATTTAAATTTTCTTTGTTATGAATAAAATATCCCAACAGAATCAAAGAAAGAAATAAGATGTGAGATATAATCAATTAAATTACTTTTTATATTTTATTTCTCTTCTAAACTCTCTTGTCTAAATGATACATTTTCTTTTTTTTTTTTTCTTTTTCAGGGAGTATTGTCGTTGTTCTATCTTGTATCATCCGATATGTACGCCCTCATCAATTATGTATCCTTCGTCAACTGGTTGGCGATTGGTCTTTCTATCATCTCACTTCTCTACTTTAGATATACAAGACCAAATATGAAAAGGCCAATTAAGGTGAAATATTTTGACTTTCTTCCTTTCTCTTTTTTCTGTTGTTAATTCACTTATACTTTCATGGCCTTATTAAAAAGGATTTTGTGTTTATATAGCTGCTTTTTACTCATCATATAATTCAGGGATCAAACTTTTTTTTACAGTGGGCTAGATAATTGAAAAAATAACGAGTGCAAGCCACATTATTATTGTGTTCACTACTTGCTAGCCAGAATGAAAGTTCTGAGAAAAAGATGTAAAACAAAATTTATCTTTCCATGTATTCATAGATGAGTGGCGTAAGATGCACAAAAAAAAATTTAAACAACATATTTATTTTCAAAACATTATCAAATACACAACACTAGCGGGCCTAATAAAATGCATCTACAGGTCGTAGTTTGATGACCCCTGATGTAAATGAATAAACTAAGGGGAATCACCATGGCGTAGTGGCTATAGTGCCAGACTGTGAGTAGTGAGTTCAAACTCTGATTGTGCTATTACGTTCACTTTGGACTAATACTCTTGGGAAAGGCATGAAACCCCTTATCCCCCATCTATGGTTTTAAAAGTACCACTACTGTTCTTCTACTAAGATGGCTTTAGAATTAAATAACCTATGAAGGTTGATATGCCTTTTGGTACCAGTTTAAAAACATCTTAACTTGAACTACATTCAAAGTTAATCCCAAAAGTAAGGTCTCCAAAGCAATGCAGATACAGGGATACTGTTCATGCAGATATTGCACACATCTCTCTGCAATGCTCAGTCTTGGCTTGGCCATCATTTCTGATGGAGCTACACATTGACATTACCGCCAAGTGTGAAGTTTGCTTAGTTATTTGGTTTTAGAACACAAAAGGATTAATTAACAAAAGTGTATGGTGAGTCATGCATGGATATCAAAAACGTCCAGAAGTAGTGTAGAGAGTTTGCAACGACAACAAGATTCAACACTTCCTCAATGACATGGGCATAAAAAAAACTGCCACAATGCTTACAAAAATGCATTGATCAAAACTTTAAAATGATATAAACATCATTGACAATAATCAATAAACATTTCTGTGATTTCTAAAAATATTGGTGACCTTACCTTTGTGATTACTTACATACACATATTTGCCCATAAATAAGTACACCACAAGCAATTTTTTTTATAAAAAGTTAATTTTCTTCTAAACCAAAGATACTGATAATTATCACCAAACTCTACAGCATTGAAACATTGTAATCCTAATTAAAATTGCATAAGAAGTATACTTATTTTTGGACTGCTACATATTCATATTTTTGGCTATAGAGTTTCAATGCTGTAAAGTTTAATGAATAATTTCAATTTTTTAAAAAAAGTTTTTCTTTATACTATTTCATACTCATTTTCTCTTTTCAGGTTCATCTAATTTGGCCAATCCTTTATACAATTGGATCAATCTTCCTTGTTATTTTACCTTTATATGCAAAACCAGTAGAAACTGGTAAGTCAGCAACTATTTATCCATTTTAAAGGCCATATTCACTGTATAAAATAAACCCTTTTGCTCTTTAGTATTATGTTATCTAAATACTAAATCATGAATTATTTAGTAGTTGTTTAGCAAAGGTTTTGTAGGTTCAATCCTGGGCCAAGTCACCCGATAATTGTTGAACATTGTAATATTTTACTAATCTTTTTTTTTTTTTAAATGAACAAAGACTGTTTCTTAATTGTTAGGAAAAAAATTTGATTATTTAATTCTGGGTAAGAAGATTAGAAAATATTGAGTTTGTTATTAAAAACAAAACAGCCAATGAAAACTTAAAGAATGTTGTCATTTATGCCTTGTGTGCATTGATATATTCTGATTGAAGGAATGATACAAATTAAGCTGACCATAGGTGTGGTAATCAGCACTCTATTGTTCATTATGTTTATACATTGGGGGGCACCTAATGTCTGCAGATGGGAGTTTATGGATATTGCCAAGCCTACTTATTACTGATTTAAAACTAGCCAGACTCATAGAATATGAAACAAGTCATAACCTAAGACATAGCAGACCACATAGGAAGATTGTAAGGTGAACAAAATCATAGACAGGGAATGCTGTTGGAAAGAGATGAACCAACCCGGCTACCCTGTTGACCTTCTATATCTTGTGATAATTCACAGATTAAGTTTTGTTTATTTTGTGCCAGGCTTGGTGATAGTGTGGAGAATTTCAAAGCCCTATTTTTTTTTAATGTAAATGTATTCCTCTGAGATTTTGCCAAGCAGTCCGTGAACAGGCTGAAAATCAGTCTGACACGGTCGGTCAGAATTACTGTAGCATCAAATGATCAAGAATTCCTGATTTCTATTTTATACATCAATGGAGCCTAGAACAATGTTTCCCAACCTTTTCTTCCTTGTGGCTCATTTTTGGTGTCAAAACAATTTTAGTCCCACATAAACACAGAGATGGTGATAGGTACATGTCCTGCATCCCTGATGCATAAAAATCTAAAAGGACACAGTAAAATCATATTGATACATCCCAGTTTTTTTTCTTTTTTCTTCCCTCACCATTTCAAGCTAACTGTGAATACATTTCAATAGATTCTTAGAAATTAATTGCATAGGATAGGTTATAAGGTAGGAGTTAGACAGCTTCAATTGTTTCCCCAGATCATAAATAAAAACCCTTCAATTTATTAAGAAATATTAGTTGGGACCCATTAAATTTTCCGGGGACACATTCAAAGCAGATATGTGTGTCCCCAGATGCACTAAATCAAAGCTATCAGCATCACTGTAAATACAAATTCCATGTAACAGAAAATACTTTTTATGTAGTAGAAAATATAAACCCTGATTTACGACTACTGTCTGTTTTCAATCTGCAATAAATTACATTTCCTGAGGCACACAATACTCTGACCTTGCAGATATTGTTTGAGCACAAAAAAAGATTAGTTAATTATTTATTTTGTCTTTCCATTATTTTTCAGGTATTGGCTGTTTAATTATTGCCAGTGGAATTCCAGTTTATTTGATATGTGTCACTTGGAAAAGGAAACCAGCTGCTCTTCAGAATCTCTTTGGTAAGAAACTTCTTTACTAACCTCATTCTTAAAAAGTTAAGAGACTTAACCTCTCAAGAAAGGCTTGAGTTAATCAACCTACTATCCTCTAAAACAGAACAACTAGACCTGATACAGGCAAATTACTTTGAAAAATACTCCATTAAAAACATTTAGAAGGATAGGGAAAATTGGACACTCTAGCCTTTAAGAAGAGAAATTTAATTCATTCGCACCTCTTACAAGACTTAACTGTTGAAAAGAGTCGATAGATTAAAAGACATGTTAGATTAACTTTCTTATTGTCCATTTAGTAACTCTATACTATGCCTGGGGGACTATATATATATGGGTAATTCCATGTCAAATCATCAGGAAAAAATAATATTGTCACCCACCCCCTTCAATTTTTCTGAAATTTTGTACAGCGTAGACTAGGTTAAAGTTAGACAATCCCCCAAATTTGAGCTGATTTATGTCGATTTTAAACTCGACAAAATTGAGGGGGCAAGAAAAATGGCGACATTTTGTAATCTATTATTGTCTATAAAATCTGTTCTAGAGCTTCCCTACTCCTAAAAATTGGTTTCTAGAAGTTTTTAGGGCTGAGGAATCCAAAAATGTTATCAAAATAGGCATAAATTTAACCCTTTTCACGTTATTAATGATTTCTGATTTTTTCAATGCAAGTGAAAAAAATCACAATGTGGCACTACGTATAATTTTTCTTTTCCTTTAAATTATTATTCTACATATATTGAACATTATTTGTACCAAAAATGGAGTTTGGTTTTTGCTCACAAGCGAAGTTACAACATCAGTTAAGATTTGGCACTTTTACGTACAGCCATAGAATAAGCACCATATGGAGCAAAATAACTGTCAGAGTTCAATAGAAATTATCAGGATTATGTTGGTGGTTGGATATATTTAAAATAATGTAAGTAAGTAAAGTCGTCGGGGTGGCTTAATGTCGGTATGAGCCATACAGCAAAGGAGTCTATCCCCTTTTCACTAGCGCTAGACCAAGGAGATTATTTTAGCATCTGAGGTGGAATGCCACACCTACCATCACCGCACAGATCCCTGTGCTACTCATACGCTGAGTTGGCAAGGACCGGTATCGAACTAGGTTTCTAGCCAAATGCTCTACTGACTGAGCTAACCCGGCCCTTTAAAATAATGTACAAACAGTATATTTCCAATGTATCAATCATATTGCCTGCAAAATTCTGTCAATATACAAAGAATTGAAAATTGGAAGGTAACAAAAATTATAACAATATCCTAGCTACCACCAATTTTCCATGTGAAATCCCCCCTCCCCCCCATATTTAACACAATGAAACTTGCGTAAAAATTAGTATTATCTTGAAAAAAAAATTTCATTTGAAAGACGAAACATTAAACAAACTCCTGATGATTTAAAAAAACATTTTTCAGCTTACGGAAATAATGAAAATTATGATTGAAAAACAATGTTTTCATTTTTGCACCATTAAATCAACTGAAATTGAAAAAAAAACTCCATTTTTTTGGTACAAATAATGATAATTTAAAAGGAAAATAAAAATATGTAGTGCCACATTGTGATTTTTTTCACTTACTGACCTTGCATTGAAAAAATCAGGAATCATTAATAACGTGAAAAGGGTTAAATTTATGCCTATTTTGATAACATTTTTGGATTCCTCAGCCCTAAAAACTTCTAGAAACCAATTTTTAGGAGTAGGGAAGCTCTAGAACAGATTTTATGGACAATAATAGATTACAAAATGTTGCATTTTTCTTGCCCACCCCCTCAATTTTTTCGAGTTTAAAATCGACATAACTCAGCAAATTTTTCGAATTGGAAGCTCAAATTTGGGGGATTGTCTAACTTTAACCTAGTCTACACCTGTACAAAATTTCAGAAAAATTGAAGGGGGTGGGTGACATGGCTCTGATGATATGACATGGAATTACCCACACACTATATATATATATATATATATACACACACACACACACACACACAGCTATGACTAAAATTTCACATTAAAAAAAAAAAAAAATTGGTTGAAATTAACAATTTATGCTGTATTATGAAGAGGAAGCATTTTTAAGAAGTCACATGTAAAAATTATTTGTTTTACATTTTTTAGAATGGGTGAATTTTATAAATTAAAATCTGTATCTGTCAAAATGGTGCATTCTTGAAGATGTGCTCTTTATAACATGATTTATTTCATTGTTATAAAAGTTTAAGCTCTTTTCTTTAAAAAAATTAAAATTGTAAAATGTCTTAAGTTTAAAGAAAAGGGGAGGTACTGTTATACTGAAATTTTGACTATACATCTTTTGTGAAGAATAAAGCATTGTTTTGTGCAGGGTAATATTATTTCCAGTTGTGTGAATTTTACTGAAATAGTTGTGGTTAAGCTAATCTACATATTTTCCCACATTTGAGGAGGATTGGATTTAGAATCTTGTCTGGTTCCCTCAGTACAAAAGATTGCACTTTGTACTTCATTGTCATATTTTGACATTAATATATTCCAGCATTTCTGAGATAAAAGAAATTTCTAACATAAAGACAATTTTTACATTATAAAAGTTAACTCATTGTAAAACCAACTTTTCAGGAACCAATAGCCAAGTTGATATAAGCGTTGGTTAAAAATATATCTAGTTAACTTTAACTGCCATCTTGTTGGGTGTGATAATGTGATAGGTTAAAAAGGGATTAGAAATAAAATTGTAACACCTGTAATAGAAATATTCATATTTTTAGTTACAGAGTTTTATAATAAATAAAACCTAATGATATCCATTTTGATTGTATAAAATTCCATTAGAAATTGTAAAATACTAATTAGTAGTTGCATTTCTTCCTAAGTAGAAGTAGCAATGTCTGTTCTGATAAATAATTTTCATTAACTTTATGTGTATTAATAAATTCTATTGGTTGACCCTCAGTCACAGCCTTCTAGCACCTATATGATAAAAAAAAGGATGTTTGCCATGCTTGAAATGACCAGCCAATGGATTGGATGGGGCCTATCCAACTGCCTGTCTAGCCCAAGTAACAGCTGAAGTGGAGTGTTGCCTGTCACGGGACCACTTAGCCACGTCAATCCTGTTCTCAGTCATTATGGGTTACTACCCACGGCCAACAGTATATTCTACAACCCCAGCCTACCAGACAAAATATAATCATTTACATATATTCTAAAAAATTGTAGAAAATACAATAGAAAATATATTCAATAATTTAATGATTACTTGTAAAAAAAGGTAAAGTCAGTAATGTTGCCTATTGTTGGTATCAGCCAGGCAGCAAGGGAGTTTATCCCCTTTTTACTAGGGGCTAGACCATTAAGATTGCTTTTGTGTCAGAGTGTAGAGTGCTGCATCAACCATCAGCTCCCTATTTTACTGCACAGATCCAAGCTGTGTTACTCATACACTGAGTTGGTGCTGAGTATTGAAACCAGAACTATGTGGTTCCTCTACTGACTGAGCTAAACCAGCCCTATTCTGAAATTATGTTATAAATCATTATATACTTTTCTAAAATATTATTACTGTTTTCATATTTCATTTTAATATTTCTTTCAAAAGTACAAAAAAATAGATAATACGTTACTTTTTAATATTTATTACATAATATAAAAGATTTATCAAATGCTTGTATTGTAGCTTTTTTTTCTTCTTGTATATTAAAAACTGCAACAAGTTCTTAATACAAATCAATTTCTTATTTTTCTTATTACAGATAACATAACTGCAACTGTGCAGAAGTTGTTGATGGTTGTTCCTGAAGACAAGAAAGTGGCTTAAATGAGATTGTCAAACATTTACATTACACCAAATATTTGTCTCTAAGAAAGGGCAGAAAAAAAAAGAAAAAAAAAAAAGAAAAAGGACATTTTAAAACTGCTAAGAAACAATATTGATAATACTTCCGTCATTTGTTCTCTGTTCTGATCTGATCACATTCAGGCTCAAAAAACAATGAAATTTTAAGTCTGTACACATCTATGCAAGCTAATTATCTCCCTTGATTTACTCATCACATATACAATGTAGGTGTCTACTATCTGAAAAATCTAGAAAAAGTAATAGCATACATCTCACTAATTCACCTATAGAAGAAAAAAAAATTAACCTACATTTACACATTGTTTTATTACACACACACACACACACACAAAAAAAAAAATCTCATCAAATACAAATTATTTTCAAATTTGTTTGTACTTCATATAAAAAACATTTTTCAAAATTGTTAAATTTTTATAAAAATTTTACATACAAAATATGACATTTTTTATTATGGCTTATAAAATATTTTCCACATTCATTTTTCAATCGAGTAGCATTGATAATAGAATTTATAACAAATTTAGGATTTTATTTAATATTATGATCCCTCTACCATAATAGTTGTTACATTTAGTGTATGAAATTGATATGCACATGTAGATACTATTATGTGATAGTCAATATTAAACAAAATAAAATCCAAAATTTATTAATTCATTATTATTTAAACTAGAAATTGTTAATAAATTTATTATTTTACTTAATATAATTACCTCTCTCCTATAATAATTGTTACATTTGCATTTAAATTTCATCCACGAAATGTAATAACTATTATTGGAAATTGGTATTTAATTATTTTTAAGTAGGTTTTATCGCGATGTACAATACTGAGAAAAACCTGTAATATCTTGTTTGTGTGTTGTTGCTTATATTTTTTGTTTCATTTTTACCTCCAGAGTATTTCAGAAAAAATTGATATCATTTTGTACTCAAATGATATCAAATTTTATGAAACACCCTGTATATTTTTTTGTCACACATTAAGTATCTGCCATGTCTGGCTTATTTTTTAAGGATAATTTGACTACTATTTCACTTGAAAGATGACAATGTTGCAGTGACTATCATTTCATTTAATATCTATGAATATACGGTGAAAAAAACTAAAAAAAAATAAGCTCATGGGGAGACAACTAGGGAAAATTATCTTCATTCAGGGTTTCTATACTAAATCAAATCATTACCAATGGGTGTTTAAAAAATTTTCAAAAAATTAAAAAAGGCATTTCAATTATGTATTAAACCAAATGTTAATTTGCATTAAAAAACAAAAACATTTTTTCTTAAATACATTTGATTAAAATGTGAGTGGTTTTGATGAATGTAGGATTTTTAAAAAATGAGTTTATATTGAATGTTTTTTTAAGAAAAGACAATCATTAACTCAAACTGCATAATTCTGAAAAAAATATAGGTTTAAAAATATTTTTATATTTAAACTTTTACCTTATGTTTACCCAAAAAATTAGCAGTCTAAAAAAAATATTTTTGTGAAAACATTTATTTTCTTTAAATAATGATTTCAAAAGTATAAAAATCACTCTTTTATAATGTGTAGTATACATGTACATATATACACTTGTGTGATTTTAAAAAAATACATAAACCTGACTATATCGATGGATTTAGGTCTTAAATTGTTTTTCAAGTGCCTCATAGATTTTTTTTTTGTATTTATTTGCCATTTCAAGTGTAAGAAAATACATTAGCCACATATGTCAGTTCATATATATATATATATATATATATATATATATATATATATATATATATATATATATATGATCACATAGACAAGAAACTGACAGTCACCAAGCACTGTTGTCTCTGTGTCTTACCTATCCTTAAATATACATGCGCTCTTTCACCAATATTGAGCACTTTTCATAATATATATATAAATGTGTGTGCATTTGTAATTATCAAGATTCCTTATGAATGTTTTATGAATTGGATATTTGAAATCTATAAAGTGTTTTTGTTATGTTTTTTGTGACTAATCATGACATGAAAAAGACAATCTTAAATAAATAAAAAAAATTTATAACTAGATATGCTCTTGTTCATGCAATTAAATTCCGAATCCTATTTAGTATGTATATGCATACAGACACTTAATCATGTCTGTCCATTGAAAAGGAAATATTCCTTTATATAAGGAACCCTACAAAGTGAGGAATCATTTTCATTATGACCTCCTACTGAAAACATTAATGAAATGATCAATCATATAATTTGTTGTTTTTTTTCAGAATGGGAATCCTATTTTGGCTTATTGCCAACTTTACACTAATAACTGCCTCTGGAGAAAAGGCATGTATCCATTTTTCCCTGTCCTCTGACTCCTTGCTAGACATCTTGAGATGGTGTCTAGTCATCAACAATATTAATAAAAAATAATTAATATTTAAATAATATTAATTAATAAAAAAGAGTGGGTGGGTGAGTACTTAGGCAAAATACTCCTGTATGTACTCCCACTTTATATTACCCAGGCAGCAGTGAACACTGTTACTTTTAAAGCTGACATGATCCAATTGATATAAACTTTTTGTTGTTTTGTAATCAATAACATACAACATAATCCCCAATGATGCTAACACATTGTTAAAACCAATTACTACAAAAGTGTAAATATAAATGACTTCCTAACCGCTAGGCATGACATAACCCCAAATGGGTTGATATGCCGTTAAAATCAATGAACCAACAACCTTTTGTTTGATTGTTGAACATTTGGGTCTAGCTAGTCAGTACAAACATTTCAATTGAATTTGAAAAAATTCTACCCACTTTACCAATCTGTGATATTTAAGGACCATTTTAGTGCAAAGCAGATAATTTTCTATTGATGGGAGTTATTGGGCATTACAGCAAAGAAACATTTTTTTTTGCCTTATTTATTTTTTCTTTCTTCATACTTATGAGATTTACATACTAGTCATTTGATAGAATTTCACACTACTTGTCCTCCTCTTCCTCCTTCATTTTTCTCATTGTACCCTACAAGCAAGTGTAAGCTCCTAGTACAATAACAGAATCTGTGTTAGAAATTATGAATTCTGTGCATAATTCTGTACAAATTTTTAAAGTATTAATAAAAATACTTTTTATTTGTTTAAAACTGAAGTTTTTAGAACATCATAAAAATATCATATTTTCTTTTCTTTTTTTTTGTTTAAGTTAGTAAGGAACCTAGATTCCTTAAAATCGTTATTGTAAAAAGAAGGTTTGAGTGAATGGGGAGGTGGAAATTAAATTTCTTATCTCTGCCAACAAATGAATGGACAAATGTTTAACTTTGGTCACTCTTAAAGGGCTTAATAAAGATCTTTATATTATGTTGTTTGAAAATTAATGGCAAGTTTTTATTAAATATTTAAATGTAAATTTGGCCAGTATTTTCTAAACAATCTAATATTAACAAGAATCAAATTTTAAATGAATAGCAATAATTGTGTGTGAGTGCACACAAACATTTTTTTCTTTTTTAAACCTGCTAAATCCTTTACTACCTCTGTCCCATAATAGTTATTATATTTAGTGTAGGAAATTTATATTCAAAAGGTAACAGCTATTATGGGACAGGTGTAGTATTAAAAATATGTATCAACACAACCACACAATCAAATATTGATTTAAAGAAAGTTCCTTATTTTGTATATGTTGATGTATATCAAAATTTGTATCACATGGTCATAACAGTTTGTACAAGTTTTTTTTTCTTCTTACAATGCAATTAATATTTGTAATATACAAAAGTGTCATTTCATTTTATTTTTTGTAGAAATTTTGACACAATAAATCTTCGGCCATCATTTTTTTCCAGATGGTCAAAGCTGTCTCATTTAATATTTTTTTTTTATATGATTGTTTGGAAAGTGTTTTTTTAAATTTATTCTGCTATATATGTACAATATTTCTAATGATATTAGTATATTAACAATGGAAGAATGGGAGTGTTTCAGAACATTCATTTCATAGACATTATCTATTTGTCTGTTTAAAATCTTGGTATAGGCTATTGTCATATTTCAGTTGCATCTTGCCAACTGTGAAGGAGTTTTAGTTTTCTTTTGTTTTGTTTTTTTTATTTAAGGACTGAACTCTTATCTCCTTGTTTTTATTCTATTTCTCTTATAATCCTTACTAATCCACACTTGACTAATCTTTCTTATAGAAGGTGGTCCCTTATTATCTCCACAAAATCCCCAGCCCTATGATTGAATACACCAGAATCAATATCTGAAGATTCTCTAGGTTATTGACCAATAGGACATTCCAAAACTGAACTTTCAACTTTATAAATAAGAGTTTTCTTTAAATACTTATTCAACATTATACCATTATTCACCATATTTATTTACTCTTACTTACATATTTTCCATTCACACACAATATTTTCAGCTATAAAATAAGATAAAAACTCACCTGTCAAATCTTCAGGTGAGATTGTATTGACACATTTTGATGCAAGTTCACCTGGAGATAAGCCACATAAAACTCATTCATGAGTTTTTATTTTATAGTTGAAAATATCAAGATATTTCTTAGCATAGAGCACTATATTTTACTGTGGATAAGAAATATGACTGAAATCTGAATGTATTGTTAATTTCAACAACTCTATTTTCATCTTTTTAATCCTATTTCTTACTCCCTCCCATATATATATATATATATATATATATATATATATATTAGATAGATAAGTTATATATATGAAACTTAATTTTGTTCCAATGTAGGGGTAAGTTTGTTGTTTTCCTTCTACAAGAGCCATACCGGTTTTCACTGGTTATTCAATGGATGCCAAATTAAGTTATGCTGTAATGTAAACAGCATAGTTTTTTTTTTTTTGTTTTAAAATAGAATTAAATTAAAATTTTGCTTCTGCAGTTTCACAATGCTTAGAAAAAAACCTTTCTTTGTTTAGACAATAAATTCTAATAGGAAAACATTTTGTTTGTTTTTTTTTTAAATATTATAGACAAAATATCATTGTGAAATTCTTGAAAAAGAAATTTTGAACAAATATCTTTAGTGTGAATCTTATAATTAAATTTTGGTTGATTAGGAAGTAAACAAGAACACCTATTGAGATAGCTGACATGTAATCAATACTCAGCAAACTAACACTACTTAATGTGATAAGTGTGATCGCTAGGTATGTGTGTGGGAGTTTGTCTCAACTGGCCCCTCAAACTACTGGAGATATGGGCCAGATTAAGATAAGTACATATAAATGAATTTATTTTCATTTATGTAAAAGAAACATTTTTCAAACTTGCCAATTGTAATAATTGAAAGTTACCTCCCCTACGTTATGATTACCTCCCTTGAGAATACTAGATTATATAAACTCTTAATAAATGTACCAATTATTCTAACTAGAATATAGAATAAAGCTTTTTAAAGTCTATTGGTGTTATCATTTGTCATTACAATTTATTCTACTTAGAATAATTGGTACATTTTTAAGAGTTTATATAGTCTAGTATTCCCTAGAGTGTTCTTCAAAGGGGGAGGTAATCATAAAGTAACTCTCAATTACTTATTACACTAATAAGATTTTTTTTGTTTTTTTTTAATTTTTAACATCACTAGGTACATGAAAATATTTAATTGAAAACTGAATGGGAACATTTGAAAACTGAGAACAAAAAAACATTTTGAACATTTCTTCATTCTTTTTTTTTTCTTGAAACTAAAACAAATGCTTAATTTCAAATCAACATTGCACTCTTTTTAAAACATAACATTAATTCTTCAAAGAAAAATTGCAATATATAAACCAAACCAACCGAATGTTTTCTGTCTGTTTCTGGATTCTACTTCTTTGTTGTAAGTATCAAATTATTTTTAAGAAAATGCATTTACTTTGGGGAAATATGTACATATTTTACGTTTTATGTAATTTTTAATTTTCATGAACAAATTCCATTCAATTTTAGAATGCTTATGTATTATAAAATAAAGTCTCTTTTATAGACATAAAAAAGAATTAAATGATTTATCTCCCTTAGGCTCCCCTCAAAGATTTCATAGTTCAAATTCATGTATTCTAATTCAACTCAAAAATGTATCAAAACATATATATATAAGCACAAACACATATATACTTAGAAGGTGTCATGCAATTAGGTAAACTAGTCTCACAGATCCATGACTACTAAAAAAAAAAGAAAAGTTTTATCCTTGCTGGATTCTCCATATTTGTGACCTTGTGTCAAATCCTACCCATATGTATGAATGCATTTTGCATCTGAGGATGGGAGATACTGGACAATTTCTCTAGGCCCCTTGAAATAGGCTATAATGCTAAATTTTACTGATTTAATTTTGCTCAATGACTGACAATAAGAGCACACATTGAGCTCTGTAAACTACAACATTTTGAAAAACTACTATATTGTAAGGAAGATTTCTTCACCTGATTTATGGATTATATATAGATATAGATTATTCATTGCAGCTGAACATTCCTTATTTTAACTAAAAAGAAAAAGCAAAGGATAATATTTGACATTCTACCTCTTACAATTGCAACATGTTTTATATATTACTGACTTTCCTGTTGAGCCTCAACTGTCTACAAGTTAGTCTTTAGATGCACCAAATCTTATGAGTGTCAGTTTTGTGCTGTATATGAATGACAAATCCAAAGTTTTATTAATTACTAAAACAAGCTTCTTTACAAATAACAAAAGCATATATATATATATATATATAAATTTCATTGGTTATTATATTTAGACTGATCTGAATTTTTTTATTCATGAAAGCAAAATAATAATGATTATTGATTTCATCTTCATAATCTTGGTTGCATTTTTTAAAAATTTATATATATATATATATATATATATATATATAGAGGCCAGTTTAGCTCAGTCAATAGAGAATCCACCACAATGTTCCAGGTTTTATACCAGACCTCAGCACATAAATCTATGCAAAAACAATCTCCCTGGTATTGTGCTAGTGAAAAAGGGACAGACTCCTCGTTCAGATGATACCAGCAATACGTCAGATTGTTATTTCTTTGGCAATGAGGAACAGCTCACATCAAAAGCAGTGAATGATAAGCTCACATTTCCTGGTTTTTCCATACCAGCTGCTTTAACATTTCAGCTACAAGAGCTCTAGTATCACAGCCATCATCTGACAGACACCTAGAAACTTATTCAATTAAGCTAAGTTCCAGTAAAAAATGCAACTGAAAAATTAAGTTGGAAGAAAATTTGAGATAAAATCAGAATGTTGTTTTTTTTTTTTTTTTTTTAGTTCAGACAGCTAAAAAATGAGTCAATCTTAATGATATTTGATAAATTTAATTATGTAGGAGTCACCTTTTCTATAGAGATAAAGAAGAATTTATTATTACTGTTAACAAATTGATAATTTTCAATTGAAAAACTGATTGGAAAACCACTAAGTGTCAAAATAATGAATTCATATGTCAGATAATCTTTAAATGTGTTCTGATATCTTTTCTGACTTTTTTTAAAAACAATGTTCTATTCAAAGACAACAGAGAGTGAAAAACAAAGAAATGATTTAATTTGTTTAGTGCTACCAAAATTGATTTTTTTCTTCTTTTATAAATGAGTTTTTGGTGGGTCAACCGTGCCCATTCAGCACAGCACTGATTTTAAAAGTTTCATCATAAAGCAATAAATACATTTAAAATATTGAATGGAAGAAGAAAAAAAACATCACAATTTTTCAGCCGAATAAAAACATTGAAAAATATGTTGAATATTTCTTGAAATAATTTCCTTTCCTGGTGAAAATTTTCAATAAAGTCTTAGTTCAAGTTAAAAGCATGGTAAGAGTAACCTGAGCTAAACTTTATCAACCTTATCTTTTTTCCAATTAAAAAAATGGAAAAAATAAAGTTTAAAAAATGTTTGGCTTTTAACTAGAACAATTAATAATACACAAAGGGACTTGTTTAATTTTTTCATTAAAAGATGCAGTTTCTTATTCATAAAACAGGGTGAACATTGTTTTTTGGGTTTTGTTTTTACAATTAACATTTCTTCCCTTAAAATTTGAATAAAGATTTGATTTTTTTTCCAGAAGATAGAAAACATAACAAAAAATGTTCCATTTATTTTGAAGAACAAATGAATAAATTTCATTTGAATATAATGTTCGTATTTGCCTTATATTTGAAGAACTTTCTTTTTTTTTTTTTTTTTTTTAAAAGAAGCTTTGTCTATTTGTTTGAAACCATTTACTTACAACCGAATATTTTTATCATTCTTACAATTTTTTTTTTTTTTTTAAAAAAGAAGCTTTAATAATAATAATGATAATAATAATGAAATTTATTGTGTACAGTGCTCAGGTGGACCACAACTCCTCAAAGTCTCATGTCAAGTACACAGAATAATGTATTAGTGTCAGAAACATAAACAGTTTACAGTAGTAACATGTATGTATGTGTGCGCATGTGTACATATGTGTGTGTGGAGAGGGGCATCAGGTATAGTGTCGATGGACTACAGGAAGCATGGAAGCTTTGAAAGATTCAGTGTTTCGGCAGCCTACAACAGATGTGGGCAGCTTATTCCATGCCTCCGCAATTCTGAGCGTGAAGAAATGTTTCTGAAAGTCACGTGAGGAGTGCTGTTTTCTGACTTTGTAGGCATGCCCACATGTGTTAGAAAGATGGAGATCAAAAAGGTGCTCAAAGTTGCTGTTGTTAAGATGAATTAAGGAATTAGAAATTATATAGCCATGACAAAACTTTGAATAGTGTGGTTACTTTATGCCAAAATTTTGTCTGTACTCTTCAGAACTACCAAAACGTTTTTAAATAATGAATTAAACATTCTACAAATTATTTCCTCTAATTTCTATCACTTTTTGATATGGTAAAAAAAAAGTCTGAAAGTCTTCTCAATGTATTGCTATGAGGGTAATCTCAAAAGTAAGGTCTTCAAAGCGCTGAGGGTGCAAGAAATTGGACATATGCGCCTATTAGAAACACTGTTTTGTTGTGCATGTGCTTGCTGCCACCCTCAGTTTTGGCTTAGAAGAAATTTCTGATGGATCTCTAAATTGATGCTATTGCCAAGGGTAATGTAGTTATTTGGTTTTTGAATGCAAAAAGCATTAAACTGATTGAAATTCATCACCAATTAACAGAAGTGTATAGCGAGTCATGCATGGATGTCAAAAACGTCCACAAGTGGTGTAGGGAGTTTGCAATGATGATGAGGTTCAATGCTTCCTCAACAACAAGCTGGTATGACATGAGCAGACAAAAAAATACCACAGCACCTTCAAAATTGTATCAACTGAAATGGCAATTATATAGAAAAATAAATACATGTTGAAACTTTAAAATGATGTAAACATCATTGACAACAAGCCATAAATGTTTGTGATTTCTAAATATTTTAAAGACTTTATCTTTGGCATTACCCTCACATTATATATATATATATATATATATATATATATATATATATATAGTGTGTGGAAAAGGAATTGAATCCGACAATATGAGGAAAAATGAGTAAAGAAAAGAAATGTAGATGGATAAAATGAATTTAATCGATATCACTTACACATGTGTTTCGGTCAGTTTATGTGTGTGAAAATATTTCGCACACATAGAAGAATCGACCTTCATCAGAGTGAACATTTATTTTGAATGAAAAAATTCATTGGGAAAAAACAACAGAGATTTTTGGAAATATTCGAAAATCGAATTTTTAAAAAATTTGGAACGCTGAGAATAGAGACCGTTATGATTTGGATATTTGTTTTTTTCTTTTCTAGGGGTTATGGTATAAAATAGTTTTTTATTATTACAAAAAAAAATAAAATAAAATAAAGATAAAGTGTTATTATTTATCAATAAAATGTTGAACATTTTTCTCTGAGCTTAGTTTATGTTTTGAAAAAAATCGGTGAAATGTTAAAACAGTTGTCGATTAAAAAAAGGGACCACATATTGATGGTAGATAATTTTGTATAAGTTGTTTAATTTATTAAGATGTTATCGTAAGATGGTTCAGTTTAAGTAGTGAATATATTTTTATTTAACAGATTAACTAACACTTAGGTACCTTAAATTACCATACCACAAATATTTTATTCAAAATTTTTTTAGATCTTCAATCAAACTTTCCCTACTTTTATTTACTATGAATTACCACAAATATTTTATAACTAATTAATTCCACACTTATTACATAACGCAACATGTATTATACCTAATTCTTCTTTACATAATCTGTTAAATAAAAATATATTCACCACTTAAACTGAACCATCTTACGATAACATCTTAATAAATTAAACAACTTATACAAAATTATCTACCATCAATATGTGGTCCCTTTTTTAATCGATAACTGTTTTAACATTTCACCGATTTCACAGATAAAAAGAAATTTAAAATTTAAAAATCAAAACACTAGAATTAAATGGATATGTTAAAATTAAAAGGATTTCTCTTGAAAAGTTTTTTTTTTCCTTTGAGAGAATTTTTTTTAAAAACGATTTTTCATTAATTTTATATATATATATATATATGTCTTATCCACAGACACTGTGTTTCGACGTTTATATTAAAAAAAAATGATGTTCAATCATAACATAATAAAACATTGAACAATGTAATTCATATTAATAGAAAAGAGATTATAAGAAATAATCTTTTTTTATCATTGATAAATGTAAGTAAAAATATTATTAAGTGATTAATGTATAACAAAGTTTAGAAATTTAACAAACAACAATATTGCTTGCAAAAAATATCCAAAAGACAAAAAGAAAACTTAACTTCAATACAATTTGAACCATTCTTTCCTTTTCAGTTCAATCATGTCACTGCCATCGATTGCCTGCACAGTTTTCACAAAACATTATTCAAAGTATTGCTATATATAATTTGATAGGCAAATAGAGTTAATAGCTCAGTCTTAAATTGCCTTCTACAAAAGAAATAGTTTAAAAGATTAATTTAAAAAATCCAAAAACCAAGATATCAACTGTTAGATAAAAGGAATAATTCCGACTATAGAAATCTGGTGAGAACAATCTTAATATTCCTCTTCACTCAGCGAGCGAGCGAGCGAGCGAGAGATCCAAACGCTTCTTCCTCACGAGTGCAAGGGAAGCAACTCTCTTGGATCAACAACCAACAATTCCCTCGATCGGATGTAAGGGAAGCAACTCTGGTTGTATTAACATTAACAATGTAAAAATATAAGCTGGGTACAGTATTCCTAGAAATACGAGTAGTAGAAAGAATTGTCTAACAACAAGCATCAGTTGCCGGTGACAAAGTTTCTAAAATCCTGATTCCGCATATTTATAAAGGACACAATAAACAGTTTTGTAGAGAAATACTTGAACTTGGTTATTGCAACTTAAAGTCATATTCATTATTTAAGATTAGACATTCTAAATGAATGATCATCTTCACAATTCCCCAGCATTTCTCTACAGAAATCGTCATATGTCATTTTTTGAAGATAGAAGAAAGAGGAGACACCCAAGGAGGCGGCAGTATAATAATAATAAACTTTTAAAAAAGTAAAGTCGCCAGGGTGGCCTATTGTCGGTATCAGCCAGGCAGTTTATACCCTTTTCACTAACACTAGACCAAGGAGATTATTTTAGCATCTGAGGTGTAGCGCCACACCTACCATCAACTCCCCACTCTACCGCACTGATCCCTGTGCTACTCATACACTGAGATGGTGAGGGCCAGTATCGAACCAGTAACCTTTTGATTCCTTGCCGAACACTCTACTGACTGAGCTAAACCGGCCCTAATACCAAATTGGGTGTGGAATTTGTAACTCTTAGTGGATTTCTGTGGATTACACATAGGTATCTATCACAAACACAATCCTAATGTTCTTTGGATATTGATGGTCTTCTGAGACTGTTATCTTTACAAAAGGTAAAATTGTTTCAAATTTCTTAAAAATTTGCCACATGGGCAACTATAGATCTTGTATACAACCTTGCTTAGGTCTACTTCCATAATCTTATGAGATCTATTGATGTCATCATTTATTGACTGGCCTTTTACTTACTAAACTAAATGGGGATTTCCAGAAATGTATTCTAAAATGCCATCATATTTTTTTTTATTTATTCAAGCAAAACAAAAAGCCTTGGCAATGGAACACCTGCTGTTAAAAGACATAATAATAAAGACAGATGGTGAGAGAGTCAAGGAAGTCCATGTTGTGTAAAGATTTTTAATCTAAAATTTTTTTTTTTTTTAAATTGATCTGAGAAGATAGAAGAAAGAGGAGATACCAAGAAGACAATAATAATAATAATGATAATACCAAATCCCAACCAGGAGATCATACCTAGTATTAATTAACAAGAAAAAGAGAACTTGTCAATTTGTTGATTTTTCCGTCCCAGCTGACCACCAAGTGAAAGTGAAAGTAAGTGAAAAGATAAACAAATACTTGGACCTTGTCAGAGAACTAAGAAAACTGTGGAACATAAAGGTGAAGGTCGTGCCAATTGTAAGTGGTGCCCTTGGAACAGTCCCTAATGTCTGGAAAAGAATTTGGATGAATTGGAAATGAGAGGAAAAATCGAGACCATTCAAACTAAAACATTGTTAAGATTGGCTAGAATACTCAGAAGAGTCCTGGAGACCTGAGGAGACTTGCTGTCACTTAGCCTCCAGTGAACCACCAGCAAAGGCAGATGTGAAGAAATAGAATGGAGTGAAATTATAATAATTGCTATCTAGTGGATTTTGGCACCCTGATTGACAATGGAACACCTTATGCAAGCAAAAGACAATAAACTTCAAGTGTCTCTCTACAATACCTTATTGAAAGTATCAATGTCTTAAATAGTTAATTTAAAAAAATATATTTTTTATAGACACTAACACCAATGAAAGCAAAATCCCAGGAATAATAAAAACAGAACTTTAAATACTTAAATGGAAATTTTTTTAAATTTGAATAAATCGTTACCAGTTAGAAAAAGAGTTTCATGTTAAAGGCACCATTAAACATTTAAAAAACTTTCTAACATTTTCTTTTTAATATATCAAAGAAACAATACAAATTTGAGCAAATAATTTGCAGAAATATTATTTGATTTAACATTCAAATAAAGACTTACAACTGGATTGCAGGGTAATAATTTGAAGAACACTTTGCTTCATGTAATTATTTTTATGTGAGAACATACATACATACATACACACACACACATAATATATATATATATATATATATATATATATATATATCTCCATAGATGGGTTACCAGGTAAGTTGGTATTAGAATGAATGTTATTGTTGTTCAGGTGCAAGTTGAGATCTCGATGTTCAATATTATTGAACAGATCAATATGATTGGTAAAGAAAAAGGCTTAAAAATTGGTCATAGATCTATTTCTACCCGCAGATACCTGTGGGTAGAAATAGATGTATAATCCCAAAATGACCGATTTCTAAGCTTTTTTCTTATATATATATATATATATATATATATATATATATATATATATATATATATATATATATATGGTCTATCCGTCCCCTCAATAGCACTAGGCACATCGAGCTCTCACTACAGTTTACCTGTATTACTATGGTTAAACTACACATGGAATGATCCTCATTACCAAGAATATATATATATATATATATATATATATATATATATATATGGGACAAGTTAGATGACAGGAATAGAAATACTTTTTGAAAGGTAAGTAGTAACAGTATTTTTTTTAATGAGATGATAAGCAAAATAAAGTAAAACAAAATGCCTTCTAAATAGCTATAGTTTTTGGTACCAATTCAGTTTGGCTTATATTAAATTAGGTATGGCCAAAATTTTGATATGACAGCACCTGCTCCTTTCTTTAAACTTTTATTAAAGATTATAAATTGTCTCTTATTTTAATTTTTTCCCTTAAGATCAGAGTCTAAACTTATATTAAGTTTTTCTATGAATTTCTAAATTATAACAATGAAATAAATCCCTTTAAAAAGAGAAAATCTTCAAGAGAGAAAAAAATGGCAAATATGCACCATTTTGACATGGATTTTAATTCATAAAATTCTCCCATTTTAAAGACAAAAAAAAGATTTTTACATGTGATATTTTTGTATTCCTTCCTCTTCTCAATACAATAAAAATCACATTAAGTTTCATTCATTTTTTCAGAATTTTGTTAAATTTTAATTCATGGGATGGGGGTGGGGGTTAAAAGACATAAAATTTTGGCCATATACCTATATCAATTCAAGAAAGCAATGATGGATTTTCGATTGAATATTGTGAGAAATGATTTAAAAACTGGAGGAATTCATAACATATTTCAGCGGAAAAACTTTTATGGTAAATCATTATTATTCATTTTGCCTGAATGAATAATTATGATATTTTGGACTGTTGTCCTCATCTTATATTGTGTACAAACACAACGTCCAGGCCACTAATAACCCTGGGCTCTGTTTTAAGTGTTGATTTTTATTTATTATTTTATTTAAAGTAATTTAAATAATAGATAAAAAAAACCCACCTACGACCAAGCCTGAAGTTAGTGGCATGAATGTTGTGTTTATAAATGAAGACAACAGTTTGAAATATAATTATTAATTTTAAGCCTCATTTCATAAATACACATAAAAAATATTGATTGGTTGGTTTTGAAGGCTATCACATTGCAAGTGTAAAGAAAAATAAAGGTAACTATGGTGTTGTTTGTTAACCTGTGATTTATTCTTAATATTTCGAGATAAAAATCTCTTCTACTGAAGATCTCTGGAACAGAAGTTGCTGCTAGTGGCTGTCCATTTGGTTCTGTCTCATGTCTTCCAAACTCTCTGTCTGTGTGTGTGTGTGGGGGTGTGTGTTTATGTGTGTGCTTGCCTGTTCAATAGTGTCTGATTACAATTCCAGGTCTGGTAATAAGCATAAACTTTTTTGTTTATTAACAGGACCATCTGATTTTTTAATTTTTTATTTTATATATGGGTGTGTGATTATCATTCCAGAATTTGGCCTACCCTTTTTTTATATATATAAAGATATATCATTTTGACTAGTATTTTTTTTTCTACTTTTTAAAATTTTTTATTTTAACAGTATCTGTGTTTAATATTTCATGTTAACATTCCCGTTCAGAATTCAACAACATGTTTGACATTTAACTTTTGAAATGATGCCACCAATTACATAGCATTCAACTTCACTGCGAAACTGTTTTCAACAGTCATAATTGCAATATCCACTTCTGCAATTGCCTGTAATCAATCAATGTCTTGATTAATTCATTGGAATTAACCCTGAAGATCCTTATGGTGAAACTCGAGTAGGTTATTTCTATATATACCATAATACTATATAGCAAACAAATAATCAGTTTTTGATTAGATCCATTAAAAAACATTCTTTACTAAGCACTAAATGAGAATGGTGATGTCTCTCAAGATCATGGATCTAGGCACAGGCTGTTGCCCATGAAGCTAGTCTACTTTCCCCTTATGTCGCTGATGTTGTCCAAGGGAAGGATCAGGATCAACACAAATTGGCACCAATGTCATTGCAAGAGCTGACAGAATGAACATAAAACACATTCAACTGCCTTAGGAACTCCAGCTCCTGGTTTTGAATTCAAACTTGTCCTTCTCTTAGACTGGTTGCCCACCAAGACTAGAGAACCCAGTCCGCTCTACTAGTTTATCCATAGATTGGGGGTGGGAGTGATTCATGACTTTCTCATGGGTAGCAGTGCAAAGTGAACAGAAAAACAACCTCATTAGGAATTTGATTTCAGATTGCCGATATCATTTTTTGCATCGATAACCCAATACCTTGGCCCGGGGGGGGGGGACTAACATGCTGGATTGCAATATTGTAATAAGCTAGTTCAAACTCCAGTTGTGATATTATGTTCACTTTTGGACTATTACCATTGAGAAAGGTATGAATCTCTTCATCCCCCAGTTATGGGTTAAATAGTACCACTACTGTTCTTCTCCAAGGATGGCTTTGGCATTAAATAACCTACGAAAGTTAATATGATGTTAAAAACAAAGAAAGCAAACCATGCTTTCAGGTTATCAAAATAAGATATCATATACATAATATATAATATAAAATTATTTAAATAGATAAATAATGCAAAAATAGAAATATGTCAAAGAAATGTAAATAAATATTATATATGATCGTCACTTTTTGATTACTTTTGATAAATAACCGTTTCCTTAAATCTTCGAAAATGGCGTCAGTTTTTTTTCTTTAGAAGTTTAAATTAATAAATTCATCCAATAAAAAAGAAATGATGTATGCTTAATTCATTTGTGAAAAAACCAGAACAGACAAACTTTACTTGTTGAAACATTGAATTTACATTGTCAGCATTGAAACCTTTTGTGACAAGGGAAGTAACTTCAAAATTATACGTGACATAATTTGTCTCCCTTGGATTGGAGACTCGCTGAAATAATTCAATTGCTGGTAAAAACAATGTATATTATACATGGTTTTAAATATGTCATTATACAATGTATTCTATAAGGTATAGCAGTATGTGTATTATACATACTGCTTCCAATTATTTGGACATACACACACACACACACATTTTATTGCAATCAACAAAACAAGTCATTTAATTTTGTTTTGTAGTTCTGAATGCTACAATTTTTGATCAGTTTTAGCAGAAACCACCCGGAACCAAAAGACCAATAATGAAGTTAGCTACAGATTACAAGAAAGAAAGTACAGACCACAAGAAAACTAATAGCTACACAAGAAATAGCAGAAGTACAGAAAGATACGAAATACCAACCCAGCTACTCAGAAAGTAAGTGGAAGATTTAATATGGGAGGTATAACCACGGACATCATCCATGATACACAAGTAACAGAATAGAATCTAAACGGACCACTGTCCATAATACTGTTATGTAAAAAGTGAGTATATAACACTTAATATATGGCAATTCAATCTGTGTTTTTTTTTGTTCAGATTGATTATTTTGTTTTAAAATTCGAAGCCCTATAAAGATGTCTGGACGTTTAACTTTAAAAGAGCGTGCCCAGATAGAGGCTGAGGGGAATGCTAATGCCCATACAGAATTTTAAATAAAGCTTCATATTATGTGTATTTTTAACTTATTCATTTTTTCTAAAAAATAATGATTCAGAAATAAATAAGATTTTTACAAATAGGGAGTTATTTTAAACCCAGTATATTTGACTCATAGATTGGGCCCTAACAAGAACTACCGCTCAAAGTGGACCTGGGAGTAATGTCAATTGAGGGCTAAATAACTTAGGGAAAATAATTAAATTGGTAAATGAAAAAAAAACTTATTTTCTCATTCTAAATTCTGGTTCAGAAACAATTTGGGATATTAAGAAAGGCAAATTCATATTTACATGACAAAGAATTGGAAAATGGTCAGTTAATTTGAATCCCCCTTTCATATTCCTTAACAGACGTTGCAATTTTAGGCTATATATATATATATATATATATATATATATATGTTCCCAACTCCCATGGTAGAGCACTGTGGGGGGAAATAAATTGAAATATCACCGTTTAGCGTAAGCCGTTACTCGCCTATCACTGTTTACAGACTTGAGTTCTCTGGCGATTGTAAAAACATATCCCCGTAAGTATGTATGAGTTAATTGTTCACCCCAGACTGACAGCCGCTGATGGCCTCAAGGGTAAGGAACTTGGCAGACGAAAATTCTGTCGGGTTAAAAAGTCGAGTCGCACTGATGAGAAGTAAACTTCGAAACCCGTGTCTGTGGATGACTTATATATATATATATATCAACACACAATAACAGCGAACAAAATACAAGAGATTTTGTACAATTTTAGGAAGTGAAACCCCCTCCCCCAAACACACACACCTATATATAGGTGTGTGTGTGTGTCCAGTTGCTGCTTTAAATTTTCCGTTACAGTCGCATTAGTAATTTACCTATACTTGTCTTTATTTATAAAATGGGGATTAACATGAATGATTAATTTTGATATTTCGGACTATTGTCCTCATCTTTATTGTGTATAAACACAACGTCCGGGCCACCGTTTCCTGAACGTTGTGTTTATACATTATTAAGATGAAGACAACAGTCCGAAATATCAAAATTATTCATAGGTTCTGATATATTTTACATTTTGAAGTTTATTTAAAAAGAATAATTAAAAAGTTGCCTAACCACTAACAGCGGGGCAAATGGAACCGGTGACCCGAGTTCAAACTCCATCTGAGAAAATTCCAAGCCGAAATCCATAGACTCTCGAGACAACCAAACCAAACTATCATTATTAGTCGCATTTTCACGCGTGCATATTCACAGGTTATTTAGGTTGTTATTTACGGTTGCTACGGTCGCTTTTTAAGGTTGTTAAGGACACTATTTACGTTGCTAAGGATGAATGGTCAGAATTTAAGATTGGCAAGAACTCTATTTACGGTTGCTAAGGACGCTATTTAGCTTGCTAAGGAGATACTTTATGGTTGATAAGTACGCTATTTATGTTAGTAAGAATGCTATCTACGTTGCTAAGGATGCTATTCACGGTTGCTAAGAACACTATTTCGGGACGTTATTTACAGATACTAATTATGCTATTTATGATTGCTAAGGACACTATTTAGTTAGACAATTTACAATTGCTAAGGGTGCCTTTTACAACTTTTATTCAACTCCCGTGACCCCCAAGTCACGGCTATGAAACAAGGAACATAACCCTTTATTTCGTTCTTATCAGTAATTGCTTACTGATATAACAAAGGTGTCACAATTTACGGTTTCGAAGGAAACTATTTTCTCTTTCTATGGGTGTTATTATGGGTGGCAAAGGATGCTACTTACGTTGCCATGGATACTGCTTAGGGTCGCTAAGGGCGCTATTTACACTATTGTTGCTAATGACGCCATTTACAATTGCTTAGGGTGCTATTTACGTTGGTAAAAACTATATAGGTTGCTAAGGACTATTTAGGGTCGCTATTTACGGTTTCTAAGGACACTATCTACGTTTCTAAAAATGCAACTGTGTTGCTAAGGACGCAATATATGGTCTTAAACTTTTTTGTCTTGAAAAGGAAAATTCGCAGCAGAGGACAGTTGAATTGCTGGGTATGTCACTAGCACAGGCGGAAGACTGGTCGTCATCGCTAGCACGGGCGGAAGACTGGTCGTCATCCCAGTATCTAAGCTGGCTCGACTGCTTGAGGTTAAGGAATATGTGTTTCAGTTGTTCGCATGTAGTTAGATTTTGTCTCGAAAAAGACAGTTCGCATGGGTAATTGGAATTTTTTTTGTCCTGAAAAAGACATTTTTATTCGCATGACATTGAGTTGTCTGGAAGTGATTCACTTCACATACCTCATTTTGATCCTCTTGGCCAGAGTCAGGATATTCATTGGCTAACCGCCAAACCAAAGATGACACAAGGTCGTTTAATGTGGGATTCCTTAGAGAATCAAAAATTGCCTAAAATTCCATCAGAATTCCTCGTTTAAGCCAAGGGTTGTCGTAACCAGAAACTATTAGTTACAGCATCTTTTGGTTTGAAACATTTACAGGATTTTTTTAGTTATCCAAAAAATTAAGAATTTTTTCACAATTAGTACTAAATTACAAAAGAATAATTTTCCTGTGATATTTAAACAGGATTGATCTTAAAAACTTTTTGTACTTATGAAGAAATGTGAAGGGTTCCACAAATCAATTGATTTTTAATTATTGAATTGTATCATTTAATCAGTAAAAATAAAAATAAATACCTTATCTTATTATAAAAATATTAAAGTGTATACGCAATTAATGCTCAATGACATCTCTGTTTTGAGTCAACACGTACATACTAAAACAGACTCGACTCCTTTATACAGAGATGTGTGTGTGTGTGTGTGTGTGTACGTGTGACAGTTTCATTATTCTACCTGTTGTAAATAACCACTGCTCCCCCATAATTGACCCAAACATTCATCCCACATCAGCAGCAGCTGACCTCTACCCTCCCCCAACTTGCAACTAAAGAGAAATCAATAAGAGAAGTGAATTATCTAATACAAGGACTCATCTCTTGTTCTGAAGAAGGTCAGGCAGACCGAAACGTCATAGCACCGACATTATCACCAAAAATAAACAAACATTCATCCATTATAACACCCCGTATTTGTCTACATACATATATATAAGTTAGGATAGCGCAGAGAAAGTTTATATATATATATTAGTTACGAAGCATCGTTGCTCTGTCTACGCAATCCTAACATGTAAGTTAAGCTACACTCACACACACACACACAATATATATATATATATATATATATATATATATATATATATATGTGTGTGTGTGTGTGTGTGTGTGTGTGGCTTAACTTATATGTTAGGATTGCGTAGACAGCAACGATGCTTCGTAACTAATTATATCTATATCTATCTATCTATATATATATATAGTTTGCATGCTCAAGAGCATTGTCAGGATATGCTATCTTTGATGTTTTGATGAAGTTTACACAAAGTCTGCTCGAAGGGAAAAGTAGCCATGAAGCAGCGCCGTTTCTGATCCACTTCAACCAATCATGTCAGCAATAATCTCGCAAAATCTCGTTTTTGTATTGTATTTCGTGAACGTTAGCTAGAGGTAAGTTCTCTATCGATAAATGTATCGAATTATATCTACGTTCACTAACTTCAGCTTAGTTTACTCTTTTTAGAGTTTTCACTTTCTTTTATCCCTGCGGTTGTCGTAGCAAAGGTGAATCCTACGTAAAGTGTAAATTTTATTTCCTATTTCTTAAGTGCTAATTGCGCATGCTCAGATATATCCATATATTAAACAGTTTCGATCCTGATGCGATACGCACATTTAATTCTTATTTAATTTTTAAAATGTCTATTTAGTTTCTTTTAATAAAAATGGTTGGTCAAAATGGTTTTCTATCAATTGGTAAATCCAGTGGTAGAAAAAGGTGTAGTCTCAGTAGTAGAAAGTCTGTTGGATTCCTTGAAATCCGAGGTAGAACAAGAGAAGTAGTAGAGAATCCAACATTCTGTGTCGTTTTCATTGACCGATGCCTGCGGTTGATTTTGGTAAAGTCCATAAATATAAGTGGTAATTTTTCGTACATCTTATCCACACAGATAATCCACTAGGTTTGTTGGTTGGATTTTACGGCATATCAACCATTGGATTATTTTATGCCGAAGACATTTTTGTTTTATTAATTCTTAATGGGTATATCGGAAATTCAACAGAGAATAATCTTCCCCTGTCGCTAGGGGGAAAATCGCCAACAGGAGGTAGGCGCGAGAATCAAACCAAACTTCACTTATCACGGAGCAGTCACTGAGGGAAGTCGCAAAAATAAGCGATCCCTAAACCTTACTTATCACAGAACAGTTATCAGGGAATGACGTGAAAATAAGCGCCTCCAGCCATTTCGACCATAACCAGCAAACTTTCTAAGGCGTTGTATCAGCAAACGTTTTAAGGCTGATACAATAGCATACTAACAGAGGGCTGAAGAACGAGAAACGATTTGATGAAGCGTCTTAACAACATTCCAACCAGCGACCAGAATACCCCTGTTATCCACTTCTCCAACGAACAGTATTTAACCTCACAGATAAGTCTCGTAGCAAATACCAATAAAATTTGCAACAAATTCTTGTATTATTTGTCAATACATGTATTAAATTTCCATTAGGTGTTTGTCTTCTTCCGTTCGAACAATTTGCCTACAACTGGGAGATTTAAGAGCCCCCCCTTTAAACACGCAATTCCTCTTAGGTATTTAATTTTTAAACACATTCTTTAAAACACATTTTAATCAATTTAACCCATAGATGGAACCCTAACAGGTACTAGCATTCCGGGTCAGAGTGGACCTGAGAGTAATGGCATTGAAGGTGTACTTTATTCTTCCCAGAGTTCCAGAACTGGACCCTCGCCACTAGATGCAGTTTAGCGTTATACACAGAAAAGTAAGACCATCAGCCACAGCCTTGTAACACATATATGATAAAAACGGACTGGGGCTTTCCATAAGAATAATACGGACGGGACAATCATATAGGTACTAGGGCTTGACATGATCAGCCAATTTATCGGAATGGATATCTCCGACCACTTGTCAAGCCCAAGTAAATGCAAAAACTGAGTGTTGCATGTCATAGATTGCTCAGCAACCCATGGTGCTTCCACTGTTGGGGGGAGTATTCTACCAGCAATGTGAAAGTTGACAAATGACGAAATCAGTTTTTACAATTTTCCAGGACGACAGTTATAAGCGAATGGTTGGCCCAAATACTTACTCTCAAATACTTCACTACTAGTCATTGTGACATGCCGGGGACAAGATGTTTTTTGTCAAGGCATCTCTGACAGAATTATACGGATGACATTTCATTCTTTTTTACAGCTTATATTAGTTATTTAGACGCCTCCCCCCCCCCGATACATTTAGTACATACATTTTAAGGAAATCCAATTTTCTTTCAGTAGACTTAGGCATAGTAGTTAATAACCAAAACTTTTTTTCTAAAGTGACTTTTACGTCAGCTACATTTCAAAATCTCTATAATGAAGTGAGATCTCACCTGAAGCGAGAAGTGTATCCGAGACTTCCGGTAAAGGTCTTCCGATCATATTAAATCATTTTTATTCACTTAAAAAGAAAATAAAATAAAAAAGGGAGAAGAAAAAAAAAAGCTGGAATTATTAAAGATATTATTAGAACTTGTAAGAAAATCTAACGAGGGATTTTTTCAGAGATAAATGAATCCGATTGTAAGAAATTTATTTCGTGGATAATGTTCCTATTTTACTTCTATAAAAGAAACTCATCACATCGTCTATTGACACAAGTTTTGAAGGCGAGATATTCTCATTGTTATGGGCTAAGAACAATTAAAGAAGACATTAGACTGCAAATCTGTCAGTCTAGTTCTTGAGGTAATTGCCTATCTCCCATGTGTATCACAGACGGCTGAGGCTGTAGAATACACCGACTGCACCTCTGTAGGGAGGTAAGACCCTACCCCCCCCCATTGGGCCACCTGTTGACCGTAGGTAGCGACCCATGATGCTTCAGGATGGAATCATGGTGGCTGAGCAGCCTGTTACATGCAAAACTCCCCTTTGGCCTTTACTTAGGCTAGACGGGCAGTCGGAGAGGCTCCCCACGATCAATCGGCTGATCACATCAAGCCCTAGCACCTATATGATTGTCCCAACCCTATTGCTCTTATGGCAAGACCCGACCTTTATGATGTGCTAAGCTACGAACTTATTGATTCACACACGTACACACCGAGGTCAAATTTTAAGCCGAGAAGGCATTGGATTCCATATACAGAGGAAAGATGGAGCAAATCTTGGTACCTGAACAGTCCATGACATGCAACACTTCAATTTGTTCATTACGTAGGCTAGCACCTACATGATTATGCCAACCCTATTGGCCTTATCACAAGTCCTAACCGTTTTTTGTCTTATAGGTTCTAGAATGTGGTGGATGAGGATCTTAATGTCCTGGGTATGATCTTATACTGTATTTAGTTGTGAACTTCCAATTCTGGGCAGTGTGGAGTACCCCTTCATCATCATTACTTCCAGGTCTACTCTGACTCGGAGTGATAGTACTTGTAAAGGTCACAGTTAAATAGAAAAACTGAGTTGTAAAAAAATGAAACCCATCGTGAATGAATAAAACAAAAAGCAACGGTTGACCTGCCGTCAAATCCAACCAATCATAGTTAGGAGCAAAATAAATGGATTCATGTGTATTCATTTGAACGTGATAGCCTAACAGTTATTGTCGTAGGAAATGGATTCAGAGACCAGATTTCAAATCCTGGACGAGATTGTTTGCGATTCACTTCGCGTTAATTCCATTGGGGGAAGGGATGAATCCATATTCTTCATTTGCCCCTGCTATGGGAATATGATGGGGTAGACTGGGTTATTTAACTTTTGTTATGAAACCAGTCAAGGTGAATGAAAACTGAATTCAAACCAGCTTCACTAATCTTAAAAATTAACCTTGTGTCACATCCTGTCCATGTCGGAGGGGTTGAATAAATACCCGTATGCACACATAGGCCGACATAGCTCGAGTACAAGTTTTACTTCCGGTAGAACAATTGGCTCGTAGATCTTATTTCAGATTTTTGGCTCGGTCGGCCTTGTGACTTAAATTAGAAAAAAAAAAAAACAGTTTTAAAATAATATTGAACAACATATTTTCAATTCCTGTTTTTAAAAAAATATTAATACCCCACCCCCAAACACACACCTAAAAAAACAAAAACAAAAAAAACAAAAAACAAAAAAAAAAAACGCCAGTCGAGTTTGTGATGCGTCGATTATATCAGTTCTGAATCCATAAAAGGAATTACTGTTATTTTAAAAAATTAATTGCTTTCCTATAATTTTTTTATTTTTATTTTTATTTATTTTTTACTCGTGCCTTATTTTCGATTTTTGAGGATAAATGTACGTGCCATGCCTGGCAGATTTCTTGACTGAATTTTAATTTGCAGTAACTCAAATACGCAAGCATATATATATATGTGTGTGTGTGTGTGTGTGTGTGTGTGTGTGTGTGTGTGTGTGTGGACACATAGATTTCTGCATATACACACTTCTCCAAAGTATTTGGACTGACAGGCAACTTGCTTATAACGGCTTGAAAGTTAAAAACAGGAAAATTGCACACATATTTTTTTTTTTAATTACAATCAACAAAAAAAAGTCATTTAATTTTGTTTTGTGGTTCTGAATACTAAATTTCTTGAATAATTGATAGATTGATTTTAACGGCAGGCCAACCCGTCTGGGATTATTTTATGTCTAGAGGTTAAGGAATCGCGTTGATTGTCCCTTCAGATTTACATTTTTTGTTTAGTGTATTTTTTGTTGTTGTGGATGGTCCTAAGGAATGCGAGTAATTTTTAAGCATATACAGATTGATGGAAAAGTAACTTCCTATTTTAAACTATTTATAATTTTTTTAATATGCAGTTATATTTTTCTCAATTCTTTAAAGTATATTCCTTAATAATATGGCAATTAAATCAATGCCGTTTATTTTTCTTTTCAGATTGATTTTGTTTCAAAATTCGAAGCCTTATAAAGATATCTGGACGTTTAAATCCAAAAGAGAGTACCCATATAGAGGCTTAAGTGAATGCCGGTGCCCATATAGAATTTTGAATAAAAATTCATGTTATGTGTATTCTACACATTTATTTTTGTAAGAATATCGATTCAGAAATAAATTATAAGATTTTAAAAATAGGGAGTTATTTGACAATCACTCGGTATATTTGATTCAGATTGGTCCCTAACAAGAATTACCACTCCGAGTGGATCTGGGAGTAATGTCAATTAAGGGCTAAATTTCTGGGTAAATGAAAAAAGAATTATCATTCTAAATTCTGGTTCAGAACCAATTCAGGATATCAAGAAAGGCAAATTTACGTTTCGAAGAATTGGAAAATTGGTTAATTTCAAATTTCTTAAGAGACAATGCAATTTTAGGCAAGGAAAAAACAAACAAACCTATAAAAAAAGCAAAAAAAAGCACAGGGATACAGACACACACACACACACATATATATATATATATATATATATATATATATATATATATATATATATATATGTGTGTGTGTGTGTGTGTGTGTGTGTGTGTGTGAGAGAGTCAAATTGCCGCTTTAACTTTTCCCTTGCAGTGGCATTAATAATTTATCCAACAGTGCTCAATATATCATAAACATAGAGTTATAATAATAATAATAATAATAATAATAAGAATATGTTTGAATCAATGTCCGTAACTTGACATGACATAATTGTCTAAATTCTGATAAGAAATTTTCACACACACAGTGAACAAAACAACAACAGATTTTAGGCAATGAAAAAACAAAAAGCAAAACAATAATAAAACAACGACAAACAGGTAAGCAACCCCCCACCCCCCAAAAAAACAAGACCCCCCCCAAAAAAAAAAACAACAAAAATAAAAAAAAAACAACAGATTTTGTGTCTGTTCCCTAAAAAATATGGTGATAAGTTCTCGGTTAGGTCCTTATATTTTTTACGGTTTGAAGTTTATTTTTAAAAATAATTAAAAGGTTAAGTAAAAAAGTAAAGTTGTCAGAGTGTCCAATTGTCAGTATAATCTGGACAACAAGGGAGCCTATTCCTTTTTCACTAGCGTTAGACCAGAGAGATTGTTTTTTGCAGAGATTGAGCGCCACATATACCGTCAGCTCCCCACGTTTTCCTCCCATATCAAATTGCCTAATCTGTGCTACTCATGCACTGAGTTGGTGGGGGACTAGTATCGAACCAGGAACTTTGAAATTCATTGGTTAATGTTCTATCGATTGAGTTAAACCGGTCCAACCGGTAACAGCGGGGGAAAATGGAACCGGTGAGCCGAGTTCAAACTCCATCCGAGAAAATTCCAGGCAGACATCCAACTGATATTGAACTATGATTATTTGTCGCATTTTCACGCGAGCATAATCACTGTCCTTTTATCGCCTCCATTTATACTTAATACAGTTTACACTTTTTAGACCAATATAGAAATGATCAGTAAAACTCTTTTCATTCCTTTAAAACTATTCATTCGATTCATAACTACGTATGACACAGAGATTTGCAATCAGAGGTCTTTACGGATATTTGAATCTATCGTCAATTCCCAACATTCCAATATTTGTTCAGTTCACTTGGATCGTTCATTCTTCGAAATTCTTCAAGTGTGATTCTTGGAAATGCAAGTTTCTTGTTTCATGGACATTTTTATTCTGTCTGGTGTTTTTTGATTGGTAGAATGATTTCTTGGAGATTAGTGTATGGGAATCGAACAAGACAAACTGTGTAAAATGGCAGACGACAAACAGAAGAGGGGTGTGGGGCTGGAGAACAGTGGAAAAAGAAACAAGAAAATAAGAAAATATGAACGAAATATAAGAATAAATAGCAAGTAAAGTTAGCGGAGTGGTCTATTGGCGGTATCAAACAGAGAGTGAGGGAGTCTATCCCCTTTTCAATAGTACTAGACTAGAAGAAATGGGGAAAAACAATGAGAAAAGAAGCAAAAAATACGAAATATGAAGGAAATATATGAATGAATAGAAAGTAAAGTTGGCGGAGTGACCTATTGTCGGTATCAGTCGAACAGTGAGGGAGTCTATCTCATTTTCACCAGCACTGGACCAGAAGAAATGTTGAATGAATTTTGTTATAAAAAAATCTTTTCATCCAGACTCATCCTTTTTTTTAGAACATAAGAAATGTTTAAAATAATTATTTTCTTTTTGAATGAAAAACTTTAGAGAAACTTCAACAAACAATTAATCATCGAAAATCAGTTTTTTATTTTCCTCCCACGATAAACTTAAATAGTGTAGGAAATACTAGAAAAAATATACTTGTCAATATAATATGGAAATTTAATTCTGTCTGGTGTTTTTTGATTGGTAGAATGATTTGTTGGAGAATCAGACAAGACTAAAATGGCGGAAAAAAAAGGGGGGGGGGGCAACGAGAATAGAAGCAAGAAAATAGGAGGAAAATATGAATGACATTTATGAATGAATAAATAAATAAATACTAGGGCGAGTTAAAAGTTTTGCTATATTTCAAACTATCAGATTGAGTCAAAAGTTTTTTCGGACTTTCGTTTGTGATATTCGGAAAGTTGTATCTTTATGTTATATCATTAATTTGATACAACTTGTTCATTGCTGAATTGTTCATTCTTTATTTTTATATATAAAACTAAATTTATTGCATAGTTAATACTTTTGGTTGACATCATTCTAGGGATGTTTTGCTATAGATAAAATGTCTAAATTAGCCAAATTTTACTATAAAAGAGAGAATTTTCTCGCTGATTTGTTAATGATGAGGCTCCAGTTATGAGGATTTGGGTTGGGGAACACCTCTTCATTGCCATTACTCCCAGGTTCACTCTTATCCGGAGTGGTATTACCTGTTAGGGTCACATCTATGGATCAAATAGATCTGTTTAAAAATGATTCGTATTCGATAGGACAACAGAAATATAAATATAAACGTTCAACGAATGCACTTCCCTAACCTCTAAGCTTAAAATAACCCTGGACGGGTCGACATGCCCTTCCAACCAATCAATCAAATCAGAGGAATAATCGAGACCATCCAGGTAACAGCAATTTTAAGAATGGCTAGAATACCCAGAAGAGTCCTGGACACCTTTTGAAACTTGTTGTCACTCAGATTACTGTAACGCAAAAAGTAACGCTGGTGTGAAAAATTCACAAGTAGTGAAATAATAATAATATTAATAATTCTGAAGAAATGGTAGATTCATGGGGAAGAATCTGCCCTGGAAAATGATTATTGCGTAACTGGCTCTTTGGCCTCTGCATGACAACCGCTCTAAGAGAAGGAAAACTCTTAAGAAATGGTAGATCAATGAATAAAAGTCTGCCCTGGAAAATGGATTTCGAGGTAAAAATGGATCTCCAAAATAGTACAGCGGATCTGGCTCTTCCCTAATCTCTGGGCATAAAATAACCCTGGACGGGTTGACATTCTGTTCCAATCAATCAAATCAATGGAATCAAAGTTCGAAAAAAATAAAAGAGAAAGTCAAGATGTTTTTAGTTTGGCCATTGAATTTTTACTCAGTTTTTCTTAGTCACTCAAGCCCTGTCGGCTGGGGTTTTAGAATACACTGACTGCGACTCTGCAGATGGGTAAAAACCCCACCCCAATGGGACCACCTGTTGACCGTGGGTGGCGAACCGTGATGCCTAAGGAGGTGACCCTGGTGGTTGAGCAGTCCATGATATGCAACACTTCACTTTAGCCCTTAGGATAGACGGTCGGTCGGAGAAGCCCCCCCCCCTCCGATATAAAAAATTTAGTACCCATCAAGAATGAATAAAACAAAACGTCTTCGGCATAAAATAACCCAACAAGAGTTGACATGCCGTGAAATTCAACCAACTAACAAATTTTAGTAGCACAAGATTTTAAGGATAAAAAAATTACCGCAAACAAGCACAGGTCGCAGGCGATCTATTAGAGTCGCGTTCATCTTGTGGCTTTTGTTGCCAAACATGTCGGCTGCGATTTAGGAGTCTACGTCGCCATTGCTCGCATTGCTAGTTTCGTTTAAAGCAATCAATTTTGTACAATTTTATGCAATTTGTCTATAAGAAATGCAATGCAGTTGCAATCTAAACGGCGAGAGTTTGTTTCTTTGTTCATTCACATGGACAGGAGAAAGGAAATGAAGAACCGGAAGTCCAACAGACAACAGAACAACAAACTTGAAAAAAAAAAAAAAGACACTTTGAGAAAAAGGATGAATGATAAACCTATTTCTCAATACCCGTCCGTCTGTTTATATCTATCAATCTATCTCGATCTGTTCATACCTATCAATATATATTGGTCGGTTTCGGATTCATTTCCTTTCTTTTAACACACACACATTTATATATATATATATATATATATATATATATATATATATATACACCTATCTATCGATCGATCTCCGTTTATTGATATCAATCTATTTATCTTGGTCTGTTCACATCTATCTATCAATCTATCTCGGTCTGTTCACATCTATCTATCAATCTATCTCGGTCTGTTCACATCTATCTACACCGAAATACCTGGTGGTATGTTTAATCTCTAACCCCTACAAACCAGAGATGACTTTGGCCTAAATATTTTATTACAAACCTTTGATCTATGACCTTTTGGAAATCAACTCCATTGACATGATGACCGAAATTTCCCCAAAACATCTCGACTCTCTCGATAATATTTGTTTAAGGAAGAAAATATTGCACGCCTTGACAGTCTCTCTGAAAAAGGAATTAGGTAACTGAAATGATTCCGAACTTTCGTATGGAGGTCAAGCAAATTTGACCTGGAACGCTCGAAGAGGTATGTTACCTTTTTTTATTTTTATCTATAGCTACATCCACATACACGATCACTCTAAAAGATAAGTAGAATGTCTATTAAGTTCTAGTTCAGTATATATACATATATATATATATATACCAATCCCTCCTCATGAATAGAATATGACTACGAGTCAATTTCTTAAGTCGATTTTAACAGGTTTAAGTTCAGAGTTTTCCTTCTCTTCCGCTGGATGCCTAACCTATAATATATATATATATATATATATGTGTGTGTGTGTGTGTGTGTGTGTGTGTGTACTTCGAATATACACTCCTTACTAACTGTAAGGCGCCAGTGGACGTTGTCAGTGATGTAATTAACTTGGGTTATAGGTGAGTGTCGGATCTTTCAACATCATATGTCCCTCGCAAAGTCGACCCTACCAGAGATAAACTCTGATAAACCCTCTTAGTTTGCAATACTAGAAGACATTGGCTTTTACTGATAGATTAAGACGAGATTGAATTAATATAAAAATATAATTTTTGAATTTGTCTTCTGCTATGACGATTTGTTTTTATAGTAATGCTGGAGTGATTAGTGCTAAAGAAGATATTTAGTCGTGTCCTTACTCTTCGAGGACCAATATTATCATTAGTATATCCGTGATATACTCAGATATATGTATAAGATATGTACAGATAGTATTGAAAGAAATACCCGAATGTGTTCCAACAGATAGAAATATACACATATTGTTCTATGAACCAGCAGTATGTGTAAGGGGTACAAAAATAGAAAGATGCTTACTTGACATATGTGGCTAAAATCAAACGATGCCACGGATGCGTGGCCTCTATGAAAGCATATAGTATTTTCAGGGCACGTGTACTGTACACGGAAATGCCAGTAGCTGGTGGCCTAAACCTCTGGGAAAGCATAGAGTGTATCATGATCCGTATACAGGTACATGTAAAAGCTAATCCCCTTCAGTCCAAATGGACGGAGACACAACTTGTGTGTTAGTCCTGAAGACTGGAGAGTCCCCGGGAAATGGAGTCTGATTTCGGCAGTTTTAGATATGCTGGTCGCAACACCACCTCACAGCAAACCGTAGCAAACAAGGGAAGATAATCCCAATTCCTCTTGGAGATTGATTTAACGCAGGAGTTTTTGAAAAACATATTTTTCTGTATTTGATTTTGTCATTGTACTAAGTCCACTTGAATATCTGGACACAGATTGATATTTATACAAAAAAAAATTATAGTAAAATATATCTTATTATAATGGGGACTCAGAGTCTGTAACCGAAACTACGTCACTGCTTACATCAAAATACCCTCAGGAATGACGTAAGTTTATCAATGAGTATTTGATTTATAGTCAAAATCATTAATACATAACAAATCTTATTTATTAACATCTCTATGAAAATCAGAGTTAGATTTGCCTCAAAACAGCCCATGCTATTAGCATTTAAAATCCTGCAATATCTTATATATCACTAAGAAATAAATTTACATAATATATGGTGTGGTTAATTTGCATACTGGTTTTAACAAAACCGGGTTTAATAAATAATTGCTTGGTGTTATTGATCTCTAATAATCATTGTTTTATTCTCCAAGGTATTAAAATCAATCCTATGAATCATTTTATTTGGAAACTAATAAAAAAATGAATCAAAATAAGTGCAATCGTTTTATATGAATTCTTATTTAATTTCGTTAGTCTTTCTGATTTAATATATTTCATTACATTAAAACTTACGCCCGGCGGAGAGCGCATATTCTTGCTAGTACAGTGAATGTCCAAAAGTTGATTTTGTTCTTTTGTTCTGATAATGTAAACACAGCAAGAGTTTTGTTTCGTTGCTAAGTTACGGATAAAAGGAACAAATAAGTTTTATAATCAATCTTCAAGCCGGTTTCTTTTCCTACTCAGATTTCAATTTCTCTTGAATGAAAGTCAGCTCTGATTATGCCCCCAATCGCCAATGTCTAAACTGATTTTACAATTTCAAACTGTTAAGATTAACGAGAATGGACAATGACATCAAAACGTGATTTTCTAATACTTTACAACAAGAGAAATAACAGAGTTTATAAAGAAAGGGTTTTAGAAAAAAAACAATACAATATAAACAATGGGATCGGTTTAATAAAACCGTTGTTCCTATATAAGTTTATATTAGAAAAAAGAAAAACGTGACACGGTGGGTCACTCATTGAGCTCTAAGTAAATAATTCTGATCATTAAAAAATGAATTTGAAAAGCGAATTAAATTAGAAAAATAAATACGGCCGAAGAATTAAAAAAAATCATTAAAATCATTTTGTAAGATTTCTAAGAATGGGAAAGTTTGACCGGATTTAAATTGACCTGATTCTTGGAAGTTTAATCTTCCTCACACACTCTGCAATCTCTAATTTTACTCTCTCAGAGAAACTAACCTAGACAAGGAGTATTAAAATTACAATGATCATATTAAAATCCTCATCCTTTAATTTGTTTCTAGCAGAGTTCATAATTATTTGCTTTTGTCATTTTGATAAGAAAAAAGGATATCTGTTTTACAATATCATGCAATCTTATTGCTAACGTATCTCATTGGAGGTAATGCAGCTTATCTGAGCTGGTACGGTTGGCTAAGGGTTATAATTTCACTTTGAATGCTACTTTCGATATATTTTATTCATCCTATTTGAATAAAATAAATTGACAAATTTTCCTGGATTGAAATTATAAGATTTTGAGCAATTTTATATCTAAATATACATAAACACGGATTTTGGGAGGATTCATATTAGACGATTTTTAAAACTAAATGCTTAAAAATTGGTGCAAGTTAGAAATCGAATTTTTGGTGTCAGTACTTATAATACCAATACCCAACTTTCCCCGGGTGGACTTTTTTTTATATAAAAACCTCAGCGGCCAGCGGGCATCTCAAGATGCTTCGTTAGGGTCCAAGTGGCGCAGCCATATAGCAGCACTGATACAACCACAGCCTGGAAGAACTGTCGCTTCAGCTTGTCAGGGAATCGGGCCTCCATATGACTGATAATTTGTTTGTGGCCGACCATGCCTTTGCTATTCGTGTATTAACATCGCTCTCTGTGGAGAGATATTGCCACCTAGGTACGTGAACTGTTCTACTGGCTTAAGAGGCTTGCTGTTGAGTGTGGAGATGTTTCCTTTCTTTTTGAAACTCATGAACTCTGTTTTATCGGAGTTCACATAGAGGCCGATATTCTTTTCTGCCTCCTCCAAGCTATGTAACAGTAACTCAGCCTGTGTCGGTGTATCTACAAGAAGTGCAAGGTCATCAACATAGTCTGCATCTGTGACTGTTTGTGCGGGATATCGCCTGCTTCTTGCCTTTTTTTTTAGTGTGAAACCTTTTTCTTTTATGGTATCAAATGATGTTCGGAGTACGTAGTCTAGGCATATTATATGGTGCCATATATATATATATGGTGCCAATGTATCTCATTGTAGGACTCTAGCAGTGATGTCAAAGAAATCTGTGTCGCCATCAGGTGAGCGTACCATCGCTTTAGTGTCTTTGTATAGCATCATTATTGCTGTAACCGTTTCTTTGGGGAGACCATATGCTAGTAGTATTT
>CM042145.1:57342495-57364995 GCA_023376005.1 Doryteuthis pealeii | reverse complement strand
AAATAGTGAGGTAGTTTCGGATACAGACACTGAATCTTCATTTTCTTTATATATATATATATATATATATATATATATATATATATATATATATATATATTATATGTGTGTGTGTGTGTGAGTGAGAATGAATTTCCATTATATTCTTCATAAATTCATTTTGCCTCGACAAAAGAAACCTTTGTGATTTTGTAATTGGCAATATAATCCATTGTGGTGGTGGTGGCGCTGTTTGTGTGATATTTACATCGAAGAAGAATTCATGAATTTCTTGATAAGGCTTCAATAAATGGTCAATTTAAACAGCATCTCCCAATTGTTCTAAATTATCTTGATCAAATGTTCGATAGACGATAGATGAGAATCACTATGAAAATCGATACAACAATGAACAATACACATTTTACAAGTCATATTTTCATATCAAACGGATATTTATCTGATGGTGTAACTTTTCATGTTTAGAATTCTGGGACAAAATAGATTCTTTCTTTTTCTGACCATAAACAAAATAATTCCTCAATCTTCTAAATATACATTTTTTGTTATTGGATTGAAATTAGATTTCGTTTACAAAATCTTTTCTCTCCGATCTACTTACTGTTATTGCTATAGCATTTACCCTGGGCTGGTTGAGCTGGCTCCAACCAACGAATTAACTTGGGTGAATTCATGGAACGAGTAACAAGGGAATATGAAATTCATAAGCGGTCCCCAAACTCCGCATGCATATCCTGGTGAAGGGAAGAAGATGCCTTTTTTGCCGCAGATTTTTCCACACACGCACTGACAAGTACGCCAAAAACTGTTGATTCCTGATAATGGAGATGCCCTTTGGATTTTCGCCAGAGCCCTTTTAGTCGGGTTATGGCCCTAATACCACCGGGTGCCAGACCTGTCCGCCTTGGTTAACCCTACCAGGAACTTAAGAAGTTCCCAACGGCATGTCTCTGACACTACCGAATTTGCACGCTCCTATTGCGACGAGGAGGGGTTGAACTTTACAAATAATGTGCTTGATGGCCGTTGAGCAAAAAGCTTCCTTCGGCCTTTTATGCACCCCCCCCCGAATATTTATATGCTTTAAATCGATTTATTTTTTTTACTGGATTGAACCGGATATTTGTAGATATGATTGGACTGGAATTACTTATGCCTGGGTTCAGATTTCGGTTCACATGCTACTGTTACGTTATTGATGGGTAGCATATTAATTATGTACAGAGGTGTAGCATAGATTTTAGAATAACGGTTAGTGGAAAAACACAGGAGGTTATTGACTCTTTTATTAACTGTGTTGAGCTAGTCTTCCGGTTCCCCTGTGTGAGCCGTGGAAAATGAGCTTAGAAAATCAGTCTTTAGCAAGCTGCTGAAGGGAATAGATCGAAATGTCCGATTCCGTTCAATTAGCCAAATTCTCACACGCGTTTTTGGGATCTGGGATCTTAAACAAATTAAATGAGTTCAAAACAAAGTAATGTCTTATGTTTTTACTAAGAAAAAAAACAAAAAACAACAACAAAAAACACAAGTACAAAAGATTCAGCCCAGATGAAGAAACATCTAAAAATGTACGATAGACAATATGAAAATCGATACAACAATGAACACTGCAAACTTTACAAGTCAGATTTTCATATCAAACGGATATTTATCTGATGGTGTAACTTTCCAAAAATGGGAATGTATTATTACATTATGTAAAGGCTGTCTCGCAAGATTGGGCTCATTTATTGAGTTACCGGTCGAAATAAACGTATCATAACCAAATGACGGTTTGTTGAGGTTTTCTTTCTTATTGAAAGTGTAAATATTCATCTGTATATAACTAATTTATTAATTATCTTACATTGAGCTCTCTTAGGGATTTGAAATAATTCTTGTATAAATCTATAGGTGTGTCTCAGCATGGGCATGCTTTGTGGATATTGATCACCCCAAATAGAATTATCATTAACTACTCAATTGGCTATTTTTACCTTATATATATATATATATATATATATATAAAATGAATAAATAAACAAATAAAAGGTAAAAGTAGCCAATTGAGTCGTTAATGATAATTCTATTTGGAGTGATCAATATCCTCCGTATATGCGCAAATAAAACCCGTTTTTAATCATTTCAAAAAATCTTTTTATAAAAAACGTCTTGAAAATATTTTAATATTTTTTTTTTTTTTATTATGAAAAAATATACATATACATATTTAATTTTTATGTATTTGTTTGTTTTTTTGAGGAAGTCAGTTGGACAGGAAACTAGTTATATATTGTATATTTTTCTTAGACTTAAAGTTTTAACTTTATACTTTCTGTCTGACATATTTCGTGAATTTTCTGGTTATATAACCCCTTCTTAGGTGAATCCCTTTATTTTGTAAAAATCCATATGACGAGGCTGGTCTCTTAAGGATTAAAAAAATGTTTTTTTTTTAAAAAGCCTTTTGAGTTTCTGGTCGAAATAAATTATTACGGAATGACGGTTTGTTAAGTTTTTCTTTCTTTGAAAGTTAAATATTGCTCTGTATTTAATCTAATTTATTGATTATTATACATTAAGCTCTCTTTAGGGATTTATAAAAATCCTTGTATGAATTATTGTTTGTACCTACAGTATGGTTATACAGTGAGGTTTTGAAGATCCCAAATAGAATCATCCCTTATAACCAGTCATTTGGATACCTTTATATATGTTGAAATGAAAAATAAAGGAAAGAAAATGTTGAATGGAGAAGATAGAATTTATTTTATTTTATTGACACGTGTTTCGGCCAGATTATCCGTACATACATGTATTCTATCTATTATTATTTTAAATACAAAATAAAATAAAATAATAATAGAAAAAAAAACTACAGAACATTTTTTTCTAGTATTGTTATTTTATTTCATATTGTATTCAAAATAATAATAGATAGAATACATGTATGTATGGATAAACTCCTGGTCGAAACACGTGTCAATAAAATAAAATAAATCCTATTTATCCATTCAAAATTTTCTTTCCTTCATTTTTCATTTCAACATACCGTCGGATTCGCTTCCATTTTCAACTTATATATATATATATATATATATATATATATATATATATATATATATTAGTCTATTAGTCTATTAGACAATTAGAGAGAAAAAAAGATGAGAATAAAATTTGAAAAACTGGAGAAAGTCAATTTACGAAATAAGTGAACAGCAATGTTTGCATGTTAAGTGTTTCAAGACACTTTTACGAGCAATCAAAAACGGTTATTGTAAGTGGGTAAACGGGTAAAAGAAAATGTGGAAAGTAAGATGGAAAGAAAGAGACAAACAAGAAAAGAAAAGAAATGAAAAAAAGATTATCAGAAATAAAGAAATGAGTAAACGAAAGTTTAAGTAAAAGTTTTAAAGAAGCCGGAGTGGCCTATTGTCGGTATCAGTCGGACAGCGAAGGAATCTATCCCCTTTTCACTAGAGCCCTGTCGGCTGGGACTTTAGAATACACCGACTGCCCCTCTGCAGAAGAGTAAGATCTCCCAATGGAACTATCTGTTGGTCGTGGGTAGCGATTTGAGATGCTTAAGGATGGAACCCTAGTGGCTGAGCACTCCATGACATGCAACATTCCACTTTGGCACTTACTTAGGCTAGACGGGCGGTTGGAGAAGCCTCCTCTGATCAATCGGCTGGGCATGTCAAGCCCTATTATCTATAGGATTGTCCCAACCCTATTTCCCTTATGACAAGCTCCAACCCTTTTATCAAATGTGCTAGGAGGCAGTGGCTGAGGGTCTTAGTGTCCTGGGTATGGTGTTAAACTATCTGATGGTGAAGTTTCAATTCTAGAGCTCTTGGGAATGAGGAATACTCCTTTATCACCATTACTCCCAGGTCCACTCTAGCCCGGGTGGTTGTACATATTAGGGCCCCATCTATGGTTTAAATATAACAAAATAACTTCTAACATATCCGTTTAAAAAATTGGGTTTAAAATAATTTGAGTACCCATCAAGAAGGAATAAAAAGTCTCCGGCATAAAATGATCCAATGGGTAAAATCCCACCAATCAACCAACCATTTCACTAGGGATTAACTAGGGAGATTGTTTTTGCGTCTGAAGTGGAGCGCCACACCTACCATCAACTACCCACTCCTCTTTTACCGTATAGATCCAAGTCCTGCTACTCATGCACTGAGTTGTCAAGAGCCGGTACTGAATCCAGAACGTTGTGGTCTCCAGCCGGAAATGGAGGAAAATTGAAAAAAAAATTGTAAAGGAAGAAATAAAAGAAGAAAATGAAAAGAAGAAAAAAAAAGAAAAAGTATATCAGTAACGTTGGCGGTAATGTTGATATCAGATGGACAGCGAAGGAGTCTATCACCCTTTCGCTAGATCAGGGAAAATGTGTTAGCACCAGCTCCCTACTTTACTGCACAGATTCAAGCTGTGTTACTTAGTGTGTGTGTGTGTGTGAGAGAGAGTTTGTGTATGTATGTCTGCGAGTGTGAGAGAGAGATTGTGTGGTTGTGTATAAGCGAGAGAGTTTATGTATGTATGTCTGCGAGTATGAGAGAGAGAGAGAGAGAGAGAGAGAGAGAGAGAGAGAGAGAGAGAGAGAGAGATAATAGCAGCCTATCAAAGAAGAACCATATATGTAAGCAAAAATAGCAAAGATTGACAGTTTGATGACTCAAATCAATTTTAAATGACTTTCCTTTTTTGTTTCCTTAAAATTATTTTCTAACAATTCCACATTCCTTTCTACTTCCGGTTTGTCTTTTTATTTTCCCTTTTTTCTCCTCTTCACTGGGAAACATTGATTATTTTTTTCCATTAGGACATTAACTTTCTTTTTTTCTTTTCATTGGCTTTTCTTTCTTCTTTCGATCTCTCCCCAAACTTTTTTTTTCTTTTTCTTTATTACCCGTTCTTATTTTCTTTTTTTCTTTCTTTATTTCTCTTCACCATGCTTTTTGTCTTTCTATTGTTCTCCTTTCTTTCGCTTCACAATTCTTCTATCTCTTCATTATTCTTTCTTTCTTTAACTGCCCTTTTTTATTCCTTTCAAAAACTTCACTACCTTCTTTCTTTTCCCTATCTTTTCTTTCTTTCTATTCACGATAGTTAAAAAAAATTATTTCCATCTATTCACTTTTCTTTCTTTTACCTTTTCATTTGTTTGTTTTCACTTCCATTGTTTTCTCTTTTCTTTCTCTCTTTTCCCTATTCTTTCTTTCTTTCTTTCTATTCAGAATTGTTTCTTTCTATCTCTTCACTATTCTTTGTTCGTTGGTTTTTCACTGTCCTTTCTTTCTTTCTTTTCCCTATGTTTTCTTTCCTTTTATTTATTCCTTCTATTCCTCCCATTTTTTAAAAAGATTTTCCTATCCTTTAATTACAGAGTCTTTCATTATTTTACTCTTGTTTTTGCTCGATACTTAAAAGCCAATCACAAATTACAAAAATTCTTCCTCTTAAATCACGAAGACTTGTTTATAGCCAACGCCGCCACCGACGACGACGATCGTTTTCATTTGGTCACTAATGTTTATGCAGGTATTAAACAGAGGGATGTGTGTGTGTGTGTGTGTGTCTGTGTAATTGTGTGTTGAATACTTGAATACGTGCAAAGATAATTTGGACAGACGGTTGACAGTTTTATGTCTACTTTGCTTAATACCTACGCACTTATGAGTTTGTCTCTTTCTTTGTAAGTAAAAGTCTATCTGTTCACGTATATAAATATAGGTACACACATATCCATATGTGTACATGTTCTTGTATTTATTAATTTATATATTTTCTTCACTGAGGAAGGCCTGCAACTGATAGTCGCCTCACATATGATTGCAAGGAGTTCGCAATTCCCATGAGTCTAAGTAAGACAAAAGTCATGGTGCAAAACACAGACACTCCTCTAAACATCAATAGTGATGGGCGCAAACTGTATGCCGTGGAGATTACTTCAGGTCCACCATCTCCAACTCAGTCGATACCGAAGTCAACGACAGAATAGCGAAAGCAGCAGCAGTTATGGTCAAATTGAGCCAGAGAGTCTGGAATAATGCCAGCCACACTAAGAAAAAAAAAACTACATGTCTATAAAGCCTGCATTATCCAAACACTCCTATACGCAGCGAAGTGTGGACAACGTATACAAGACACGAAAGGAAAGTCAACAATTTGCACCTCAAGTGTCTACGACGCATTCTGCACATCCGCTGGCTTGGTAATATCAGGAGGATATATATATATATATATATATATGTTCCCAAAACCCGGTAGAGCTCTCTAGAGGTAACTTAAATTAACGTTCACTGCCAGCATAAAGCAATGATCGTCTGTTCTTTACAGGCTGGATCTCTCTGGTGATCGTAAAATATATAAACACATATATGTAATAGTTTAAATACCACCCCTTAACGACAGCTCTCAAATGGCCGAGAGGTTAACGAATCGGGCTTACGAAAAGTCAGTCGGGTTTCGATCCTGGTCAGAGTTAGTTGCTGTGTCTACCTACATTGAAGAGACGTGAAACGTCGAAACACGGTGTCTGTGGATGACTTGATTATATATATATATATATCAACTCCTCCACACATACAAGATGTGACACAAGGTCAATTTCGAAATGGGAATTTAACAGGTTTGAATTTAAAGTTTTCCTTCTCCTAGACAGATTGTCTAACCAAAGTTAAAGAGCACAGTTCGCCCCCTACTATTTACCCATAGATGGAGGAGAATTGTTAGATTCATACCTTTCCCAAAGATATTAGCGCTATGTGAAATGCAAAACGCCTCGTCCAGGATTTGAACTCGGGTCGACGAGTTCAATTTCTTACGACTAACTATTACACCGCACACTACCATAATTTGAAAATCATATGGACGAGAAACACAGTTATCAAGAACCATTGACTTTATTTATTCGCTACACTAACTTAGATATATATGCTCTATCAATGATATTGAGCACTTTTTACTTATAAATATAGCAAACTATTTTATCAAAATTATATATATAAGGTTTTTTGGAATGGCTTTTTGCCGATAATTTTTGGGAGAATAAATGCTTAATTGGAGTCGTACCTAATTTTGAAACGGCCTGTCAGCTTGGCAGTCCGGTTTCAAATCACGCACAGGGCGGTCTTCCGATCTATAGCTCTGCTGATGAGGCCTAATAGGCCGAAATGTACATACAGAGATTGATTTTTCTCGATTTGTTTAGCCATACATTTAATAGGTATTCCCGCCTAATTCATTATTAATTAATTAATTTTCAAAATTAGGTACGACTCCAATTAAGCACTTATTCTCCCATATATATATATATATATATATATATATATATTAGTTTGCAATATTTATAAGTAAAAAGTGCTCAATTTCATTGATAGAGCATATATGTCTAAGTTAGGGACGCGAATACATAAATTCAATGGCGCCTAGCTACTAGCAACACCGTTGTTTCTTGTGCCTGTGCCTGCCCCAGCATGTGCCTCGCTGCTACAGTTAGACTTGGTTTGGCAGTAATTTTTGATGGAACTTCCGCTTGACGCTACTGCCAAGTGTGAAATCCACGCAGTTTTTCAGTTTTAAAAGGCAAAAGGCAAAAAAAATCAATTGAAATTCAACACCAATTAACGGGAGTGTATAGCAAATCATTCATGAATATCAAAAACATCAGCAAGTGGTGTAAGTAGTTTTCAACGACGGCGAGGTCCAACACTTACTCAACGACAAAGCGGCGAGCTGGTACCACATGGGCATACCAAAAAAAAACAAAAAACTACCAAAGCACCAACAAAAATGCATCGACTGAAATGGCGATTATGTAAAAAATAAATACCGGCTCAAAAATAAACTTTCTGTGATTTTTAAATATTCTGGAGATCATAGCTTTGGGATTACTCCCGTGTATATATATATATATATATATATATATATATATACATGAAGGTCATTCAACAAATAATGTGTCCTGGATATGACGTTAAACTGCATATTGTGGTGAAATTCCGATTCTGGAACTCTGGGTAATGTGGAGTATCCGTTTATCGGCAAATCCACCTTGATCCGGGGTGGCAATATCTGTTAAGGACCCAACTATTTGTTCAATAGATAAAAATGAGTATTAAAATATATTGACACACACACACAAATATATATAGTAGAGAATGTCTGACTCATTAGACTGTACAATTATATAATTATGACAATATATATGATCCCACCCTAGGTAGGTTGAGCTCTCTGGAAATGGAATTCTCTGGTGGCCACTAATTAGGCAAGAATTGCGTAGCAGTCTTTTAACGGATAGAGCACTCCTAGCGGCATAATGTTTATATCAGTAAATTACCTTTCTGAAAACATTCGGTGTGTAGTTGGCGTGAAAGTAACTCTGAACGACAACGAATCGGTAGAGTTTCAATTCCATCCCGAAGCAGCCTGCTTTGTCTAGCAGCAATGATGAGGCGTAAAACAGCGAAAGAGGACAGTATGTGGATGACTATATATGTATGTATGTGTGTGTGTGTGTGTGTGTGTGTGTGTGTGAGGATGGTAGATATGTTCCGATGTGCTATTTTGAAGGGCAATAAGGCTGGTCGGTTGGATTTTACGGCATGATATCCCTTGTTGGGTTATTTTATGCCAAAGACATTTTGTTTTATTCATTCTTGATGAGTATTCAATTTTTTAAGCTCAATTTATTTTAAACACATTTTATTACTCGTTTTTTAAAAATCTATTTAACTCATAAAAAGGGGCCTTAACATGTACTATCAATCCAGGTCAGGGTGGACCTGGGAGTAATGGCGATAAAGGGGTACTCAGGAATTGAAACTTCACCACTAGATGCAGTTTAATGTCATACACATGACACTAATCAACAGCTTTCTAGCACATATGATAAAAAGTGTTAGGGGGTTGCTATGAGGACAGTCATATAGGTGCTAGGGCTTGATATGACCAGCCTATTGATCGAAGGGGGCCTCTCCAATCGACCGCCTAAGTAAGGGCCAAAGTGGAGTGTTGCATGTCATGGACTACTCAGCTACCAGGATTCCATCCTTAGGTATCACGAGTCGCCACCCACGGCCAACAGTTGGCTTCATTGTGGGGATCTTACCCCTCTGCAGAGGTGCAGTCGGTGTATTCTCAAGCCCTAGCTGAGTGGACAGTTTATGATACACAGATATTCACAATCATATTGACAGGCTGAAAGATAAATATGAACAACTTATATGCATAGATAATGGAGAGAATTGAATAGATATGACCAGAGAGATAGAAATAATCATATTTTAGATGTGGATAGAAACAGAGGTATGGACAGATTATATATATATATATATATAATATATATATATATATATATATATATAGAGAGAGAGAGAGAGAGAGAGAGAGAGAGGGGTAGTGATAGAGAAAGTGAGAGGTAGTGATAGACAAAGAGAGAGGTAGTGAGTGGTAGTGATAGACAAAGAGAGAGGTAGTGAGTGGTAGTGGTAGACAAAGAGAGAGGTAGTGGTAGACAGTGATAGAGAAAGAGAGAGGTAGTGAGAGAGATAGAAAGAGAGAGGTAGAAAAAGAGAGAGGTAGTGAGAGAGATAGAGAATGAGAGAGGTAGAGAGATAGATAGATAGATGTGGAAAGACTTAAATAGATATATAGATAGTAGCAGCCGATTAGATTAATATATAAATACACAATCCTACACTTATCTACAAAAAATAATGAATATGATGTCTAAATTAGATCTGATATGTGGGGTTGTTAAGCACCTTGGGAAGTTACAGTAAGTGGGGAAAAGTGACGATACGCGATCCTTTGCTCGGTCGCCATCGGGCACGGTGGTGGCCAGGAAGCCACCATTAGACATCTCACACAACTTTAACAACGCTGTCATTTACGTCGCCAGTATAGACGCAGATTTTTTTCTCTGTCTCTGTTCCTGTCTCTCTCTCCTTCTGTCTGTCTCTCTCAACAAGTCTCTTTTTACTTCAAACTCCACCCGATTCGACTGTGACGTGCTACAATTAATCAAACGAACCATTGCAATATTGCGAGCCAAGTGAATTAGTTGGTTATCTCTATTGGTTAATAATATATATATATCACACACGTGCACACACACATTTACACATGCACGCACGCACACACAACTTATCTTTCTTCGTAAAAAAAGTTTTTCCCCTGATAAAAAGATTCTGAAGAGTGACATCCGTACATAAAAGCATATATATATATATATATATATATATATATATATATTCTGTGTATGTCTGCGTGAGAAGAAGAAAAAAAAGAACGATTTTTATGCTTCATCCTTAAGTAAATTTAATGAACCCTCTTAGTGTATTATGCTTCTTGTCTAATGTCTTTTTATCTGTTCCGTCTCTTGAAGTCAGGATTCTTTTTTTTTTGTCGACGCGACACTTTCACTTTCACGAGCAACGCACTTGCGCACACACATGTACGGTGTGTGTACAAAAATATGGAGTCTACAAACTGTATTTCATCATCATCATCATCATCATAATGTCATGCTAGTAGCTCGGATATCCATGACAATCTCACGCAAACCGTCCCTATCATTCATCGCTCCCAGAAGGTCCTCTACGCTGTATCCAGTATCAGCGTAGAGCTGTTTAATGCAGATCTTTCCTGGACGGTCCACACTGGCGTGCTCCTCATGTGCTGTTTTCTATGAGGGAACGTCACTTATGATTTCGTCATTGCTTCTCCAACAATGTCCACCATGACTTGTTCGCCTCATTCGGATAGTTTGTGTGATAGGGGGTAAGTGGCCGTACAGCTGCTTCCTTGCGAACAGTTGTTTCCAGGATTTGTTTAATATCTCACGTAGCATTTTGTGCACCTCTCATCTAGATTATTCTCTTGGCGTTTTGTTAGTAGTGCAGCCATACAGTAACATTGATGCAACTTCGATTGTGAAACAATTCACGTACCAAGGTAGCTATATCTCATCTACAGAAAGCAATGTGGTCGAGTTGTCTGATGATTGTCGTGTTATAATCAAATGAAACCTTAAGAACACTTTTTTTCTTTTTTTTTTTAAATCAACATATATTCTGGTTTTTATTCAGATTCAGTTTCGGAGCATTAATCGCTAAAGGACGTCCCCGGTGGTATAATGGTTAGTAAGTTAGTCTCGCAGATCTATTACTAATGAATAACGGGTTCGAACCTCGCTGGATGATCCTTACTTGCGACAATGTGTCACGTACTACTTGTAATGAACGGGTTAGGTCATTATCCCTTATATATATAATATATATATATATATATATATATATATATATATATATGTGTGTGTGTATATATATATATATATATATATATAAAGTAAAGTCGTCGGGGTGGCCTAACGTCGGTATCAGCCAATCAGCGAGGGAGTCTATCTCCTTTTCACTAGTGCTAGACCAAGGAGATTGTTTTTTGCGTCTGAGGTGGAGCGCTACACATACCATCAGCTCCTTACTTTACCGCGCAGATCCCTATACTACCATACGCCGAGTTGTCGACAACTATATATATATATATATTAGTTGTAAAGGTTTCGTGTATGCCTCTAGATTAGTTGGTCAGGAATATATAAGAAAAGATTTTAAGAAAAAATTTAACTGGTCTTTTTCGGAACTTTTTGAATTGTGATGATGAGGAAGAACATCTTTACAATTAGAATGAAAGATAAGTTGTGCTTTAAACACAAACCGTAAATTAGAAGAGGGTTAAAATTTCTGAACACAGTCAGATATTTGTCTTGAAAATCTTTCCCTTACGGCACCCAACCAAGGAAGACGAAGATAAAGTGGACATTTATTCACCTTAGCCGGTTTGATTTTATTAAAAAATCAATTATTTTCTGTTTTATAACTTATTCAACAATATATAATGGAAATCCATTGTTGCACAGTGCCGATGAAATAAACTTAATGTCTTCATCTAATTTAGAATCTGAGCAGATCATCAGTGTCATGTGAGTAAGGGTCTTCATTCAATTTACATTTCTTTTAGTCGGACAAAATGAATCCCACCAGACTAGCGTTTTGCTTTATCTCCTTTTAATTGACAATGAACAAAATATTCGGTAATTTTATAACATTATATATATATATATATATATATATATATATATACAGGTAAATCACTAGGTTAGTTGGTGTTAGGATGATTCTAAGGTCGGTCTTTTTCAACAACGGAATGTTAAAGTTTGTCTGGTCCACATGGAGAGATTAATATTCAATGATATGTACAGAATTTGGTAAAGAAAAATGCTTATAAAATCGGTCATATTGGCGGTAATAGATCTATTTCTATCCATAAGTATCTGTATATACTTATGAGTTTCGTCAGATCGCCAACTTTACTTTTAGTTGGTAGCCTGACGAAACTCATAGGTATATACAGATGCTTATGGATTGAAATAAATCTATTACCGTTAATATAACTGATATTTAAGTCCTTTTCTTTACCAAATGTGTGTGTGTGTGGGGGGGGTCACTACTGTTTACGGCTTTGTAAGGATTTGTTTGACACATGAATTAGCAGTTTGTTTTTTACTCCTCCCCACCGCCACGATTAGGATTCGACACACAGTTGATTATTTATAATATAAGTAATCGCTTTACATTTTATCTGAGTCTATTCATGTCTATCTATCTATTCCAGTATGTTCATGTCTATCTATCTATCCCAGTATCCTGTCTATCTATCTATCCTGTCTATCTAGTATCTTCCTGTCTATCTATCCCAGTATCTTCCTGCTATCTATCCCAGTATCTCCCTGTCTATCTATCTATCCCCGTATCTTCCTGTCTATCTATCCCAGTATCTCCCTGTCTATCTATCTATCTATCTCTATCTATCTATCAGTATGTTCCTGTCTATCTATCCCAGTATCTCTATCTATCCCAGTATGTTCCTGTATCTCTATCTATCTATCCCAGTATCTTCATGTATATCTATCTATCCCAGTATCTTCCTGTATATCTATCTAAGTATCCCAGTATGTTCATGTATATCTAAGTATGTTCCTGTATATCTATCTATCCCAGTATGTTCCTATCTATCAATCCCAGTATGTTCCTATCTATCAATTTAAATTCTGTAGGAAAAGCAGCAGGGCAATACCATAGAATCATAGATCGCTATTTCAAGTGTTTCATTCGTCTATTTTACTCATCCTCATAGATCTACGATGCATTTCTAGTTTCATCTTCTGCAAAAGGGTCGTTACCATGGATACAAAAACCTTGTAAAACCTCCGGAAATTGAAAAAGGATTAATCTAAGATGAAACCTTTATGATACGAATTGACAATTGTCCTCACAACCATTTTTAACTTTATATACACTCTTCTAAATGACTATATCAGTATTCCCATATCTAGCCAATTCTTGGGGTTTTATTCCATGAACCTTTCATGATAGATTTTTCTTCGAGTCATTCTGACTAATTTGCAAATCTTTAGCAGAAAATAGCTGATAAAATTACATATATAAAAAATATTATATGTATATATATATAAGTTAGGATAGCGAAGATATGAAGGCAACCGTAACCGAGTTTCTCGCCTATACAACTTTAAAACCAAGTGTTTTGTTTGAAAATCACAGACAAGAAACTGTCATTTACTAAGCGCCGTTGACATCAGGTCTTTGATATCCTGACTCACACACATTATAGATATATATAATACTTTTGAAACTAAATAAAAATCCAAATAAAATGATTTGAAACAGAGGGGGTATAATCGAAGAATAGAACAACTTTGAAACTAAGTCTTCCATCATTTTTCATCACTCCCTCCTTTTATTGCTGAATTTTCCTAATTTAACTATTTAGTTAAATTAGGAAGTAAAGAATAAAATTACTGTTATTTCTTTATATTAAAGGATTTCTTTTAAGATTTATCCCCGAGTTTTTTGCTCATATTCATTAAGAAAAAAACAAACAATTAGAAATCAATAATACCAAGCGCATATTTAATAAAATTAAACTTTTAATATCAATATGCAAATTAGCTTTCCTGTTCACACTGTAACCCGCTATTTTGTTGCATATATAAATACAATTGCATGTTATTAGAATGTAGATATAGTCAAAAGTATTAATAAGGTATAACAATTTTATCAATAACTGAGGTTAAATAAAAATAAATTCATGGTGAATGTGACATCAATAACTAAGGGAATTGTGACTTGAGTAGTGATTTAGTTTCGGCTTCAGACAGACAAACACACAATCTCCATTATAATAAGATATATATATATATTTATACATATATTATACAACTCCTTCAGCAGATTTCTAATGTAACAACAAAGATGGCAGTCTTGTTGGAAATGCAATAATCAAAATTCCCATAGAAAATAAAACTACAAGAATTGACCTTTCCTATGGATTTTACTAAATGATTGTATCATTTGTACATTGTGAATTATTAAGTTTTCGATTTTAAAATTGCTGCAACACTTTATGAAAACCCCATATATATAACATTTCAAATAAAATATTATGGTACTAACGTAGCGTTATCTGTTTTGCTAATTTAGCATTGAACACTTTTATATGCAAACACTTTTCATATTTGTTCTCTATTATACTATATATATATATATATATATATATATATATATATATATAATATATATATATATATTTATTTATTTTATTCTATTCTATTTCATCTACTTAATTTTAAAAAAAACACATAACATATAGTTTTCTAAATCATTCATCAATTTGAGTGAGAAAATAACCCATACATTTTTCTAATAAATAATTGAAGATAGTCTTTTCAATTTATTTTTTAAAATGTATTTTACAAGTGTAAAATTTATTCAAAATCTCCAGTTGACCGTTTTTATCTTAAATTCAAATATATACATTAAGTTACAATAAATACCGGATGTAGAACAGACAACATTAGATACCATACAAAATTCGAATCATTTCTCAACAGAACTTCACAAAGGTAAGACACCCATCTTATTTTCTCCACAATCTTATATAATAATCATATTCATTTAATACTTCAAAAAGAGTCCAAGAAGAATGAGGAAGGCTTTTCCATTACAGACTTCTTAAAAATCTAATTTCTTTTTTCTTTTGAGAGGACCTTTGGAAAATATATTTTTCATTTATTCCATTCATTTTTTATTTCATTTATTCCATTAATTCTTAACTAATATATATATATATATATATATATATATATATATATATATATAGTATAATAGCGAAGAACAAATAAGAAAAATGTTTGCATATAAAAGTGCTCAATGCTAAATTAGCAGAGCAGATTACGGTACATTAGTACCATAATATTTTATTTGATTATATAATTGAATTTTTTGAATTTCAAACCCGCGTTCTTCGACCGCGGACATAATCAACCGTTTATCGCGAAAAAACACACGTGAAATCGACTGCAATTAATCAATATCTTGATTAATCCAGTGGATTTAACCCTGAAAATCCTCATGGTGAAACTCGAGTAGGTTATTACCGTGTAACTTTATGATAATAAATTTCCTCTACTAAGGTATTGAGCACTTTATATTTTTTATATCGCTGCATTATCATTGTGAATCTTGCATCAACTAACCACTGTGACCAATTTCACCGGTAAGTCACTTTTTCCACAAATACCATATATATATATATATATATATTACACAGAGAACGGTAGACAAACTGAATGTTATACAGGATGGAAGTTTATCATAGGTGGTTTCAGTCTTTCAGACCTTCTCCAGGACACGAGCTGAGTTCTTGTATTGAAGGATTCGGTTCTCTTACAAGAACTCAGCCCATGTCCTGAAGAAGGTCTTAGAGACCGAAACGTTATAACGTCGACATCACCACCAATAGTAAACTTCCACCCTGTATAAAAATCCCGTGTTTGTCTGCTTTTCTTCACATACTGTCGGACTGTATTTCCTCTTTTTACTTATATATATATATATATATATATATATATATATATATATATATATTCTATTAAATTATTGAAAGTGGGTGAATATTATATCTTGAAACCCTCACTCGAAATGGACTTAGCAATAAACTAATTCACTCCTTAAAATTACTTTCTAATATTTGTTGTGTAAAATAGACACGATAAATATGCATTTACAATTTTTCGTATAGGATGCCTGTTGTAAAAAAAGGAATTGGCAAATTATTCTTGCACACCATTCTCAGTGGAGTGCGTTCCATCTTTGTGTAATTGCAAGCAAACTAGTCTCAAAAATTCATTGCGACTGAATAGCGTGTTCGATCCCTACTGGATGCCCCATACCTGCGACCTTGTGTCACATCCGACTGGTCGAGTAAATATCTACCTAGGTATGTGAAATTGTCTTCCAATTTCAGTGGCTTGCCATTTAATATATATATATATATATATATAAATAATTACCGCACAAAGGTCAGTAATTTTAGAGAAAATAATTAATACTAGCAGGACCTGTGGATACACCACATTATGATAGTTTAATTATTACAACGTTTGATATATTTACTTAAGAGCAATTGCGGAAAAGTATAATAATCTTGATTTAACTCTTTTCTTTCTTTCCCTCTTTTGATCTTTTCATTATGTTCAATTGAAATAGATTATATTTCCCCTACCCACTTTCTTTCTTTCTTTCTTTCTATTGTATTTTTTTTCTGTATAGCTAGTCATATTTCCCTTTCTTATGATAAAAACGGAATGGTCCATTATTTAGCTAAAGAGACGACACTCATAAGAAATAAGAATTCGTCAAATAAGCAACAGCAGATAATCAGGATTTAAATTCTTGCATTTCATCTAGACGATCTCAATTTTAACCAGAGGTTGTTGCAAGATGTAACAGTCGTACAATTAAGGAACAAGAGTATTGATATATAGATTCTTTTCTATAGTATCCATTAGCATTACCCAATAGAAAGTACTGTTCATAAGTATTTGAACAAAAAAACATTTGTTGTTTTTTTTTGGGGGGTGGGGTGAGGTTATTGCCATAGATTGCAGTGTCCCCCCCCCCCGCGGTCAATCATACAAATTTTGGAACATATAATTACAAAATTCTGGGATTCATTTAGAAACCACACTCAAATGTAATTAAAATTATATCAATTAATTAAAAATCGTTTATTTCAACAAAATATCAGTTGCAATGTTTTTAACAGAATATATATATATATATATATATATATAAATAAATTGCATAATTGATTTAAATGGCAATAAAATATTAAAAAGGATTCTTTTTCAAAATGATACCATAGATCCATTGACTCGTCCCCATTTTTTTTCTTAATTTGGGATTTTTATATTTTTGGGGCTTCATTGAATAATTAGAATTATATTTAAAACTCAGCCGCAGGGTATTTTGAGAGATATTTGTTTATTTTCTCTAAATAAATCAATTTTATCTTGACAATTTATCATGTTTAGAAAATTAATGATCCTTACTCGTAATTTGCCCGAAAGGATCGAATTAATTCATTTTAAACCCAAATATTTCTAAAGTTAAATTGAGCCTTAAATGTAGTACAGGGTGTCTGTAAAGCCTTTTGTGCAACATCAATTGTTATTAACCTTATCTATCTATACATATATAAAGGAACAGATGGTGTGCATGTATGTATGTATGTCCGGATAAAACTACGAAAAACAAAAAAATAACGAAGTAAATTTTATATATATATATATATATATATATATACATACACACATACTTGAAATATCACCGGTTCTTGTTTTTTGTGCAAGAATTATGAAGATTTGATTTATATTCGAAGATATCTAAAAATTAAAACATACATAGAAATAGCATTAAAATTCTACTTAAAAATGTCCACCCCCACCCCTCAATCCATTCGACACTGAGTAACTGATTCTAGTAAATATATAAATGACAATTTGTATGTATGTCCGGAGGAAACTACGAAAATAAAACAATTAACGACAAAGTAAATATATACACGTACTCACTATCACCAGATCTTGCTTTTTGAGAAAGAATAATGTAGATATGATTTCTATTGATGAAGATAATTAAAAAATAAAATTTAAATAATAACAGCATGGACATTATTTTTATTTAATATTTCAACTTCAGTTTTCTTTTCAGAGTTTACATGCACGTTTTTGTGACCTTCCATCAACCCAGTTCAACTTCTTTTTTACATGTTTTTTATGGAGCATCCAGCGGGGACCCAACTCTTAATTCAGTAATGATGGATCTACGAGACTATCTTTTTTTGCAGTCTCCTCTATCCAGGCGACGTCGAGTAGCCGCTTCTAATCTTATTATAATGGAGATTCGGTCTTGTATTTATAATTATGGCAGACATCTTGACCGCCAATGCAAAATATCATTTCTGCTTTAATAACATTATTAAAAAAAGTTATCAAAAACAGTCGAGAACAGAAGTTCTCAACATTACTGCGGATACATACAAAAAATACCGAATATGGAGTCCAGGGAAATATTTTAATGGACCATAGGGCAATTCTACTTTAGAAGAATTAATATTACTGAAAATCAATTTTTTCAGTAATCTACACCATATTAAAATACTAAAAGTAGAAATATACATGTAGCTATAAATCATAAAGTCTTAACATCAGCTTGATTATAAAAATGAATGAAATCTAATGTGGTCAAGAAAGGGGGGGGGCAGTTTATAGTTTGATTATAATTAATAAATGATCACTCGCTTTACACCCAGGAATACAAATGACTAAAAATAGCTGATTTATTTGTTTAATGGCATATCAACTTATTATGGGTTATTAAATGCTGATATGTGTTTCATTTATAAAGGTTAGAGTAATAATTATAACGATTTATATAAGAAACTGTTTTGTCTCTTCTTCCTCGTGTCTTTTTAGACTTTTTTTTTTCTTTCCTGGCGTGAATTCGTTTTCCACTCTTTTTTTTTTTCAGATTACTAAAAAACTAAATCTGAGCCAAGTCGCAAATATTATAATTATCTAGGGAACAATGAGTTCACTTTCTGTTGATAAGGAATTTGTAATGTTAGCAAATAGTCCTTCTCTGAGGCAGGAGGCATAACTCTTAACTGAACATATGCAAATTCATGCAAATGAAGACGCTATCAAGTGTGAAGTAATTGACAGAGGACAATGTAGTAAATGACTGCCCAGCTCCAAAGCTTTGGAAATGTGAAAAACGATATTCCCATAAGAATACTTGGAAACAACATGGGAAACGCCACACAAAAGAAGTTGCTTATAAATGTGAAGTGTGTGGCAAAGCATTTTTTTTCTTATTCGTTATCGTCTCATCATCTTGTCTTTGTCTCCGCCAATTTTCTTCCTGACCTCACAACGCCAGATATGCACTCACTTTCGAAAAAAAACAACAATGGATCCAGATGATTTTTATTGCGAACAATACATTGATATTATAGACAGGAGGATTAGATATAGGATTCGTTTTGCGGTGATTGCCGAGAAGAGTACTCTTGTAAAATATGTCTTATAGATAGGCAAATATGGTATATTCGTGATCAGTGTTACGTGTCATAATCTTTATTAAATATTAATTAAAAGGGAATATGGATTTACAAATGAAAAAACATTAATTAAAGTATTCTTAATTATCTTAAGATGCATATATTTTTTGTTTCGTTGGCTTTCAACCCTTTCTTTCGGGGCGTCGTTCATCCTAGAAAACGACAAACAATGTAAAAACATGTATTGTTAGCCTTGTGGCTATACGATCAGATGAAATAGATTAAGAATACTGTTTCTTATCTATTATTTGCATCAGAACTTTCATGACGTTTAGTATTTGCTTTTCTTTCTCGTCAACTTCTCATTACATGTGACATAATAAGCTTTCAATTATACCGATGACAATTCTCAAACAGATTTCTTGCCCGCCAGTATAAAAAGAAAAAGAACCAAGTGTCTATTCGCTAAAGGGTTTCTATGCGTGTGTCTATACTTGGATAAATTGTTGCTTCGTCTATTTATATGAGTGTGTGCCTGTGTCAGTTGGAAGCGAGTGATTACTGGACAGTTTAATAAGGTCTACAAACATTTGCTGTGTTTTGTGGGCAAGTATGGAATAAACGACTTGTACAAATTCATTTGTGTTATTTAGTTTAATCTGTTGTTTTGTTTTCTTTCTTTTTGGTTTCTGTCATTCTTCTGGAATGAAAGTCAGTTGAGCTAAACTTTGCCGTAGGGTTTCGAAGAGAGAAATTGAGATAGATGATCGAACAAAGAAAAAACATGGAGTTTTGATAGAGGGAGAAAGGGAAATGAAAAAGGAAATTACGAAAGAAAAAGGAAATACAACAAATAAATTGAGGAGTAGTGGGAAAAGATGAGTGGGAGGAAGATAGATGAAGAAAAGAAAATAGAGGATGAGAAAAAGATACAAAAGAGGAAATAGAGATTTTGTCGAGGAAAAAGTGAAGGGCAAAGTCGGACTAAAAAAAAAATGGGGAGTAAAAAATGTTTGCAAAAATGGAAGGACGTAGAGGAAATAAATAGAGGAGTAGTGGGAAGAGATGAATGGGAGGAAGATAGATGAAGAAAATGAAATAGAAGAGGAGGAAGAGGGGGGAATACAAAAGAAGAATAGATATGTGGTTGAGAAAGAGGTGTATGATGAAGACAGACTAAGAAAAGAAAATAGAGGAGAAGGACGAGGAGGAGGCAAACGAAGAAGGAAATAAAATAAATGAATAAATAGAGGAGTAGTTGAAGAAGAGGATCATGGGAAATTCAGACTAAGAAAATGGAATAGAAGAGGAGGAAAAGGAAAATGCAAATGAGGAAGCAATAAAGATAAACTGTTTCAATCGAAAATGAGAGAGAGAGAGAGAGAGAGAGAGAGAGAGAGAGAGAGAGAGAGAGAGAGAGAGAGAGAGAGAGAGAGAGAGAGAGAGAGAGAGAGAGTTAAACCAAGATTATTATACTTTTTACATACTGAACTATTTAGCAATAGGTTTTGAATAAAGATATCAAACGTAATAATTAAATTATCATACTGTAGTATATCCACAGGTGCTGTCAGTTATAATAAAATTTGGCAAGCACAACATTTTTTTTGTCTAGGTTTAAAGAGGCAATTCTTTTAAACACAAATATGAATTCATCTATTTAGTAACCCTGATCGACTATCAAGAAGATTTTGAAAATATATAAATAACTTCTTTTTCCTTTAATAATTCTATAGAAAAGCCCCCCCCCAAACTAACGTTTTTTTCTAGAATATTATTATTCATTAACTTAGCTACCCAGCGTAGCCCGGGATTTAAAAAAATAAAAATAAATCGTTTTTTTTTTATCTATTTACACATCGATTAATAAAAATCATTTTTCTTATTTGTTTTGTTATTGTTTTAAAGTTATTTTTATTATTATTATTATTTTTTCTTATTTGTCTTTTATTTACTTTTTCAAAATGTTTTATCCTTTATCAATTTTTAAAAATTTTATCATTAAATTAAAAAAAATATATCATTGATTTATACCCTTATAGTTTTTATTTAACTTTTCTTATAGAAAATGAGTAGTAAAAAGTTTTAAACTTTTTTTTTTACTCGGTAAAGATAAGGTGTGGATTTTATTGAACTTTGAACTTTACTGGTCTGCACCATCCCTCCCTCCAAAAAAAAAAAAAAAAAAAACGTGCACTCAGTCGTTGTACAAAAAACGTACAGACAGACAGACAGACGTACACAATATTTTTTTTTTACATAACAAAACTTGCTTGACTTATTATGTTCATTGTCATAGAATTTGTTTCTTCTTTCGTAATTATCGTATTTTAACTTATAAGCAATTGATTTGATTGGTTGATTGATTTACGGCGTATCCCACAAGGCTCTCTTAATGTGGGACCATACCGAACCGAAACTCATGGGTGTCGGGTGCAAAAAAAATGCGTTGATCCCGTCGGCATTCCCCCCCCCTCAAGGGGGCGCCTTAGACACTGGACACTAAACCCAGCTCCTTTAAATCAAGGGGGCAGGTGTTGCCTGGGGGGATAGCCCCTGGGATCAACGATGTTAACTTCTACGATCCAGGGTCGATGCCACTGGTCACATTCATTTGACATTTATATTTATCATGTTTCATACTTTATAAATGTTTCATTTTTTAAAATAATTTAGAAAAATACTTTTTAATAGATCATTGATTCATACCCTCATTATAGTTTTATTTAGCTTTTCTTATAGAAAATGGGGGATGAGACTTTTTTTTTTTTTACTCTCTCAGAGTTAAAACCTGATCAGAGTGAACCTTTGATTAACTTCAATGATTTTCAGTTATATTCTCAGTCTTGTATTTCGCAGAGCACAAATTTTCATAATGTTATTATCCTGAATCGATGGAAATGACCAGCTGAGACAGATTCCAAAAAGGTAGCCCAGTATAATGCGTATTCTGCTGCATTATATATATATATATATATATATATATATATATATATATATATAATC
>CM042145.1:57259995-57339995 GCA_023376005.1 Doryteuthis pealeii | reverse complement strand
AAGACCTGTGGATATACCACAGTATGATGATTTAAGTATTGCAACGTTTGATATGTTTACTTAAAAGACAAATCATTCAATATGTAAAAAGTATAATAATCTTGTTTTAACTCTCACTCTTTTTTTTTCTTTCCTTCTTTTCACCTTTTCATTATGTTTAAATGAAACAATAGTGTTATCGCTTCCGTGCACTCACCCTCTCTATCTTTCCCCCGACTCATTCTCTTTTTTTCTTTGTTATATTTTTTTCTGTTCAGCGTGTTCTTTTTCTTTCCTTTCTTTATAATAAAAACAGAATGGTCCATTATTTAGCAGAGGGGACGTCACACATAAGAATTCTATCTATAAATCTAATCTAATCTGATCTAACGGTTCGCAAGCTAGACTTGCAGACCATTGTTTGTGAGTTCGATTCACACTGAGTACCCACAACTCTGGTCAAATGTCACAATAACCTAAGCTTAGTAAAAAGGACACCTCGTGTGGTGAAATAACTAGTAAGCTAGATTCGCAGATCATCAGAAGAAGAGGGTTCAATTCTCACTGGGTGCCATTTGGCTACATCTAAGCTAAGCTTATTTAAAAAGTGCACCTCACATGACACGATAATCGTTACTCTATGCGTATCTGAAGTATATGGAGGCGCGTGATGGACGAGGCTGTTTACATTTCACATAGCGCTAATACCTTTGGGAAAGGTATGAAACCAACTATTCTCCTTCCAACTATGGGTAAATAGTAGGGAAGACTGGGCTCTCTAACCCTGGCTAGGTATGCAGTACATGAGAAGGAAAACTGAATTAAAACCTGTTAAAATCCGCTTAAGAAGTTGACATTGCGTCACATCCTGCTCATGCGGAGGGGTTGGTAAATATATCCATGTGCTGTTTAACTCAAAGTGAGTGAGAAAAAGAGAAATATTAGCGGAAGTTAGTCAACTATCAATCTATCAACATCTACTTAATAGCTAAGAGGAGTTACTGTAAGGCAACCAGCCTAAGAGAAGAAAAAGTTTAAATTCAAAGCCGCTGTACACCGCCTAAAATTGAACTTGTGTGGAGGGATTGGAAAATATATATGAGAGTTGTAAGTAATAGATTACAGCTTACGGCTTACGTCTACGGGTAAACGACAACCATTCGTCATCAGTTAGCTCATTCTCGACACCCGAAAGTAAGAGCAATAATCTGAAAAATGCGCTTTCAACATAATTTGACAGACACGTTTATCGGCAACGAGTGTTAACTTTTCTCTTCAATGTGTCACTTTCTGCGATTTATTTTTCCATCTTTGAAAATCTCAAAGCTACAAAAAAACCCAAAAAACTTTGAATGTTTCTCTTATTCTGCGTGTGAGATTAATAATTCTAAATAATTGTCGGAAGGAAAATGGCAGATATGTACGCATGAGTATGTTATTGTTTTCGAAAGACAGAAGAAGAAATAAATGATTGAGAAGAGTAATAACAAAATGTTAAGGAAGGGGAAAGCAATGACAAACAAAATAAGAAAAAGAAAAGGAGAGCAACGACAAAATAAGAAAAAGAAAAGGAGAGCAACGACAAATAAGAAAAAGAAAAGGAGAGCAACGACAATAAGAAAAAGAAAAGGAGAGCAACGACAAAAGAAAAAGAAAAGGAGAGCAACGACAAAATAAGAAAAAAGAAAAGGAGAGCAACGACAATAAGAAAAAGAGGAGAGCAACGACAAAATAAGAAAAGAAAAGGAGCAATGACAACAACGACAAAATAAGAAAAAGAAAAGAGAGCAATGACAAAATAAGAAAAAGAAAAGGAGAGCAATGACAAAATAAGAAAAAGAAAAGGAGAGCAACGACAAAATAAGAAAAAGAAAAGGAGAGCAATGACAAAATAAGAAAAAGAAAAGGAGAGTAATGACAAAATAAAAAATAGGAGAGTAATGACAAAATAAAAAATAGAGAGAGCAATGACAAAATAAAAAATAGAAGGAAAGCAATGACAAAATGTTAGAGGAGAGGAGAGCAATGGAAAAGTAAAAAAGAAGAGAACCGTGACAAAATGAAAAAGACGCGAAGAGGAGAACAATATTATTCCTCCCTAAAAGAAAAAAAATGGCTGAATTTTGTTAGAAAATTTATATGTGAGCCAAATATGACTTGACACAGGGGTGATATGTTAGGCGGTAGGTAATAGATTTCAGCAGTGGCGACAGTGACATGAAGAATAAACCATATAACCGTCGAAATGAACAGCGCGCCCATGAGGTTATCCCCGCACGAATAGGACCAATTAAAGATGGGCTACGAGAACAAAATATTGTTGGAAACGATACCATCATTGCTGCAGTTATCAAATAGGTCATCTCATGGTGTAATGGTTAATAAGCTAGTCTCGCAGGTGTATTACTATTGCAATAGCGAGTTCAATCTTCTCTGAATGCCCCATAATTGTGACCTCAAATCATATCCTTAGTGAAAGGGTTGGGTAAATAGTTTATATATATCCGCCTGTCAGCCTGACCGGTAGGGTTCGAATCACGCACAAAGCACTGCCCTGTCTATAGCTCTGCTGATGAGGCTAAACGGGCTGAAATGTACATACAGAGATTGACTTTTTCTCGATTCGTTTACGCTTTACATTTAAACCGATATCTACGCTTAATTCATTTAATTATAATTAATTAACAAAATTAGGTATGACTTTAATTAAGCACATATTCTCCCACAAATCGTCGGCCTTCGCCATTTCAAACACATTGTTTGACTACTTCATATATATATATATATATATATATATATATATATATATATATAAATGCAATAATCCTACGTTATGTAAGTATGGGACATCTGAAAAAAATATTCAGAGGATTCATTTAATCATGAATGAATAGTTTTACATTCATAGTAACGTTTCGGTTTCAATATATACATATGACATATTAACCACCATCAAGGCAATATTAAGGAGGAATATCATGAAGGTCTTTTAAAAATGTTATTTTCAAGTTACTTTCATATTTTTCAAACATACACATTATATACATATTGATTGTTTGATTATCGATATTCACTGGATGCCCCACGCTTGCAACCTTGTCCCTCATCATTACCGTCGCGAATGGGTTGGGTAGATAACTACTTGTGTCAGACAGTTTGCGGAGTCAGACGAAAGAAAAATTGAATACTGATCTTTTGAATGAATGGTACAACACCTTCTTCCTTACAGTTCTTTTGTTTGGCTAAGATAAACATAGTTTATGGCAATACGAAATCTTCTATATTAGCTAAATAGTTTTGCCTTTCAGCTGACAATAGAGAACTTTGACAAGACAGTGTCAAATTATCTGACTCTATCGAAGGGAATAAAGCGACTCGAATGAGCAAATCAATTCATTGGTAGTTAAGCAAGAAGTACGTATCAAGTATCGTTACTTAATGCAAATATGACAGTATCAAATCCAGTGGTAAGCGATTCGACGTCAAGTTTGATAAAATTATTACAAGGGAGGTATTTATACCATTTGGCCATCGTGGATTTTACAAATACCGAATTACTAAACGAGTAAGAAGAGTGTTGAATGTTTTTATTTATTCATTGGGATATTGGGAAGTGCTCAATACATACTTATAGAGCTTGTTCATTATATAAATTAGGTTAGAGTGGACATGAAGTCAACAGTACCTGGTTACTAACACTTTCTTCTGACCAAGGCGAGAAACTGTCAGTAACCAGGCGCCGTTGACTATGTCCACGCTACCTTAACTTAGATATAAATGCTCCATCCATGATATTGAGCACAGTTTGCAAATAAATATGGCACCCATATTCTCCCTAGCAGGCCTCTCTCTCTCATATATATATATATAAGAGAGAGAGATAGAGAGAGAGGTTTATAATCGAAACGTTTCAGCCGTTGTACCCTCCAGTATTCTTGTACGGTAAACTTCAGACGATTTCGAACTCGACACTTTATTTAGTTTACAAGGGACATAAAAATAAATAGCAATTCGCGCCCTTGAGGTCAATGGCGGTTTCGGTTCAATATCCTCAGATGCTTACCGAATACAATAGAAAACTGAAGAAGGCCGGAGGGTACAACGGTCAAAAACGTTAGAAGTATGACAACTAATATGAATTGTGTCAATGTAATATCATAAAGAAGAATTCCATTGCGTTTTATTATAGAAAACTTATTCTCTTTCTTTCCGTTGATTATTCGTGTATAACATGCGCTCATGTATGACACACACCACTAACTTTAGACAACACAATACTGGAAAAATGATATTCATGTATAATACGCACTGACTTTTTAGAATTTGTAGTCTCTAAACGTAACCTAAATTAGGCATTTGTTCGACTTTGTACCGAGTAAAAATAAGAATCTATATATCAATATTCGTGTTTCTTAAAAGTACAACCGTTTTCATCTTGCAACACCCTCTGATTTAAAATCTGAGTCCAAGATAAAATGCTAAAATGTAAATCCTGATTATCAGGTGTTGCTTATCCACCTAATCCTTATTTTTCATCAGTCCCGACACCTCAATTAAATAATGGACCATCCCGTTTTTATCATAAAGTAAATAAAGCGAAGAAAAGGGACATGCTACACAGAAAAAATAAAAAAAATAAAGAGAGTATGGGGAGATAGAGATAGGGGTGAGCGCACAGAAACGATAACGCTGTTTCGATTGAACATAATGAAAAGACAAAAAAAAAAAAAAAAAAAAAAAAAAGGAAAGAAAGAAAAAAAACGTAAGGAGTTAAATCAAGATTATTATACTGGTTGTCTAACCAAAGCCAAAGAACACAGTCTGCTATACTATTTACCCATAGCTGGGGTGGGGGGATGAATTCATGCTTTTTCCCCAATGGCATTAGTTTGAATTGAAACGCAAATAGCTTCGTCCAAGATTTGAGCTCGAGTCACCGGTTCCATTTCTTACGACGATAACCGCTACGCTAAGTGCGTCTTTGCACACGCATATACGATAATAATTTATAAATATATATATATATATATCAATCGTAGCATTTTAATTTATTTCATTCACTTTTTATATATGTCATATTCTATCTAATTTCCAATATCATTTACACTTAAGAAAATACAATTAGTCATAGAAAAACATACAATTATGTATGTATGTTTTGTAGAGAGGAGATGATACCCCTTCGGAATAGAATAGACTTTTCTATTTTCATTTCAATATAAACATTGACGGTGTTAATCTCTGTGGCTTATCTTTCCTAGCTGACTTTGGCATCTGGGCAAATAAATCGCATGATCTCAGGGAGACACCCTCTCAGGCAACACCTGCCCCTCGATTTACAGTAGCAGGGCTGGTTTTATTGCCCGGTGCCTGATGTGTCCCAAAAGAGGAATGCCACGGGGACCCACGCTTTTTTGTACTAACCATCACACGAACTTCAGTTTGTGCGTGTCTCCCCACTTTAAAAAGACCTTGTGTTACATTCTTGCCTGGTGGGAAGTAAATACATTCGTCTTCCCTAACGAGACTAGATTGTATTATACTACTATTCACCATTCTTTTACCTATCAGCAAAATAAACCATTTTCATTGAAAGTTACGATTAGAGTTATTATTTAAATAACCCCAGTAACATTACAATAGAATGTATATATCAAAGTTTGTTTCTATACATTTATCCATCAAATCTACCGATTCATTTGTCTAGAAATTTCTTTGAAATTATTTAGATGCGTCTTTTTTGAAAACTAAAAAAAAGAATATTACGGCTTCATTAAACAGTTTCAACCAAGTATTTTTATTTTCAGTTTTTTTTCTACATTCTTCTCATGTATTGTGGGTTTCATTAAATCAAAAAAATTCCGCCAACTAAACAAACTGCTTAAGGGCATAAAAAGGCATAAAATAAATGAATACATCCTAATTCGTACTCGTCGATCTGGCTAAAAAACAAAAACAAACAAACAAAAAAACGAAATCAAGAAAATAATATTTATATATATATAACATATATATACATATAAATAACATGTATATATTTAAATATGAGAATAATATTGATAAAAAATTCGCACAAAATATTTTTAACTCGAGAGCGTTTTCATATTTGGTAAGAATTTTCCAAACTTTTCAAAAGAATATTGTTAGAATTTCTATTTCAAATTCTTAATTTATATTATCTAATAAGGAGTTTTTTTCCTTAATAAAAAAAAAAAATCAAGAAAAATGGTTATTGTTGGAAACAGATATTTACATTTGAATTCCTAATTCAAATCTGATTGAATTTAAAAAAAAGTCCATCCACAGATTACAAACGAGTTGATATACACGGCTTTATAGCTAGGGATGTGATGAGATGGAAAAACCAAAGATTGTAGATAAGAAAGGAAAGTTCCAATCGTTTTTGGGATGACGTATGAAAGGCTACCTGTCGGTTTTTGATTGGTCGGCGAAAAGGGGAGTGAGAAAAAGAGTAATAAGTTGTGAATCTGGGCTGAGTGTCTGAAGAGAACAGACGCAAAGTGAGTGTTCTCCACGGCATTTTTACTTGGAGGTAAAATAAAATATGAGCTCCGAAAAAAAAAAAGTCTTGTGTTCGTCATCAAAAACTACCAACGACATAAGACAAGATTCTTCAAGACGACCCAAGTAAGTCCCAGACTCAAAGAACAACGAAAATACCATCCAGCCCAACAACAGACATAGACAACCGGATCCAGCCAAATGGTTGAAAAAGATAAGTATCGAATTATTACTATTGCAACGTCATCACTCCTTTAAATCGACCCCCTACATTTTACAGGAAAAGGAATATTTTATATTCGTCCTGGGGGGCGCGTGGTATAATGATTAGTTGTAGGAAATGGACTGTGTGACCAGAGTTCCAATCCTGGACGAGGCTGTTTGCATTTCACATAGTGCTAATAACCTCGAGAAAGGTTTGAATCCAACTACCCTCCCTCTAGTTATGTGTAAATAGTAGGGTAGACTGGACTCTTTAACACTGGCTAGGTAACCAGTATAGGAGAAGGGAAACATAATTCAAACCTGTTAAACTCCGCTTAAGAAATTGACATTGTGTCGCATCCTACTCGTGCAGGGGGATTGGTATATATATATATATATATATATATATATATATATTCATCCTCGTAACACTACATTGAAGGCTTCTTGTTCTTATGCTGAATATAGAAAAAAAAATGAAGCCTATGAATTTCAAAACGAGGCTTAAGACTTTTGTCGCTAACTTTCTTTTAAGAAATGACAAAAGATACAAAAATATTACAATATACTTGATTATTAATTACATTGCAATCGTGATTTAAAAAAAAAATCAAATCAAATTAAGATTAAAGATTTATAAATAAAAAATTACAATCTAATTGAAAATGTCTTTATTTAATCAGATGTTTGAGTAGTTCAATTGACTGAAAGACAAATGGTCTGGTGTTTTTCATCGCCTTTCTGGATTACTGATTTCTTTTCCCGCGGATGAATTAAAAAAAAAGAAAAAAAAAAGAAAGAAAAGAAACCCCGGAAATTTTAAAAGTAGCCGAAAGAATTTTACAGCTACCGAAAGATAAAACAAACAAAACAACGAAAACAAAAACAAAACAAGACCCCCCCCGCCCCCGCCAAAAAAAAAAAATTTTTTTTTAGATGAAGTCGTGTCAATTATTATTAACTAGCAGGGCCTGTGGATATACCACGGTATGATAATTTAATTATTGATTGATATGTTTACTTAAGAGCTATTGTAAAATAGTTCAATAGGTAAAAACGATAATAATCTTTTTTTTCTCATATTTTCATTATGTTCAATTGAAAAAATTAGCGTTATCGCTTCCGCTTCACAATCTTTTCCCTACTCTTTCTTATTATATTTTTTCTTTGTAGCATTTCCTTTTCTTCCCTTTCTTTCTGATAAAAACGGAATGGCCCATTATTTAGCGGAAGTGACGACACTCATCAGAAATAAGGATTCAGTGGATAAGCAATAGCAGAAAATCAGAATTTACATTTTTACATTTCATCTTGGATGATTTGGATGGTCTTATTTTTAAACGGACGGTGTTGCAAGATGATAGCGGTTGTGCAATTAAGGAACACGAGTATTAAGATATGGATTAAGATTAATAAATATTGTGGAATGACGATCAAAGAATTAAGTAAAAAAATAATAACCAATTGGCAATGCTATACTTAAAAAATCGAATAATGTAATACTGCCGATTTAGCTCACTCAGTAGAGCATCCGCTAAAGAACCACAAAGTTTCGGATCCGATGTCAATTCACCTCGTCAACGCATGAGTAGCACAGCTAGGATCTGTTCAGTAAGATGCGGAGATGACGGTAGGTGTAGTGCTCCATCTCGGACGCAAAAAATCTCCCTCGTCTAGCAAGAAGGGAATAGATTCCTTCACTGTCGGGTTGATACCGACAATAGCCCCCGACTTTACTACTATTGGGTGTATTTAGTCAAAACCTTAGCCACGGAAAGGATACGACACAATGTCCATATTTTTTAAAGAGAAGTACAGCTGGTTTTGAATTTGGAGTTTTCCTTCTCCTAGACAAGTTGTTGTACTAAGCGTAAAGAGCTCAGTCTGCTTTATTATTTACTCATAACTGAGATGAGATGGATTCATGCCTTTCCAAAATTAATTAGCGTGAAGTGAAATGGAAACAGCCTCATCCAGGATTTAAACTTGTTTTATTCAATTTGTATGCCTATAAATGTTCGGTTGATGCTGTAGAATACGTCGACTGTACCACTGTAGAGGGCCAAGACCTTCCTCCCCAATGGGGCCACCTGTTGGTGTGGGTGGCGACCCGTGATACTTAAGGTCTGAATCCTTGTGGCTGAGCAGTCAATGACATGCAACACTATACTTTGGCCCTTACTTAGGCTATACGGACAATCAATTGACTGGTCACCTCAAGCCCTAACACCTATATGAATATCCTAACCCTATTACATTTATAGAAAGCCCAAACCTTTTTTTAATCATATATATGCTAGAAAGCTGCGGTTGAAGGTCTTGATGTCCTGGGTTTGACGTTAAATTGATATTGAAGTTCCAATTTTGGAGCTTTGGGGAATGTGGAGTACCCCTTTATCATCATTACTCACAGGTTCACTCTGATCCAGAGTGGTAGTACTTGTTAGGGTCCCATCTATGGGTTGAATATAACAAAATAAGTTCTAGAATGTGTTTGAAATAGATTGAAATAAATGTTGAATACCCATCAAGAATGAATAAAACAAAACGTCTTCAACATAAAATAACCCAACACGGGTTGACATACCGTAAAATCCAACCAAACAACTATTCAACCAACCAATTCCTATGCGTATAACAGTTCGGCCAGTCACGCCTCCAAAATTATCGTTTCGTTATGACAAGAACCTCTCAATCAGAAATACTGACAATATTATTTATTTTAAAGCTGAATTTAATGATAAAGTAATTTACTTTAAAAATCTGATATTGTCTACAGTGAAAGTTTATTTTCTCTTCACCCCCCCCCCGTCATTGATTTTTTCAGCTATTCGTTTTTTGGGGGAATTTTTTTCGTTATTCCTTCTATTATTTTTTTCTTTTGTTTTCTTTAGCTTATTCTATTTTTCTTGAAGTTTAGTTTTTAAACCAAATATCTAAATATTGTATTAATAGATTTTTTCTTTGTTTCTTTTTGTTCTTTCTTTATCAAATTTTTAACCCTTTTCTCTCATCTATGCACTCTTTCTGTGTTTCCATCTCTATTTGCTTTTTTCTCAGTTTTTTTGTTTCTTTCAATTTAATTTTCCTTTTTCTCTTTCTTTTATTTTTCTATTAGATTTTAAACTTCTTTCTTTATTTTGCTTGCTTGCTTGATTGGACACATGGTCTAATGGATAAAGGAGTTAAGTTAATACAGTTCTAAGTGACAGTTATCTCTGGTTCAATCCTGGCCAAGGGCAGCAGTAGCATAGAATAATAATTAACACAGCTTAATGCCTCTAACGCTATGGCTAGCGGAATGAGAACAAGATACCCCCAGGGACTGAATAAAGGGTTAGATTCAAAGTTACATGATGGCTCCCGAGTCCGAAAAGAAGGTTCCAGAGTCCGAAAAGAAATACCTGAGGAAGGCCGAAGGGCACATCGACCTAAACGTTGTACAGATAACAACGAAGATGAAGACAATAGTCCAAATAACACAGATAATACTAATAATCAAGCCTCATCTCAAACATTCAGAGAAATAATATTTTTTTCCTTCTCTTAATTCTCCCGTTCTTTCTACAAATCCTTCCATTCTTTATATAAGATCTTAAACATTTTCTTTCTTTCTTCAAATCCTTCCGTTCGTTCTTTCCGTTTTCTTTTCTTTCAGATTTCAAACCCTTTCCTTTCTTTCTTTAAATATTATTTTCCTATTTCTCCCAATCATTCCGCTCTTTCTTTCTATTAGATTTTAAAACCTTTTCTTTTACGTCAATAGACAAATTTACATTTCCTATTATACATGACAACATAAATCTGACTGTGTGATTGATGATCACTTAAACATTAAATTAATTCCTTCGTCAATGTCAAATGAAAACTTTTTATACCCCACCACGAAGCCTCTAACAGCAATGATCCACGTTAAGCACGTCAATGTTTGAAAGGTAAATACACACCTTTTATATATATATATATATATATATATATATATATATATATATATATATATATATATATATATAGATAGATAGATAGATAGAGATTTTAGAGGTTTCGCGTATGCTGCGCATATTTGTATTGTAAAAAATAAAAAATATAATGAGAATACTGTTTCTTTTTTCATGCTACTCACCAAAAAGACAGTATTTTTATTATATATATATATATATATATATATATATATATATATGGTGGCATGTTTTATTAAAAATGACAGACAAAAATTTGGCGTTAAGCGTTTTATTCAGCGTTTCTTTTAGCCGAACGAGATGCCGCAACTGTGGCATCGTAGACAGTTAAAAAAAACTGTCCAAAGTATCTCTTAGTGTAGTTAGAGTACGGGTACTTTCGACCATCTTCGATAATTTTCGGGGACGTAAGTGCTCCGATGTTGTGCAGTTGATTCTGTATTCAAGGAATTTTTAGGTAAGCGTGAGGTCATGTATGAACGCCTACTCCTCAAAAAATGATTTGCGTGTCACATCTTGCTCATGCAAAGGTGTTATATATATATATATATACATATACATACTACTAAATAAATGAAAAAAAACAAAAAAACAACCGAGTTTTCTGATATTTATTCACAGATGAATATATTATGATAACTACATTATCATAATATATCACATTAATGCTTCACACTAATGCCCAAACCTGATAAATGTATTTAAAAAAAACGGATACAGATACTAAAATAATCTCATATATATAATATATATATATATATATATATACTAGAAAAAATGTGACCCGTTGGGTCACCCATTGGTCTCTGATTAGATTGTTGGAAAAAATCACCCGACAATATTATTTCGTCAATTTAAAATAATTTGTTTAACTTTTTTTTTGTTTTAAATTCATGAGTAGATTTTAACAAAATAAATAGCTAAACTGTTTAAGATGATTTTTCTTTTATATTCTTTAAAATTCTAATTTTTTTATACATTTTTAAATTTTCTGATATATTTCAAATTTTCTTATATATATTTTTTAAATCTTAATTTTCGACTTAAGGCCGATTTTTAGAAAAAGCTATATATGTTGGCAATATATAACCCAACTGCTTTATATTAAGGCATCTGTCTCTATTAGGTACCACCAAAATAGGTCATGTGATTGGTTTAGGCCATATTGAAGGAAGAAACGTAAATAATTTTGAACAGTTTTTAATCTCGCAAAAATGAAGTAACGAAAATAAAGAGTTGTTACAAAGAGAAAACGTTAATTCAAAGATCAAATTATCCGACTGTGAAAAATTACTCACCGTTATCTTGAAAAAAAAAAAAAAAAAGTAAAAACAGTCCGTTTTTTACGACATGATTACGACACGATTGATATTTTTTAGCTGAATTCTGTATTCATGGTTCTTTTACTAAAAAAAAAAAAAAAACTCTGGTATTGAAACCCATAAAAATCTTTTGATATAATCATTCAGACTTTTATATTTATAGAAAAAAAGTAAAAATTATTATTTTTTTTTTTTTAGCAAAAAACTATTTCAGACATTTTCAATAGCTAAACTGTTTAAGATGATTTTTCTTTTATATTCTTTAAAATTCTAATTTTTTTATACATTTTTAAATTTTCTGATATATTTCAAATTTTCTTATATATATTTTTTAAATCTTAATTTTCGACTTAAGGCCGATTTTCATTGACATTTTCATCAAAAATTAAGTAATTCTAGAAATTTTCGTGAAAATCGGACCATTGATTGATTTTTCATAGAATTTAGATAAAAGTCTCTCGTCATAACTTGTTTTTGGCTACATTAAATTTCAATTGATTTAATGGTGAAAAAAATGTAAACATTGTTTTTCGTTTAAAATTTTCATTATTTCCGTAAACTGAAAATTAAAAAATAAATCATCACGAGTTTGTTTAATGTTTCTTCTTTTGAATGGACAAAAAATTTAAGATAATATTAACCTTTATGAAAGTTTCAAAGTTACCAAATGCCGTTGACTGCATGTCCACGCTAGCTTAACTTAGATCTAAATGCTCTATCCACGATACTGAGCACTGTTTACTTATAACTATAGTACTTTTATTATCAATACATACACTCGCCAATGTGATTGTTCAAAACTTAGCGAGAAACTGTCTGTAACTAAACACCGTTAACTCTATGTCCATGTCCATGACCACACACATATATATATATATATATATATATATATATAAATTTCTGGTACAGGCAAATTTAAATAATACTTTAAGGGTAATCATTATGATCACCTATATAGGTGGATACGAAGGAAAAGAGAAAAAAATATATTATAACCCCCTCTGTTTCAAATCTTTTTATCTGCATACTTATTTAGTTTCATTGGCCTTTCTAATTTAATATATTTCATTATAATAAAATTTAAATAGTTGCACCCCGAGGGTGCATATATTTGCTAGCATATATATATATATATAGGGGGGGTATAATCAAATAATAGAACTGAAACTTACTCTTCCCTCACTCCCGTGTTTCATTGTTAAATTACTTAGGAAGTAAAGAATAAAATTAGTTATTTCTTCTTAATGGGCTTCTTTTAAGATTTATCCGAGCGATTTTTGCTCATATTCATTAAGATAAAACCAAACAATTAGAAATCAATAATACTAAGCCCATATTCATTAAAATCAAATTGAAACAATTTCATTAATAATTGAGGTTTAAATAAAAATAAAATCATGGAGAATGTGACGTAAATAACTAAGAGAATTGTGTCTTGGGTAGTGATATAGTTTCGGTTACAGACTGACACATCATTATAATATGATGTGTGTGTGTGTGTGGTGTGTGTGTGTGTGTGTGAGAGAGAGAGACTAAAAAAGATAAATTTTTGTTTTGATACTTTTTGGTTCCACTTCATCCATTGAATATAATCTTCTCGTTCAAGAATATTCTGACCACTGATTTAGAATCGGCTATTAAAACACTTATTTCAACATCTTTGTGGCCCTATAATCAGTATAACTAAATGACTATTTTACTTCCTAATTGATTAAGAAGACAAAGTAAGAACTAAACTGTTAATCTATTAAGCTGTAACTCTTAATTTCTTTTTCATTATTCAACCATTTTCTTTTCGCATAAAAATATTATTATTGACTTGGGATGAAATTAGGTCCTTACAAGCAGACGACATAAAAATATATGACAACGATGAGTTTAATGACACACGACACTTCACAGTTCTCTTGGGTATTTGTCCAAGATACAAATCGCCTTTTAAGTTGTCAAATAATGGGGCAATCATCTGAGGGTGTCATTGAAAAATCTAATTTGCTTTCAAAAGGGGATATTTGCTTTTAAGTCACTGATCGTTATTGGCTATTTTTCCCGCTTTCTTTATGGTCTTTCAAAATACAACCCCCACCCCCGCTTATTGTTTGAATACGAAATAAGAAAAAGGTGAAGATGGGAATCTCCACGACATAACCAGCCATTTGGCGGGGCTTAGAATACGCTGACTGTATCCCCTGCAGAAAGATTAGACCCCTCCCTACACAGAGAAAAAATGTGCGTCCTGGGTATGATACTAACTTAAAAGCATCTGGGAGCTGATGGTAGGTGTGACGCTACACCTAAACAGTCTCCATGGTTTAGTGCTAGCTAAAAATGGATAGATTCCTTCGCTTTTCTGCTAATACCGATAATAGGCCAATCCACAGACTTCATTTTATATGCTTTCAAGTATTTCTATATAATACTAATAATTTTCAAATTTTCTATTTGATAAATACATGGGAGAATAAATAGTACCACAGAGGGTCGGAGTAGATCGGGAATTAACGGTAACGGAGGGCATAATCCACTTATATATATATATATATATATATATATATATATATATCAGTCGGTAGAGTGTTCGGCTAGAAACCACAAGGTTCCTAGTTAGATACCAGCCCTCGCCAACTCAGCGTATGAATAGCACAGGGATCTGTGCGGTAAAGTAAGGAGCTGATGGTAGGTGTGGCGCTCCACCAAACAATCTCCTTGGTTTAGCGCCAGTGAAAATGGGATAGACTCCCTCGATTGGCTGATACCGACTTTAGGCAAACCCCGACTAATTATATATTTTAATACACATTCAACATATACTGAACATCTTTCATCTTTTACTCATACAAATTTTCAATGTCCTGAAGAAGGTTTTATTTTAAAAAAAACCCCGAAATACTTAAATATCGACATAAAGAATTTCCATAGTTCATTACATCCTGTGTTTATTTTCTTTAAAAAAATTATATATATATATATATATATATATATATATATATATATATAATATATGTGTGTGTGTGTGTGTGTGTGTGTGTATAAAATCATAGTCCTAAAATTGAGCGCTCCCAGCGGCCTTATATGTTTCTATAAGTAGATTCTTCTCAAAGTGTGTCATGTAGATGGAGCGGAGATAAGAACCGACTGACGACCTGGCAATAATGTTAATGAAGGGGGACTCAACACTTCCCAGATCTCGAGAACTGGAGCCTCACCATCCTTGTGATAATAAAAGATTACGTAGCTAAGAGACACACATAAACCGAATGTTTTCACATGTGTTCAAGGTCAACATTGTTCAGATGATTTTCAATAAGTGTTGCTAACCTGAAAAATAATCTTATCACTTACTTATTCTTATTACTCTCAAGACTGAACTCGTATAGGCAATGTACAAAATATTTCCACAATTAACGCGAGAATATTTGTAGGAGTATAGATTGCTCACAGTCGAGAAACTTTTCAAATATCTACTTCTACAATGCCTACCCATTTTCTAAGTACTCCTACAGACATTTTCAGGCCTCGTTTCTTTCGATATCAAAGAAAATCCGGTTCCCACCATTCCCATCATTCATTCAGTGAACGTGAAGCTGAGGTTTTTATTGTACGCAATATTTTGTCAATTGTTTACTCACGACAAAGGCGACTTCTATCATCCATTGTTCGAAAAACTTTCGAAAATTCTAAACACACTCGAGAAAATCTTGAAGACGGTAGTAAAATCTGCTGAAACACTCGATTATTTCCCAACGCGAGAAAATAAGATAATAGTCTTCTTAGCAGAAAGTACAGGTTTATATATGTATATATATATATATATATATATATATATTGAGTTAAGGTAGCGTGTACATAGAGTCAACGCCTGGTTACTGACAGTTTCTCGCCTATGCCATCTTCAGACCAAAGAAAAAGATCGCCTAGATGAGAGACTGTCAGTAATCAGGTGTTGATTCCATGTCCACGCTACCTTAACTGAATTATAAACGTTCTCTCAATGATACTGAGCACTTTTTGCCTTGAATATATCACCCATATTACCTACAATATATGTGTGTGTGTTGTTGTGAATGTTTATGTTAATATTTGAAACAGTGGAAATATAAAGAGAACAAAAACAAAAAACAATCAAACAAAAACAAAACCTAATTCTAATGTATAAATGTTGTTTTGCCTTTGGTCTGCTTATTTTTTTTTTAATATTTCGGGTGACCTCCACCCTTTTTCAAATCTTTGTGTAGACAAACTAAGTGTGATTCAAAAGGAAAAATATATATTTATAGTGATACCTTGACTTGTGAATGCACCAACTTACGAGTATTCCGAGTTACAACCTGTAACGCGGTCGATTTTTTGCTTTGTGATGAGAGCTAAAATTTGAAGTACAGGCGAGCTTCAGATACGCTTATTTATATATTTAGTTATACTTTAATATTCAAAGCCGAAGAAGCTTCGTATTTGGGGAGTTGTTAGGGGGAGGGGTTTGTGTGTCGTCACCTCAGCTAAACAAAGGACACTTCCGTTTATTCTGTGAAGAAAGAAAGGGAAGACAAAGGAGATGCTACACATAAGAAAATACTTAATAAAAAGAGAGTGGGGAGGGAGGAGTTTATAGCGTGGAAGCGATAACGCTAATCTGTTTCAATGGAATGAAATGAAAAGATGAAGAGAGAAAGAGAGTGATTTAAATAAAGATTATTAAATTCTTTACATATTGGACTATTTGCAATAGCTCTTAAGTATACACATCAAACGTTGTAATTGTTAAATTGTCATAGTGTGGTATATCCACAGGTCCCACTAGTGTTGATAAGTTCACTAAAAACATTTAAGTTTCCAAATTTATTACGCCAAAAATATAAACATTGTAGCACATGATTTATTCCATTCTATTTATCATGTTTTTATACAATTCTATTTTTCTTATTTAAAAATACGCAACAAAAAAACTTTGGGTTTTTTCTTTTTTTTGGTGGGGGTGGGGAGAGGCGGAACAGATTATTGGCATTTCAGTTTATTTTAACGAGGAAAATTGAATTGAGTTACGAGTGGAAAAAGTAAACTCTTAAATCAAGGTCCCACTTTACATATACATCTATCTATCGATATACATGGATACATTTGGTATAGACATAAATTTATTTTGGTCTTTCTTTGCCTCCTCAGTCTAATTTTTACTAATTCGAAAACCTCACACCAAGTCACGTAAGTTGATAAGATCTTTCTTTTTAGATTCTTATTTCCGCGTTTGTTGAATACGTCAGCTCATTTATTTATAATACTCCGTATATGTAAAAATGTATACACATATCTTTACATGTATTTTTGAGTTCTCAATTTTGGTTGAACCTTTTCAAGGAAACACTTGATATCATCTCCACACACACACACACATATATATATATATGCGTATATTCATTAAAATATATCCAATCATATTCAATTGTATAATGTGACAGAAGCTCAATTACAGATTTATAGTATTTGTTTGGTTTAGTACCCCTCCAACACCCCCTCTAAATCCATCAATATCATTCACATTGCTGGATTTCCGTGAGTGCAGGAAATGAGTTGTTAAAGATCTGTGAAAATCCGAAAAAAACTCTTTTGAGACAAGCTTATATATATATATATATATATATATATATATATATACTAAAGCTGGGTGAATCAATAATTGTATCCTAAAGGCTTTATTCCTATTCAGTTGTAAGGACACAAAATAACATCTTAAAATATTTTTTAGTTCTGATGATTGAGTTATGTTTGGGAAAATTCATTTCAATTGGTTCTAATTAGTCGTAATTTGCAATTAAGTAAAAAACTGACTTGTCTCTTACTTCAAATTCTGCCTGTCACTTTACCCCTCTCTATATATATCTTGATTAACTATTCCTTATATATATTAGTTTCTCTGTGAGAAAATAAGAGAGATTGTAGAATGTGAGAAGTAGATTGAACTTCCAACTTTGTTTATATATCAATTTTCACCAGCAAACAGAAGGTGACGACTGTTCATCACAATGATCAACTCAGAGATCAATGTGTGATCAAACGGGTCACGTTTTATCAAGGAAATTTTCAAAAAATACTTGATATCATCTGAGTGAAAACAATTAATAATACACAATTTTAAAAATGTATAGTTTTAAAGAAATGCAATTCACCATTGAAAATATTGTTTTCATTGTAATCAAATATTTAGAAATTAATCAAATTTTGGCATTAAATAACTCATAAGGATTTGATATACCGTTAAATAGATAAATTACACGTAACCAAATTTTATATTACTTATGCGAGATGGGTGGTTGGATAGACCCTTCCTATCAATCGGCTAGTCAAGCCCTGGCACCTATATGGTTGTCCCGATTGTATTGCTCTTATGGCAGATCCCGAACCCTTTTTATCATATATGTACTAGAAAGTACAGGCTGAGGGTCTTCGTGTCTGGGTAGGACGTTAAACTACATCTAATGCGGAGTACCCTTTCATTGCTCATTGCTCCAGGTCCACCCTGACTGGAGTGGTAGTACCTGTTAGGGTTCCATCTATGGATTAAATAGAAAAATGAAGTTAAAATCTGTTTAAAAATGAGTCTAAAAAACTGAGTACCATCAATAAGGAATAAAAAAAAATGTCTTCGGCATAAAATAACCAATGGGTTGACATGCCGTAAAACCCAATCAACCTACCCTTTCACTGCCTTTCCTTTCTTATATTCATTCCTATATCAAATTTTGACATTGAATAACCCACTAGGAGTTTACATCACACCAAACAAAATTTCATATCTTTGTTTCTTTCCTTTCTCTTCCCCTTCCCGCGCACACCCCCCTTTCTCTCTTAGTGTCCTGGGTATGACGTTAAACTGCATCTAAATGGTGAAGTTTCAATTTGGAGCTTTCGGTAGAGCAGAATAAACCCTTCATTGCATTACTACCAGGTCCACCTTTGACCCGGAGTGGTAATACTGTTAGGGTCCCATCTATGGGGTAAATAGTTAAAAAATGATTTTACAAAAATGTTTAAAAATTGGGTTTGAAAAAAAAAAAAATTGAAACCCTAACACGAATAAATAAAAACAAACATCTTCGGCATAAAATAACCCAACAGGGGTTGACATGCCTTAAAATCCAACCAACCAAATTATATAGGTTTTCTTTAATTTCTATCTTTCTTTGTTCTTTTCCTTTCTTCTTCCTTCCTACGTAAACACTCTCTTTTCCTTAATATCCATCTCTTTATGCAAGCATCTGTTCCACTTTAAATGCTATTTATCGTGTCCAAGTAAATTGTTGAATTGTGTTTGTGTGGTGAGATGAGAAGAAATTCAAACTATTATCTGTTAGATAAATCAGAAGGATCGACTAACCGGTTCATTCATGACCGAACATCTTAATCGATTGTCTTTACGATGTTTCAATAACTTTGTACAAAGCTATTGTGGCTAATTCGAAAATACACTTACTTACGCTTAAATTGCTATGAAAGGAATAAATCTCGTTTAACGGCCGAAGTTAAGCAACGTCAAGTCTTGACAATACTTGGGTGGGGGATCGCTTGAGATTACCAGGTACTGTAAGCAATTCAAAAAAAAAGAGAATATTTGAAGATGAAAGATAGAGAGAAGGGTTAAAGCATGCGGAAGCGATAACGCTAATCTGTTTCAATCGAACATAATGAGAGAGAGAGAGAGAGAGAGAGAGAGAGAGAGAGAGAGAGAGAGAGAGAGAGAGAGAGTATTATTATATTTGTACACATTCAACTATTTATCCAATAGCGCTTAAGTAAACATATCAAACGTTTTAATAATTAAACTATCATGCTGTGGTATATCTACAGGTACCGCAAGTAGCAGTTAATATTGAGAATTTAAAAGTTAAAAAAATCTTTAGCGTAGAAAGTTGAAGAATAAAAAATAGATAAAGAATTTGCCGAATCTTCGTTTCTAAGTATTTTGTCAGTTGAAAAAAAAAAAAAAAAAGGTACGACAAAATTAAGAAAATTCTCCAAGAGTAAATCTAGATCAACTCCCCTGCTTGAAATAATACTCGCATTACTTTTTGCATGTTGACAGGAAAGGGTTAAACAGTAAAAACAAATATGACCGATATTTAAGATAAAGATTATTATTATTAAAGATGAAACTGGTATCTTGACTTACAAGTGCCCAACTTACGAGGTTTTCGAGTGACGAGCCGACACTCAATCGAGTTTTTTTGCTTTGTGTTGAGAGCTAACATTTGAGGTACGAGCAAGCTTCAGATACTCTTAAGTTAATAAGTCCACTAAAAACATTTAAGTTCCCAAATTTTTTACGCCAAAGAAAAACACCATTTATTAACATTACATAATTCATTACATTCTATTATGTTTTTTATACAACACTGTGCTATATTTTTTAATTAAAAGAACGTAAAAAGATTAGGCTGGAACGGATTAATGGTATTTCAGTTTATTTCAATGGGGAAAATTAATTTGATATACGAGGAAATCGAGTTTCGAGCGGTACCAATTAAACTCGTAAATCAAGGTACCATTGTACATGTGTGTAGAGAAGAGATGAGACCCATCTGGAATAGAACGGACTTTTCTATTTTCAATAGAAACATTGATGGTGTTGGCCTCGGGGTCGTCTTTCCTTAGCGAACGGTGGTTGGGCAAATAAATCGCGTGATCACAGGGACCGTCTCACCCTGCAACACCTACCCCCTCGATTTAAAGGGTCAGGGTTGGGTTTATTGCCCGGTTCCTGATGCGCCCAAAGGGAATACCAAGGTGATCCACTCATTTTTTTAAAACTGTCGATCGCATTAGCTTCAGTTTGTGCGTGCCTCCCCCGCTTTAACAAAAGACATTGTGTTACATCCTTGCCTGGGAAGTAAATACATTCGTCTTTCCTAGCGAGATAAGTTGTATTATTTACTTGTTCACTCATTCTTGTATCTCTTATCAAAATAAACCCTTTTCATTGTAAGTTACGATTCGAATTATTATTTAATATAACCAACTCTAGTATCATACAATAGTACTATTAAAAGTATTCACAATTAATTTGATATACGAGGAAATTGAGTCACGAGTAGAACGAATTAGACTCGTAAGTCAAGGTACTATTGTACTATGAAAACTGTTCACGATATGTGACGTGTGTGTGTGTGCTCTTAAAGCGCACATATACTTTTGATACACAACATCCGTCCATAGGAACAGCGGAAATGCACGGGAAAGAATTACAAGTGGATCCAAGAGGGACGCGTGTTTCTCGAAGATCTTCCGGCCAACAAAACACCGACTTAAATAACAGTTCCAAATGGACACGTACGCAATTGGAAGCCAGGAGTTGTCCAGGTTGTGTGTTGGTTGCCGTCAACGCCATCAAATGCTGTTTTTTGTTTTGTTTTCAAGGCTTCAATGATGTGTGAGGAGTTTATGTAGCGTTGCTCTGGGGGAGGGGGGAGAGGATCCAGAAAAGAGGCATAGAGTAATTAGCAACAATTAAATGGGGTGTGTGTGCAATATCCCTAGCTGCAACTCCCCTTCAGCATCAAAACTCACTCTAGTTCGTGACTGATAGCGACTTTTGGGCTAATTCAACAGACTTAATTTCACTTAAAATAAGCAACAAGCTTTTCAATGCTGCTCTATATACACTATGTTGTCAATCTATCTATACATATAAAGGGCAGCTGTATGTATGCATGGGTGTATGTATGGGTGTATGTCAGGATGAAACTGCGAAAATAAAACAATTAATGACAAAGTAAATATATATATACACATTTACTATCACCAGATCTTACTTTTTGAGCAAGAATAATGAATATTTGATTTATATTCGTGAAGGTAATTTAAGAAAAAAAATGTAAATAGTAACAGCATTAAATTCTTTTTGGCATTTGATATTTCAAATTAGAGACATTCATTTTTCTTTTCAGAGTGTGCAGGGTTTTTTTTTACGCCCCCACAAGGCCGAATCAATGCAAGGTCTTTTTTTTTACATAGGGATTTTAATGGGGCATTCTGCAAGGGTCTAACTCACGATTCAGTAATAATGGATCTGTGAGACTAACTACCCCAGCACTAACACACAGTTGGTGTATATGTATGTCCGAAAGAAACTACAAAAAATAAGCAATTAACGACAAATATATATATATATATAATATATATATATATATATATATATATATATAGACATTACATATCACCGGTTCTTGCTTTTTGTGCAAAAAATATGAAGATTTGATTTGCATTCAAAGATATTTAAAATTAAAATGCACATAGAAATCGCATTGAAATTCTACTTATAAATGTCCAGCATTTGTAAATCTCAAAAGTAAATAAATCAATATACCAATGTTCCCCCCCCCCACACACCTCTACCCAGGCGACGCTGGTAGCCGATTCTAGTTCGTTATATTTCCAAAATGCCCCCCCTCATTGCGATTTTTGCGGCAATAATCTATGAAATTATTTACTGAAGCATTACAAGTTGGTTTTAGTACGGTACCCGTAAAAATGACAGGATTAAAAGTATATACTCGTTTAAATATCGAAAAAGGCTGATGTTATTGGATTTTACAGCTAGAGTTGTACAGGAAACGACAATAAACTTTTTTTTCCTAAATTATCATGATACTTATCGTGACACATGTCGGAATGATAGGCGTGTAAAAACAATGACGTCATCATTTGAATGAGATCTTAAAAAGTTCTTCGATGCCTGTTTGATCAACCGTCAAACTATTAAAATGATTTCCCAGGTTGGGTCAGTACTAAGCTTGGATACACAGGGAACGCATGAGAAAGGCCGGAGGATACAGCAGCCGAAACGTTGGGTTTATACATACCATAATAAGGTTGAGGACAACAGTCCAAAACATCAAAATCATTCACATCAAGCCCTATCTAAAAAAATACAACTTGTTTCAAATTCGTTTATAATTTTTTCACCAACCAACATTTTATCTAACCGTCTACCCACAAAAAAGACAACAAAAACAAACCTAACAGTCGTATAAATAAGAGATACGTTTCCTAAGCTGACCCTATAAACTATTAGGTTTTTTTTTTTTTTTTTTTTTTTTTTCAAAGATATTTTCCTCGTCTATCAGTTTATTTATCAATCTGAGTAGAATTCGTGATCGAAAATCTATGGCAGACGACACATTTTGGCATCAATTTCTTCTATGAAGAAATAGAAGAAACGAAGAATTTTTCAGTAACCGTGTAACTAAATAATGACGCCAATTGTTCGAAGAATTTTCCTCTGATTTTGTTCCAATGGGAATTACAACAAAAATGTACGACATAGTGACATTGTCTGCAAGAAGAAAAACCAAAATGCGAAATAAATAGAAAAAAGTAAGGAAAACTTTTTTTTAAAGTAACGGACAAAGATTATAGCGTATATTAGGAATGTCTTTTTTTTTATCTGAAGATATTTGTTTATTTTATCAAAGGAAGGAAATCTTTCCTATTCAAAAGGTGAATTTGGAACTTCATTGTTGGAGACATATCTCTGTATCTCTCTCTCTCTCATATATATATATATATATCCATCTCAAATACACCCGCATAAGCCGAATCACTGCTATATAGCCTAAAAAAATAATCACAGAACATTGTCATGTATGTGAACTCCAATAAAACTTAGTTCATGTTTTAAACAGGTTGGAGACATCTGCACTCGATAGTAAGCCCCGAAAATCGATAGACAAGTTCACGTACCTAGGTAGTAATATCGTATCCACAGAAAACGATGCTAATGCACGCACTGGAAAGACATATGCTGTTATAGACAGATTATCAATCATATAAAAATTTAATCTCACTGATAAGTTAAAACGACAATTCTTCCAAACCGTAGTTGTATTAGTGCTACTGTGCAGCCGCACCACTTCTACCCTAACGAAACGCCTTGAGAATAAACTAAATGGGAGCTGCACAAGAATGCTGCGTGTGGATGGTATCTTGACTTACAAGTGCCCCAACTTACGAGGTTTTCGAGTGACGAGCCGACACTCAATCGAGTTTTTTTGCTTTGTGTTGAGAGCTAACATTTGAGGTACGAGCAAGCTTCAGATACTCTTAAGTTAATAAGTCCACTAAAAACATTTAAGTTCCCAAATTTTTTACGCCAAAGAAAAACACCATTTATTAACATTACATAATTCATTACATTCTATTATGTTTTTTATACAACACTGTGCTATATTTTTTAATTAAAAGAACGTAAAAAAGATTAGGCTGGAACGGATTAATGGTATTTCAGTTTATTTCAATGGGGAAAATTAATTTGATATACGAGGAAATCGAGTTTCGAGCGGTACCAATTAAACTCGTAAATCAAGGTACCATTGTACATGTTGTAGAGAAGAGATGAGACCCATCTGGAATAGAACGGACTTTTCTATTTTCAATAGAAACATTGATGGTGTTGGCCTCGGGGTCGTCTTTCCTTAGCGAACGGTGGTTGGGCAAATAAATCGCGTGATCACAGGGACCGTCTCACCCTGGCAACACCTACCCCCTCGATTTAAAGGGTCAGGGTTGGGTTTATTGCCCGGTTCCTGATGCGCCCCAAAGGGAATACCAAGGTGATCCACTCATTTTTTTAAACTGTCGATCGCATTAGCTTCAGTTTGTGCGTGCCTCCCCCGCTTTAACAAAAAGACATTGTGTTACATCCTTGCCTGGTGGGAAGTAAATACATTCGTCTTTCCTAGCGAGATTAAGTTGTATTATACTACTGTTCACTCATTCTTGTATCTCTTATCAAAATAAACCCTTTTCATTGTAAGTTACGATTCGAATTATTATTTAATATAACCAACTCTAGTATCATTACAATAGTACTATTAAAAGTATTCACAATTAATTTGATATACGAGGAAATTGAGTCACGAGTAGAACGAATTAGACTCGTAAGTCAAGGTACTATTGTACTATGAAAACTGTTCACGATATGTGACGTGTGTGTGTGTGCTCTTAAAGCGCACATATACTTTTGATACACAACATCCGTCCATAGGAACAGCGGAAATGCACGGGAAAGAATTACAAGTGGATCCAAGAGGGACGCGTGTTTCTCGAAGATCTTCCGGCCAACAAAAACACCGACTTAAATAACAGTTCCCAAATGGACACGTCACGCAATTGGAAGCCAGGAGTTGTCCAGGTTGTGTGTTGGTTGCCGTCAACGCCATCAAATGCTGTTTTTTGTTTTGTTTTCAAGGCTTCAATGATGTGTGAGGAGTTTATGTAGCGTTGCTCTGGGGGAGGGGGGGAGAGGATCCAGAAAAGAGGCATAGAGTAATTAGCAACAATTAAATGGGGGTGTGTGTGCAATATCCCTAGCTGCAACTCCCCTTTCAGCATCAAAACTCACTCTAGTTCGTGACTGATAGCGACTTTTGGGCTAATTCAACAGACTTAATTTCACTTAAAATAAGCAACAAGCTTTTCAATGCTGCTCTATATACACTATGTTGTCAATCTATCTATACATATAAAGGGCAGCTGTATGTATGCATGGGTGTATGTATGGGTGTATGTCAGGATGAAACTGCGAAAATAAAACAATTAATGACAAAGTAAATATATATATACACATTTACTATCACCAGATCTTACTTTTTGAGCAAGAATAATGAATATTTGATTTATATTCGTGAAGGTAATTAAGAAAATAAAATGTAAATAGTAACAGCATTAAATTCTTTTTGGCATTTGATATTTCAAATTAGAGACATTCATTTTTCTTTTCAGAGTGTGCAGGGTTTTTTTTTACGCCCCCACAAGGCCGAATCAATGCAAGGTCTTTTTTTTTACATAGGGATTTTAATGGGGCATTCTGCAAGGGTCTAACTCACGATTCAGTAATAATGGATCTGTGAGACTAACTACCCCCAGCACTAACACACAGTTGGTGTATATGTATGTCCGAAAGAAACTACAAAAATAAAGCAATTAACGACAATATATATATATATATATATATATATATATATATATATATATATATAGACATTACATATCACCGGTTCTTGCTTTTTGTGCAAAAAATATGAAGATTTGATTTGCATTCAAAGATATTTAAAATTAAAATGCACATAGAAATCGCATTGAAATTCTACTTATAAATGTCCAGCATTTGTAAATCTCAAAAGTAAATAAATCAATATACCAATGTTCCCCCCCCCCACACACACCTCTACCCAGGCGACGCTGGGTAGCCGATTCTAGTTCGTTATATTTCCAAAATGCCCCCCCCTCATTGCGATTTTTGCGGCAATAATCTATGAAATTATTTACTGAAGCATTACAAGTTGGTTTTAGTACGGTACCCGTAAAAATGACAGGATTAAAGTATATACTCGTTTAAATATCGAAAAAGGCTGATGTTATTGGATTTTACAGCTAGAGTTGTACAGGAAACGACAATAAACTTTTTTTTCCTAAATTATCATGATACTTATCGTGACACATGTCGGAATGATAGGCGTGTAAAAACAATGACGTCATCATTTGAATGAGATCTTAAAAAGTTCTTCGATGCCTGTTTGATCAACCGTCAAACTATTAAAATGATTTCCCAGGTTGGGTCAGTACTAAGCTTGGATACACAGGGAACGCATGAGAAAGGCCGGAGGATACAGCAGCCGAAACGTTGGGTTTATACATACCATAATAAGGTTGAGGACAACAGTCCAAAACATCAAAATCATTCACATCAAGCCCTATCTAAAAAAATACAACTTGTTTCAAAATTCGTTTATAATTTTTTCACCAACCAACATTTTTATCTAACCGTCTACCCACAAAAAAGACAACAAAAACAAACCTAACAGTCGTATAAATAAGAGATACGTTTCCTAAGCTGACCCTATAAACTATTAGGTTTTTTTTTTTTTTTTTTTTTTTTTTTTTCAAAGATATTTTCCTCGTCTATCAGTTTATTTATCAATCTGAGTAGAATTCGTGATCGAAAATCTATGGCAGACGACACATTTTGGCATCAATTTCTTCTATGAAGAAATAGAAGAAACGAAGAATTTTTCAGTAACCGTGTAACTAAATAATGACGCCAATTGTTCGAAGAATTTTCCTCTGATTTTGTTCCAATGGGAATTACAACAAAAATGTACGACATAGTGACATTGTCTGCAAGAAGAAAAACCAAAATGCGAAATAAATAGAAAAAAGTAAGGAAAACTTTTTTTTAAAGTAACGGACAAAGATTATAGCGTATATTAGGAATGTCTTTTTTTTTATCTGAAGATATTTGTTTATTTATCAAAGGAAGGAAATCTTTCCTATTCAAAAGGTGAATTTGGAACTTCATTGTTGGAGACATATCTCTGTATCTCTCTCTCTCTCATATATATATATATATATCCATCTCAAATACACCCGCATAAGCCGAATCACTGCTATATAGCCTAAAAAAATAATCACAGAACATTGTCATGTATGTGAACTCCAATAAAACTTAGTTCATGTTTTAAACAGGTTGGAGACATCTGCACTCGATAGTAAGCCCCGAAAATCGATAGACAAGTTCACGTACCTAGGTAGTAATATCGTATCCACAGAAAACGATGCTAATGCACGCACTGGAAAGACATATGCTGTTATAGACAGATTATCAATCATATAAAAATTTAATCTCACTGATAAGTTAAAACGACAATTCTTCCAAACCGTAGTTGTATTAGTGCTACTGTGCAGCCGCACCACTTCTACCCTAACGAAACGCCTTGAGAATAAACTAAATGGGAGCTGCACAAGAATGCTGCGTGTGGATTAAAGTAAATCGTGGAAACACCCCACAAAAGCAGCTGTACGGCCACCTGCCCCCATATCACTCAAACCATCCGAGTAAGACGTATATATATATATATATATATATATATATATATATATATATATATATATATATATTAAATTTTACTTGAAGGCACTTACAACGCATGTATCGCATAAAATTCGATACTTTTTCTTATAGAAAATGAACTTGACAAGTGTAATCCCGGCAAAGGATGGCTCGGTGTGTAGAATACCGTACAGACTGTTTCGACTTTATTAAGTCTCATCAGCGGTATATACTAACGATTTCCCTCCGACAGAAATATATATATATATATATATATATATATATATATATATATACACACACACACACACACACACACACAATATATATGCGTGTTGGGAGCAGATGCGTGCGTTTTATCTTGCGAGGTTTACAGCGATATAAACTATGGAAAGGAGTAGCCAGTTTTTAATGCTTAGCTTCCCAGTTGGACTGGGATTTAAGTGTGATATCTCTTCCTCTCCCCTGACAGCGTTCTTGTCTTCGCGGTATAGTAGTAAATTTAAGGTGAACCTAGTCCCAGGAGTCCCACCCTACAACAAAGCCTTCCTTATTCCACCAATTACGAATATATATTGACATCGCTTTTAGTGTTTATATATATATATATATATATATTATATATATATATATTTATTCATTCACGGAACAAATGAACATGCTACTATTAAACACACTCGCCTACCCGGATTTTAACAGCATGTTAAACCCACTATAGCACTTGAACTTTTATAATTCTTCTATAATGCTCCCTTTCTAATAATGTATCAACAATTTCTTCAAATAAGAAATTTTCTCCTGAAGATGACCGAAGGTCGAAACTAGTTGAGAATAAACAACATACAAGAAATATTCCTGATTGTCTTAATAATTTTTGTTCACACACACACACACACATATATATATATGGTGATTGCCGCTTCTTCACAGAATAAGGCCATTTCTACAAGTATTTCAGTTGTGAGTAGTTTTGAGTAGTTGTGAGCACGCAGATGGCCCACGGTTCCAGCTTGTTTTTTATGTACCCTGTCACACATATGAAACCCTCGGCATACAGGCCCTGCCATACAGGTCAGACTTCAGTGTGGAAATGTTTCCATGGTGTGTCATGTGTTTCTTCAGGATGGAGGGCTCGAGTCACCTTACCTCAAACTTCTTACAGCTACCATCGGCCAGTCTTTCCATGATGATGTGTATCCAGCCCACTCTCTTCTATCACTTGGTCCTTATCGCTGAACGGACTTCTGCAAGGGCATCGATGTCGGCCCCATATAGAGATGCTCCCCTGTCATGATACCAGTACGTAGTTAGGCGTTTCCCTATCTCTCAAGATTGGGAAGTGTCCAGACCTTCCAGGTGGCCATTCTTTGTCTTGTTTTGTGTCGTAGTATTTTCTTGTTTTCAGCCCAGCTAATGTGGACATCCGTCGAAATGCTGGTTTCTGGCCAGCTTGATAGGTGAACCGGCATTTGTTTAGGTCACCTTTTCTGGACACTTTCCAAATGGCTGGGTGAACAGTATTAACCAGGGGCTGCTCATTCACCCACAACCTCGCAGTGGCATGTTGCTGTTCAATCAGCAATGTGGTGATGCTAAGTAGGTCACGAGTCACGCTGTATGTAGATTCACATATGCGTGCTTCCGGTACGTCAGGCCTGCACAACTCATCATTCCTCCATCACTCTGGGACTTGTAGAAATATCTGCACATGTTTTTGTTTACATGATGTGCGCTTGTGCGACACGCACCGCATGCTCTCCTTCCCCAAAGTCAAGTATCAGTGACAAGCCGAGGCAAGATGACTGGGAGACTTTGGGGAACGCAGGTAGATGATCTGACGAGATCTACGGGTCCACCACACCGGAAAAAATAAAATCTAAGTTTTAACTTAGTATAAGTCCATAGGTTCCGTTTCTATTAAAACGAAATGGTTTAGGGCAAAATTTAAATGCCATTTGCCCAATAGTGTTAATACAATATTTAACATTTAAAATAAAAATAAGTTACTTACCTTAAGGTCGAGTTCAGATAAAATGGTCTCTCAGCGTCTACATTTTTATATTGACAAAATTATTTTCCTATTTCTACGTGAGTATTGTATTAACACTATTGGGCAAATGGCATTTAAATTTTGCCCCTAAACCATTTCGTTTACAGGAACATGTAAGAAAGGGAGAAAAAAAATGTACAGTATCATTTATCTTGTCTGGTCATTTAGCATGACTTCCTAGAACACACACACACACACATATATATATATATATATATATATATATAGTGTGTGTGTGTGTGTGTGTATAGGTAAGTCAACTTCATTTTTTAGCATTAATCCTGTTATCAATTGCACTACTCTCATGCTACAAAAAGTCTAGTAAATTTATTTTTATTATCTTCACACACACACACATATCCCTGACGATCCTCCAACGAAACTCGAGTAGAATTACTGACTATATCAGTTTTCGGACCATATGACCTTTAGGCACCCCTTTTGCGATCTCGATTCTTAAGGAAATGTTTTTCATTTACACCGTCAAAATCCGGTTGTCTGTTAACAGACGATTTTTGGAGTTTTTTTTTTAAATTATAAAACTAACCCCTAACCCCAACAAACAATCGGATTTTGACAGTGTAAATGAAAAACATGTCTTTAGGAATCGAGATCACAAAAGGGGTGCCTAAAGGTCATATGGTCCTGGTTTTTAAAACCAGCTCTACCAATGTACTGAGCACTTTTATATTCATTCATAATTACGACTTATTCGGTTAATTATTTTTATCGACAGTCAAAATTGCGATTCGTTCGATTTTTTCCCTTCTCCATTAAGTCACTCCGTTTATATATATATATATATATATATATATATATATATTAAAAAAACTAAAAACATCGCAGCGGACAACGTATATTTTGTCAGACGTAAATGTTATAGACAGGGACGTGTAATAGTTTAAATACAGAACAATACAACAGTCGGATAGATTCAACAACAGAGAAGGCCCCCCACCCCCAAAGAAAAAACAAACAACAAAACAAAACAAAAAACAAATCAAGAGACGCTTTATTTATTGAGTTTCGCATGATTATCTACTCCTCTTTTTTATTTCATCAATTTTGGGGGCAGCGGTCGACTGATTTTATTTTTTTTGTGTGGGTCATGCAAGCACCTGTGTCATCACAAAACAATTTGGATCAGGAGCTGCTAAATTGACGCTGAGTTGATTTGTCCCACTGATAATTCAAAGAGTTAAAAGCTTTCAGTAAATCCTGACGCAGCTTTTGAAAGAAAGTGATACCGTGCCGTTATTAGAAGTTAGTTTTTAAGCGAAATGAGAAAAGACACGAAATAAATAAAACCTAACAAAATAGGTTCAAATATAAATCGTTTCTAAAAATAAAAAAAATAAAAAAATGAATAAATAATAAAAGAAAATATAGATAAATGATAAAAAACGATAATGAAATATTCCAAGCAAACAAAACATTCAGCATATGTATAATTAATTGTTTATATGCTTTAGTCAAAAATAATGAGCTGACCGTAGATTCAAGACGTTTTATGTTCTCGACATTTTTAGATTCTTATTCACTTTGTGTTGTCATATTAATCAAAGTATGGCATGATGATGTGACACTATTGAGAAAAATACAAACACACACACACACACATAAAATAACAACAAAAACAACAACAAAAACAAACAAAACAAGACGAAAGAACTATTGGAGACAAGAGACCAATTAGTGGTGTTTGGAGAATATTGGTTCCAGTCAGCCCCCCTCCCATTCTTTTGTGATGGACACCCATTTCTTTGTTGGTTGGATTTCAAAACAGAAGTAAAGAAAAATAGTAATGAAGAAATATATATATATATATATATATATATACACACATATACACAGACAGAAGAGAGAAAGAGAGAGAGAGAGGGGGGATGTGGGAGGGGGATGTGGGGGACGGGAAGAAATTTGACGATAAGCGATGAAAATGTAGACATTGACTAAGGTGGGTGTAAGACTCTTTGGGACAAGGAAAAAGAATGAATTAAACTAAGACATAAAAACAAAAAGAAAAAGCGAAAGCCTAAACGAATGGTCGGCTGAAAAAAAAAGTAAAAGAAAAGAAAGAAAATGTAGAAAATACAAAAATACCAAAAATATTTAACTTTACTTAAAGAGAAATAAAGAAAAGAGAAATAAAGAAAAAAGAAAAGAGAAATAAAGAAAAGAGAAAAGAGAAATAAAGAAAGAAAAGAGAAATAAAGAAAAGAGAAATAAAGAAAGAGAAAAGAGAAAATAAGAGAAAAGAGAAAAAGAGAAATAAAGAAAGAAGAAAAGAGAAATAAAGAAAAGAGAAAAGAAAAAGAGAGAAAGAGAAATAAAAGAAAAGAGAAAAGAAAGAGAAATAAAGAAAAGAGAAAAGAGAAAATAAAGAAAAGAGAAAAGAGAAAAGAAAAAAGAAAGAGAAATAAAGAAAGAGAAAGAAAAAAAGAATAAGAGAAAAGAGAAAAGAGAAAGAGAAAAGAAAAAGAGAAAAGAGAAAAGAAGAAAAGAGAAATAAAGAAAAAGAGAAAAAGAAAAGAGAAAGAGAAATAAAGAAAGAGAAAGAAAAATAAAAAGAAAAGAGAAATAAAGAAAAGTGAAATAAAGAAAAGAGAAAAGAGAAAAAAGAGAAAAGAGAAATAAAGAAAAGAGAAAAGAGAAAAAGAGAAAAAGAAAAAGAGAAATAAAGAAAGAGAAAAGAAAAGAGAAAAGAGAAATAAAGAAAGAGAAATAAAGAAAAGAGAAATAAGAAAGAGAAATAAAGAAAAGAGAAATAAAGAAAAAGAAAAGAGAAATAAAGAAAAGAGAAAAAGAAATAAAGAAAAGAGAAAAAAGAAGAAAAGAGAAATAAAGAAAAGAGAAAAGAGAAAAAGAGAAATAAAGAAAAGAGAAATAAAGAAAAGAGAAATAAGAAAAGAGAAAAGAGAAAAGAAAATAAAGAAAAGAGAAATAAGAGAAAAAGAAAAGAGAAATAAAGAAATAAAGAAAAGAGAAAAGAGAAAAGAAAAAAAGAAAAGAGAAATAAAAGAAAAGAAAAAGAGAAATAAAGAGAAAAGAGAAAAAGAAAAGAGAAATAAAGAAAGAGAAAAGAGAAATAAAGAAAAGAGAAAAGAGAAATAAAGAAAAGAGAAAAAAGAAAAGAGAAATAAAGAAAAGAGAAAAGAGAATAAAGAAAAGAGAAAAGAGAAAAAAGAAAGAAAAAGAGAAAAAGAGAAAGAAAGAAAGAAAAGAGAAAAGAAAAGAGAAAAGAAAAAAAGAAAAAAAAGAAATAAAGAAAAGAGAAAAGAGAAAAAAGAAAAGAAAAAAGAAAATAAAGAAAAGAGAAATAAAGAAAAGAGAAAGAGAAATAAAGAAAAAGAAAATAAAGAAAAGAGAAAAGAGAAAAAGAAAAGAAAAGAGAAATAAAGAAAAGAAATAAAGAAAAGAGAAATAAAGAAAAGAGAAAAGAGAAATAAAGAAAAGAGAAAAGAGAAAATAAAGAGAAAAGAGAAAAGAGAAATAAAGAAAAGAGAAATAAGAAAAGAGAGAAAAGAGAAAAGAGAAAAAGAGAAAAAAGAAAAGAGAAATAAAGAAAAGAGAGAAAAAAGAAAAAGAGAAATAAAGAAAAGAGAAAAGAGAAATAAAGAAAAGAGAAAAGAAAAATAAAGAAAAGAGAAAAGAGAAATAAAGAAAAAGAGAAAATAAAGAGAAAAGAGAAAAGAGAAATAAAGAAAAAAGAAAAGAGAAATAAAGAAAAGAGAAAAGAGAAATAAAGAGAAAAGAGAAATAAAGAAAAGAGAAATAAAGAAAAGAAAAAGAGAAATAAGAAAAAGAGAAAAGAGAAAAGAGAAATAAAGAAAAGAGAAATAAAGAAAAGAGAAATAAAGAGAAAAAGAAAAAAGAAAAGAAATAAAGAATAAGAGAAATAAAGAAAAAAAGAAATAAAGAAAAGAGAAATAAAGAAAAAAGAAATAAAGAAGAAAAAAGAAAAGAAATAAAGAAAAGAAATAAAGAAAAAAGAAAAAGAGAAATAAAGAAAAGAGAAAAGAAAAAGAAATAAAGAAAAGAGAAAAGAAGAAAAAGAAAAGAGAAATAAAAAAAGAAAAGAGAAAAATAAAGAAAAGAGAAATAAAGAAAAAGAGAAAAGAGAAAAAAGAAAAAAAGAAAAGAGAAATAAAGAAAAGAGAAAGAGAAATAAAGAAAAGAAAAAGAAAAGAGAAATAAGAAAAGAGAAAAGAGAAAAGAGAAATAAAGAAAAGAGAAATAAAAGAGAAATAAAGAGAAATAAAGAAAAGAGAAAAGAGAAAATAAAGAAAGAAGAGAATAAAGAAAAGAGAAATAAAGAAAAGAGAAATAAAGAAAAAGAAAAAAAAGAAATAAAGAAAAGAGAAATAAAGAAATAAAGAAATAAAGAAAAAAGAAAAAAGAAATAAAGAAAGAGAAATAAAGAAAAGAGAAATAAAGAAAAGAGAAATAAAGAAAAGAGAAATAAAGAAATAAAGAAAAGAGAAATAAAGAAAAGAGAAATAAAGAAAAGAGAAATAAAGAAAAGAGAAATAAAGAAACCTAATGATAACAGAACAATTTTATAGCAAATTGACCATTACATAGATAGCAGAATTGTTTTTAACTGTTAATTTAGATGTGCTATTCGTGCGATGAGTTGGCGCGGTCCAGTATCGAACCCAAAACTTATGGTTCCTAGGTGGATAGTCAAACACAAACTATATTATCGTTTTGTAAATAATAACCTTTCGTTTGTACTTTATAGTAATAACATTAATCAGTGGTGTTTGAAAATTTGGAAAATTGATTTTTTCTAAGAATGATCACATTTACACATTTCCTCTGTTAACATTTTGGTTATAATGCACGTTCTTCCTCATTTGATTTGTAACCGAAACTACGTCACTGCTTGCGTCACAATACACTCAGGAATTGCGTATGTTTATCAATGAGCATTTAATTTATAATCAAAATCATTAATACATAGAATATATCTTAATCACAAACGATGTCTCTATATTAACTCTGCTCGTGTTATTAGGGCATTTAAAATCCTGCAATGAGTGTTATATATCACTAAGAAATAAAGGTTTACATAATATATAGTGTGGTTAATTTGTATACTGGTTTTAACAAAACCGGGTTTAATAAATAATTACTTGATGTTATTGATATCTAATATTATTGTTCTATTCTCCAATGAGTTTAAAATCAATGATTTCATAAAGAAACCAATTAAAATATAATTAAAATAAATAATATTTTTATATGCGTTCTAATTTAATGCGTTTTCTAATTTAATATATTTCATTAAACTAAAACTAAATACTTCCGCCTAGCGGATGGTGCATATTCTTGCTTGTATATTTAATACAATTTAACTTTGTATCTTTAATCGCCAGACAGTCTTGATTTCCATTTAAATCGAAATCATGTCCTTCGAGATGTCTCTTTTCCCGTCACAAATATTTGAGAACAGTTTAAATGCTAACCATATTCATCCAATGGGCAATTTTGTTAACGTTACCTGATAACTGCAAGTGATTTTAATAAGATATATTTGCTGACCCAGCATGTAGATTCTCTTGTATGAACATGGCAGTCCCACAAGACGAAAGACATAAACTATACCAGCTAACTCTTAGATCAAATAATCATTATCACCATTTCAACGTGGAATTATTTGGGGGTTCAGCTTGGAATACGTGTGTAATGTGGCGGCCTTAATTCTTAATATGCAACGTAGTGGGACCAGTTAGTATTTAACGTAGTGCCTTTTCTTTCTCGCACTACAATTCGTATCTTCGTACCGTACGGAGTTTGTTTACATACACACTCCCAGACCTAGCAGTCATCGTCTTCTTAGCCCCCAAAATCCTTTTCCACTCCTTTCGTTTATGGTCAAGGGAAGATATCACTTTACGTACGGCCGTCGCGTGCCCTTCGTTACGGCCAATTTGACGTGTTGACAAGTTTACACTTTAATGACTTTCATTCATGAGTACGATTTCTTTGGCGTGTAGTAAATAAAGATGTGGACAGTATTTCTTGCTTTACGTAAATTTATTTTCTCAATGAAAGTTTATTGAGAGAGAGAGAGAGAGAGAGAGAGAGAGAGAGAGAGAGAGAGAGAGAGAGAGAGAGAGAGAGAGAGAGAGAGAGAGATGGTCAGCTTCCTTAAATATGTTTTTAGTGATGCTCTTAACTTCGTTCCAATTATCAGGCTTCACACTTAAAATATGTTTTCAACTTCGTCCAGTGTAAAATATTACATCTCGGGTTTCACACATCAGCGACCTCAGTTCATCAACTGCCAGCTGCCACGCACGGCCTCCTAACTGCCTCTGACTCTCGGACCCTCACTGCTCTGATTGCAGACTCCAACTGATCCTGATTCTATTCACGGGTCTCTTAAATAGCATTTCTAAATAATCTTCCAGAAGATTCTTTCTCTAGAATTTTCGACCACCTTCTGGACCAAATCGAAGGTTCGATTCCTTCTATTCTTACTGGTCACACAGAATTCACGAAGCCTAAGATCAAAGACTTCTCTGTAGCCCAAAAGACTGGGTTTTTCCTAATCATAGACTTATCGTCTCGTTTCTCTCGTTAAAAAGATATTATCTTTCCTAACTACTTTTTCGGTGATTCCAAAAAGACCACTCAGTAATATAAGATAATCGGTAGTACATTTTCTAAAAGTTTTTTCCTAAGTCTGGCACAAGGCCACAAATATAGGTGCTGGGCGGCGATTACATAACACGTGGAAGGTGGATTGTGGTATGTTGCTACCGACACCAAGCATTCATACTGTTTTCGTATACCTCTCAGCAATGAACTTTAAGTAGCGTAATAAATCGCATATAACATACATTCGTGTATAATACGCTATCTTGACTTACGAGTTTAATTCGTTCTGCTCGTAATTCAATTTACTCGTATATCAAATCAATTTTCCGCATTGAAATAAACTGAAATGCCAGTAATCTATTCCAGAGACCCACCTCACAAAAACACCCTAATTTTTGATACGTTTTTTTTTTTTAAATTTTTTAAAAAATAAGATAAAATAGTACTGTATTGTAAAAAAAAAAAAGCGAAAAGAATACAATGAATTATACAGTGTAATATGTAATATATAAATATCTTTAATAAAAAAGAAAAGACCAAAACGCCTTTCAAACTGTTTGAAAATAATCACCAGTATCGTGATGAAAGCCCCCCCCCCCAAAAAAAAAAAATCCGAAAGAGTTGTCAAAAGTTAGATATGTAAAATGTGCTGGATACACTAAGAGCAAATTTTTAAAGACCTAGAGAATAAGAAACTACCCACCTAGGTTTTACCTAATGGCTCATCAGGATAATTCTGACACAGAATTGTCCTGATGAGCCGTTAGGTGACACTTTGACTCTTACTTAGGCTGGACAGACGGTCAGAGAGTCCCCTCCAAACAATCGGCTGGTCACGTCAAGCCCTAGGACGTACAGGATTTTCCCAACCCTATTGACCTTAGGGCAAGCCCCAACCCTTTTTATCATATATGTGCTGGGGGTCTTAGTGTCTTGGGTATGATGTTAAACTGTATCTAATGGTGAAGTTCCAAATCTGGAACTCTGAAGTGTGTAGTACACTTTCATCACCATTACTCCCAGGTCCACTCGGACCCAGGGTGGTAGTACATGTTAGGATCCCATCTATGGAATAAATAGATAAAAAAGTTGAATTAATTTTTTAAAAATAGAGTTTGAAAAAAATTGAATATCCAACAAGAATGAATGAAACAAAATGTCTTCAGCATAAAATAATCCAACAAGTGTTGACATGCCGTAAAATCCAACTAACCAGCCAACAACTGTGTCAACTCTAAAACCCAGCACGTAATAATGTGTTAAATCTGACGGTTGCAAAATGGCGACTGTCATTGGAGTTTCTAGTCCCGCACAGTTTTGCCCGAGTCGAGAGACAAGATTTAATTGAGGGACACATTAGACTGTACGGGAAAAACATTGAAGCGATGGGACCGAGAATACGCAGACGAGATCGACACGCTTGGCGTTCGGGGCTGCCAGAAATGAATCTATTAGTGTTGCTTGAGGAATAATGTCACGACACATTCTAATTTGACTTCGGCGTCCATCTTGGCACGCATGCGCACTCATCAGTAACTGAGGCCTTCTGGGTAGTCTCAGAATAATGTATGTCTAAGCACCTTGTTTACGAATGCAGAATGATGTGTGTCTGTGGACTAACAGGAATAAAAGTAAATAAAAATATATGCATATACACATATACGTACAGGTTAACATTGATAGATAAATAGATAGATATGGCCAGATTGAAATAGATATTAACAGTCCGTGATGGACATAGACATATAGATAGATAGGACCAGACTGAGATAGATATTGACAATCTAAATATATATACATATGGACAGTCTATGGTAAATAGATAGATTGATGTGAAAATGCAAATTATGTTTAACCAAGTTCTGAGAGACAGGGTAGTGTGCAAGCTGATTAATTCATATAAAAATCTGATCTTTAACTGCCCCCCCCTCCCCCGAAAAAAAATGCAACTAAAATCAAAAGTAAATTGATTATCGACATTTCTATTTGGTGTTAAGATCGTGTAGCTTCAGCCCCCCTCCCCAAGTAGGGCACGTCGATCGATATTGAAATTCAGAACTAGAAATCTTACTTGAATAAAAATTTGTATGAGCAGACTGAGATAGATAGAAAGATAGAAGGTTGCTCGTACCTCAAATCTTTGCTCACAACACAAAGTAAAAAAAAAAAAAAAAAAAAAAAAAAAAAAAATCGACCGAGTCACAGCTAGTACCTCGGGAAAAGTCGTAAGTTAGGACACTCGTAAGTCAAGGTACTAATGTATCAACAATCTGTAATAGAAAGATAGTCGCATCGAATAATAGTTGGTAAGTTAGCCCTGTATTCCATTAATGTAGTGACTACCCTACACTTGTAATTTTGTGAAATACTAAGTTTACTCATTTAGTGAATTCCATAGCATAATGTTTGATATCACAAATCCATCCGCGAATGTAGAAAGTTACGTAGAGCCATTTGTTTTACAAGAGTCCAATTCAAACCTATACACTTTAGAAACCATTCTTTATTGTTAGCGATTACCATATATACTCGTGTAATAGTCGAGTGGTGACGTCATATTTGACCAAAAAATTGAATTGTAACTTTGGCATAAATAAAAAGAATTGTCGGGTTGAAATTCAAATCTGATAGAAAGGACCAAGTGCAACGTTTTATCCCAAAAACTAATTCTGTAAACTAACGATATCATTACAATAAATCACAGGTCCGTAATCTGCGGCCAGCTGACCACACACAACTCTCGAGGACGATCTATGTAGCCCTTCGCCCAATTTCCAGATTTTTCTCTTCGCCTTTTGATATAGATTGAGAAGAAATACCATAAGTACTGCATATGGAACTGATTGAATTTTAGGGATCAGAATATTTGATATTTTGTTTTATTCATTCTTGATGGTTATTGAATTAAAAAAAAAAAAACTTCGGCTAGTTGTTGTTTTTTTAAACGGCATATCAACCCTTTTCGGGTAATTTAATGCCGAATTAAGTCATTTTTGATAAACAAAGAAGTTAGGTTGCTTGCAGTACCAGCTGTTGCTTAAGTAGTCACCCAATTAAGGATTGAACATTCTCATCGCTGCTTAACTTTTAATCAAATCATTTTGATAAACAAAGAAGTTATGTTGCATACAGTACCTGCGGTTGCTTAAGTGGTCCCCCAATTAAGTATTGAACATTCTCATCACTGCTTAACTTTTGTGATTACATTACAGAACATTTAAAGTGCATTGATTTATAAAGAATCACACGATGGTGTATTGTTTTTTTGCAGGGTTATGATTACATATGTATAATGAAACTTTTAGCGATATATTGATAAATAGATTTTGTGTAATTCACAGCTTCGACTTATTGACTTTGCCAACATAAAACCCGCCGATTTGTTGTTATTGCGGTGAAAACTATTTGTATTTGATAATTTGTTGCCACCCACTCAGCTCAGCTTTCATCTCTTGGGGCAAAATATCACTTCCCCCGCTGAAAAGGAAAACCACGGATATAAACTATGTTCTAAAATAAATATTGGGACTTTATTTATTTTCATCTTCATATAAGTTGTTGTTTACTAAGCTTAAAAAACGGAACATCATTTTTCTTAATGTGTTGGTTGGTTGGATTTTACGGCATGTCAACTCTTTTTGGGTTATTCTATGCCGAAGAGGCTTTGTTTGATTTATTCTTAATGGGTATTCAATTTTATTAAAACTCAATTCTTTTAAACACATCTTTTTCGAACTCATTTTTGTTCTATTAAACTCATAGATGAAACCCTAACAGGTAATATCACTCCAGTTCAGAGTGGACATGGGAGTAATGGTGATGAAGGGGAGAATTAAACTCACTAACAATGGTCTGCTTGTCTATATTGCTAACAGCTGGTCCACGTGAGGTGCTCCCTGCTCCATAAAAGTAACCAAAATATTTAAATTGCACATGTTCCTAAAAATATTTTACAAGTCTTTTCAAATAATTGACGAGCGGTACCTGTCGTCGTGCTAATTCTCGCTTGCTGAAAAGCTCTACAAACTATTATGAACGAACTAAAAATACAAGTATTATAGCCAGGAATTTTCAAAATATAATTGAAACTAGCAATACTTACCAATATTATATACGGCTTGTACGATGGTTAATATATATATATATATATATATATATATATGTATGTATATATAATGCAGTTATGTGTGTACTGAGGAAACTACGAAAATGAAACAAAAACGAAGAAGTAAATATATATACACTTTCACTATCACCAGTTCGTGATTTTTTGAGCAAAAAAAATGAAGATTTGATTTATGTTCATGAAGATTATCAAAAATAGAATTCAAATAGTAACAGCATGGATTTTCTTTTGTATTCAATATTTTGAATATTTTTTATTTTCAGAGTGTCTGTGCATTTTTTGTTTTTCCGACGCCGCACCAAGCTGATATATAAACTTATATAAGTAGAATGAAGGAAAGATAAAGACATTTTCAAACAGGGAATATAAGTAAAATAAGAAAAAAATAGACATTTTCGATATCTAAATATTCTAGAAAATTGAAATGGAAACTTAGTTCTGTCTCCCTCAAATAAAATGTTGCACGCATCTGTTAATCATCAATTAGATAATTATTTTGAATATTTTACACAAAATTGTAGGTATTCACTTATTTGTAAAACTTTTAGTTAACTTCTTGTTACTGAAAAAAAGAGCGAGAGTTTAAAAAAAAAATATTATCGAACAGATTACAAATTTCGCTAATAGTTTTTTTGTTTCAGTTAAAGTAAGGATACATTTTTTAAAATTAATTTCATAGTTTATCCATTTGAATTGTCATTATTACAATGGGAACGATTCAAACGTTGAATTATAAGGAACAGCTTTGATTTATTTTATCAATATTGATTGTTCTTTATTCTTTGTATTGCCGATTTTGGTTATTGTGACGTGAGCAGTAACATAGTTTTGGTTACAGGCCAAAAGAGGCTGAGTCTCCATTATTAATAGATTTAGGAATTAACTTTACGTGAATACATTGTTAAATGAACCTTTGATTAATTTTGTAATATGAAAACAATTAAATTCGCTTCTATTTTATATTATTTAATGGTAAACTTAAAACTAAGATTCAACATTTGTTTTTAAATACTTTAAAGAAAAACAGTAAACCCAAATTACTCATTAAAAAAAAAAATCAAATCTTTTTAAAAGATATATTTTTTTTATGAATATTATAAAAAATATCAAGATAACTCTCATCAAATAATTACATTTAAAGATGAATTTCGTAGTGTAAGAATGTCCCGTAAACAGCTTCGTCCAGGATTTGAACTCTGGTCTAATTCTTTGTAATTACATTATCTGGTAGGAATGTATAGTGTTGACATGATAAATTCGTCTCTTTGATATCGATGAAATGTGGAACGCAAAATATCATTGGATGCAGAGAAATTGTTAGTAATTTCTGAAAGACAACAAAAACAATGTTTGTCACGCATGCACAGTCCTGCCTTAAGCAAATACATGATGATTATTAAAATAACTATATGTAAATATATGAATAGGATAGTGACAGAAAAGACTTTAACATTTTATATTTATCTGAAGCAGAAGATATATTTGTTTCCCCTTTTATAGTTTACTATACCTGCCTTTACGCATATATCGAATATATAATATTCCACTCACTTTTTGCACAATGAATTATGGGGTTTAACTTGGTGTCATCTTAGAGTTTGTATTCTAAAGTTACCAGTGATAGATGTAGCGTATGTAATTTGGATTTTCGTACTTCAAACATATATTCTGTTAGCGTAAACGTAAGATCAACCTATCTGAACGTTTTATGCCTGTAAGCTGCAAATTGCAAATGGCCGCCATCATGGCAAATATTTGTTAACGTTTCGACTCTGAGCACCTTATTAATTGTATACAAACAAAAGGGCGTAATAAAATAAAATAGACTATCAAAAATGCAGGTATGACAAACAAATGACACGCATGTTCTAAGTAACGAGCAAAAACATGTATTTGTGCACCGGAGATACTTCCTTTTTTTTTTTTCTGAGGATTTCGGAAAAGTAGAAGAAAATATCACCTTTGATAAGTGCTTCGTATAATTTAAAGAAAATAGTTATTACACAGGGTGTTTCAGAAAATTTGATAACATTTCGTGATCTAATAACTTGACCAATTCTCGTCCAAACGATCTTGGTGGAATTGGTATATCAAGCTCGGTATCTCGTCGTCGAGATGAATGTTTTTTGGTTAAATCGAACTTAACGGACCTAAATTCCACCATCGTATGTCACCCTGCCGAATTTTAATTGTGTACCTCATTTATTCTGTTGGGAAACAGAATAAATGAGGTACACATACAAGGTACCATGTTTACATGTAACATATAAAAAACAATATTGAACAAAAGTACCAAGTTGTACTCACAGTTCTAATTCTCCCTCACGGGGGGGGGATCTTTTCTGAAAGTTCTTAGAGGTTTATGCTCCCTGACTGAGAGGGTTTGGTCTGTAGTCTCTTAACGGCTGGCTTCGGGAACCTTTAGCCAAGAAGTCCTTTCGGTATCCTCACACAAGTTGGAATAGCCGAATCCTTACAGCCAGTTAAGGGGAGGGGGTTTAATCATTCAACTTCCCGTCCTCTGACACAGGAGAGTTCCACTAAACCTAACAATCTCAAATGTTAACAGCATTTGTAGAAACAACTAAGAATTCTATCTTCTTTTTTTTTCATGTATAAAAACCCACTCACCGGAAAAGAAAAGGTGTTTAAATAATTTGAGGTACAGGATTGTAGCAGAGATTAATGTTTTTTGGTTAAATCGAACTTAACGGACCTAAATTCCACCATCGTATGTCACCCTGCCGAAAGAAAAGAAAAATACAAAAACATCAGGAAATTAACTGAATTTAATGAAATTTTCACTGTTGATATATTAATGAATAAAAGATACAACGCACCAGTTATTTTATTTAAAAAACTTTTACATTTTTTCAGGTCAGTTAACTTTGAACCACGTATCTTTGAGAATCTGTTACGCCTCAAAAATACGTGGTTCAAAGTTAACTGACCTGAAAAAATGTAAAAGTTTTTGAATAAAATAACTGGTGCATTATATATTTTATTCATTAATATATCAACACTGCACATTTTGTTAAATTCGGTTAATTCCATGACTTGGTATTTTTTCTTTCGGCGGGATGGAATTTAGGTCCCTTAAGTTCGATTTAACTGGTTTTATGGGGTGAGGCAAAAATGATCAAAGGTCGCCAATATAGTTAGTGGCAAGTAAATTTAAAGTTGTTAGTACCCTGCTTTTTTCTTGTATTTCTTTCTATATTGTATTTAAAAAAAAAAAAAAACTATTATAAATATATTACAAGAGATAAAAATGTTTAATGGTTCCCGGCAAGTACAGCCCTGAACTAAGAAAAAATAACAGTCAGAAATATTTATATCGTTTTCTGTTTTATTTGGTGAGTAAATATTTTTTTAAAGAGGACAAAAGAAAATGTAGAAAATTAAATCCAAAAACTAATTTTTGATTTGTTGGATTTTACAGCATGTCAACCTTGTTGGGTTATTTTATGCTGAAGACGTTTTGTGCTTGATGGGTATTAAAAAAAAACAACCTTTTTTTTAAAACTCGGTGTCCCACCTATGGTGTGAATAGAAGAAAAATGAGTTTTAAAAAATTAGTTAAAAAAACGGTACTACCACTCCAGATCAGAGTGGACCTGGGTGTAATGGTGATGAAGGGGTACTCCACATTCCCCAGAGCTCCAGAATTAAAACTTCACATTTAGATAGAGTTTAACGTCATACCCAGGACACTAAGACGGTCAGCCACCACCAAGCACATATGTGATAAAAAGAGTTAGGTCTTGCCATGATACAGGTGCTAGGACTTGGGGTGACTAGCCTTCTAGCCTAAGTAAGGGCCAAAATGAAGTGTTGCATGTCATGAACTATTTAGCCACCAGGGTTCCATCCTTGAGCCTCCCGGGTTGTCCTCTACGACCAACAGGTGGACCCATTTGGGTCCACAAACTGTTTCAAGCTCCTTATTATTTTGTCAATGGTTCATCGTTTGAGTGAGTAATGTTTTATATGTTTGGAATGACATGTCATTTTGTTGTGTTACAATAACAAAACCCCAAACATACAGAAATGAGATAAAAAAAACCCAAAAAAACTCCGGTTGGTGTAAAATATAATTTTTGAAATATTGTCAGAGGAGGTGGAAGTTAAAAATTCAATGTTAGAGGGTTTGTATAATAAATAAGTAAAATCAAATTTATCATAGGAGTTAAAAAAAAATAAAACAATTTAAAATAGAAACTTAGTTCTGCCCCCCCCCCCTCAAATAAAATGTTGCATGCATCTATTGATTATTAATTAATGTTTTTGAATAGTTTACACATAAATGTTACACAAAATCGTAAGTATTTATTTATTTGTAAACTTTATAGTTAAATTCTTACTGAAAATAAAAAGGGCGAGAGTAAAAAAAAATAATTTTTAGAATTGATTACAAATTTCACAAACATTTTTTTTCAATTTAAAGTAATAAAACAACTTTTTAATTTTATGCTCGATTGAAACACATTAGCGTTATCGCTACCGCGTGCTTACGCATCTCTATTTCCTTTCCTTACTTTTTCTTTCTTATAGTCTACGTAGAACGTCACTTTTATTCCCTTTCTTTATAATAAAAACGGAATGCTCCATTATTTAGCCGAGGTGACAACTTTCTGCATTTCACCTTGGTCGCTTTGAACGGTCTCATTCTTAACCAGAGGGTGTTGCAAGATGATAACCGTCAAAAGACTAAGGAACACGAGTATTAATATATTGTTATTTACTAAGCTTAGCCTAGATGTGGCACAAGGCCAGAAGTATGGGGCGCCCAATGAGAATCGAACTCACTAACAATGATCTGAAAATCTAGCTTGCTAAAAATTACACAACGTGAGGTTCCCCGTGTATTGATAAAAAATAAGCGTATCTGAAGCTCGCTCGTATCTCAAATTTTAGCTAGTGACACAAACCAAAAAAAAAAAAATCGTCCAAGTGACCGCTTGTACTCAGAAAACTCTTAAGTTGAGACACTCCAAAGTCAAAGTCTCACTGTAATAATGTGTGTGTGTGTGTGTGTGTGTGTGTGTGTGTCTGTGTAAAGAAGCCAGCTGTGAGTAAATAGTAGGATAGACTGGGTTCTTTGTTCTTGGTGAGGCAACCAATCTTGGAGAATGAAAACTTTAAATTCAATTAACTCTATTCTGCTTAAAATATTGTGTCACATCCTGTTCATGGAGGAGGCTTTCAATATATATATATATATATAATATTAGTTGAGGGAAAAAGTTAAGGGTCTGCCATGGTTTCAATCCAAATGATTTCATCAGGACCCCACCCTACGCTTAACTAAGTCTATGTAATTCCTAGTTAAACTGAGATACATTTCTTTTTGGATAATAAAGATTGAATGCTACGTTAGTTGATATTTTTCTCTCGATATTCGCGTGCGGTTTATTCTATACGTGTATTTATTCCTTAGTTCTCATTTCTGTATTGCTATTAATTTAATTCCAATTATAATTATTATTAATAATAATTATTATTGTTATTAATTTAATTCTAATTATAAATAATAGCTAGTAAAAAAAGTTAAAATTTAATTCTAATTATATTTTAGAGGTTGAATATTACTAATTTATAGTTTTTCATTGATCTTTTCAGTATTTATCCTATTTAAAATGAATACTTATTTAAGAAAAAAATTCTAATCTATTTAGTTAAAGCTAATATTGTAATTCTAATAATATTTTAATGACTGACCCAAACTATGTCTACAATTGCAGATTGATGCAATTCTATTATTCAAAAGATTTTTCTTATCCGGGAATTTAATTATAGTTAACTTTTCGTGTAGACATAGGTAGCAAGGATCATTTAGAGATCTACACACATTTGATTTTTGTAAGATAGTCCATTCAATAATTGGTGTTATGTTCTGGTCCTTTAGGTCAGAAATATACATATATAGAGTTGTTGGGTTTCTAAGCTTAATATTAGTAAATGAGTGTTTATGGTTTGTAAATCTAGTTTTGAAATCTGACTTTGTGCATCCCACGTAGAATTTAGTTAGTAACATCTACCCAAAAGCCAAAACTGAGACCTGGTAAATGACACTTTTTTAGTCAAGCATCTTCCCTTCGTGGGGCACATTGTAGGGCTTCGACAGTTGCATTGTTTCTCTTTATCCTGATTGTCATTTCTATTTTGTGTGTGGTTATTTATTATTTTGTTCCTTAGTAATCCAGAGTCATACAGTGAATAAACGAAGGAAAAAAACATTAAATTTTCTTAATCACAATAATCTATTTCAACTGCAGAAATGCATCATCAGACGTAAAAAATATTTCTTTTAAGAAAAAAGAATTATCTACCCCCCGCCCCCCCCCAAAAAAAATCTATTTTGCAGATATCTTTTTAAATAAAATATTCAAATTTCCCCCGTTGGACTCATAACAACACTTTCATATATATATGTGTGTGTGTGTGTGTGTGTGTCTGTAAAAAATTGAGTTAAGTGGTGAGTTTATTGGCCGACGCTGCAGTGTTTCGATCTATTAATTAGATCATCTTTAGGGCTTTTGTTGGTATGTGGAAGGTGAATAAGGAGAAAGGCGAGTAATAGTCCTTGTTTATCGGTCTGTTTAAAAATATATGAGAGAGAGAGAGAGAGAGAGAGAGAGAGAGAGAGAGAGAGAGAGAGAGAGAGAGAGAGAGAGAGAGAGAGAGAGAGACTTATCTGATTTGATTATTCATTATCAAAAGGTCATATGAAACAAACTCTAAAAGCATCTCTGATATTTATTATTTTTATTTTTATCATTGTAGATTTTTCTAAAAGACAAAACTAGAATACATTCCAAGTCAAAGAAACTGTTGACTCCAACCCTAATTAGAAATAATGATGAAGATCAAGCCAATTAGAGGGCAGTGTAAAATGGCCTGCAGTGGACACATCGAAAATTCCCAATTGGAAAATGGCCAGTTATTTAATTGATCCGACTGTCAACCACACCGTCAGCCAATCAATTGCGCCTGACATCCACACCGACAGTCACAGATCATCTCGAATATCAAAAGTTATTTATTCCTACATTTGTCGGTCGAAGGTTTCAGCGACGTCTTAAATATTATCTATACTAAATAATAAAGAAACATACATTAGAAATGTATTGGAAATTATTTTACAATAGAATTGCACTAAAAATGATTTTAAACGAGATAACTATGATGTTGTTCATTTACCTTTGATTTATTTTCTTAATATTTCGGGATGAAAAAATCCCTTCGTCATTTTTTCTCTTCAAATATTGCGATATTCTATGCCGAAGAAGATTTTCTTTTATTCATTCTTGTTGAGTATTCAATTTTTGTAAAACACATTTGTTTAGGTACATTAAAAAAAACACTCTTTTTTTTATCTATTTAACCTATATATGGGACACTAACAGGTACTACCATTATCAGAGTGGACCTGGGAGTAATTTAAATGAAGAGGTACTCCATACTCCCTAGATCTCCGGAGTTGGAACTTCACCACTAGATGCAGTTTAGTGTCATACCCACAACACTAAGACCATCAGCCACCACCTTCTAGCTTTATCTATATGATAAAAAGGTTTGGGACTTGCTATAAGAGCAATAGGCTCGGTGAAAATCATATAGGCGCTAGGGCTTGACATGACCAGCCGATTGATTCATTGAAAGGGGCTTCTCCGACTGCCCCTAATGAACTGCTCTACCACCAGGATTCCATCTTTAAGCATCATGGGTTAACACTCACGGCCAGCAAGTTGCCCCATTGAGGGGGGTATTTTACCCATCAGTAGAGGTGTAGTTGGCATATTTTACAGCATCAGCAGACAGAGTTAAGAGTGCCATGACCGAAACGTTTTGTATGAATATTTCACAATAAAGATGAGGACAACAGTCGGGAAAATCAAAATAAAACTGGGTTGGTGGTTGATTTTGATGGCCATCATAATACGAGTGTAACCCCCCCCCCCCCCGAGATAACTGATGTTTTTCATTTACCTTTGATTTATTTCTTAATATTTCGGGATGAAAAAATCTATTTGTCATTTTTTTTCTCTTCAAATATTATTTTTTTCTTTTCAGAAAGAAATGCGGCGTTAAGAGTTTGCGAAAATTCGAAAATGCTACGACGAAAGAGTTAAAAACGATTAATTTATTGTTTGTTTTTTTTAGCTAAAATACCAACTGAATATTTTATCATTCTGTAATCTCAAAAAAGATCATTAGTTTATAAAACCGACAATTTCTGTTTGATATTAAAAACCGAAAAAATAAGCAAAGAAAGAATATATATATGTGTGTGTATGTGCAAAGAGCAGAATTTCACTTCCTTTCTCTAACCAGCTAAGTCGGTTGAGGTCGACTGCAACTCTGTAGAGGGGTAAGAGCATCCCAATGGGGCGACCTGTTGGCCATGGGTGGCGAACCGTGGTGCTTAAGGATGAAATTCTGGTGGCTGAGCAGCCCACTTTATCCCTTACTTAGGATAGACGGGCGGTCAGATAGTCATATAGGTGCTAAGGTTTGGCGTGACCAGCCGATTGATCGGAGAGGGCCTCCCCTCCGATCAATCGGCTGGTCAGGTCAAACCCTAGCACCTATATGACTGTCCTGACCCTATTGTATTTATGGCAAACCCCAATCTAATGGCGAGGTTCCAATTTTGGAGATATGGGGAGAATGGAGCACTCCTTCATTGCCATTACTCCCAGGTCCACTCTGTCTCAGAGAGGTACTACTTGTTAGGGACCCATCTATGGGTTAAATAGATTTAAAAAAGAGGTTTTAAAAATTAGTTTTTAAAAATTGAGAACCCAACAAAGATGGATAAAAGAAAATCGTCTTCGGCATAAAATATCCCAACAAGGGTTAACATGCCGTAAAATCCAACCAACCAACCAACCGATATACACTCTGAATGTGGCACTGAGAGTCTGAAAATAAGAAAATGCTACGGCGAAAGAGTTAAAAAGGATTATTTGGTTATTTTAAAGATAAGGACAACAGTCCAAAAAATTAAAATCAAACTGGTTTGTCGGTTGGTTTTGAAGAGTCTCACACAATGCAAGTGTAAAGAAAAACAAGGTGACTATGATGTCGTTTATTTACCGTTGATTTATTTTCTTAATATTTCGGATTAAAAAATCCATTCGTCATTTTTTTTTTCTGTTATAAAAAGAAATGTGGTACTGAGAGTCTGCGAAAAATTTAAACAACCTACGGTGAAAGAGTTAAAAAGGATTATCTGATGAATTCTTTTAGCTAAAATACCAACCGCCTATTTTATCTTTCTCGAATCTGTCTCAGGAAGTTCCTTAGTTCATAAAACTGACAATTTCTGTTTGATATTAAAAACCGAAGCAAAAGTCGAAAAAAAAAAAAAAAAAGATAACAAAGAGCATAATTTCACTTCGTTTCTCTAAACTTACGTCTCTTGTGTGCGCATGCGTACCATATTGCTCCATTATTTCCGGTTTCCTTTTTTTTCAAATGGCGGGCATCCTAGCGTAATACGATACAGTCCGTTGATAGCGACAGACACTTCTGATAAAAGCGCCTTTGTAGAAAGAATGAATTACGATTTTATTTATCTCCATCTATCGCGCCCCAATATTTATTTGGATAACAGCCAACAGAAGTCCCGGTAAAACGTTATTTCCATCTTCAGAAATCATTTGCTGTTGTTTTTGTTCGAGGAAGGATATATTGTTTTTGGAAATAAGAAAACTACGCCGGTAAACAAAAAGCGTTCATAGTTTTACTGATAACAGCAAATATAAAGCCGCGTTTATATCATTGTTTATGGCCCGTGTCAATTCTTCTTCTCAATCTATGTCATTTTTATATTATACTCCTACGATCACCTACTCGTTCTGTCATGCTAAAAGACGTCCCCAGTTAATATTGGGCTTTATTTTTATACGATAATTGTGTTTATTTCTATTTTATACATATATACTAGAAAGAATATGCGCCCTCCGGGCGTAAGTCTTTAAATTTTAATATAATGTATTAAATATTAGACTAACAAAATGAAATAAGAACGCATATAAAAAAAGTCTACACTTATTTTAATCACATTTTAATTGGGTTCTATAGAAAATCATTCATAGGATTGATTTTAATACGTTTGAGAATAAAACAACAATATTAGTTATCAATAACACCAAACGATTATTTATTAAACCCGGTTTTGTTAAAACCAGTATGCAAATTAACCACACCATATATTGTGTATATGGAGGCGCGTGGGCTAGTGGTTAGAGTCGTGGAAAATGGACTCGTCGATTAGAGTTCAATTCCTAGACGAAGCTGTTGGCATTTCACATAGCGCTAATACCCTTGGGAAAGGTATGAATCCATATATTCTCTCCCCAGCTATGGGTTAAATAGTAGGGCAGGCTGGGCCTTTCAGTCTTGGGTAGGTAACCAGTCTAGGAGAAGGATAACTCTGAATTCAAAATTCTTGAGGTCGGTCGTTGATTGGGCTTGTGGCAACCCATGATGCACCAATTCTTTCCTATCGACTGTGCCAAAAAGTGTGAATGGTCAAACACAAGCCTTCACCACTATAAACAAATCACTGTGTGGATTTTCATTGTATGAACACTCATACGTCGATCGACGGGAGAGTCCATCATATATTATGTAAACCGTTATTTCATAGTGATATATAAAGGCACATTACAGGATTTTAAACGCACGAATAACATGGGCTGTTTTGAGGCAAATCGAACTCAGATTTTCACAGAGACCTTATTAATTGCCCTAAGTTAACCGGTTGGAAATAGGGGGTATGTTATTCCGGATTAACGTTCTTTACAATTTTGCCTTGAAGCGTCTTAGGAAATGGAATCGCCGCCCCAAGTTCAAATCTAGGTCGACGCTATTTGTGTTCACTTCCCGCTAAAAATCTTACTCCATATATCACTCTCAGCTACGAGTGAATAGTAGGACAGACCGGGTTCTTTAACCTTGGTTTGGCAACCAATCTAGAAGAAGGGAAACTCGGAATCAAAATTGAAATCGCTAAAAAATGACCTTGTGTCACACCCTGTCCGTGTTTGAGTAAATACAATTTTGTCTTCTTTAATTCAATTAAAAAAAAAAAAAAAAAAAAACAACAAGAAAAAAAAAAATCAAATTGTTTTTATCTTTTTTTTGTTTTTTCTCCACCGAATTTTTATTTATGAGTTTCATCACCTCAACTATATACTGGACCATTCCGTTTTTATTGTAAAGAAAGAAAGCGAAGAAAAAGGACATGTTACACAGAAAAAATATAAGAAAGAGAGAAAAGATAGAGGAGGTGGGAGCGCTGAAGCGATAGCGCTTCTCTGTTTCAATCAAACATAATGAAAAGAAGGAAAGAAAGAAAAAAGAGGGAGATAGAGTTAAATAAAGATTATTATACTTTTACGCATTGAACTATTTAGCAATAGCTCTTAAGTAAACATATCAAACGTAACAATCAAATTATCATACTGTGATATATCCAAAGGTCCTGCTAGTTATCCTTAATTACTTGAAACCATATAATGCATTGCAATAAATAAATAAATAAAGAAAAAGAAAAAAGAAAGGGACTGACTTTAGCATTATATAACCCAACAAGGTTTGACATGCCACAAAATCCATAATCAAAAAGTAAAGTAGAGATAGGCATAAATTACCTGGAATTAAAACATTGTAAAAGTTGTAAGCACAAAATAGCAGAAGGTATGTCATACGTATTGTAACAGTCAGAACAGTTTTAATAATGAACGCATACGTATTTCCATGACATGTAACAATCCACGTTAGACTTAATTAGGCTAGACGGGTGGTCAGACAAGCCCTCTACGATCAATCGACTGGTCATATAAAGCCCTAGCACTTATATGATTGTCCAAACCCTACTGCCCATACGGTAAATCCCCAATCCTTTTTGTCATATAGGTGCTAGAAGGCGGTGACTGAGGGTCTTAATGTCCTGGATATGACGTTAAACTATTTGATGAAGTTCCAATTCTAGACCCCTGGGAAATGTGGAATACCTCTTCATCACCATTACTCCCAGTTCCACTCTAACCCGAAGTGCTAGTATCTGTCAGAGTCCAATCTACGGCTTAAGTAGAAAAAATGAGTTTAAAAAGTGTTTTAAAAAATTTGAGTAGCCATCAAGAATGAATAAAACGAAACGTTGTCGGCATAAAATAACACAAGAAAGGTTGACATGCCGTAAAGTCAAACCATCCAAACCAACAGAGTACGTGTTTGTCTTTGCAACCAGGATGATTGCTACATTAAAACAATGAACAGAGTTTCGTTGTGTAATAAACTTGTTGCTGCGTATGAGCAGAAATCAGGTTTCAATCTTGTGTAGTGTGTTTGTAGAGGGGCGTACGTATATGCAATGGGAGCCGCGTTTAGGAAGCCCATATTAATCAATACTTAAATCTTCGATGCAAGGTGACAACCTGCACAAACTGTGAGATAATGCCGTGGAACCGGAGAGGCTTACCGTCGAGTGATGCCTCCTTCATTTTTAAAAATATATGAACTCAGTTTTATCGGAGTTCAAGGATTCGTGCTGCCTTCTTCAGGCTATGTAGCAAGGGTTCGGCTTTTGCAGGTGTATTTGCAAGAAGTGCCAGACAATCTGCGTAATCTTAGTAACGATTTGTTTTATATCAGACTTTTCTCCAAGCATTCTTCTTAGGAAAATCAAACAAAAACCTAACAAAAAAACAAAAACAAAACATATTTATGTCATATTAAAGTAGAGGTTTTAATTGAGCTGTCATATCGGTTTATTTGTGGTTTGCGTAGTGGTTATCAAGAAGAGGACTGGGCAAACCAAGTGCGAATACTGAACGGCACTATTTGTATTTCCCATAGTGCTAATACCACTCGGAAAAGTATTCATCCAACCATTCTTCGAGCTACAGGTAAATAGTAGGGAAGACTAGACCCTTTAATCTTGATTAGATAACTAGTATAGGACAAGAAAAAACTCTAAATTTAAACCTGGTAAACTTCGCTTAAGAAACTAACCACGTGTCACATCCTAATCGTGTGCAGGAGGTGGTAAATATGTGTAGGAGTAGCCCCCCCCCCGCCCCGAGAAAACCAGGGTACGTGATAAGTCTCTCGTGTGGTGTAATGGTTAGAATCGTCGGAAGTAGACTATTCGCGACTAGACTTCAAATTCTGGACGAGGCTGTTTATATTCCACATAGTGCTAATACTTTTGGGAACGGTATGCATCCAACTATTTTCCGTCCAGCTATTAGTAAATAGTAGACATGGCTGGATTCAATTGGCTCGGTAACCAGTCTAGGAGAAGGAAAACGGAATTAAAACCTGTTAAACTCCACTTAAGAAATTGACCTTGTGTCATATCTTACTCGTGCGGAGGGGTTGGGAAAATATGTATATGAACAGCGCCCCCACGGGAAAATCAGGTTACGGGATAAGTCTCTCTCTCTCTCTCTCTCTCTCTCTCTCATTATTTCCCCCGAGCAATGTCGGGTATCCCTGCTAGTATCCAATTATCTTTTTGTCTTTAAATATTATTATATCATTTGGGGTGGTTATTTACAAAAAAAAAACCTATCTCATTGCTTCCACGTGAAATAACATTCTTATAACAAAACCCACAGATAAGCTGTCCCCAGCAATTTGTGTTCTGCATTAGGCCCCAACAGGATCAGGAAAGAAACACATACCTTTTATGAGTGTATATTAATGAACTCGGCTAGTTTTGCCGTCATTCGGTCGGAATTCCACTTTTCATGTATGTTTCTCTAAACAGCCGCTAGAGGACGCCGCGGCAGTCTACACGGTGCTCTGAGGACGCGCATCAATAATGGAAGACAAACAAGTGGACAGGTTGGCACTAATAGTCTCCTTTCTCTTACGATTCTGTCTTTGATGGGTTACCAATATTTTTGCAAAAGATCTTCATTTAATAACATGCTAATCGGATGTAACCCTTTGGGGGTCACAACTAACCCCCCGGATGTACAATTGGTATGCGTGAATAACAATAATCCATGGGAGATCGAATAATTGTACACCTATTTGCTAAGATCGATTTTTATCAAGATGGAGGAATTCAAAGTAGTGCTAGACTGACCGTTAATACGTTAGGTTCCAGTTGTAACACAACCCAGATAATATCGATACTCCTTTTTAGGAAGGAATGATAGATTCTATGGATTATTTGGATTCTTCGAACTACTGTCCTCGTCTTTGTTATATACACAACGTTTCGGCCGATGTGCCCTCCTATTTTCTTTAGGTGTTTCTTGACGAACTCGGGAGTCTTCGTATCGTAATTGGGAGCTTTCACAGAACTTCAAACCGAACCCTTTATTCAATCTACGGGAGTAGCCTATTCTCATTCTGTTTACCATAACCGGGTACGAGTGTTAAGCTATATTAAATATTAAATGTTATTATCACCTTTGGCCAGTATTGAAACTGTAACCCGCAGATGATTGTCACTTAGAACTGTATTAACTCAACACTTATATCCGCTGCGCCATGTGTCCAACTCGATACATGATCAAGCCTCATCTCAAAAAAAAAAAAAAAAAAAAAATTCAGACAAGTGATCGATTCTAATTATCATTTTATAGTTATTTCAGTGATATCGAAAATGGTGATACGCATTGCAGAAATTTAAACACATTAATAATATGGGATGTTTTGAGGCAAATCTAACTCAGATTTTCAGAGACCTCGTTAATAAATAAGATTTATTCTATGTATTAATGATTTTGACTATGAGGTTAATTCCATGTCACCCACCCCTTCAATTTTTCTGAAAATTTGTCCCGGTGTGGATTATGTTAAAATGAGACAATCACACAAAATTTGAGCTTCCAATTCCAAAAAATGGCGGTGTTATGTCGATTTTTAACTCGACAAATCTATATTTTCCTTTTTTTTCTGGATGATTTGACATGGAATTACCCATGAATTAAATACCCATGGATAAATTTACGCAATTTCTGAGTGTATCGTGACAAAAGCAGTGATGTAGTTTTGGTTACAGATAGACAACGAATTTCCATTATGATAAGATATACGGGTGTTTAAAAGTCTGCAATGGATGGTAATAAAAATGTTGAATTTAATTTCTAATCACTGATCTCCTTTCATTGAAAAAAAATGTAACATGTTTTTGAGAGACTTTTTTTTTCTGAATTTCTTCTTCTATTGTCATCTTCCATTTTTTATTATGTTGATTCTAATATTTGAGACAACAAGTGTCTATGGTAACAAGATGGGGGTTGTCATCAAGACATTAAACCTCCTTCCCCCTCGAAAAAAATACTACATACGGCACAGCACTATATCAAAAGTGGAGTTTTTTTTTTGGGGGGGGTCTTTAGCTAGAAGAAAACTCACTGTATTATATTGATATGCTTGTACCCCCGTGTGCCACGCCCTGTCATCACCTCAGATAATTAATGGACCATTCTATTAATAAGAACATAAAAGTGAAAGATTGAGAAGAAAAGCGTGAAAGAAAGAGAAGAAAAGCGTGAAAGAAAGAGAAGAAAAGCGTGAAAGAAAGAAGAGAAGAAAAGCGTTAAAGAAAGAGAAGAAAAGCGTGAAAGAAAGAGAAGAAAAAAAAAAAATCAAATTTCAGCGAGAGAATATCAACTACGTTACGAACCATTACGCGAAGACAGTTGGAAATTGTTAAATACAAATTGAAATCTACAGCGATTTGTCTCAGCTGTTATTTCGGTGAAATAGATAAATGGTAGAGTGAAAGAAAATGATACGATTTAAAACTAAAATACTTTAACAACTTTTTTTGGTATATAAGTAGAGAATGAGGATATACAGGTAAAGAAGGAAAAGCAGAAGTATACGATGACTGATAATCTTACAAAAGAAAATTGGAAATTGTTGAATACAAATAGAAATCTACAACAACTTATGTTATTTCCGTGAAGTAAATTAATAAATCGATAAGTAACAGAAAATGATGCGATGAATTTTTAAAAGTCCTTTTATTTTTTCTCAGGATAGGAACAGAAAATGAGGAGAGGCAAAGGTAAAAGGAAGAGGAGAGGCAAAGGTAAAAGGAAGGGGAGAGGCGAGGCAAAGGTAAAAGGAAGAGGAGAGGCAAAGGTAAAAGGAAGGGGAGAGGCAAAGGTAAAAGGAAGAGGAGAGGCAAAGGTAAAAGGAAGGGGAGAGGCAAAAGTAAAAGGAAGAGGAGAGGCAAAGGTAAAAGGAAGAGGAGAGGCAAAGGTAAAAGGAAGGGGAGAGGCAAAGGTAAAAGGAAGAGGAGAGGCAAAGGTAAAAGGAAGAGGAGAGGCATAAAAAGATAGATAATCCTTATTATCAACTACCGTGGAATTTCCATGGGTCCAACTAGTTATGTGTTTCTTATGCCTCGTTGAGCCAACAATTTTCTACGGTGACAAAGTGGGAGTTTCCGGGGTCCCTTAAACAGTAGAAAACTCACTGGAATAAGTGCATTAAAAGCCAAAGGTTTTTTTTGTATTTTTTAAAAAGAAAATGAATGTTTTAAATTCAGCTTCAGTCTCTATATTTCATGAATATATCTCGTATATATAACATTCAATGCACTGAAATAAAAAATTAAAAAAAAGAATTTCGTGTCTACTCTTTGATTTCTTTCTTTCGATATAATTTAGATTCTTTTTGAGGCAGCTTCCTATTTCCGTTTTTTTTTCTGTCTTCGTCTTGAATTCAGGTTTTTTTATGATGTCGATGCCAAGATTTGAGACAGTATAAAGCGTCTATGGCGACAAGGTGGATATTGTCATCAAGGAGATAGGCAACATCCCCACCCCACCAGATGTCTCAAGATTTGACGAGGAGCGTGTATACTTGAGATTGAGACTGGTTCACGGCATAAGCGTAAAGGAATGCTGTAGCCATTTTTCTAGTTTGTTACGTCCACGTCTCTCTTTAATTCATATCCTGAAGTTACGTTATCAAAACCCCGGGGTGTTTCATTTTCAATTTTAAAACAAAATGTGTAAAATGAATTATATTTGTTTTGCTTTCAGTGCCAGACATGTTTTGTTTGTTTGTTTGTTTTGTTTTACGGCATATCAACCTCAGCGGGTCATTTAATACCGATAAAGTTGTGAAATAAATTAATTCTTAATGGATACTCAATTTTTATTATAAACAGATTTTACTATTTAACCCATAGATGGGACCCTAACAGGTACCACCAATCCGGGTTAGAGTGGACCAGGGAGCAAAGGTGATGAAGAGGTGTTCAACATTCCCTAAACCCACAGAACTTGAACCTCACCATCAGGTAGAGTTAAACGTCATTCCCAGGACATGAAGACCCTCAGCCACCGCCTTCTAGCACCCATATGATAAAAAGGGGTTGGGGCTTGCCATAAGGGCAATAGGGTTGGGACAATCATATAGGTGCTAGGGCTTGACGTGACCAGCCGATTGATCGAATGAGGTCTCTCTAATTAAGAGTCTTAGTGGAGTGTTGCAGTTATTTTTTTTTACTGCAAAATAATCAAACTCCATCTATATTATATATTCACCCCCAAAAAGTATATATGACATATTCACCCCCAAAAGTTGCTACAACGTTTTTATTGTAGTAGCATTAAGTAGTTAATCAAAAATTGCTAAATATATTTAATATAGAGCATTTATAGTTGTATAAAAAAGTTTTTCTTCCACGGTTTCAGTGTTCAAGGTACATCTTCAGGAGAACTAAAAAAATTATAGGTAGCTACAGTTATATATACTTGCCTGGTTTGGAATTTTTAAAAATATATTTCCCTTTCTGTTTTTTAAATGGGTTGTATGAATTTTAGTTTTTAAGTCGACAGTTTTCCTTTTAAATCAAATCAAACACCCACCTCTTTTTTTATTCATTTGTTTATATCTTATTTGTGTATACTACTGGAATTAAAGTCGTCTGGAAAATGTATGAATAAAGGAAAAAAGAGGTGGGAGTTAAAGACAGATATAATTACAAATTAATTTTGCTTAAATAAAGGAGACATGTATGTTTATAGAAAACAAATAGAAATTTCACACACACACACACACACATATATATATATATAATATATCTTATTATAATGGAGATTGTGTGTTTTTCTGTCTGTAACCGAAACTATATTCCTACTCAAGTCACAATTCTCTTAGTTATTGACATCACATTCTCCAAGATTTTATTTTTATCTAAACCTCAATTATTAATAAAATTGTCTTACATTATTAATACTGTTAACTATGTCTACATACTAACAACATGCAATTATATTTATATATACAACAAAATAGCGCTTTACAATGTGAACGGGAAGGCTAATTTGCATATTAATATTTAAAAATCGAATTTAATAAATATGTGCTTAGTATTATTGATTTCTAACTGTTTGGTTTTATTTTAATGAATATAAGCAAAAATCTCTTAAATGAATCTTAAATAAAATCCATTAACAAGATAAAATAACTGTCATTTTATTCTTTACTTCCTCTTATAACTAAATACTTAAATTAGAAAAAATAACAATGAAAGACGAGTGTGATGGAAGAGTAAGTTTCAGTTGTTCCATTTTTTATTATACTCCCTCTATTTCAAATCTTTTATTATACTCCCTCTGTTTCAAATCTTTTTATCTGTATTCTTATTTAGTTTCATTAGCCTTTCTAATTTAATACAATATTTTATTACATCAAAACTTAAATACTTGCACCCGGAGGGTGCATATATTTGCTAGTATAATATATATATATATTGTTGCTGCTTTTGTTTTCATTTCATTTATTTATGGAATGTCCTTGTTCTTCAACAGTTTCGCTGCGTGCGCTTTTTATGTTGTCCTTCACCAAACTTTACTTACGCCCACTGCCAATTACATACTTACGTGTTCAGAAATCAAAGGAACAAAGGATACAAATTATCAGCGAGTAGGACTCACACCTGTAAAGCCCACCACCGTCGTTCATTGCTTATTCCTTTCGAACCGGCTAAAACTGACCATACAATTGCTCTCACCCCTGTCCGCTGGTCAATAACTTCTGCAGAGGACCACTTCACAGAACACCCATATTTACCGTTAAAGAGAACAACCTTATATTTTCAATTCTATGATATTCATATTTAATAAAACTGAACATAAGCGACAAACTCAGGTCATTTCTGTCGTACATGGCTTTAAGGTAGTTGATTTACCGTAAATTGAATTAGACATTTTAAGAATGCACAGTCATCATCAATTTTCATGGCCAACAAAAGCAATTCTACCAATTTTGTTTGAGACACATTTTTTCTAAACCAATGAACTCAGTATTACTGATACTAGCAGGAATATGCACCCTCCGGGCGTAAGTATCTAAATTCTAATGTAATGAAATATACCAAATTAGAAAGACTAACAAAATTAAATAAGAACGCAAATAAAAATTACATTTTAATAATATTCGAATTTGTTTCTATATAAGATCATTCATAGAATTGATTTTAATATGTTGGAGAATAAAACAATAATATTAGTGATCAATAACACGCAGTAAGTATTTATTAAAGCCGGATTTATTAAAACCAGTATGCAAATTAACCACATCATATATTATGTAAACCATTATTTCTTAATAATTATTTCGCACTAATTATTATTACCATTATCAATACTATTCTATGTATTAATGATTTTGACTATCAATTAAATACTCATTATCAACTTACGCAATTAGTGGGGGTATTGTGACGTAATCAGATATATAATTTCATTCACTTGGACGGAAATTGGATTTAGATTTTTTGTCGGCGGGAAAAAGTCCCTCAAACTGTTGGTCAATCAACTAAATCATCATTATCATCATGTCATGTTTGTAGCACGGATATCCATGACAATCTCTCGCCAACCATCCCTATCATTCATTGCCTCTCGGAGGTCCTCTGAGCAGCGTCTAGTATCCACGCAGGTCTTTGCTGTAGGTTTTTGCTGTAGGTCTTTGCTGGGCAGCCCACACTGGCATGCCCATGTGTTGGTCTCCATAGAAGAACGTCTTTGCTTCTCCAGCAGTGCCCAGTATGTCTTGTTCGTCCCATTCAGATGGCCTGTGTGATAGGGGGCAAGTAGCGGTACAGCTGCTTTCTTGTAGAGTATTGTTTCCACGATTTCTTTAATATCCCTCGACGCATCATTCTTGTGCGACACCCACCTAGCTTATTCCGTAGGCGTTTCGCCAGGGTCCAAGCGGTGCAGCCATACAGTAGCACTGATACAACTACAGCTTGGAAGAATTGTCAGTGAGGTTGGATTTTCATATGAATGATAATCTGTCTAATACAAAGTCGGAAATAGTGTCCTTTTAGTTAGCGATTTGCCTAAAGCGATTAGGTTTCGTGATTTGATACGGGCGATCATAAAATAATGGTGAGTTCATAAAACTCACCATTATTTTATGATCGCCATCTTGCATCTGTTCGTAATCCACGCATCTTAAAGATTGATAGAATTTCTCTTCTTCTTTTCTGATATTTTTATTTATTTATTTTTTGCTTTTGTGAATGCCGGATTCATAAAGATGGCGGGGATATTTTTTCTCACGGAAATGATATGAATTTTACTGGTTCAAAGAACAGCTATTTATTATTTAAAGAATGTGGAACCCTATGAGAATCGAACTTATTAGCCTAGCTCGTTAGCCCTGTCGACTGAAGCTTTAGAATACACCGACTGTACCTCTGCAGAAGGGTAAAACCCATCCAATAGGTCACTTATTGGCCGTTGGTGGCGACCTGTAATGCTTAAAGATGGAACCCTGATGGTTGAGCAGTCCATGACATGCAACACTCCACTTTGGCCTTTACTTAGGCTAGACGAGCGGTCGGATAGGCCCCATCTGACCAATCCGCTGCTCACGTCAAACCCTAGCACCTATATAATTGTCCCAACCCTATTGACCTTATGGCATACCCCAACACTTTTTATCATATATGTGCTGGAAGATGGTGACTGAGTGACGTTAAATCCTATCTAATGGTGAAGTTCTAATTCTGGAGCTCTAGAGAATGTAGAGTACTCCTCCATCATAATTACTACTAGATCTACTCTGACCTGGAGTGGTAGTACCTGTTAGGGTCCCATCTATGCATTAAATAGAAAAAAAATGAGTTTTAAAATTTGTTTAAAAAGATATTGATACCTATCAAGAATGAATAAAACAAAACGTTGTCGGCATAAAATAACCCAACAAGGGTTAACATGCCGTAAAATCCAAGCAAGCAACCAACTAGCCTAGCTCATGAACCATTACACTACGCAAGGAAACCAAATAGTTATTTACTTCTCTTACTTTGGACCAAAATAAATACTATATACTAACCCAAAGATTCCACTATGAGCAGTATCTAACACAAAATGAATTTTAAAGCTTAGCACACACACTATATATATATATATATATATATATATATATATATATATATGTGTGTGTGTGTGTATGTGTGTGTGTGTGTGTGTGCTCGTTAGGAAAGCGACGTTTTAAAACCCTTAAATATTTTCTTGAAGTTTTATTGTTTGAATATATTTCATATATTAATGTCATATTCAATTATATCGGGAACTTAAAAGATTGAAGAGTTTGAAAAATACTGCCGGGTCTCTAACTGGCATACTCCATCGAACTCTGTTAATATATATATCATTTTATTTCCTGTCTATCTACCTACCTGAGTTCATAGGTCTATCTCTCTGTTTATATATATATATATATATATATATATGTGTGTGTTTGTTATTTTTAAAAAAATTTTCAACAGACACACAGTTCCTTCTTTTTGAATAGTGTGTACGATCAGCTCGCTAACCTCTTCGTGTCAGTCCAGGTAACATATCAGCAAGAAAAGCGAGATGAAGATGATGATGATGGCCTTGGCGATTTTCATGTTGATATGTGAAACGCCGCGGTGTTGGGCAAGTCATAATGATCTTACGGTTCAGACGCTGAGACAAATCAGGTGATTTATTTTCAGGTGCTTAATATTGCAGTGCTCTTTGAACAGAAGCCATTTTAGATGGGAAAGATCTGATCTTTGCCTGGGTTTGAAAACCGATCCTCGGGATTTAGCGTAAGTTATTCGCTCTCATCTGTCCTTTTCGAACGGCAAATTGCATCAATTGATATTTTTAGGATAACGGGTCATTTTCCTTCGATTGATATTCAACAGCAGATTTGCTGAAAAGATTTTCATATTTGCAGAAAAGGGGAGAAATGTGAGCACCATTTCTTTTAATTTGCACGAAGAGAACAGGCTGGTTTTCCCGGTTTCCCTTTAAATGTCAGCCATTTTGAAAATAAACGTTCGTGTGCATGCAGGCATCTTCTTTTCATAACCTGCTGAACCCATTGAATTTTCACGGTTTAATCAGGCTATAATATATATTACATAAAGGCAGTTAGAAATTATATATATATATATATATATATATATATATATATATATATATAAGGGTAATAGGTGTGTTTGCATGTATGTATGTCCGGATGAAACTACGAAGATAAAAGAATGACAAAGTAAATATATATATATATATATATATATATATATATATATACACATATTAAATTTCAACGTTTCCTGCTTTTTGTGTAAAAAATATAAAAATCTTACTTATATTCGAAGATATTTAAAAAATCAAATATACATAGGAATAGCATTGAAATATATATATATATGAAATAAAGTGAGTCACAATTTAGTCTGTCGAGAAAAAGAAGTAACCGATTAAGTCGGAATAATGAATGAATATTTAAAAAAAAATTATCAATACATGTGTAAAGATGGTTCAGAAAAACGATAATAACAGAGCTCGGTGGACTGAGATATATATATATATATATTATATATTATATATATATATATATATATATATATATATATAGGGTTCTCAAAGTCTTGCAGAAATTTTAAAATCGAAAACTTAATAATTCACAATGTACAAATGATACAATCATTTAGTAAAATCCATACGAAAGTTCAATTCTTGTAGTTTTATTTTTATGTACATTTTGATTAGAACATTTCAACAAGACTCATCTTTGTTGTAAGACTTTATAGACACCATATACATACATATATATATATATATATATATATAAAGAGCATGAAATACACATCTGCATGTACAGCAACATACGTCTGTTCCGATAAGTAGCCACCTACTTGCCTTTTTTGCAAAAACTCTATCCATTCATTTCGATCATTCAGCATAAGTAGACCCCCAGCCCCGAATGGCCAATCTTAGGCTAACAAAACTGCTAAGTGGCATCAATCCCCCCCCCAAAAAAAAAAAATTCTCCATCGCTCGGACCGTCATGCACTTAAGAAGCAGAAATATAAAAACTGACGCTTGGCTCCCAATATATATATTTTAAATTTTGTGTATTTTGGCAGTAAATTATTCTTAAGACATGTGTTATTGAACAACACGGAGTATTCTTTTTTCATTTTTTGTATAGATATTTTTTCCAGACTTCTGGCTATTCTTTTTTGAATCTAGATCGAGTTGATTCATGATATTTTTCATACTAATTTCCCGAGCGCTTTCGACTGTTTCTCCAGTCGTCTTCATGGGGTTGCGTAATTTGGTTTTTAGTTAATTTTTAGTTCTGTTATCTATGCTTTTATCAAATTCGGAGAGTCTTATTTTCAAGAGGGGGTTAGGTAAGTGTTAGTTATTGAAGATATTTAATACGTTGTCTCCGACTTTAAATGCTATTTTATTAATGTTAGGTTTTTTATTTTTTATGCATATGGCTTCTAGGATCTGTAGGCGTTTCTTATTATTTTTGTAGATAATTTAGTGTTTTCGTTTAAGATTTTTCTAATTTCGGGGGAGGTGGATTTTTCTGGGTGTTTTTTAATTAAGTGTTGTTTTATGGAGCTTGTGTCGGAGAGATGGTATGTGAGACGGCGGGATAGTGTTGTTGTTGTATGGCCAATGTAGCTATTAGTGTATAGTTTATTTTCTGAGAGACACTCTCGGAATGGGCAATCTATATACTACGTTCGTTTGGCTTAGGGGATTGCTCGGGAAATTAGTATGAAAAATATCATGAATCAACTCGATCCAGATTCAAAAAGAATAGCCAGAAGACTGGAAAAAATATCTATACAAAAAAATGAAAAAAGAATACTCCGTGTTGTTCAATAACACATGTCTTAAGAATATATATATATATATATATATATATATATATATATAAATGGAATTGGAAATGAATCCGACAATATGAGGAAGAATGAATAAAGAAAAGAAAGAACAGAATGGATAATAAAAGATGAATTTAATCAATATCACTTACACATTTGTTTCGGTCAGTTCATCTCTGTGTACACGGTTCAAACTATTATTATCATTAAATAAACAAATGAAATGAAATAATAATAATAATAGAAAAATGTGAAAATATTCCGTACACAGAGAAAATTCGACCTTTATCAGAGTGAAATTTTATTTTGAATGAAAAAATTCGTTGGGGAAAAACGGAGAATTTTTTAGAAATGTTCGAAGAGAATTCTTTTATAAAATGAAGGGTTGACATACCGTGAAATCCAGCCAACCAATATAACATAATGTCCTAATAAATAACAGGAAGTTAATGAAAAGGAAAAATAATAGGGAAACTGGTTCCGAACAGCCCGAAAAAATCATTATAAGAAAAGCGTTATATTAGGTTTTTAGGTGTAAAAATGTCAGTGGTTGAGACAATTATGAAAGTTATTTATTGAATCATTCAACCATTGGAAAAAGAAATACAAGATAGAGAGAGAGAGAGAGAGAGAGAGGGCTGATGTAAACAATGAGAGAGAGAGAGAGAGAGAGAGATGCTGATGATGAGAGAGAGAGAGAGAGAGAGAGATGCTGATGTAAACAATGAGAGAGAGAGAGAGAGAGAGATGCTGATGTAAACAATGAGAGAGAGAGAGAGAGAGAGAGAGAGAGAGAGAGAGGGATGCTGATGTAAACAATGAGAGAGAGAGAGAGAGAGAGAGGATGCTGATGTAAACAATGAGAGAGAGAGAGAGAGAGAGATGCTGATGTAAACAATGAGAGAGAGAGAGAGAGAGAGAGAGAGAGAGAGAGAGAGATGTAAACAATGAGAGAGAGAGAGAGAGAGATGCTGATGTAAACAATGAGAGAGAGAGAGAGAGAGAGAGAGATGCTGATGTAAACAATGAGAGAGAGAGAGAGATGCTGATGTAAACAATGAGAGAGAGAGAGAGATGCTGTAAACAATGAGAGAGAAAGAGATGCTAATGTAAACAATGAGAGAGAGATAGAGATAGAGAGAGAGAGAGAGAGAGAGAGAGAGATAGAGGATATATATGAAAATCTGATTAGTAGTACAAAACTTCTATATGACTTTAAATAAAAGAGTCGAACCGAAGTCATTTTCATTCATCACTTGTCAAAGACAAGAATCAATGTAACTAAGAAAACGACAAAGATAGTTTTTTTTTCTTTTTCTTTTGGTCGAAATTGGAGGGGAAGGAATATACTAAAATATACTAAAATTAATAAAGATGTTTAAAAGATAAACACTTTAATTAGTATTAAGAAGACGGAAATTTAAAATAAAGATGTTTAAAAGTATAAGAAACATAAACGCTCCATTCTAAAAAAGGGGCGAAATATTCCAAAAACGAAATAAAACGTATAAAAGGGTAAAACATTATATTTTGTGTGAAGGAAGGAATTGTGCAAAAGTCGAGTTATGACAATCTGGGAATTGATGGGAAAAAATGGACAAATTTGGTAACGATGGGTATTAAAATTTTTTTTTTTTTTTACTCTTGTGTGAAAGGAATTTTTCAAAAAAAAAAAAAAAAATAGGATCTCATGGAAAAAAACACAAGTTTGGGTAAAGAGGAGAGTATGGATGAGGGGGAGGGGGCTAAAGAGGAGAGTATGGATGAGGGAGGGGGGCTAAAGAGGAGAGTATGGATGAGGGGAGGGGCTAAAGAGGAGAGTATGGATTGGGGGGGGCTAAAGAGGAAGTATGGGGGGGGGGGCTAAAGAGGAGAGTATGGATTGGGGGGGCTAAAGAGGAGAGTATGGATTGGGGGGGCTAAAGAGGAGAGTATGGATGAGGGGGGGCTAAAGAGGGAGTGTGAATGAGGGGGGCTAAAGAGGGAGTGTGAACGAAGGGGAGGGGGTAAAGAGGAGAGTGTGAATGAGGGGGGATAAAGAGGAGAGTGTGAACGACGGGGGGTAAAGAGGAGAGTGTGAACGACGGGGGGGGCAAAGAGGAGAGTGTGAATGAGGGGGTAAAGAGGAGAGTGTGAACGAGGGGGGTAAAGAGGAGAGTGTGAACGACGGGGGGGGGTAAGAGGAGAGTGTGAACGACGGGGGGGGGTAAAGAGGAGAGTGTGAACGACGGGGGGTAAAGAGGAGAGTGTGAACGACGGGGGGGCTAAAGAGGAGAGTGTGAACGACGGGGGGGCTAAAGAGGAGAGTGTGAACGACGGGGGGGGCTAAAGAGGAGAGTGTGAACGACGGGGGGGCTAAAGAGGAGAGTGTGAACGACGGGGGGGGCTAAAGAGGAGAGTGTGAAACGACGGGGGGGGCTAAAGAGGAGAGTGTGAACGACGGGGGGGGACTAAAGAGGAGAGTGTGAACGACGGGGGGGGGGCTAAAGAGGGGAGTGTGAAAATGAGGTGGGGCTAAAGAGGGAGTGTGAACGAGGGGGGTAAAGAGGAGAGTGTGAATGAGGGGGCTAAAGAGGAGAGTATGAATGAGGGGGGCTAAAGAGGAGAATGTGAACGAGGGGGTAAAGAGGAGAGTGTGAATGAGGAGGGGGCTAAAGAGGAGAGTGTGAATGAGGGGGGCTAAAGAGGGGAGTGTGAACGAGGGGGGGTAAGAGGGGAGTGGAACGAGGGGGGGGTAAAAACTTAATTTAAAAATCTTCGAGTAATTCCATAATTTTGCAAAACTCTCTTTGTCAATCCATCCTTCATTTAGAGACGAGAATCAACCAACACATCCCTGGCAAGATCAGACACGGGAAAGCCAACTGCTATCTAAATACACCTGGGACTATTTTGGACATAGGTCAACGCACGCATCCTAGACAATCCACATTTGCGATGCCAACTTTAAAATAGAGAATTTCGAGATCTTACATCGAGTAGATCATCCTTCATTAAAATATCTAGAATCTGTCTTGATTGACTGCAAAGAGAATTTTGCAAAACTCTGGAATTACTCGGAGACTTTTCAGATTTCTTTACCCCTCTTATTCCTACTATCCTCTTCATTTAAGCTTGGGATTTTTAAAGTTAGAAATAAATCTCTTATTTATATATAGATTAATAAAAAATCATTTTTTATATATTCTTGTTTTTAAGCTTTTTATTTTTTATTCTTGTTTGTATTTTTCTTTTATTTGTCCTTTATATTCTATCCTTTATTAATTTGTTTTACTTTGGATTAAATATTAAGTAATAATATTAATATATAACTTAATTTAAACCTTTATTGTGTTTTATCTTTCTTGAGAGTATGGATGAGGGGGGGCTAAAGAGGAGAGTATGGATGAGGGGGGCTAAAGAGGAGAGTATGGATGGGGGGGCTAAAGAGGGGAGTGTGAATGAGGGGGCTAAAGAGGGGAGTGTGAACGAAGGGGAGGGGGTAAAGAGGGAGTGTGAACGAGGGGGGTTAAAAGAGGGAGTGTGAATGAGGGGGGTAAAGAGGAGAGTGTGAACGACGGGGGGGGACTAAAGAGGAGAGTGTGAACGACGGGGGGGACTAAAGAGGAGAGTGTGAACCTGGGATAACCCCTCTCTTAGACAAAAATAGGGTGTAGATTTTATTGAACTTTTATTTATGTATTTATTATTTGAAACCATATAACTGTGCAAACAGATAATTATATGGAAAGTGCAAAGACAAAGAAACATTGAAAATATAATTATGATTGGAATCAAAGATTGAGAAATGAATTAAATTTCAACTTTAATTCAATCATTCTCAATGTGGATACTTAGACCAACAAGTGAGACGGATAAATAACTAAAAATTTAAAATTGACAATTTATTGCAGATTAAAAAGAAAGAAAAACTTACCTCTGAATTTGAAGAATGATTTTGAAATTCAACTTGACAATCTGTTGGAAGAACAATGTAGTCATTAGTCAGGATTTAGATTTTCTAATAAAATTATTATTTGTTTTTTTTTTTTTTGTGAATAGAATGTCTTTCGTCTTACATGGATGTAGCGAGAATGACACTGTTGTACCCGTTTTTGTCTGGCCTGCCTGGATCGAACTAGCGTCCGTCGGAACACGACATAGGAGTGACGTGGACGTGTGTCTCGATTCAGGCACCCGGATGTATGAAAAGTCACGTGTCAATGAAAGGACGAAATTTCTGTCTCGTGCGAAAAAGCCGAGACTTTTTTTGTTGTTGCATTGGACCTAAAACAACGACTTGATATCACCAAAGAATTTAGCAGTTGCCTGTGTTTCCAACTTGGTCGCTTTCGCTTAGACCCTCACCCCCCCCCCCCCCGATTAGAATTTCTATTTGTGTTTATGTAAATCTGAAATTCTTTTGAAACCAAAAAAAAAAAAAAAAAAATGTCCAGCAAGGAAGAAAATGTTGATTACGTTCAAGTCACGCTGAAAGTACCAGTTCTCGCTAGATCATCGGAACTGCGATGAGAGTCTGTTCAATACTTAATTGGCTAACCACTTAAGAAACAGCAGGTACTATAAACAAACAGCCCTTTGTTTATCAAAATGACTTGATTCAGCATTAAATGACCAAAAACAAAACAACCAACCAAGAAAATGTTGAAAAACACTGCATTAAATAACCCATACGGAGTTGATAGGCCGTTAAATAAATAAACCATTAAACCACAGCTTAAGAAATAATGATCAGATAAAAGTTTTAAAAAGTTTTTTTTTTGTTATTTAAAGAAAAGAAGTTATTTCTTGTCCTCTTTTTGTACAACGCTATTTCTAATAAAATGTATTTCGTCTAACATGGAATTTCTATTTGTGCTTATGTGGGCCTGACAGTTTTTTTAAAAAGAAAAAAAAAGGGGGGGGGGCAAATCAGGAAGAAAATGTTGAGAAACACAGCATTAAATAACCTATACGGATTTGTTATGCCGTTAAACAAATAAACCATTAAAAGGAGCTTTAAAAAATAATCAAAGTTTTTAAAAAGTTTTTATTTTAATTTAAAGAAAAGAAGTTATCTCTTTAAAGTTAAACGCTGTTTCTAAATTTCTTTTTTTTGGGGGGGGGCAGAGGAAGCCATGAGGAGACAAAAGAAAATAACTAAAGGCTATGAACTAATCTCGGATTTTTCTCTTGTGGAGCAGATAATCAGGGAGAGGGGCGTTTTTTGTTGCATGACAGATCGGTTTCTAAAAGTAATTAAGAAAAATCTTTCTGTCTATGTAAACAAATTCAAAATGGCGTCCATCAATCAAACAAGTTTCTCTCCTTTCACTTAAGTTATTAACATTACAGTTAAATAATTGAGTTTTTTCCTGAAATTAGATGTATATATTATTATAATGGAAATCCGGTGTCTGTCTGTAACCGAAATTACGACACTGCTTACGTCACAATACCGTCAGCAATTGCGTAAGTTTATTAATGAGTATTTAAATCAAGGTCATAAATACATAGAATAAATGTTATTACCGATGTCTCTATGAAAATCTGAGTAAGATTGCCTCAAAACAGCCCATGTTATTAGTGCGTTATTTACCCGGCATCCCACTTATACCGGTCAGACATAAGGTTCAATTAATGTGGGGACACCCATGAACCGAAACTCATGGGATGGCAGGCACAAAAAAATGTGTGGTTCCCGTCGGTATTCCCTCTTAGGTGGGCGCCTCAGACACTGGACAATAAACTCAGCGCTGCCCCTTTAAATTAAGGGAACAGGTGTTGCCTGGGGCGATGACCCCCTGGGATCATGCCGTTTATTTCACTGTCCAGTGGCCGAAGCCACCGGTCCCAAAGGCCCCGAGGACCCGTGTTATTAGTGTATTTAAAATCCTGCAATGTGCCTTTATATATCACTAAGAAACAAAAGTTTACATAATATATGATGTGGTTAATTTACATACGGAATTTAACAAAACCAGGTTTAATAAATAATTACTTGGTGTTATTGATCTGTAATATTATTGTTTTATTGCCCAATGTATTAACATCAATCCTATGAATTATTTTACATAGAAACCAATTAAAATATAATTAAAATTAGTGTAATCTTTTTATATGCGTTCTTATTTAATTTTGTTAGTCTTTCTAATTTAATATTTCAATACATTAAAACTCAAATACTTATACCCGAAGTGGTGGGGGGCGCATATTCTTCCTAATTTGTAATAAAGATTAATGTTAGATGAGAACGAAGTAATGATAGATTATTATGATATTATTTTATCATACAAAAAAAAGAAGAAACGGCTAAAATCCCTATCGAGAAATTGCCCTGTCAGCAGGGCTTAGAATACACTGGCTGTATCTTCTGAAAAAAGGCGTCCTGAGTATGGTACTAAACTGCATATGATGGTGAGGCTCCAGTTCTGAGACTCTGAGAATCTGGAGTACCTATTCATTGCTATTACTTCCAGGTCCTCTCTGACCCACTGTGGTAGTTAGGTACTATCACTATGGGTCAAATAAATCTGTTTATAAATAATTCGAATGCACCGCCCCTACCCCCAAAAAACTCTTAAGAAATAACTATACTAAAATATAAATTTTTGTCACACCACTTAACAACTGAGTGTAAGTTCTTATATTGCGGTGTCTTCTATGAGGTATGACTCGGGCATACGAAGTATCATGAGATGAAGTAAGCGTTACATAACGTGGTTGATTGAGATGGCGTAGACAGTTAAGGAGTGAGTAACAGGTAATAGACAGAAGAGAGAGCCTGGACGTTGGCTGCTCCAGTAGGAAGGTCAGCGAGTGAGCTTGAGTTTGTAGTGAGTTAGCTGTGTCGATATTGTTCGCAGCGCCGTCGAGAGTAGATGAGTGCCTCACTGCTGGCAGGGAAGTGTGACAGTAGATTATGATAGTATAGACTTGGTTATGCTTCGGGTGGTAGGCTAGACATATGATGTTGGGCATGAAGGGTAGGGTCGTAGCTGGAGACGAGTAATTCTTCTGACTGAAGGAGTCGTGTGATGGCATGAGCTTGATGTTAAAGTAGACTATGGCACTCTGGCACGGCCTTTGGCTACTGCGGAGAGACTGAGGGGTCGCGGTGATAGTGAGGTGAGTGTGGTATTAGACGTGTCTCAACAAGGAGCCTAATTAGTAGGTGGATTCGGTAGGGCGCGGAGTCGATAACGTGGTCGTTCGAGAATACTATATTGCGTTGATGCTCAGGATAGATGTAGGTTCGATGTGTATTAGGAGGTGTGAGGCGAGGATCATAGAGTTAGTCGGTATCGGTTATAAGGAGAGACGGCGTGCACAGAGTAAAGAGCGGAGAGATTTGCTTAGAGTTAGTCGGAATATAGTACGCAGTACTTCATAATTCAGCGCGTTCTCGAAGAGCAGATGTCCCTAGTGCTACATGAGTAGACGAGATTCATAAAAATGTATGCCAGGTTGGCGAGGTAGATAGGCGAGAGTGATATCGACGTCACGTGGGATACGTAGCATAGGAGTGAGCGCGAATTAGGTACAGGTCTTCTCTGAATGGCGGGATTAATTTCCGGCCATTCCTCCTCTCCTCATTCCCCATAGAACATATTTCTTATAAAGTCTGTGAGTCTCTCACTCCTACTGCTACTCTGTTTAAAAGAACCCGCACGGAAACTCTCAATACTTAACCCCTCTGGACGTGATGGCACTAAGTAGTGCGAAAGTACTATGTGAAAAACCTTCGGTGGATCCATTCAATATTCCACCGCTACATATAAAGAGATGGGCTAGAACAATTGGAAAAAGATGAAAAGTAAACCGGTCACGACAGGATTGGTCCGTTCAAACCAAACTTAATATAAGGAAATATTAACATGAACGATACGCCCTCCCCCACAATAAAAAAATACAGATATCGTGTGTATGACACTAAACTGCTGAAATTACTTCGAATGAATGAAGGAGAAAAGCGATTTATCGCCGAGAAAACAAACTCGACATTTTATGATTCAATCAGTTCGTCAATATGCGGCTTTTAGGCAATGGTTCTCAATCGGGGTCCACATGGACCCTGGAGTCCATGTAACATTAAAGGGGACCCACGCACGCACAAATACCGAATTAGGGATCAACAGTGATATTTTAGTTGTCTATGGAACATTTTTACTTCATAAATGACTTTCGTAATTGTTTCAACCACTGGCATTTTTTTTTACACCTTAAACAACCCACAGGAACTTTAATGACAGAATCAGAGGTAGTTTCTGCTCTTGAATTAAACATGTTAATATCGATAATGCACGCCGTGTTTGGCTACATGATGCAGACTAGGATGGATACGATTCTTGGAAAGTGTAGCGCGCACTTTGTAATGCTCACTAATTCATTGGTGTGTGGTTTAGAGAATGAGTAAGTGATGTGGAGATGATGTTTAGGAGCAGCAGTGAATGTCATAGAGGAAATGTAATCAATTTGATATGAAGGTACTGTCATGCTGCTATAGAATTTAAATTGTAAAAAAAGAATACGTGTTGTTAGTTTGTTATGGTCCGCGTTTAATCTTTGTTGGTGATTTGTTATTTAGCGTGAGTGAAGAGAAATGTGAAAAGTTGGAAGACGAAAGATGATCTGTATATATCTATTTAGAATAAGGTGATTTGAGCACATATGTATGGCGCTGTCGGCTAGATGGCTCGGTGTGATTATTCAGAAGGTCATGTACCAGACAGGTAAGTGAGTCGGGACGAGGATAATATTGGTAATTGTGTGAAAAATACGGAGCCATAGCGTTCGGTAAGTGTAGATGGTAGGCAAAAGGGTCAGAGAAGTAGATTCTATTCGCCTGTCAAGATTCATCATGTAGCAAGTGCTTTGTTAGAAGACACTCTAAATATATAATTCCTATACTGATGTTCTGTTTTGTATGTAGTATTAGCGGTAACGCAAGGAAAAGAAAAAAAATCAGAAAAGAAGATTAAAACGAAGACCAAAGTCAAAAAGGTGGAAAGTGAGACTGGCAAAAAGAACCTCTCACCGAGATGGTGTTAGAAAATTTAGAATTGTTAGATGTATAAGAGATTACCCGCGCGGATGGAGGTTGGTGATGAGGTTGCATTATAAGACGTGTGAAAGGTTTGCAGTCGCGTGCCGAATAGTTAATGTAAGATGGGAGGCTGCAGAAAAGATTAAATGACGAGATTAAATTAAAAGCATGTAGGTTTAGTTATCCTCAATGAGATTGCGTACGAGTAAACGCATAATGGGGTGGTTCTGAGGTCTGGCGATATAGTAGTATGCGATATGTGGTAGAGGGTTGATGAGCCTAGATCGACTGAGTTATAGATGTATATATGTGCTTCACGCAATCACAGATGTGGAAATTGTCATCAGTACGTAGGCAGCGAAGGGGTGTGAAATGATTTACTGGTTGAATGGTGAATTGGTTTCGTTTAACGCTCTTCAGGACTGGAATGCAAAATGATTATTAATTTCTTGAGTTTTAAGTATAGTGATGGTTGGATCTCGTAAAAAGGCGCATCGTTGAGACGCTACGTTCGTCGTGAGAGACAGACTTAAATGACGAGAGTAACGCTGATCTTATATAGCATTTAGATGGAAATAAGATGACAATCCAGTTATTTGAATCAAATGAGGGAAATGGTGATGAGGGCATCGTTCGAGACAGTGCGATAAAGTGCGCGGAGTGAGCCGATGCGTCTGATGTACTAACTTTTAATAGAACGTGACGATGTAATATGGTGGTGTGAGAGTGTGTGAAGGAAGAACTAGATGAATACGAGAGTACGTGGTCGGCAGGAGCGGAGTAGCGTAAGTGGTCGAGTCTAGCTCTGTACACAGTACATGTTAGAGGATGGTGTAGTATATAGGAAGCGATATTAGCCGAGGATGCGGGGGTGGTAGCGTCGGTATGATGTTCAGATTGGATGGGCGTATCGGTGGTATGACGAGGTAAGAAAGATGTTGATGGTGATGATAGAACAGTGGGTAACTTGGAGGTTTTCCGGGATAACAAGTATATAATTCCATTGTTATATAATTATAAGTATAGGATAGTAAAAGTCGTCGGGACGGGCGCGGAGTCTAGGAGATAGGAGTCGGTATCAGGCCAGTCAGCGAGGGAGTCTAATCCCCTTTTTCAATAGCGCTAAACCAAGGAGATTGTTTTGGCATATATATTGCAAAACATATTTAACATTAATTGAAGTGCCAAGAGTCCACTGTTAGGATTCTAATCTAGAAGAATCTGTTGTTGCTTTATTTGAGTGGCATTAAATAAGAAAAGAAAATATGTTTCAAGCGCTCGTGTCGTAACGAATATCATCGATAAAGTGGACTCGGCTACCGGAAGTCAAATTCTGAACGGGGTTGTTTACATTTCTCATAGCGTTAATACTTTTGTGAAAAGTATGGTTCCAACTATTCTCCCTCTAGATATGGGTAAATAAGAGTTTTTTTATGTGGAATGGCTCAGATGGTTAAAAAGATATAACAGGAATAGAGGTCCATGAGTTAAGAAAGGTTGAGGATCACTGCTGTAACGGGTTGCGAAAGCACGTCAACTGCTCTCCGTACAATGAAACGAGAACAAATTGTAGGTAGTAGAATCCATCGCAGTACAGAGAAGTAAGTCAGTTATTCTACCCCGACTAGAATTCACGGAGAACACGTTATTTGTAACCAGAAATGCGGTGCACACGGGCTGTTGTGTATTCGGTTTCCTTTTTTGAATTCTTCCGAAACATGAACTATTTCAATGAACTATTTAGCATTAAGTCTTAAGTAAACATATAAAACGTTATGATAATTAAATTATCATACAGTGGTATATCCACTGGTCCTGCTAGTATAAAAGTTTTGTTCTTTGTCTACGATTGTGTTTTAATACTTGATTCCATTATTTCAATGAAAACTCGTGGGTTTGTTTTTTAAAAGACCAATCACGAGCAGTCCGCGCCTTTTTGTTATATCAATTGTAACCAAATACCCAAAACACTTAGCGCGGGCGAGCATTGTAGAGTTGATATAGGGAGCTCACAGGTTAATCAAAAACTGAGAATGATTCCTTCAACAGGGTATTTACTCTTTGCCTCGGGTAGGGAACAATTAAGCATACGCTGAGTACTGTAGAGTATGAGTTTGTTAGAGGACGATAGATGTCAGATATCAGGTGTTGTTAAAGCTACGTGGAGATAGATGCTGCTCATTTGAGTCGTATGATTACAGGACTTGTGGGGTTGATTGGCGATACACGTTGATCGGGAGAGAGAGAGGGTCGTATCTACAGATAGGAGTTGTGACGCTGCTAGTATGCTTGTGTGAATTTTGAAGTAGCAGAGGGTACATAGTTGCGTCATGTTAGCGAGAAGAGGAGGATAGAGTCCGTGTCAGAGAGAGAGATAGGGACGCTACCGATCTACGTTTTGATTTGCTCATTCGCGACGTCCTCATAACGAGTGTGTAGTAGTCACTACGAGGTCTATACGTTGCGATCACATATGTGACGATGGAGTACGTAGATAGATAGTGAGCCGATGAAGGTGGACTGAGTGGACGGCGTGATCTCGCCGGCATCATTGACTGATAGGTTGAAGAATCTTAGTTATGTAGGTAGAGAGAGCTTATGATGAGCGGTGGGAATAAAAATATGTTCATTCACATCTACTAAATAAGGTTTTGGGGGCGCATGTGACGTTATTGGGTCGAGTTTAAAGAGTATATGTTGCATAGTGTAATGTTGATGCTGATGATGTATTCGTTTCCTTATGTCTTTCTAACTTTGTGAAAGATGATTAGTGGAATGTAATCTCTTACCTCTCAAACCAGGTGAGAGATTCATTATTACTCATGTTATTTTATGCTCTTCTTCTCTCTGCTACTACTGAACATCTTGGGATCTTCTTGTATCATATTGTGTCATTGCTTAGCTTTTAATGAACACAATATTTTGGTTTTTAGAGCTTTTTTATTTTTACTTTATAAATTCAATACAAACGCCACGGAGATCTTTGGCCTCGAACGACAGATCCGACCATTGTGATCCGTCCCGTCTTGGTCACCCAGTCTAAAACTCTTCGTAGGTGTGGCAGATATGATACCGGTGACGCTCTCTTACGACACCTAGCTCAAGAACTTCTCAATTTTTCAGCTATTTAGTTCAAACTCTTCGCACTGAGTGGTTGGTCGACATTAGGTCTAAGGTCATGCGAAGCTCATAAGTACGGGCGCAGTGACATACGGAGTCGATGAGACGAGGAGAAGCAATAGCCGGTAGATGCAGAGAGTGTTTGTAAGTGTTCCTAATGTACCGCATGTAGAATGATGTAAGTGTCGACATACAAGTCATTATGTAGCATTAATGTGAGCAGAGTAGCAGCCATGATCAGGTCGGAATCATATCGACGTGCTGACACACACACTGAATGGCCAGCAGACAGGATATTAGTAAGAGTACTGACGACGCGTTGATGTAGTGTGCATGGATGTGCACCAACTGTAGTGTAGAGAACGTCTATGAACACAGCTGGTCAGAGGTGATGTGTACGGCTTTTGGTTGTTCAATGTTACTGAAGCGTAGTGTTTGGGTCTTATCGGTAGCCGCAGAGGCTTTATGGTGCGATATATGACTTAAACGTTATGAGGAACAGTGATATAAAGTAATCGAGTGAGGTCGTGTATGACTCATATAGAGGAGTCGCACGTAGTTATGACAGCTTGGGGATTGAGAGAATAGGCAAGGCATATGATTGAGATGATCTGGGTAGAGCAGAGGTCAGGATTGTGACCGAATGTGCCCTATCAGAGATAGGGAGACGTGCCGGTTGAAAGGAGAAAGCGTGCAGAGATAGATCTGCATACTATCGAGTGTCGCGATATTTCGAGCCATCGACATAGTGGAGCAGGGTAGATCGTCAGGCTTGTGAGAGCTGTGCCCGTCTTGTGACCTGCGAACGAGACGGAAAGGATCATCCGTGACATGTAGGTGCAGCAAGATACTGGGGTGTGGGATGCGGAACAGATTTGTTAGGATCTACGATTCGGCGTAGTGTGGTATCAGGTAGAGTACGGTCAGATATTGGGCTGCGTAGTGTGGCAGTGACGATATATATTATGAGAGATAAGAGGACGGCTGAGTGAGAGGTAGAGGCGAGAGGAATGGTAGAGTGACAGGCGGAGCTGCGTATGAGTCGATAACGAAGTGCTTCGTGATATATCATGTAAGGAGCGGATCAGATAGTAACGCGCTACGCACTGCCAGAGCTGGTGGGTCTTCGCGGGTGTGGGTGTTTAAGTCGCGAGGAGAATTGCTAGGGAGGTAATGATGTGGATATGATGTATGTCGTGAGGAGAGCGGCGGTAGGGGAAGGAGTGTCATAGATCGGTTAGTAAATATCACGATGTCGAATGTGAGTGGATGATAATTGTGTAGAGACTGGTCTGAGTAGGTATTGCATTGGATGGAGTTGACGCTCGCACATGCCGATAGGATGTCTCGATTGTGCACATTATGTGTGAGCACTCGAATGATAGGGAGAGTTAGAGGAGAATTAATAGCATCCACTCCAGCCACTGACGGTGTTATTTCGAGACATTCCGCGCTGAGTGAGGTCGCTGCATGGATGATAGATGAGATACAGTGAAGAGGGACATATTGTTTGAGGCACTGTTGCAGTGGCGGTTGAGTGAGTCGATGGGGAGGAGAGCGCGTGGATATGACGCGGTAGATTTTAACGGAATCTCGAAGATCGTCAGTCTGCGGTCGGACTGCGCTATGGGCTGTACGTGTGCAGGAATTCCTATGTGATGAGTGCCTCACTGCTGTGTCTCGAGGTGACGAGTGGTGTATGAGCGCAGTCACGTTATGACGAACGAAGGTATAGTAGGCTGGTAAAGCATGAGAGTGGATAGGTGCGGTCGATGTTATGGATGATCAGGTAGATAGCAGTGCTTGATGGTAGGGCGATGTAGAATGGGTTGCGCTTCTAAGGATATAATACGAGGGACAAGGTGGCAGGAATCGAGAGCTTTAGCACGAGGTATAAAGGATGAAGATGATGTGCAGATACGATGTAGGAGTGGAGTATAGAGTGAGAAAGATGATGTAGAGCTTGATTACGTGAGTGTCTTGAGATTGAGGCTGCACGATCAACTAGGATCATGAGATGACGCATCTGGAAGTTAGGAGCGCTATAGATACGAAGCGAGCTGCTCAGGGAAGATGCGTACGACGAGTATTGAGATAATATTAATGGTATATGTGAAGAGCGGAAATATGGTGAAGGATCAGCGGATAGGAGTAGTACTAGCATCGGTGAGTGGGATGAAAGGGATGTATAGGTATAAGATAAGCAGGAACTTTCCGGGGGTCACGACTGTCCTCTGGAGTCAGTCAATATGCGGTCCCCTGGTGACAGACGAGCACGTGAAAAACGTGCGTGTATGAGTGGAAGCCGAGGGCCTCACATGTCTTTTATGTGACAGGACGTAAAAGCACAGTTGGACTTCTGAGCCACTTGCGTGCTTACAACTGAACTTTGCAGAAATGGCTTTCTTCTGTGAAGAGGTGGCAATCACCATATATATATATATATATATATATATATATATATATATATATATATATATATATATATATATAATGAACTGAGCGAAATAGATAGATAGATATAACGTTTGTGTATGCTACTGTGTGAAAATATCTGACGCCGTTTGAATACTTAAAACTTTAGCTGATCGAATTTTGAAATTACGAGTTGATAAAATGAATTCTTGACACAGAGAGAGAGAGAGAGAGAGAGAGAGAGAGAGAGAGAGAGAGAGAGAGAGAGAGAATCTCAAACAGGCGAGTGTTCTTGACATCTTGACATGATGTGAATAACACATTTTTAGGTTTGGTTTGCTGGATTTTACGGCATGTCACCCCTTGTTGGGTTATTTTATGCCGAAAACATTTTGTTCTATTCATGCTTGATGGGTATTCAATTTATTTTAAAACTCAAATCTTTTAAAACTCAATTTTTAACACATTTTTTAAACTCTTTTCTTTTCTCTATTTAACTCATAGATGGGATCCTAACAGGTAAAAAAATTGGAACCTCACCATTGGATTCAGTTTAACATCATAACCAGGACAAACATTTTTATGCGTTTCTTTGAAAGCCGCTAGAGTGC